>JARWAU010000020.1:0-1200000 GCA_029958995.1 Bombus sonorus | reverse complement strand
CAGCCGATGCTTTAAAAGCGCGGGGTGCCAAAAGAGTGTTTGCCTATGCAACACACCCAATTTTTTCAGGAAAAGCAGTAAGTAACATTAAAAACAGTGCTATTGATGAAATTGTTGTTTGTGACACAATTCCACTAACAGCTGAAGTAAAAGCACTGAAAAATGTTCGCCAGTTAACACTATCAGGTATGCTTGCTGAAGCAATTCGTCGGATCAGTAACGAAGAATCAATTTCAGCTATGTTCCATCAATAATCTATTTTACCATTAATTAAAATGCCCCATTTGGGGCTTTTTTCACAAGAAAACCAACAAATAATAAACATTATGACAACGATAAAACTGATTGTAGGGCTAGCCAATCCAGGAAATGAATATACTACAACAAGACATAATGCTGGTGCGTGGTTTATTGAACAATTGGTTCAGCGTTATAATCAATCATTAAAAAACGAGCCAAAATTTTTTGGCTACACATCACGAGTCAATATTTCTAACCATGATGTGCGTTTGTTAGTACCAACTACATTCATGAACCTAAGTGGTAAAGCGGTGCAAGCTATGGCAAAATTTTACCAAATAACCCCAGAAGAAATATTAGTTGTACATGATGAACTAGATCTGAATCCTGGTATTGCTAAACTTAAATTTGGTGGTAGTCATGGTGGGCATAATGGGCTGAAAGATATCGCTAGTAAATTGGGTAATAATTTAAATTTCTATCGATTAAGAATTGGTATTGGTCACCCAGGCGATAAGAATAAAGTTGTCGGTTACGTTCTTACCCCCCCATCTAAACCAGAGCAGGCGTTAATTGATCAAGCTATTGATGAATCAGTGCGCTGTACTGATATTATATTATCTCAGGGGATTGATGCTGCAATGAACCAATTACACGCTTTTAAGGCAATTTGTTGATTTAGCGCGAAAGGGTACAATAGCTAATTGGCTATTATAAAAAATCCACCCAATATTGGGTGGATTGCTATTATTTTAAGATAGGAAAATCAAGAAAATAAATGAGTAATATTGCCGCCTTTCTCTGCAATTTTCTTCATAACTTCTTTAATTAACCAAGTATTCATTGCCGCTGTATCATCAGTGCTACCGGTATAATTCAGCTCTTGCGCCAATTTTTTACGCGCATCTAAACTACTATCTATGCCTAACAATTTCAACAAGTCAACAATAGATGTTTTCCAGTTAAGCGCTTCAGGATGTTTTTTAGCTAAATTATCAAGAATAGACGTAACATCAACATTTGATGCTGATGTGCTCTGCTCTGTCTTTTCCTTAACCTGTTCAGTACCTTTTGATACTGTATCTTTAACCGAGCCAGTAATATCTCCGACTTTATCTTTTACTGCCTCAACAGCATGATCTACTGTTGCTTGAGCACTAGGAAACACTTTAGAAAAAATATTATTTAAGATACCCATATTACACCTCTTAATTTTAAACTGCTTATAAAAAACTGCTTAATGATATAGATGTAGAAAATATCATAATTAATATAACGCTTAAAGGGATAGAATGTCAAAATAGTTATGCTTTAATAGCATTTTATGTATTACGATACTATTTTTATCGGAATGCTAATCTATTATTGTTAAATGCTCTTATAATATTTTATGATTTAATTGAAGATTATCAATAACTCTTATTCATTTTTCAAATCAATTATTATTTTTATATAAAATAAAAAATGCCCTTAAAAGGGCATCGAAATTGTTAGGATTTACGCATTTATTAATTAAAAAAAGTTCGTAGTATTGCATACTCAACACCTCGAATTTCAGCTAAACCACGTAAACGACCTATCGCTGAATACCCAGGATTTGTTTTTTTCTTCAGATCATCCAACATTTGATGCCCGTGATCTGGGCGAACAGGAATAGATCGTTTAATTCCCGCTTTTTTACGACGTTGCTCTTCTGTTATAAGTGCCTTCATTACCGAATACATGTCTACGTCACCAGCTAAATGATCGCCTTCATGAAAAGATAGGGGGTTATCTTCACGAACAGTAGCTCGTAAATGAATAAAATGAACACGGTCAGCAAATTTTTCAGCCATTGTTGCTAAATCATTATCACTACGAACTCCATAAGAACCTGTGCAAAAACAAAAACCATTATGTATGCTGTCAACAGTTTCTTTTATCCACTGCATATCTTCAATTGTTGATACTATTCGCGGTAATCCTAAAATTGGGCGAGGGGGATCATCAGGGTGAACAGTTAAGACAATACCAACTTCTTCTGCAACGGGTACAATAGCTTTTAAAAAAAAGGCATAATTTTCACGTAACTTAACTTTATCAATCCCATCATAAGTTGCAAGATGCACCCTAAACTGATCAAGTGAATAGCCTTCTTCTGCGCCAGGTAAACCGGCAATGATGTTTGCAATAAGTTTATCTTTATCGGCTTGAGTCATTTTTTCAAAATAAGATTTAGCTAAAACAGTATCTTCTTTTGAGTAATCTTTTTCTGCATTAGGTCTTTGTAGTATATAGATATCGAATGCTGCAAATGCCACTTGGTCAAAACGCAAGGCCTTTGAGCCATCAGGTAACTCGTATGCAAGATCTGTACGGGTCCAATCTAAAACGGGCATAAAATTATAACAAACAGTATCAATACCACACGTAGCTAAATTCCGAATAGATTGTTGATAATTAGCAATATATTTTTCGACGTCACCACTATGAGTTTTAATGTCTTCATGAACGGGTATACTTTCAACCACTGACCAAACAAGCCCTTTATTTTCAATGATTTTTTTTCTTTTTTCGATCTCTTCAATTGTCCAAATTTCACCATTTGGGATATGGTGAAGTGCTGTTACAATTCCAGTTGCTCCTGATTGTTTTATGTCATCTAGTGATACTGGATCACTTGGACCAAACCAACGCATTGTTTGTTCCATTTAAATCTCCTCAGTAATTTTTACTTAACTTATTTAAAGAAAAAATACAAAAACAATATTGAGATGTTTATTTATTACTAGCTAACAATGAAGCTGAAATAGCATCAAATAAGTAATCATCAAAGCTTAGTTTTTCACTATTTCAAATAGCTATTGTTTGTTTTTTATATTTTCCATATTGCCACAAAAACTGGTGTATAGCTTTTGCATCTTTTATTTGTAATGTTTATAACATTTTCTTGCAGTTATTAGACCACTTTTTGTAACTTGTATTTAATCTGCTTGGTTCGTAAAAGGTAGATAGCTAGATGCTCCCTTAATTTCTAAATATTATTAATTATGGCATTTAATCAGGCTATATTAATATTTTAACCTTATTAAACACACCATCAAATTGGCACACCAATATTAATATTAGAGTATTTCTATTGTCAATATTAAATAAAAATAAACTCAACATAGTGGCATTGATCACAATTCCATCAAAATAGTGGTGGAATTTAATTTTATAAATGAAAATATGTCTAGCCAATAAATAAATGCTGTCATTAAACTTAAAACTAAATGGTGATATAAATATGCTAAAAATTTCGACTTTACCTCAATTTATAAAAAACCATCCAATATATGATAGGAAAGCGATAGCATCTAGAATTGTTCATTTGGGTTTTGGTGCTTTTCACCGAGCTCATCAAGCTTTGTTTATAGATCGATTATTAAATACAGGAAAAAGCGACTGGGCAATTTGTGATAGTATGACAAGGTGCATATGCATGGTCAGGACAGATGATTTTTAATTTATTTATTGGAGCCTTTGTAAGTGTTATTGGTTATGGCCCATTTTTTATCGCGTTAGCTTTTTTTGATGTGATAGGCGCTGTTGTTTTATGGACATTTATTAGAGAAAATAAAAGTTAGCATAGTATATCCTAATTAAAGGCCAATCAATGATCGTTTATTACTCTTAACTGACAAATACAATGCTTTCGACTTTATTTGTCAGTTTTTGTCAATTTTTTATTGCTTTTTTGCTAATGCTTTTTAATTCTAAATTTTAGTCAACTGTCTAAAAAGAAAATCTACGTACTATAATGATATTTACTATTGGTTAACAATGGTAACTGGAATAGAGTCAAATAAATAGCCATCAAAATTAGGATCTTCACTATCTGACACCGTCATTAATGTTTGTTTAACATTTTCTAAATGCTGCCACATAGCTTGCCGTGCTGCTTTTGCATCTTTAACTTGCAATGCTTGCAAAATTTTTTCGTGATCATCAAGCCATTTTTTTCGGTAACTATTATCGGTAATACGATTATGAAGTTGATCCCACATTTTACTCGCATTCCGTTTTTTCCATAGATCGTTGAGTAAATCTTCTAATACAGCGTTTTTCGTTGCTTTTGCAATTGTAATATGAAACATTTCATCTGCACTATAATCATCAAGTATGTTATTTTGTAAAATTTGTCGCTCTTGCTCCAAAATAGCTCTAAGCTTTACTACATCAGCTTTCACTATTTGAGATGCTGCAAATGCTGCAATATTACTCTCAATTAATTGCCTTGCTTGTAATAATTCAAATGGTCCAAAATCATTTTCTTCTATTTGTTTATTCTGCTCAGATAACGTTGCATCAGGTAAACCAATTACATAAATACCAGATCCTTTTTTTACTGTAATCAAATTCTCAAGTTCTAGCATGATTAATGCTTCACGCACTACTGTGCGACTTACACTAAATGTTTCAGCAATATCTCTTTCTGGTGGTAATCGATCGCCAATTTTATATGTGCCATTTTTCAACAAAAACTTTAGCTCATTACCAATTGCTTGATAAAGACGACTAGATGATTGCATTTTATTGCCCTTTTTTAGTAACTATATTAATTAGCGCAATAAATTATACGCTAGTTATCCCATTTAGCAGAATATTTAATATTTTTCATTGTTAATTATGTCATGAAACTAGAATACCAACTATTAACGACACATTATTTATATTATCAATACGACACAAACTAAACCAATTATAGTGATCCAGATCACAATCTAATCCAAACAATAGTGCAAATTAATTTTATAAATGGAAATATGTCTAACCAATAAAATAAGTACTGTCATTAAACTTTAAAATTACATAGAGATATCGGCGAACTAGTGATCTCAGTTTTACCTCAATTTGGTTCAGATCTTTTTAAAAATACAAAGTTTAAAGACTAAGTTACTAAATATTACCTATCAATCATAAGATTTAGTACTAAGTAAATTATTAATAATTATTTTTTGTCAAATTAGTGTTTCACCAATAACAATAAAATTTAAATAGGGGTTATGATTTATGGAGTTTCTAAATATTCTTTGGGTTATTCTTGGCATAGGATTAATGTTACTTTTAAATATTCGTTTTAAAATCAACTCAATGATTGCATTATTAGCTGCTGCAATATTTGTAGGATTGATGGCTAAAATGGATTTACTAAGCATTCTTAAAACAATCAAGTTAGGATTTGGGCATACGCTTGGTGAGCTTGCTATTATTGTTGTATTTGGTGCTGTTATTGGAAAATTAATGGTTGATTCTGGTGCTGCTCATCAAATTGCACAAACACTATTAAAACAGCTAGGCATAAAATATGTAAAATTAGCTATTATTATCATGGGGCTTATATTTGGCCTAGCGATGTTCTATGAAGCAGCATTTATCATATTGGCTCCATTAGTAATTGCTTTAGCTAAAGAAGCTAAAATTCCATTTTTAAAATTGGCTATTCCAGGTGTCGCTGCGGCAACTACTGCTCATTCGTTGTTTCCACCACAACCAGGACCAGTTGCACTAGTTGATGCCTATGGTGCGGATATGGGAATGGTTTATATTTATGGATTGATTGTTGCTATTCCATCTGTAATTTGTGCAGGTCTGATTCTTCCTAAATTTTTAGGTAATTTAGAAAGACCGACACCTGAATTTTTACAATCTGAAAATCCCATAGATGAAAATAATCTTCCATCGTTTTTTACATCAATTTCTGTTCCTTTGATTCCTGCTTATATTATGATTGCAACAACAATCGCAAATATATGGTTAGATAAGGAAACGATCGCCTATTCTATTCTTAATTTTCTCGGATCATCTCAAATTGCGATGTTTATCGCCATGATTACTGCATTTATATTATTTGGAAAAAAACTTAATCATTCAATGGAATGGATTATGCGTTCTTTTGATAATGCAGTTAAAGGCATTGCAATGGTTGTATTAATTATTGGTGCTGGCGGTGCACTAAAACAAATTATAATAGATACAGGTATTGGTGATACTATTGGTCAATTAATGTCAGCTGGAGGTATATCTCCTTATATTATGGCATGGTTGATTACTATATTAATTCGTTTAGCTACAGGACAAGGTGTTGTCTCAGCAATGACTGCTGCAGGAATTATCGGAGCAGCAGTCATTGATTCTGCTACAGGGACTATGCATGGAGTTAATCCTGCATTACTTGTGCTTGCAACGGCTGCCGGCTCTAATACATTAACTCACATTAATGATGCGTCTTTCTGGCTATTCAAAGGCTACTTTGATTTATCAATTAAAGATACTTTAAAAACATGGGGGCTATTAGAGCTAATTAATTCGATTATTGGGTTAATTGTTGTGCTTATAATAAGTATCTTTGCTTAATTGTAACTATTTTCAAAAGGTTAATAGCCATGCTTTGTTGTTAACCTTTTTATTTTTCTTAATAATATATAATTAGAAATTACATGAATTTTATCTATTATTTATAATTACTAATTATTGTTTTCTTTTTCGTAAAGTTATGCAGAAACTGTAAATAAATTATTTTCAATAAGACTTTTGATTATAAATAAGGTAAATTATTAAGCTAATTCTTTTTTTGGTTTTTAGAAGAAATTTGTTTTTATTGATTGAGAAAAGAGAGGATGCCAAGATATGCGTTTTAACCAACCAAAAAGATTAACGTCAATTTTGACAAAAACCTCTTGTTTGTCTAAGATTCAAGATAGAACTAATGCATTAAGAACTTTGGATAAGGCTATCAACGATTTATTGCCATCACCATTGAATCAACAATGCAAAGTTGCTAATTATCGGAATGGAGTGTTGATTTTAGAAGTAAGTTCAGCTAGTTGGTTGACGAGATTGAAATATGAACAAAGTAATTTAATATCGAGCATACGAACAAGTATCTTACCTTCTTTATCTTCTATCCAATATCAGATTAATCCGAATATTTCTGTAAAATTGGCGGAGTGTAATTTTCAGAAATCTAAATCGTCTTTGACTTCGAGTGTAATAACGCCCGCAAGTGCAAAGCTTTTATATGCATTAGCTGAAAATGCCCCAGAAAAGCTAAAAAAACAATTGATAAAACTTGCCAACCATGCAAAATAAGCGCTGGCAATTGATTTTCAATTTTATAAAATTATATATATTAAAAATACAGGGAGTGAATTATGGATAGAGATATGCTGACTTATCTTGTAATTGGATTAGTAATCGGCTTTATTATTGGTTTTATTTTTATAAGCGTCATTAGCCCTAAAGCTCGTAAATATGCCAAAGTAAAACAAGAGTTAGATCAAACAAAAGATGAATTAATAGCACAAAAACAAATGATTGCTAAACATTTTTCTCATAGTGCAGAAATATTGGATAATATGGCTAAAGATTTTCGCCGTCTTTATCAACATATGGCTGAAAGCTCTGGTCAATTTATTGATAGTGATAACGTTGCATCTTTGGATTTTGATTCTAGCTCTAATCCCGATGAAACAAAAGAAATTACGCTTGATAAGCAACCTAGAGACTATTCGGATAATTCTTCTGGTTTATTTAAAACAGATGAAAATAAATCTTAACAATTATAGTTTAATACGCCGTTAACCAATGGCAAAGCATTTTTATAGAGATTAATTTTTGTAAAAGCGAGAGTTATAAGATGATTAATTCATTAAAAGATCGAAAAAAATTGCTAAGTATTTTAGCTTTAAGTTTAGGACTAAGTTTATCTACACTTCCGAATGCTTATGCTTCTTTTCCTTCTATGACAACTGAGAACAGTGCTCAGCTTCCCAGTTTAGCACCTATGCTAGAAACGGTATTGCCTTCCGTTGTTAGTATTAAAGTTGAAGGCACTACTCAAATGCAAAATAATATGCCAGAGGAATTTAGACGATTTTTTGGTTATCCTGATAGTCAATCAAGATCTTTTACAGGGTTAGGATCAGGTGTGATTATTGATGCTGAAAAAGGTTATGTTGTTACCAATAATCATGTTATTGATGGTGCCGATAAAATTACGGTTGCTCTAAATGATGGGCATGAATTTAAAGCGAAATTAATCGGCAAAGATCCACAAAGTGATATTGCATTACTTAAAATCGACGATGCCAAAAAATTAACGGCAATTAAATTGGCGGATTCGGATAATTTGCGTGTTGGCGATTATGCTGTTGCGATTGGTAATCCATTTGGCATTGGTCAAACTGTTACTTCGGGGATCATTTCTGCTTTGGCTCGTAGTGGGCTTAATATGAATGGTTTCGAAAATTTTATCCAAACAGATGCTTCAATTAACCAAGGGAACTCTGGAGGCGCACTTATCAATTTAAATGGTGAGCTTGTTGGTATTAATACAGCGATTATTGCACCAAACGGTGGGAATATAGGTATCGGGTTTGCTATTCCTAGTAATATGGTGAAAAGCTTAACTTCGCAACTTATTGAGTTTGGTGAAGTTAAACGTGGCGTGTTAGGAATCAAAGGGAATGAGCTAACATCAGATATAGCAAAAGCATTTGATGTTGATGTTCAAAAGGGCGCTTTTGTTAGTGAGGTGATAGAAAACTCAGCTGCGCAGGCTGCAGGAATTAAATCTGGCGATATCATTATTTCGATGGACAGTAAACCTATTGATAGTTTTGCTCAATTACGTGCAAAGATTGCAACAACAGGCGCAGGACGAACTGTAAAGTTAGGCTTAATTCGAGATGGTAAAAAAATGTCTGTTGAGGTAAAACTCAAAAACAGTGATGAGGCAGTAACCGAAGCAAAATCACTTCATACAGCTCTTGATGGTGCAACACTTAGTAATGGGGAAATTAAAGGGCAAAAAGGCGTTTTAATAGAAAAACTCATTAAGAACTCGCCAGCATCTCGACTTAGCTTGCAAGAAGGTGATCTTATTACTGGGGTTAATAAAGAAAGAGTAACTAATATTGCAGATCTTCGCAAAATTATTGATAGTAGCCCATCTGTAATTGCATTGAATATTATTCGTGGCAATAGCCGCTTATATTTGATTTTACGGTAATTATTTTGCTTTATTTCATCGATGTTTAGACATCGATGAAAACATCATTTTAACCCTTATATAGATGTGTTAAAATTCTAACCATTGTTCCCTCTATCATTCTGATTCCAATGCTCAAGAAAATTCTATGGTCAATATTAATTGGAACTATTTTCGCTATTATCTTATTAATTGTTTTTCCTACGTTACGAAATGGAAATCAAGTAAATTTTTCAGGATCAATTTTTAGCGATGGTCCACTAAGCTATTCTAGAGCTGTCAACGTTGCTGCTCCAGCAGTCGTTAACATTTACAGTCGTTCGATTAATTCTGTTTCCCAAACGTCTCAAGATAGCCCAATTACTCCGCTTGGCTCTGGGGTAATTATGAGTAAACAGGGATATATTATTACTAATTATCACGTTGTTGAGGATGCAGAACAAATTATTGTTGCACTACAAGATGGACGAATTTTCGAGGCTTTATCAGTAGGCTCTGATAAGCTTGTTGATATTGCTGTATTAAAAATAGATGCCTCTAATATTCCAACTATACTCATTAATCCCCAGCGTGAGCCCAAAATTGGAGATGTTGTGTTAGCTATAGGCAATCCTTACAATATAGGGCAAACTATAACACAAGGTATTATTAGTGCTACAGGTCGTGATGGGTTAAGTCCGTATAGAAGACAGAATTTTATACAAACTGACGCATCAATTAATCATGGTAATTCTGGAGGAGCGCTAGTTAATACCAAAGGTGAATTAATGGGAATTAATACCCTCACCTTTGCAAAAAACCTAGGTAATGATATTCCTGAGGGTATTGGATTTGCAATTCCAGCTTCTTTAGCTGTAAAGATCATGAATAAATTGATTCAGGATGGCAAAATTATTCGAGGTTATATAGGTATTGATGGATTAGAATTTGCTCCAACGCAAAACCCAAGTGAGATACCAATAGTATTAGGTATTTTAGTTACCAATACAGAAGGTCCTTCGTTACAAGCAGGTGTTCTGGCTAATGATATCTTAATTATGGTAAATAACAAGCCAGTTAAATCTATTGTGGAAACAATGGATCAAATCGCTGAGTTGAAACCAGGAACGATTGTCCCCATTATAGTTTTGCGAAATGGTGAAAAAATTGAACTGCAAGTCACAATTGGCCAGCTATCAGTCTGATTGTTTTTTTATGGCTTGATTATAACAGCCATTGGTCGTATAATTCGCAACCTTATCATGTTTTTTAACACTTGTGTGGTGTATAAATTTTGCTTTATAGCCATTTATATAGCGACACAAACAGACTACAGAGGTTTATTATGAAAGAAGGTATCCATCCAGAATATACTGCAATTAGCGCAACTTGCTCTTGTGGTAATGTTATTAAAACTCATTCGACTATTGGTCATGATATTCATCTTGACGTATGTGGTGAGTGCCACCCATTCTATACTGGTAAACAACGTGATGTTGCAACTGGCGGTCGTGTAGATAAATTCAAGCAACGTTTTGCTATGGTTGGCGGTAAAAAATAATTTTTAACGCTTAGTAAATAAAAGGCGCATAATGCGCCTTTTGTTGTTTTTGAATATTGATTATTTTAAGTGTTGTTGATTATTTAGTCGGCACTTACTCATCAAGTAAGTTAGGATCAATACCTAAATCTCGCATCATTTTCTGAGCTTGTTCAGGAATACCGTCTTCACGATCTTTTTGTAAATCATCATCGCAAGGTAATGGTTGACCAGTATAAGCATGAAGAAAAGCTTCACATAATAATTCGCTATTTGTTGCATGACGTAAATTATTAACTTGTCGGCGAGTGCGCTCATCAGTCAATATTTTTAATACTTTTAACGGAATTGACACTGTGATTTTTTTTACTTGCTCGCTTTTTTTGCCATGCTCTGCATAGGGGCTGATATACTCGCCATTCCATTCCATAATATTTTCACCAAATTACATCATAAATAATGTGGGTAATTTTAACGTTTTTTTGATTTTGCTGCAATCTACACACCAAGATAGTTAGACGTCTAGACATGTTGACGTCTTTTTGTAATGTGTTATTCTTATACAATCTATTCTTGAGCTAAACAAAGTACTATTTAGAGGAAGGTTATTATGGCTAATCAATTTAACAAATTAAGCCAAGGAACCATTGCTGTTCGTGGTGGACTCAATACTGATGAGCAATATGGCAGTGTTGTACCAGTTATCACTCCATCTACTTGTTATCGTTATGAAGAATTTGCTAAGCCAAGAGAGTTTGACTATGCAAGAAAAGCAAATCCAAGCCGCCGCTTAGTCGAGCAAACAGTTGCAAAATTAGAAGGTGGTGTAGATGCTATTTTAACTAACTGCGGTATGTCTGCCATCCACCTTATTAGTGTTGCCTTGTTAGCACCAAATGATGTAGTTGTTGCTCCTCATGATTGTTATGGTGGCAGCTATCGGCTTTTTAATAGTTTAAGCCAAAAAGGCTACTTTAAAGTAAAATTCGTTGATCAATCTGATCCTGCCGCATTGCAAGAAACATTGAGTTTACATCCTAAATTAGTATTAATTGAAACACCAAGCAACCCCTTGCTCCGAGTTGTAGATATTAAAGAAATTGCGCAGCAAGCACATAACGTTGGCGCTTTGGTTTTAGTCGATAATACCTTTATGACGCCTATTTTGCAAAAACCATTAGAACTTGGTGCTGATATTGTTACCCATTCTTGTACCAAATTTTTAAACGGGCATTCGGATTTACTCGCTGGCATTTTAGTTTTTAAAGATCAACAACTCGCTACAGAAGTATTATGGTGGGCAAATAATATTGGTACGCTTACTTCATCATTTGATAGTTATCTATTATTGCGTGGATTACGGACCCTTGCTGCTAGAGTAACAGTACAGCAGGATAACGCCCAAAAAGTTGTAGATTTTTTAGTTAATCACCCTAAAATAGCAAAAGTTTACCATCCATCGTTATCTTCAAACCTTGGGCATGATATAGCTAAAAAGCAACAAAAAGGTTTTGGTTCTTTGCTAAGTTTTGAATTAGTTGGCGATGATGATGTAATGCCGAAATTTTTAAAGGCACTTAATATTTTTACCTTAGCTCAATCGCTCGGCGGTGTTGAAAGCCTTGTATGCCATCCTGCAACTATGACACATTCAGGGATTAGTGCTGAAGCACGAAAAACAGCAGGTATATCAGATCAATTATTGCGAATTTCCGTTGGTTTGGAAGATATTGCTGACTTACTGAAAGATTTACAGCAAGCGCTTGAGAACATTTAATTTAAGTCTAAAATATGAATAAGGTTGATGGCTATCGTTGTTATATGATTTCATCAACCCTTTATTTATGACTTGTTTTTGCGTACTCTATATTTTTTCTGAAATTTTCAATCTTTTCTTCAATTACCTTAAAAATTTCGCTAGCAGAATGTCGTTTAGCTCGAGCACACACTTTTGCTACTTCATGACAAACTAAACATTGCCTTGGTTGATCTTCAAATTGCGAACGTGAAAGACTTTTTTTTGTAATAGGGTCAATAACATCAATATCCCACAAACGTCCTAATGGGTGATTATCTTCAATATCCATACAATATTGTTTGAGCATATTAGCTGAACACTTTATAGCCATAATAGCCTCTGAACCAGTATTATGATGATAATGCTGTTCATTGATTATCAGGATACCATTTTGTAAAAAGCAGCGATGGAGAGCCTTAATTGCTTCATCAAAAAGATAACGTGCGCCACTACTGTTTTTTATAGTACCAGGAATGACTAAGCTTAACGATATGATGGGTTGTTCATAACATGTTATCGCCTGTTTTTGATTTTTTACACGCTGTTCCTTGGCTAATAACATTTGTTCAAGGCTAATTGGTGTACCATCAGAAAATTTAATCAACATTTTTTTCATTGAATAAAAAGTAATATAGAATAGAAATTAGTATAGCCTGATACTTTTACATATCAGGCTATGGTCATATTGGCAGATTAGCGAAAATTAATCTTTAACTTCACGAACGACATCAATAACAGAGCCATCGCGGAAATGGACAATACCAACGATTTTATCTTTGAATTCAATTGGTTTTGGTTCGCCAGTTAAAGAAACAGCGCGTTGATAGAGCTCTTCAATACTCATGACTGGTAAATTTGCTGCTTTTAAACGCTCTGCAATTTCAGGACGAGCAGGATTAACAGCTATACCATGGTCAGTAACAAGAACATCGACACTCTCCCCTGGCGTTACAACTGTTGTTACTTTTTTAATCACAGTAGGGATACGACTACGAATTAATGGTGCAACAATAATTGTTAAGTTTGCACCAGCAGCTGTGTCACAGTGACCACCTGACGCACCACGCATAACACCATCAGAACCAGTTAAAACATTAACATTAAAATCGAGGTCAATTTCTAGCGCACTTAGAATCACAATATCTAACTCGTCGACGCTAGCCCCTTTAGATGCCGGGTTTGCATAAACATTAGTTGATACTTCAATATGATCTTTATTACGCCCTAAAGATTGCCCAGCAGCGCCATCAAAGCTCTGCGTATCTAATAAACGTTTAACCAATCCTTTTTCATGCAAATCAACAATGCTTGCTGTAATACCACCTAATGCAAACGATGCAGTAATGTTTTGTGCGCGCATACGGTTTTCAAGGAAACGAGTGGCAGCAGTTGAAGAGGCACCTGAACCTGTTTGAATTGAAAAGCCATCTTTGAAATACCCAGAATGTTCAATAACATCTGCGGCATAACGAGCAATCATTAACTCTCGAGGGTTACTTGTAATTCGTGCGGCACCTACGCTAATTTTTGTTGGATCACCGACTTCATCCACTTTAACGATATAGTCGACTTGATCCTGACGAATGCTTGCTGGATGATTAGGATACCCAACAATATCTTCAGTCAATAAAACCACTTTTTTAGCAAATTGTGCATCAACCATCGCATAACCAAGAGCACCACATTGTGATTTGCCTGATACACCATTAGCATTACCTTGCTCATCCGCTGTCGATACAGCTAAAAATGCGATATCAATATTAATTTCACCGCTTTGGATAAGTTTTACACGCCCGCCATGAGAATGGATATGGACAGGATTTTCCATTAAACCATGAGAAATCGCATCGGCTAATTTACCGCGTAAACCAGAGGTATAAATTTTAGTAACCACACCTGATTCTATATGAGGAATCAGTGCAGCATTACAGCTTAATAGTGAGCTTGATGCTAATGTTAAATTTTTAATCCCTAATTTGCTAATAGTTTCAACTACTTTGTTGATAACTTTATCGCCTTCACGAAATGCATGATGGAAAGAAATAGTCATACCATCACGTAATTCACATTTTTTGATTGCTTGTTCAATAGAGTCGCACAATTTACGCGTATATTTAGACTCATCTTTTAAATATGGAGTCGTGGCATTAGCGTCAATAAATGGCGTGATATTCTTGAGATCAGGATGCTGTTTAAGCAAATCATCAATTTTTTTATTTATGGAAGTAGTCATTTTTCAATCCTATCAAATTTCTTTACGTACACCAGAATACTTGGCTAGCTCAATAACTTTTCTAGCACGAGCAATAATCGGTGCATCAATCATTTTGCCGTTTAGAGAGATAACGCCAAGACCTTTTCTTTCACCTTCTTCTGCTGCTTCAACCACTTTTTGGGCGTGTTCAACTTCAGCCGCTGTTGGTGCATATGCGTTATGTAGTAACTCAATTTGTCTTGGATTAATCAGTGATTTACCGTTATAACCTAATTTTTTAATTAAGCTGACTTCTTTTAAGAAACCTTCATCATCATTAACATTAGAATAAACCACATCAAAAGCATCAATTTTGGCTACACGCGCTGCATGTAGTACTGCACAACGAGCATAGAATAACTCTATGCCATCACCTCGCTCAGTTTGCATATCAACAAGATAATCAAATGCTGCTAACGCAATACCAATTAAACGTGGAGAAGCTTTAGCAATAGAAACAGCATTAACTACACCTTGTGCCGATTCAATTGCAGCCATTAATTTGGTGCTACCAACTTCACGTCCACACTCTTTTTCGATTCTTTCAACGTGCGCTTCTAACTCATGGATATCTTCGGCACAGTTAGTCATTGGTAAGCGCACAACGTCAACGCCAGCTCTTACTACTGCCTCAAGGTCTTTTAAGCCAAATGGAGTATCAAGTGCATTGATTCGAACTACTGTTTCAATTCCGTGTTCTTTATACACAGGAAGCAGTAATGTTTGGGCAACTAATAAACGAGCTGAATCTTTTTCTTTAATTGAAACGGCGTCTTCAAGATCAAACATAATTGAATCAGGTTTATAAACAAACGAAGTCGACAACATGGCAGCGTTTGCACCTGGAAGAAATAGCATACTTCGACGTAATTTTTTCATAGTAATTTACTCCAATCTAAGTTTTCTTCTTCTGCGCCACGTAATACCGCACATTGAATTCTTGCTTTAATAGCACAATCCAGTGCACCTTTATCATCGATAATGATTAAACCATCAGTGACATTAAGCTCATTTAAAGTTTGTTCAACAACCGCGCGGATTTGATCGCCAAATTGTTTATTAACATCACTATTAATGACAATTTCGATCCCCGTGTTTGGCATGACTTTGACTAACAAATCGCTAGATTCAAGAGTCCCTGCCATGGCTTCTTTTTGTATTTTCATTTTGCTACCTTTTAAAATGTATTAAATTTTAAATTTATCCAAATTAGCTGAAAGGTAATCCCATGTTGTCGATGGAACTAACTTTTTTACCTGTTCATATTGCTCAGATGCCAATAATTCTCTCACGACTGAGGCAGATATGATAGTATCGCCTTCAGTTATTCGCTGAACTTCAACAACAGTAATAGCAGGGCAATTACTAATCGTTTTATCTTCTAACCAATAACACATCGCTTCATTATAAGCTTTGGTGACTTCATCATAGGGTTCAGTTCCAACAAATCGATAGTTAATATTAAGCGTTGGAGCAATATAATTTCGGAATATAAGTAAATCGATGCCCATATAAGCTCGATCAATTTTTGCCTTATCTTTTAGAAAGTAAGTTGGGAATGTTGCTCTTGATATAATATAAGGTGAGCTTGCATGCACAGTAACATTTTTTATTTGTTGAGTGCCATCTTTAACTAACTTTAAGCGTGTATCAAATGAAAATAATGAAGCATTTTCATTGACGACAAAAACATGCAACCAATCACATTGGCTTGCTGCATATTGGATAAGATATTGATGCCCTTTAGTAAAAGGGTTGGCATTCATTACAATACTACCAATTTTTTTCCCTGCTTTTTGTTGTGCATTTAGCTTTTTACAATACTGCTTAATTCCAACAGGATTGTTTTCCATTAGAACAACTAGCCCTGTAATTTCAACAATAGGGTAAAAACCACATCCTTTAAAAAAATCTATATTTTCAGGCTTGGTATATAAAAAAAGGTGAAAATAGCCATTTTCATTGGCATATTTTATTGTGTAATCCATTAAAGTTAGATTTAGTTGATTGCCACGGTAATCTGGATCAATAGCAACACATTTTATAATATCACGATCAATACCAGCACAAGCTATAATTTTAGCGCTAATTTTCGCTACAACAAAAAGAGTAACTTGTGGATCTAGCTTGAGATCAGATCGCAGTAATAACTGCTCAATTTCTTGATAATCTTGCTCTGACTTAGAAATATCAATAACCGTGTAATCAACCAAATCGTACATGAGTTTACCTTTTTTCAGCTACTACATAATTGGTTAAACGACCAATACCCGTGATTTCAACTTCTATTTTATCACCATCTTGCATAAATACAGGTGGATTGCGTTTTTTACCAACACCACCTGGTGAGCCAGTAAGAATCACATCTCCCGGAGATAAATGGGTAAAAGTACTAATATAAGAAATTAATTCAGGTACAGTATGCACAAGATTCTTAATTGAATCATGTTGCATTTCTTTCCCATTTAAATAGGTGGTTAAAGAAAGCGCTTTTGGATCTGGAATTTCATCGCGCGTTGTAATACATGGGCCAAATGCACCAGTATTTGGCCAGTTCTTACCTGCGGTAAACCAGGTATATTGCCAATCACGAATAGAACCATCCATATAACAACTATAACCAGCTACATAAGATAACGCATCTTCTTGTTTAATGCGAAAACCAGTTTTACCAATAATAATAGCTAATTCGCCTTCATAATCCAATTCATTAGTAATGGCTGGTTTAATAATGTTGGTTTTATGACCGGTTTGTGAATCTGGAAAACGAACAAAAAGCGTAGGAGCAGAGCTGGTTTCATTAAATTCTGCACGTTTTTCAGCATAATTCATACCAACACATAAAATTTTGTTTGGGTTTGGAATAACAGGTAAATAAGTAATGTCTTGCTCTTCAATGTCACTTGGGGCATCTAGGTAGGTTTTGGCAATAGATAGCCCTTCCTCATCAGCAAGTAGCGATTTTAAGTCAACGTATTTATCGCCCAATTTTTCTTTTAAATCAATAATGCCATTTTGAGTGAGAAGACCAAAACTTGCTCTACCAGAGACAAGATAACTGACAAGCTTCATGAAAACTCCTTAAAAGCTGTTGGTGTTGATAGTAAATATGAAATAAAAATAAACAACCTTAGTATAAACCAAGGCTGTTCGTTAATATGTAAATTCTATACTAAGAAATTGCCGAGAATGAGTAATGATACAGATACATTGATTGCACCACCAATACGAGTTGCAATTTGTGCAAATGGCATAAGTTCCATACGTTCTGCAGCTGTTAAGATTGCCACATCACCTGTTCCACCTTGACCACTTTGGCAACATGAGATAACTGCTGCATCAACTGGGTACATACCAAGTTTTTTAGCAACAAAGAAACCAGTGGTAACTAGGCTAACTACAGTACAAACAATAACAATTAAGTTTGTAATAGTGAAAGCTGCAACAATTTTATCCCATGGTGTAATTGCCACACCTACCGCAAATAAAATTGGATAGGTAACTGAGGTTTGGAAAAATTTGTAAACAACTTGTGAACCACTTAATACTTTAGGCGAAACACCAGAAATTAGTTTAACAAAAACTGCAGCAAATAACATTCCTACTGGTGCTGGAATACCCGTTACTTTATGCCCAATCATACCAACCATATAAAGAATAGCGGCTAACAATACACCTGAAGCAAAGGTTGTTACATCAATAATAGATTCAGTTTTAGCAGCTTTTTTATCCATAACTTCATCATCTGCAGATGCAGGCAATAATCGACCGTTACCTGTTAAGTGTGGATAAACTTTACCGATGCGATTTAAAATGCCACCACAGATAATACCCGTTAAACCACCTAACATAACAATTGGTAATACGCGCCCAAGTGCTTCACCTTGCTCCATACCTAAAATTGATGCATATCCAATTGAAAGTGGGATCGCCCCCTCACCAACACCACCAGCCATAATAGGTAATACTAAGAAGAAGAATGTTTCAAATGGCGTTAAACCAAGTAAATAACCAACACCAACACCAACAATCATACCAACAATTTCACCACAAACCATTGGACCGAAGATTTTTAAGAAGCCTTGAATAAGGGTTTTCTTATCCATATTCATAATGCTGCCCACAATGATACAACAAATATATAAATACAGAATATGCGTATCTTTATAGAATTTTGTTGTAGCTTCAACAACTGGTTTAGGAAGAATACCATAATAAACTAATGCTGATGGAATAAAGGTTGCACAAATTGCGGCAGCACCCATTTTCCCAATGATAGGTAAACGTTTACCGATTTCACCACATAAAAAACCAAAAAAAGCACAAGTCACTACCATGACAACAATTTCACTAGGCAATTTACCCGTTACTAATACTTCACTAAAGATAAGGATGCCGGCAATAATAAATAATGGTAATGGAATGACACCAATTTTATAGTTGTCCATTAGGCGCCACCAATTATATGGCCAACCTGTTAACCTTTCTTCAAAGGGCTTACTCGTTGATTCTTTTTGATTACGTTTATTTTCAAGTGACTTGAAATCCGCCATTTATTTTTTTCTCCAAAATGATTTTACTTATTCAAATTCAATAAGCATATCTTTACAAAAAATTAATAAAATTTTTGTGATGTAAATCATAAATTAACTGTGGTTTTTATGGTTTTAACGGCTATATGTTTTTTAATGCTATGTTAGAATTATGTTAATTTAATTTGAGAAGTAAATGTAAAATGCGAAAAAAAATTCAGTTATCGTTTACAACAAAGCTTTTTTTATCGCTGCTGTTTTTTTCGTTGATTGTGCTTGCGTTATTACAGAGCTATATTTGGAATACGATAGAAACTAATTTATATCGTAGCCTAGGCGAAAAAGCTCAAATCCAAGCAAAAGAGCTATCTGTTTTACCAAGTTTAATCCAATATGTCAAAGATAAAGATACATCAAAAATAGCCGACCTCATCGTAGATATATTTGAACAAAGTGATGCTAGCTATATTGTTATTGGTGATGCAAAAGCTAATCGTCTATTCCATACGGCTAATAGCCCTTTACACTCGCCTATGATTGGTGGCGATAACAAAGAGGTTCTTAGTGGTAATAGTAGCATTACAATTAGTGAGGGTTCTCTTGGTTTAGCATTAAGAGGTAAAGCGCCGATCGTTGATAACGGTAAAATTATAGGTATTGTTTCAGTCGGTTATATGATTGATGATATTAATGCATTGCATATACAACAATTTATACCATTTATTATTTGTTGTTCGTTATTGTTTTTAGCGTTATTTATTTTTTCTTATTTTTTTTCAAAAGCAATAAAAAAACAGATGTTTAATTTAGAGCCTAAAGCAATTGCATTACTAGTAAAAAGCCAAAAATCGATTATGGAATCTATTTTTGAAGGTGTTATTGCAATCGATCTGAGTTATAACATTATCAATATTAATCAATCAGCTCGCACTATGTTGAATATTAAAATAAGTGATGATGAGCTACATAAACATAATTTAAGCGAGTTTATTCAATCAACCGATTTTATTTTTAGAAATGAAAGTCAAACAGAAGACATACACGATCATATTTGTTATTTCAATAATATTATCGTGATTGCAAACAAAGTTCGCGTGGTGATCGATAATAAAATTCAAGGTTGGGTTATTACTTTCCGTAACTTTGACGATATTAATACATTAAGTATGCAATTAACACAAGTGAACCAGTATGTTGATAATTTACGTGCATTAAGGCATGAGCATCTTAATTGGTTGGCAACGTTATCTGGTTTAATTTATATGAAACGGTATGAAGAAGCTCAATCTTTTATTGCATTACACTCTGCAGATAATCAAAGTAATCTAGATTTTATTACGGAACATTTTAAGGTTCCAGCTGTATGTGGTTTATTAATCGGTAAATATTCAAAAGCGCATGAGCTAGGCTTAAATTTAATATTTGATCCTGCCTGCCAATTAAGTGAATTGCCCTTACTTATGGCTGAAACAGAATTTATGTCAATTTTAGGTAACTTGCTTGATAATGCTTTTAATGCGAGTTTGAAAAATGATCTTGGAGATAAAACAATTTATTTATATCTTAGTGATGCAACAGACGAAATTGTATTAGAAGTGACTGATCAAGGTTGTGGTGTTGATAAAAGTATTCGTAATTCAATTTTTGAACCCGGCGTCACATCACAAGAGGGTAAAGAACATGGTATTGGTTTACACCTTGTTTCAACTTACATAAAAAAGGCCAATGGTTATATTACATTTGAAGATAATATCCCCTATGGAACCATTTTTTCTGTATTTATCCCTAAATAATAAAAGGTAATTATATGAACGAGTTTCAAGAAGATATCATTAAAGTGCTTATTATCGAAGATGAGCCAATACTAGCTGAGTTAAATGCAGAATTTATTCAAAAAGATACAAGAGTTAAAGTCATAGGTATCGCTTCCAATCTAGAAGAAGCTAAAATCATGGTTGAAAGACTCAAACCAACATTGATTTTACTGGATAATTATTTGCCTGATGGCAAAGGAATTGAATTATTTGAATATATTATTAATAATCATTTAGATTGTTATGTAATTTTTATTACCGCAGCAAGTGATATGGAAACGTGTAGTAAAGCCATTCGTTACGGTGCTTTTGATTATTTGATTAAACCAGTTTCTTACCAACGTTTAAAACATTCACTTGAACGTTTTGAACTCTTTTTGTATCGACAAAGCCTACAAAAACATGTCAACCAACGAAAAATTGATGAGCTTTTCAATTTACAAACAAAAGACTTTGTGAACATGAATCGACACTCAAAAGGTATTGAAGAAATCACTTTACAGAAAGTGAAAGACATTTTTATGCAGACCGATAGCGTACTAACCGTTGATGAAATAGTTGAAAAAGCCAATATTAGTAAAACAACAGCCAGACGATACTTAGAGTATTGTGTTCAAATAAAATTATTAACGGTCGAGCTTAATCACGGCAAAATTGGCCGCCCTGAAAGGCTATATAAACGTTTAGGAAAATAGTTAACCTAATTGAGGCAATTTTTATACCGTAACTTATCTTCTATATAATTGATAATTATATAAATATGCTTATTTGTTATTTTATCTGCGAAATATTTGATGTTAGATTGAACTAAGTTGTCAGATAGTTGCATTTTGCAGTACCAAATAATAAGAGGTAAGCATATGTCTTTAGCTATAGAAAAAATTGCTACTAATGAAAATAATGAGATTGACAAAAATGGGGCATTTGTTCGCCAAGCAAACCGCTTTGACACACCATTTGGCGATAAACCCGGACAGTTACCTGTTGAAGCTGGTCGTTACCGTTTAATTTGGGCCGCGATATGCCCTTGGGCACATCGCTCAATGATTGCTATCAAATTATTGGGATTAGACAATGTCATCAGTGTAGGTAAAGTAAACCCAATTAGAACGAATAAGGGCTGGGAATTTTCACTGGATGCTGGCGGTGTTGATCCTGTGCTTGGTATCCGCTATTTACCTGAAATCTATGCTTCAACCGATCCACTATATGAAGGAAGAGCAACAGTGCCAACGGTGGTTGATATTAAGACAGGCAAAGTTGTCAATAATGATTATTTTAAGCTTACTTATTATTGGGAAACAGCATTTAAATCTTTTCATAAAACTGGCGCTCCAGACCTTTATCCTGAAAAATTACGTGCTGATATTGACGCACTAAATGATGTAATATTCCATGAAGTGAATAATGGTGTGTATAAAGCGGGTTTTGCACGCACGCAAAAAGCCTATGAAGATGCATATCATCTTGTCTTTAATCAATTAGATAAATTAGAACAGCGTTTGAGTCAATCACGTTATCTATTTGGTGATCAAATTACGGATTCTGATATTCGCCTTTATGTTACTTTGGCTCGATTTGATGTTGCCTACTATTGCGCTTTTAAAACCAATCGTAATCGGATTATCGACTATCCTAACTTATGGGCCTATGCTCGAGATCTTTATCAAATACCTGCTTTTGGCGAAACAACGGATTTTCAGGCAATCAAAAAAGGCTACTTTTTAGGAGATAGCGCGCATAATCCCTATGACATTTTGCCTTTGGGGCCTGATGTCAATAATTGGCATACTCCACACAACAGGGACAAACAGATTAGTTCAAGTCAATAATTTTAATGGGATAATTATAATGCCAAATATATTGAATGTCGGATTGATTTTTACCCAAATTCCAACGTTACTTGCTTACTTGCCTGTAACACTTTTTATTACCTTTTTCTCGATGCTACTTGGCATCATTTTAGGGTTAATGATTGCTATCGTCAAAATGAATAAAATACCAATATTATCACCGATAGCGACGGTTTTTGTCTCTTTTATCAGAGGCACGCCATTATTGGTGCAACTCTATTTAAGTTTTTATGGCATCCCCATTCTATTACGTTATATCAATTATTTTTATGGCACTGATTATAATATCAATGGCATACCCCCAATGCTTTTTGTATTAATTGCATTTTCTTTCAACGAGGCGGCTTATAATTCAGAAACAATACGTGCGGCATTGCAGTCTGTTAATAAAGGACAGATTGAAGCAGCACAATCATTAGGCATGACCTATAGTCAGTTGTTACGTCGAATTGTCATTCCTGAAGCTTTTATTGTGGCATTACCCAATTTAGGTAACGCAATGATTGGTTTGCTAAAAGGCACATCGTTAGCGTTTGTCTGCTCAGTCACAGAAATGACTGGCAGAGGCAAAACCTTAGCAGGACATAGTTACCGTTATTTTGAAGTTTATATTTCATTGGCATTAATTTATTGGGTCTTAACCATTATCATTGAACTAATTGTCAAATATTTGGAAAAGCGCTTAACCATTTCTGATTGTGCTAACACCCCAAGTTATCGCCGAGGAAAATTATTATGATTAATGTGCAAAATTTAACCTTGTCTTTTCATCATAATCTTATATTAAATCACCTTAGCTTTCATATTCACCCCGCTGAAATTGTGGCGATTATTGGGGCTTCTGGTGCGGGTAAGTCAACGCTTTTGAGATGTTTAAATTTATTAGAAAAGCCAAAGCAAGGTAAGATTCGCATTGATAATTTTCAACTTGATGTGAGTTGTATAAAAAGACATGAAATTGTTACATTTCGCCAACAATCGGCAATGGTATTTCAACAATTCAATCTATTTCAACAAAAAAATGCCTTAGAAAATGTGATGGAAGGGCTAATTGTTGTCAAAAAATACTCAAAGGATAAAGCACAACAGATAGCACACGAAAAACTAGTGCAAGTAGGACTCGGCGAACGAATCTATCACTATCCCAAACAATTATCTGGTGGGCAACAGCAACGAGTTGCCATTGCTCGAGCATTAGCTATGGAGCCCAAAGTCTTATTACTTGATGAGCCAACCTCAGCGCTTGATCCCGAGTTAGTGGGTGAAGTATTAGCAACAATAAAAATAGCTGCTAAATCAGGAGTTACTATGATTTTAGTTTCTCATGAAATGAGTTTTGTGCATGATATTGCAACTAGAGTGCTATTTTTAGATAAAGGCAAAATCATTGAAGATGGTTCACCACAGCAGATATTTGCAAATCCGACGCAACAAAGAACAAAAGATTTTTTAGCGAGATATTATTCAACAGGGCAAATTGATTACGAAATTTAATAAATGGAGCATGAATGAAAATTGTTATTCAACAACATTGTGAAGATATTAATTGGCAAGATGTTGCTGATTTGCTGACTTTTTATGGATTAAGCTCATTTGACGCAAAGACACAAGAACAGGTGTTTCGAAATAGTTATGCTGTGGTATTTTTACTGGAAAAAGATCGAGTTGTTGGCGTAGGGCGTGCATTATCTGATGGTATTTGCCAAGCTGCAATATATAACATTGCATTGGTAAAACGCCTCCATGGGCAACAATATGGAAGGCTGATTGTTGATAAACTCGTTGAGCGAGTACAACACTGTAATATCATCCTTTATACTCACCCACAAACTGTCGAGTTTTATAAAAATTTAGGTTTTGATTTAATGAAAACGGGCATGGCTCGTTATCAACCCGAGCACCTAACTGAAATGAAGAATATGGGGTTTATTTAAAATATAGTTAAAAAACCACTCAAAATAAGCGAAACATTGATCCAAACCAATGGGAGGTATTGCATTATGAACGGCAAAAAATGGTATTTTTTTCTAATATTAGGTGCTTTGTTTTTAACGAGTTGCGACAATCAAAATAAAGGCACTAAAACTATAGGTACTCAAACTACAGGGAAAGAAAAAATTGTTATTGCAACGTCAGGGTCACCTAGTCCTTTTTCTACAGTAGATGGACAAGGCGAGTTAATGGGATATGACATTGATGTTGCAAAAGCAATATTTGCACAGTTACCGCAATATGAGGTTCGTTTTGAAATTACTGAATTTCCATCAATTTTAGCTGGGCTTGACTCACAACGTTATCACGTGGGCGCTAATAATTTCGCCATGAATGAAAAACGGAAAGAAAAGTATTTTTATTCTGCCCCTATTTTTCAAAACCAATACGCCATTGCGGTGGCAAAAAACAATAATGATATAAAACAATTTAGTGATCTTAATGGGAAATCGACAGAAGTTTATCCAGGTCTTAACTATGCAACCGCATTAGAGTTATATAATCAACAGTACCCTAATAACCCCGTCAAAATTACCTATAGTGAAGCGGATTTATTGCCTGTGCTACAGCATGTTGAAACAGGGCAATATGATTTTCAATTAATCGATAAAGTGATGCTATCACAATTAATTAATGAACATAATCTTAACTTGAAAACAATAGAATTAAGTAACGATGATGCCGATCGAATTGCCTTACCATACAGCTATTTATTAATCAGCAAAGGGAATAAAGGCGAACAGTTAACTAAAGATATTAATGATGGCATAAAAAAGATTATCAGTAATGGTGAATTAACGAAAATAAGTGTTCACTATTTTGGCGCTGATTATTCACCTAAATAAGCAATTTTCTATTCTTTTTAATTGATTTTTTATGGTAACCGCTATGCGAAAATACAAAACTACCTGAAAGTTTTTGATAAGTATTTTTTGCAAAAGCTTTCAAGTTTTTTTACCCAATGTTTTATTGGGAAAACCTTTGGTTATCCGCTCAAATTTTGCCGAGAGATAAAATAGGCATAAGGGATTATACAACCGAAACTGCTCAATTACGGTAGATCAAACTATCTCTGATAAAATTGGGAAGATTTCTGTAATAATATTGATTAAGAATAAATAATCAAAGAAGAGCTAATACAGCGTAAAACTTAGTTTCGAACCAGCAAGGCTGGCGAGCTAAGCGCTTTTCAATAGCACAATGCTAACAACAAAAATCATTCAGAAAAGCCATTGATTTTATTGAATTTTTTGTTTCGCTAAAATTTACTTTATATCTATTTTAAGTGAAAAATCGTAACAAATAGTTTGTTTATTAACAATAATTTTCTAGTTTATTATTAGCGTACATAACTATTTATTATAATGACGCTTGACAATTAGTCTGTAACCGCTGATAATTGCGCCGTTTTTTAACCTTATATTTTAATTTTAGTGAGGTGGCAAAATGCCTGTAGTTAACACTTTATCTTAATGCCGACACGGTATTCTCTATTATATTGTCTTTTGCTAGGTATTACCTAAGCGCTTTTATTGCAATTCAATCTATAGATTTTTTGCCTTGTCGGTTTTCCCTTATTTTTTGGAGAAAACGTGATGACAATGGAATCTTATATTCAAAATTTAGAATTAATTAAATACCCACGAACACCACACCTAGAAGGCTCTCGCTTACAATTTGGTGATAGTGAACATGGACAACGCCCTTATAATCAATTAGTTGGTCAACATATCGTTGTTGAAGAAAAGTTAGACGGCGCTAATTGTGCTATTAGCTTTTCAGCCAGCGGAGAACTATTGCTGCAATCTAGAGGGCATTATTTAATGGGGGGGTCACGAGAACGCCAGTTTAATCTATTAAGGCGCTGGGCTTGCGTGCATGAATATTGGCTATTAGAACGATTAGAAGATCGCTATATTCTTTATGGTGAATGGCTACATAAAAAACATGCAATTTTTTATGACGCACTGCCTCATTATTTTTGCGAGTTTGATATTTGGGATAGGCAACAAAACTGTTTTTTATCTACGATAAAACGGCATCAATTACTAGCAGATGGTCCTGTTTTATCGGTGCCAGTTTTATTTGCAGGATCGGCACCAGCTAAATTAAGTGAATTATTGAATTTGGTTAAGAAATCTTTGGCTAAAACAGCTAATTGGCGAACTTGTTTTGAAAAAATTATAACTCGCGAAAAACTTGATTTAACCAAAGCATGGCAGCAATGTGATAATTCTGATTTTATGGAAGGATTATATCTAAAAATCGAATCGGAAGAACAAACAGTTGATCGTCTTAAATGGGTTAGACACGATTTTGTGCAAGCGATTTTAGATGCAGGGCAACACCATTCTGAACAACCCTTTATTCCTAATCAACTAGCCAACGGTGTTGAACTTTATACACCACAATTAACCGTGAATTGGAACAGCAGATTGATAAATGGAGGAAAGGTATGAATTATCCAGCATTAAAACAGCAAATAACACACACCATAGCAATGGATGATTTTAGCCCATGGTTAAGCTGTATTCCTGAATTAAACCGTTTGTTAACTACACCTCAAGATGCTATGTACCATGGTGAAGGGAATGTATGGATTCACACTCAAATGGTTATCCGAGCATTATTGGGGCAGAGTGAATTTGCTAATGCAACAGAAGATGAACAATTTGTGTTATTTATGACGGCCTTATTGCATGATATAGCTAAGCCTGAAACGACTATAATTGATAAAATCACAGGTAAAATTACCCAACCTCGGCACTCAAAAAAAGGTGAGATTTATAGTCGCATATTATTATGGCGAATGGGCGTACCGTTTGATTTAAGAGAGCAAATTTGCCGAATCATTAGCGTACATCAAGTCCCTTTTTTTGCTTTAAATGAAGAGCGAAAAAATAGAACACCTGAATATTTAATTCATCATTTATCGTGGCAGCTACCTATTTGGATGTTATGTCTACAAGCTAAAGCGGATATGCAAGGCCGCATTTGTGCCGATAAAAAAAGAGCACTTGATGAAGTTGAGCTATTTAAACAGTTGGCACTTGAAGAAAGGTGTTTATATCACCCTCGCCAATTTGTGGATGATTATACTCGGGTTCAATATTTTCGGGGAAGTAATGTCTTACCTGATTATGCGTTATATCCCCAAAAAGGATCGGAAGTAATTATGCTAGCAGGTTTACCTGCTTCAGGTAAAAATAGTTGGGTAAGCAAACATTATCCAACATGGCCTGTTGCGTCTTATGATGATGCCAGATCTGAACTAAAACTGAAGCATGGCGAAAATGAAGGGCAGGTTATACAGTTTGTCTTAGCCAAGGTAAAACAGTGGTTAAGAGTAAAACAACCTTTTATTTGGAATGCGACCCATTTATCGCAAGAAATGCGACAAAAAGCGCTCGATTTACTCTACGCTTATCATGCCAACGTGAAAATTGTATATATTGAACAACCAGAAAAAGAGTTATATCGCCGAAATGCTGCGCGTGATACGGCTTTGCCCAATAAAACCATTCAGCGGTTATTAAATAAATGGGAGGTTCCGCTACCAACCGAAGCACATAAGGTAAGCTATGTAATTAACCAATAATTGCATAATATCTTATAAGGTAAATTGGGGCTGATATCAAAGCCCCAAATTTGCTTAAATAGCTGTTTACTTAAATAGCTGTTTACTTAAATAGTTGTTAGCTTCAATAGTTGTGTACAATATTAAATACCTTTATTTTAATACCCATAAATAAAGGTTATTTCTTATTGGTTTATCTTATTTGTTATACTCAGACAAAAACCAAGTAATAGCAATTAAATCCGCCGAACCGCCAGGACTTAAATTACGTTTAATGAATTCGGTATCAAGTTGATATAATTTTTTTCGACCGTCAGAATGAATAATACCACCTTGATCAATAAGATTTTTCGCCTCTTGCTGGACAAAATACAATCCGTCTAATCCTCCTCTTGAAACGACATTAGTATCTTGATTAAAAGCAAGCAAGTACAACATGGCTTGTAGCAAGCAAGTTTCTTCATCATAGCCACTGTTTTGCATTTTTTGAAAAATCGGAAGAGAGATATTTCTAACTATTGCGTAGCCTGATTCAGCTTCCCCTCTTGCACCAGTCAGATTGTGGCGTTTAAATAACCTCTCGCCTACAGAATTTGCTTGTATATTTTGCTTTAGCTCGCTTTGGACAATACCTTGGCAAATTGCTGAGACCTCATCGCAAATACTTTGCGTGTTGACTGGTAATCCTAGTTGTTCTAATTTGCCAATAGCCCCCATTAATAGCCCAAAGGCAAATATACCGCCCTTATGTGTATTGACTTGATTAGTTGCTCGAAACATGGCTTGTTCACACTCAATGCCAATTGGTCTAATGCCTGCTAAAAAATGTTGATTATCATAGTTGGCGGAATTTTTACCGTACTTATAAAAACGCTCAAACCAAATACAAATAGCTTTAATACTTTGGACAAAGGTTTGAAAATCCATATCACGATGTGCACCGCTATTATTCATATCAACCAATCCAGGTTTAGGCGATAAGCAAATTTCTTTTATTAATGCTTTGGTTGCTAATTGTGCAGGTAAACATCGATTAGGATCATTATTAAGTTTTAATTCTAATAATGCGATTTGCTGTGAATAATCACTCATTATTGATCGGTACCTATTAAAGTGTTTTTGAAGTATGATACGAGTTTTTGATAATAATAATTAATATTATCAATATGATAGTTGAGTATTTTTTACTATTTATTCACACGATAGTTATTATCCTCAATTTATTTAGCTACAATCTAGCAATAACGTTATAATGATGTTTTGTGAAAGCGCTAATTCATTGATAAAAATAAATTAGCATCTTAAATAAAGATCAATATTCACTGGTTTTAACTGCTAATACTTCTCGATTACCGTTATGCGCTGGAGCACTAATAATGCCTTCAATCTCCATTTGCTCAACAATTCTTGCTGCTCGATTATAACCAATTCTGAATTTTCGTTGCACGCTAGATATAGAGGCTCGGCGAGTTTCGATAACAAATTCGACCACTTGGTCAAAAATAGGGTCGAGTTCTTCATCGATACTCTCTGAATTATTGCCATCGTTATCACCACTTGAAACGGTTACATTTTCAATATATTTTGGTGCACCTCGTGCCTTCCAGTCTTGAACTACAGCATGAACTTCTTCATCACGGACGAAGGCTCCATGTACTCGTATTGGAATTGAGCTATTAGGGGCTAAATAAAGCATATCTCCCATACCAAGCAGCGATTCCGCACCCATTTGATCTAAGATCGTTCGAGAGTCGATCTTGCTTGATACCGTAAATGCAATACGTGTAGGAATATTAGCTTTAATTAAACCAGTAATCACATCAACCGACGGGCGTTGTGTCGCTAAGACAAGATGGATACCCGCCGCTCTGGCTTTTTGTGCAAGCCTTGCGATTAACTCTTCTACCTTTTTACCCACTGCCATGATAAGGTCGGCAAACTCATCAACCATCACGACAATATAGGGTAATTTATCGAGTGTTGGCATATTAAGATCCATACTATCGGTTGGCTTCCAAAGAGGATCAGGAATTGGTCTACCCATTTCATCAGCTTGTTTAATTTTTTCATTGTAACCAGCAATATTTCGCACTCCTAACGCTGACATTAGACGATAACGACGTTCCATTTCATTTACACACCAATTAAGTGCATTGGTAGCGTCTTTCATGTCAGTAACGACTTGAGTTAATAAGTGTGGTATTCCTTCATAAATAGAGAGCTCAAGCATTTTGGGATCGATCATAATAAACCGCACATCTTCAGGTTGCGATTTATATAAAATACTTAAAATCATTGCATTAACACCAACTGATTTACCCGAACCAGTAGTACCGGCAACTAATAAGTGCGGCATCTTAGCTAAATCAGCAACCACTGATTGCCCAGAGATATCTTTACCTAATACGATTGTTAATGGTGATTGAGCATCTTTGAATTGAGGACTGTCTAATACTTCCCTAAAATAAACTGTTTGACGATTCTTATTGGGTAATTCAATGCCAACATACGGTTTGCCTGGAATAACTTCAACTACACGAACCGATGGCATGGATAATGATCGTGCTAAGTCACGATCTAGTGTTGAAATCCTAGCAGCTTTAATGCCTGGTGCAAGCTCAATTTCGAAACGAGTAATCACAGGCCCAGGCATATAATCAACAACTTTGGCTTTTACTCGGTAATCAGACAAACTTTTTTCAATCAATTCTGACATAGCGTTTAAGGCCACATGATCCACCTCAATTCTTGCCGTTGGAGGCGCTGTTAATAAGTTTAGCGAAGGTAGTGGCGTAGTTGGTTTTGGCAATGGTTTATCATTACGTCTCAATAATGGATGAATTAAACTAGCCTCATCATTTTCTGAGGAATGATAATCTTGATCATCTTGAGCTATCTCTTCAGGATAAATATCATCAATGATTGGATTCGCTTTTTTTAATGCTTCAGTATCAACATATTCAAGTTGTTCTACTTCTAATTTTACGCCTGTTTGCGTTTCAGTTTTTTCATCTGCTATCTCTTGTATGGTAGCTGTGTTTATAATAGCCTCAGGCTCTTGCATCAATGGCTGCTCAGTTTCAATGGTTTTCATTATTGAAATATCTAGAGCGGGTTCAAATGAACCCTTTTCATTATTGAATTTAATTTCATGTTTCTTGTCTACCGAAGTAAATAAAGGTTTACTTGGTGCATCTGATATTGTGTACTTATCTGATTGTTCAAATGATAGTTTTTCTTCAGATTTTTGCGTTTGGATCACCTGCTTTATTTGCGCCATTGAAGAAGATAAAGCCTGTTCTTGATCTGGAGTTGCTTTATCTCCATTTATGTTTTGAATAATTGATTCAAGACGAGACAAAATTTCCTCTGGGTCGAGTTCTTTCCTAGGTGGATTATCAACGGCTTGGGGTGTTGTTACCTGTGATAATTGCAAAGAATCTTTGGTTTTAATTAATTCTTCGGTCGTTTTGATTAAAATCTTTTCATTTTCATCAGCAAAAATAAGAGTATTTGATGCCTGCTCTTGAGGTATTTCATTATTAACAGAATAACTTGGTGAAATAATTTCGGTGTTATCACCTTTGTTATCACAAGGTATTGTAAATTGAGGTTCTTTTGTTACATCATCAGATCGTATAATATTTTTTTCTTGTTTTAACGCAGTCTGTTCAATGTTATTTGTTGTACAAGCCTTGATTAACCATCTAATAGGTAACAGTAAAATCATGACAAAAGCACCTAATTTTTCCATTAGATTCAACCACGAAAATCCAGTTAATAATGTTATACAGGCTAAGCAAGTTCCAAGAAGAGTTAATGATAAAGTTAAGTTATTTATAATGGGTAGAAGGCTTTCAATGACTATTGCCCCAAGATAACCACCTGCTTCAAATTGTTCTGCATCACGAATATTTAAAGCAAAAAAACCCGTCGAACTGAAGATAAATGCCAAAACACCAATAATTCTAAATGAAAGACTAAAATAATTAATGGGATCATTGGCATGTTTATAAAAATGAACTATGAGTTGTAAACAAATAAAAATAGTAATAAAAGGGATGCTATAAGCGATAAACCCTAAAAATTGGAAAAAAATGTCGCTGGCATATGCGCCAAGATAACCGCCAAAATTACTAATAGGATAGTGCCAAGCAGTACGAGACCAGCCAGGGTCAGCGGGATCGTAAGTAAACAGAGATAAAAATAAACAAACAGATAAACCTAGTATTGCAAGCAAAATGAATTGAGTAATAATCTGCTTTCTTGTCATTTTGGGCTTTTTCAAACAAGTACCTAAAAAACTATCGCTATTAAAATTGCTGGCATTTTACCATAAATTGCGCTATGTCACAGAGCGAATGAAATATAAAACATCATTTATTGTAGTTACTATCGATTTATAGGAAATAGATTTTCACTAAATCGTTTGCTATTTTGCACGTAACTTTTTGCATTGTTTATATTGCCTTCAATTTCATTTTCAGTCAGTTTACGAATAATTTTTGCTGGCGAACCGATAATTAAACAACCTTCACTATAAGGAAGCGTGCGTGTGACTAATGAGTTAGCGCCCACTATGCAATTTTTAGCTATTTTCGCATCATTTAAAATAGTACTTCCCATACCAACTAATACATTATCTTTAATAATACAGCTATGAAGAATAACATTGTGACCAATTGTTACATTTTCACCAACAATACAAGGGGTACCTGTTTCAACATGTACAGTGCAATTATCTTGCACATTACTATTTTGACCAATATGAATAGGCGCGATATCGCCACGTAAAACAGTATTAAACCAGATCGAAACACCTTGCTCTAAAGTTACATTACCAATTATTTCAGCTGATTTTGCAATAAAACAATGTTGATGAATTTGCGGATGTAAATCACCTAATTGGTAAATCATGATTTTTCCTTTTTTGGTTTTTGGCACACAAAAATAAGCTAACAGCAAGAAAATTACATAACACCATAGAGCCAACCATTAACCATTCGGTCGAGTTATTTACCGTTTCTCTTACAGTCGAATGCGTTGATGCTAACATTGATAATGATAAACCCATTGCGCCAGCCACTGCAAAGCGAATTGTACCTGCTAAAGAAGAAGCTGTACCGGCAATATGCTGATGAAGATCTAAAATAATCGCCATGCTATTGCCTCCAATGGTTGACATACAACCAATATAACCAGCAATACAAATAACTAGGCAGGTAAACCCTAGATTAAATAGACTGACAACAAGAAGGCTTGTTGCCATAGTAAATTGGATAAAAAGCCCTAACTGCATCATTTTAATCGAACCAACACGTTTAACAAAACGGCTATTTACGGTATTCATCAATATCATAACAATAATATTGAGTGCAAAGTAATAACCAAAATTAGTGGATGCAACGCCATGTAAATTCATATAAACAAAGGGACCTAAGCTTAAAAAAGAGAATAACCCCGCCCCTGAAAATGCGCCTATCATCATATAAGTGAGTGCTTGGCGGTGTCGAAACAGCATAATAAAATTGCTCAAAATACGAACTAAGCTAAACCGATCTCGTTTGGCTTTTGCGAGTGTTTCAGGGATATTGGTGACAACTAAACCAAAGCAAGCGAGAGCAATTAAGCAGATAGTGTAAAAATTGGCTCGCCAATTAAACCAATATAAAATAAATCCACCGATAATCGGCGCCAGTAATGGAGCAACATTGGATATCAGCATGACAAAGGACATCATTTTAGAAAATTCATCACGATCACGATAAATATCTTTCATTAACGCATTAATGACTATTGTGGTTGCCGCAGCCGCAATACCATGAAAAAAGCGAGCGGTAATTAATTGATTAATATTAGTAGCAATTGCACAGCTTAATGCCGCGCCTATAAACATAATTAGGCCAAAAATTAAAACGTTGCGTCGCCCATAACTATCAGTAAGCGGCCCAAATAAAAGTTGCCCAACGGAGAAGCCTAGTAAATAGCAGCTAATAGTTAGTTGTACAGCTGTATCGGCTACATTAAAGTTGTGCGCAATAGTTGGCATACTTGGTAAATACATATCTATAGATAATGGCATAAGCATAGAGAGTAAACCAAGGATAAAAATCAGCGCTTTTTTAGATATTTTTATTTCTACCTGTGTGTTTTGGTTTTGCACAAATCGTTCCTTTTTACGGCTTTTATATAAAATTTAATTAAGGACAAGCTTAATTTTTGCGGTGTGGCTAGCTTTAAAGTATCTATAAATATAAATAGAATGCCTCATCTTAACGACTTATCATTGCGACAATTGATATTAGCTAAAAGAATGAATTTCATCTTGAGTCAATGGCCGATATTCTCCCTCCGGTATATCAAGGATCACGTTACCGATTTGTTTTCGATGCAACGCAATTACGTGATTATTAACCGCTGCAAACATCCGTTTTACTTGATGATAGCGACCTTCGCTAATGATTAATTCAGCATGAAAATCATCAATAATGGTTAGTTTTGCAGGTTTAGTGAGTGACTTTTCACTTTTCAATTGAATGCCTTTTTTAAATATATCAATGAGCTCAACTTTTAATGGTTGTTCAACGGTGACTACATAAATTTTTTCACAATGATGTTTAGGGGATGTAATTCGGTGTGACCACTTACCATCATCTGTAAGCAAAACAAGCCCAGTAGTATCAAGATCAAGCCTTCCTGCTGCATGTAATTTTTCAGGCATCGGCTCATCAATAAAATAAAGAATTGTTGGATGATCGGGATCATTGGTCGAACAAACATAGCCTTGCGGTTTATTGAGCATAAAATAGCGTTGGTTGGTCACTTGTTCAATTTGATAACCATCATATTCAACTAATTGATCTGGCGATAATTGATACGCACCTGATTTGATAATCTCACCATCGACAGTCACTTTTTTAGCTTTGAGTTCTTTGTTTACAATAGTACGACTGGCGCCTAAATGATGAGCAAGAAATTTATCTAATCGCATAATTTAAAAATATTCCCTATTACTTTAAAGGTGTATAGATATCAAAACGGTGATTTTTAGTTTTAATTTCAGCTGTTGGCTTTTGGTTAGCTAAAAATGGCGCATAATCAGGTCGTTTTACCACAACTCGTTTCCGGGCTAATTGCCTTGCTGGTGCTAATAAACTATCAGCATCACTATCACTACCAACTAGCTGTTGAAAAATGCGCATCTCTTTTTTGACAAGCGCACTTTTTTGCCGATGTGGAAACATCGGATCAAGATAAACAACATCTGGTTTTTCAGGGTAAGCCCTCAATCCCTCAATGCTTGAATCATAAATTAAGTGTAAATGTTGCTCAATCCAGTGACCTATATCGAGATCTTGGTAGGCACGTTGTAAACTATCGCTTAATAATGCGGCAACGACAGGATGCCGCTCAAACATAGTGACATGACAACCAATAGATGCTAAAACAAAGGCATCACGACCAAGTCCCGCAGTTGCATCAATAACTGAGGGTAAATACTCACCTTTTACACCTACTGCTTTAGCGATTGCCTCGCCACGACCACCGCCAAATTGGCGACGATGAGCCATCGCGCCAGAAACAAAATTAACACAGATAGAGCCTAATTTTGGTTCGTCTGTTTTTTGTAACTCAAGTCGATTATTTTGGGTAACTAGCGTAAACGGAAGATCGGCATGGGCTAATAACCATTGCTCAGCTAATTGTGTTAACTGAGCTAAGTTAGAACTACTTGATACCATAGTGACGAAGTAGCGCATCAAGTTGAGGTTCGCGACCTCGGAAGTTTTTAAATAGCATCATTGGTTCATCGCTACCGCCTTGTGACAATATATTGTCAAGAAATGCATTACCTGTTTTCGCATTGAAGATACCTTCTTCTTCAAAACGTGAAAATGCATCAGCAGATAAAACTTCTGCCCATAAGTAACTATAATAACCTGCCGCATACCCCCCAGCAAAAATATGGCTAAAAGCATGAGGAAAGCGTCCCCATTCAACAGTAGGAACAACAGCAACTTGTTTTCTGACTTCAGCTAATGTGTTTAAAATATCGAGATCTTTTTGCGTATGTAATTTAAAATCAAAAAGACCGAATTCCAATTGCCGTAAAATAAATAACGCAGCTTGATAATTTTTAGCTTCTAGCATCTTTTCTAGCATTTCTGCGGGTAATGGTTCACCTGTTTGATAATGACCGGATATAAATGCGAGCGCTTCAGGTTGCCAGCACCAGTTTTCTAAAAATTGGCTTGGCAACTCAACAGCATCCCACGGCACGCCATTAATACCAGCGACTGATGAAACATCAATTTCGGTTAACATATGGTGTAATCCGTGACCGAATTCATGGAATAATGTGGTGACTTCGTCATGAGTAAACAGTGCTGGTTTATCTCCAATTGGGCGATTGAAGTTACAAGTTAAATAAGCAACAGGTTTTTGTATATGACCATCAGCAAAACGCATGCGACCAATACAATCATCCATCCAAGCACCACTTCGCTTGTGTTCACGTGCATATAAATCAAGATAGAAGCTACCTTTTAATTCGCCATTAGCAGCATAAAGATCATAAAATTTGACTTCTGGATCCCAAACTTCAACGCCTTTTCGCTCTTTGGCTGTAATACCGAAAATACGATGTACTACTTCAAATAAACCATTAATTACTCGTTGCTGCGGAAAATAAGGCCGTAACTCTTCATCATTAATAGTATATAAATACTGTTTTTGCTTTTCACTATAATAAGCAATATCCCATGGTTTAATATCACTGGCACCAAAAAATTCATACGCATAGCGTTTTAGTTCAGCTAGCTCTTTTTCACCTTGTGGCTTGGCCTTAGTTGCTAAATCGCTTAAAAACTCGATGACTTGCGTTGTGGATTTAGCCATTTTTGTTGCCAGTGATTTGTCTGCATAAGTCTTGAAACCTAATAATTGTGCTAGCTCGTAACGTAGGTCCAGAATTTGCTTAATGATCTCTGTATTATCCCATTTACCCGCATTTGGTCCTTGGTCGGATGCACGCGTGTTATAAGCTTGGTAAAGCTCAAACCGTAAATCACGATTATCACAATAAGTCATCACAGGAAGATAACTTGGTATATCCAATGTCAGCAACCAACCCTCTTTGCCTTTTATTTTAGCTTGTTCTTGTGCTGCTGCAAGCGCACTTTCAGGCATACCAGACAGCTCTTTGATATCAGTAATTAGTTTTGACCAACCCATAGTCGCATCTAGTACATTATTACTATATTTTGATGATAATTCTGATAATTTTGCGACAACTTCACCGTAGCGTTTTTGTTTATCATCAGGTAAACCAATTCCGGATAATTCAAAATCACGTAATGCATTATCAATAACTTTTTTCTGTGCTTTGCTTAACGTTGCATATTGTTCGCTTTCTTTGAGTTGTTTATAGGCCTGGTATAAAGGCTTATGTTGCCCAACCCATGTACCGTACTCAGAAAGTAAGGGTAGACAAGCTTCATAGGCTTCACGTAGTTCTGAGCTATTTTTAACTGAATTAAGATGGCTAACAGGAGACCAAGCTCGACTAAATTTTTCGTCTACTTCATCAATGGGCTGGATCAAATTATCCCAAGTATATTTACTATTTTGTTTAAGTACAGTTTCAATAGTATTTCGACAATTTTTTAGCGCCTCTTGTATGGCAGGTAAGACATGTTCAGGTTTAATTTGAGAAAAAAGCGGTAATGGTACATCTGTTAGTAATGGATTAGTCATGTTGAGATACCTTTATACAAATGGTGTTGTCTATTAATAGAACATAATATGATGGCAAAGGTGAATAATTCAAGAGAATTTCATGCAAGGGAATACTTATAATCCCATAAGCTTACGTTCACGTTGCCACTCAGTGGGAGTATAGGTTTTTATAGAAAGTGCATGAATGCGGTTATCATTAATAAATTCTGCCAAAGGGGCATAAATAGCTTGTTGTTTTTTTACTCGATTTAAATCAGCAAATAATTCACCTACTGCAATAACTTGAAAATGACTACCATCATCGGTCAGCACATGTACATCATCAAGCTCAAGTGAACTTTTTAATTTATCTATAATTTCTTGTTTATCCATTCTTCATTCTCATCACTAATATAAATTATGGGGATTATTTTTTGTCAAAAAACTTTCAGGTGATTAGGCGTTCTGTATAAAAGCTAATGTGTTAGCTGTTAATTACCTGTTGTAGATCATACAGCGTTAATAATGTTTGTAACTGAGGATTAATGCCTTTAAGCCCTACGTTATATTTATTGCAAAAATAAACTAAAGTCGCGAGTCCTGAAGAATCAACACGAGTAAGTTGCCCTACATCAATGTGTTTTACACCATTTAATATGGTATTTTGTGTAGACCACAGATCGTTTAATGAGTGAACATCTAGCTCACCAAATAAACACAATACATCTTGTTGTTTTTCTGTTGTGATTCGCGACATTTTAAACTAGCCTTTTGGTTTCGTATTTGGATCAATCTTGCGATTTGAAAGCTCGGTTAATTGTTTCGTCAATGCATCAATACCGCCTTGACGTAAAATTGATGACCATTCATTTTGTTTAGTGCTGATCATGCTTACACCTTCGGCAACTAAATCATAGGCTTTCCATTCGCCAGTTACAGTGTTTTTACGCCATTGAAAATCAATGCGTAAAGGTTGACCTTGGTTTGGTTGGATTAAGAGTACACGAATAGAAATAAGATTTTTCCCCGTTAAATCTTTTGCTGCCTCAACTTGATATTGTTGACCATTATACATTGAAAGCGCTTGTGCAAAAGTTTGTACTAAATAGTTTTCAAAAGCATCAAAATAGGCTGTTCGCTGCGCTTCGCTTGCACTTTTGTAGTAGTTCCCTAAAATTAACGCACCAGCGTATTTTACTTGTACATAAGGTAATAAATCTTGTCTAACAATGTCTTTAAGTCTGTTTGGATTTGATTTAATCACCGATGATTGCGACTTCATTGTGGTAAAAATTTTATCGGCGGCTACTTGCATCTCTTTATAGGGATCATTTTCCGCGAATGTATTAGCACTAAACAATAAAGCTAATGCTAAAAAAAGGGTTGTTTTAAATTTATTTAACATGTTAACTCCTTAGTTTTCATTTATATCTTGTTTTTTATCTTTATCATCTTTGTCTTTATCTGATGAACCGCCTATGCTGTAAAGAAATTTACCAATAAGATCTTCTAAAACAATTGCAGGCGTTGTGTTGTGCACAACAAAACCTTCAACTAAGTACGGTGGAGTTTTATTTTTTTCTGCCTTAGCCAAAATATCTGGATCAACATCTAGTGAGTCAATACTTAATTCCGTTTCTCTATCAACACCTATATTGATATCAATATACTGTTCGCCAAGTATTCCAGATGTCTTAATTGCAAGAGAACTTGAACTTGGAATTTTGTTATACTGAGTATCTATATCCATAGCTACATACGGCTTGTACTCATCGTTATTTGGCGAATTTAACGAAATATCACTAACTCGCCCAATCACTACACCACCGATCTTGATAGGCGATCGAACTTTTAACCCACCGATGTTATCAAATACAGCATAAACCCGAAAGGAATTATGGCTAGCAAATGATGTTGGATCAGCGACTCTAAAGCATAAAAATAGCACTGAACAAATGACCAGCACCATGAATAATCCTACTGTAATTTCAATTTTACGACTCATGTTTAATGACCTCAATGACTAAACATTAATGCGGTTAAAATAAAATCTAACCCCAAAATAACTAATGATGAATAAACAACAGTATTCGTTGTTGCTCGACTAATGCCTTCTGATGTTGGTACACAATCATAACCATTAAAAAGTGCAATCCAAGTGCTAGCGATAGCAAATACAAAGCTTTTTACAAAACAATTGCCCAAATCATGCCACCAATTAACACTACCTTGAATGGATGACCAAAAAAAGCCTGAATCAATCCCTTTCCAATCAACACCAACAAGTGCACCACCTAAAATGCCGACTGTGACAAAAATTGCTGTTAAAAACGGCATACTAAAAAAACCAGCCCAAAAACGCGGGGCAATAATACGTCGTAATGGATCAATCGCCATCATTTCCATGCTTGATAACTGTTCAGTTGCTTTCATTAAACCTATTTCAGCCGTTAATGCTGAACCCGCACGGCCTGCAAACAGCAAGCCTGCAACAACAGGGCCGAGTTCACGAAGTAAGGCAAGTGCGACCATCATTCCAAGGCTTGCTTCGGCACCAAACGTAGTTAATATGAAGTAGCCTTGTAAGGCAAGTACCATGCCGATAAAAAGGCCAGAAACCATAATAATCGTTAGTGATTGAACGCCAACAAAGTAAAATTGTTTGACTAATAATGGAAATTGTTTATTAAATTGTGGTTTACCAATTAATGCACCAAAAAGCATAACGCCAGAACGGCCAATCATCGAAATAATATTGATAAAACATTGCCCTAATTTTGCTAATAAATTCAACATTATTTTATACCTCTGCTTAGGTCTAATTTATAATCATCAGCAGGATAATGAAAAGGCACAGGACCATCTGCCAATCCATCAAGGAATTGTTTAACTCGTAAATCGTCATTATCACGTAATTGTTGTGATGTGCCACCGGCAATAATATGTTGTTCAGCAACAATATAAGCGTAATCAGCAATACTGAGCACTTCGTTTACATCGTGGCTAACAACAATGCAGGTTAATCCTAATGATTGGTTAATTTCAGCGATCAGTTTAACTATAACGCCCATTGATATAGGATCTTGTCCAGCAAAAGGTTCATCAAACATAATTAAATCAGGATCAAGTGCAATAGCACGCGCCAAAGCCGCACGCCTTGCCATTCCTCCAGATAATTCCGATGGCATCATATGCGCAGCACCACGCAATCCAACAGCTTGTAGCTTCATTAAAACTAAATTATGCAACACAGGCTCAGGTAAGTTAAGGTGTTCACGTAACGGATAAGCCACATTATCAAATACAGATAAATCAGTAAATAATGCACCTGATTGAAATAACATACTCATACGTTTGCGGACTTCATAAAGTCTAGATCGAGACATGCAAGGGATGTCTTCACCATCAAATAAAATTTGTCCTGACTGAGGTTTTAATTGCCCCCCAATAAGCCGTAGTAGTGTGGTTTTACCAATTCCTGAAGGTCCCATGATTGCCGTCACTTTACCTTTAGGGACATTCAAACTCATATTTTTATAAATAGGTCGCGTTCCACGATAAAAAGACATGTCATGAATTTCGACCAGATTTTTCGGTAATTCGCTCGCCACAGTGACTTCCTAGACTACTAAATTAGTATAATTTCGCTTATTTTACTTGATATTTGTGAATAAAGAAATCTATTAAACGCATAATCAAATAGTTATTAGAATTATGCATCAATAATAAACGATAACTAAATCAAGCTCGTTTGATAACGGAGGCTTTAATATCTTGGTATTTGTTTATCAATCATTACAGCCCAAGCATCAATTCCACCTGCAAGGTTATATAGCCTGTTAGGATCGAAGCCATTTTCTACTAAAAAATGGGCAACTTCTAAACTACGCCTGCCGTGATGGCAATAAATTACAATATCAATTTCATCTGGAATTTTATCTAGATATAATGGGATAGTATTCATTGGGATATGAATTGCGTTGTGAATACCGCAAATAGCCACTTCATTGGCTTCACGCACATCAAGCAAAAATAGTTTATCTTGCTGGTTTAATTTGTTTATAAGCTCAATTGGCGTGATTTCTTGTATAGTCATTATTTAAAACTCATTAAAATAGTTGTAAAAAAGTTTCAGGAAACTATGCATTTTAGTATAATAATTTGATTTAGCATTAGCTTTATATCATCCTGAAACACTGTAACAGGATGATATTTTGCAACTTATTCCTCTAAAGCTTTGCTAATTTTTTCATATAGATCTTTAGATAAATTTTCAATTTTAAGCAATGTTTCAAGCGCTTTTCGCATTTGTAGTTGGCGTTTTTCGTCATAACGTTTAAATCGAATAAGGGGATCGATTAATCGCGCTGATACTTGTGGATTTTTCTGATTTAATTCAGTGAGTATTTCAACTAGAAATTGATAACCACTACCATCTTGCGCATGAAATGCGACAGGATTGTTATTGACAAAGGCACCAATTAATGCACGAATCCGGTTTGGATTACTCAGTGAAAATGAGCGGTGGGTAAGTAATTTTTTCACTGTAACAAGGACGTTTTTGTCTGGGCTTGTTGCGTTTAACGCTAACCACTTATCCATAACTAGTCCATCTTGGTGCCATTTGTTATCAAAGTCAGCTAATAATTCAATTCGACAATTAAGTTCCGCTTTTACCGCCACATTTAAGGCTGCTAAACAATCAGTCATATTATTTGCTTGATGATATTGCTGACTAACTAGTGTATTAGCGCGCGAATTATCATCCGCATAGGCTAATAAAGTTAAACAACAGTTTTTAAGTGACCGTTTAGCAATATCGTTATGTTCGATCTGATATTGTGGGGTTTTATTGTTGTTATAGATTGCACCTAATTCATCGTTAAGCTCATTAGCAAAACGTGTTAATAAAAAGTGGCGAACTTGGTAAATAGCAATAGGATCAACCACAGTAAATAAATTAGCCAACTCGTTTTCAAATGGTAAGGTTAATATTAAGGCAATAAGGAAAGGATCGGTATTTTCTGATAATAATACAGCTCTAAAGGCATCTAATACAGTATCAGGTAGGGTTAGCTTTTGATTTTCCTGATAATTTTTTACATTTAAACGAACATATTTTGCTAATAGCATTTGAGCAGCATCATAACGGCTAAAGGCATTAGTCGCATGTTGCATTAGGAATATAAGATCATTATCTTGATAATCATAAGCTAACTTAACAGGCGCAGAAAAATCACGTAATAATGAAATAATTGGTTTTTCAGCCACATTATCAAAAATAAATTGTTGTTTGCTCTGCGTTAAATTTAAAATGTGGTGAATAGGTTTGCCTTGGTATTGTAATGCAATTATATCACCATTATGCCGATATAATTCGATATTAAGTGGAATATGCAGTGCTTGTTTTTGTGCCTGATCTTGAGTTGCAGGTGTACATTGTTCTACTGTCAGGGAATATTGTTGTTTTGTTTCATCATAATTATCGGTGACGGTTAGCTCTGGTGTACCAGATTGACTGTACCATAATTTAAACTGGGTTAAATCAATACCCGAGGCATCTTGCATGGCAGTCACAAAATCATCACAAGTTGCAGCACAACCATCATGGCGTTTAAAATAGAGTTTCATTCCCGCTTGGAATTTGTCCTCCCCTAGTAAGGTGTGCATCATACGGATAACTTCAGCCCCTTTTTCATATACAGTTACCGTATAAAAGTTATTCATTTCAATAACTTGATCTGGGCGAATCGGATGAGACATTGGGCTGGCATCTTCAGCAAATTGCACGGTACGTAAAAGTTTGACATCTTCAATACGTTTTATTGCACGTGATCCCATATCAGCGCTAAATTCCTGATCCCGAAAGACGGTTAATCCTTCTTTTAAGCTGAGTTGGAACCAATCACGACAAGTAACTCGATTGCCTGTCCAATTGTGAAAATACTCATGACCGATCACACCTTCAATGCCTAGATAGTCATCATCTGTTGCCGTTTGAGGTTTTGCAAGTACATATTTTGAGTTAAAGATATTTAAACCTTTGTTTTCCATTGCTCCCATATTGAAAAAATCAACAGCAACAATCATAAAAATATCTAAATCATATTCAAGCCCAAAACGCGTTTCGTCCCAACGCATGGCGTTTTTTAAGCTTGTCATCGCCCAGTGCGAACGATCTAAGTTACCTTTATCAACATAAATTTCTAAATCCACTTTCCGTTTTGATTGTGTGATAAATTGGTCCTTTAAAATATCAAAATCACCAGCAACGAGCGCAAATAAATAGGCTGGTTTAGGAAAAGGATCTTGCCATTGAACCCAATGGCGCCCATCGGCAAGTTCGCCTTGTGCAATACGGTTACCGTTCGAAAGTAGGAAAGGATAGCATTGTTTATTCGCTGTAATGCGCGTTGAAAAACGTGCAAGCACATCAGGCCGGTCAAGATAATAGGTAATATGGCGAAATCCTTCCGCTTCGCATTGGGTACAAAGCGCATCGCCTGATACATATAAACCTTCAAGTGCCGTATTATCAATTGGTTTGATTTCATTAACAATAGTTAAAGTAAATTCTGTAGGAACATTTTGAATAACTAATCCTGTTTTAGTAAGTTGATAATCATGCCATGGCTGCTCATTAATATTCACCGATATCAACTTAAGATCTTCACCGTCTAAAATTAAATCATTCGCTTGATTATTTTTTTGAAGCACACGGCTACGAGCGGTTACTGTTGTTATTTCCGGAGCTAAATCAAAATCAAGATCAATATCGGTAATGGTAAAATCGGGCGCTTTATAATCAAGTCGATTTTTGGCTATAGGCTGCAATTCAGGTGTTTTTGTATTCATGTTATGATGACCCTTTGGTTTGTACTCAAATTATATGCTGTGCTAATTAGCATTATAGCGGATTAAAAACAATCTTATTACATAATTAATCTATATCTTCATTATTATTCTGCTATAATCTTAAGAATTTTCTTTAAAGTAATAGCAGTCAATTTACATGTTACCAGCGATAATTACATCAATACTAGATACTGATGCTTATAAGTTGCATATGCAACAAGCTGTCTTTCATCACTACCCAAATGCAACAGTTGTTGCCGAGTTTCGCTGCCGTAGCGATGATTTATTAGGACAATATGTTAATGAGATAAAGCATCAAGTCAAATTGATGGAATCATTATCACTAAATGATAACGAGTTTGATTATTTATCTCGCATTTCGTTTTTTAAATCCGACTACTTGAATTGGTTAAAAAACTGGCGTTTTAACAGTGAATTACTAACAATTAAAAATGACAATGGGTTGCTGGTTATTCGAATCGAAGGTAAATGGTTAGATGTTATTTTATGGGAAGTGCCATTACTTGCGATCATTAGTGAAATAGTTCACAAAGATCGTTCGCCCAATATTGGTGTTCCTGAAGCCTTAGTAAGGCTAAAAGATAAATTGGCGTTGTTTGATAAAAAAACAGCTAATATAGATATGTCAGGCTTTAACTTAATGGATTTTGGCACACGTAGGCGTTATTCATTTGCAGTTCAAGAGGCGGTTGTTAGTTATTTAAAAAATAATTTTAATAATTTTCATAGTACAAGTAATTATTTACTTGCTTATCGTTTAGGGCTTACTCCTGTTGGAACGCAAGCACACGAGTGGTTTCAAGCTCATCAGCGTCTAAGCTCAAATCTAGAAGATTGCCAAAAAAATGCACTGCAAGTTTGGCTAGACGAATATACCAAGGATTTAGGTGTTGCTTTAACTGATTGTATTACTATGGATGCGTTTTTACAGGACTTCAATTCCCATTTTGCCTCTTGTTATCAAGGATTACGGCATGACTCAGGTGATCCAATAAAATGGGGTGAAAAAGCGATTGCGCATTACCAACAATTAGGCATTGATCCTAAAACAAAATTGCTAGTATTTTCAGACAGCTTAAATTTTGATAAAGCGATTAGCATTTATCAACACTTTAATCATCGTGTAAAATTATCTTTTGGTATAGGTGGTTTTTTAGCTTGCGATATTCCATCGCCAGATTTTAATACTAAAGCTTTGAATATTGTAATTAAATTGACAGAATGTAATAATCAGTCAGTCGCTAAATTATCCGATAGCCCTGGAAAGACTATCTCTCAAGATTTAGCTTTCGTTAATGAATTAAAACGGACGTTCAGTGTTAAGTATTAATCAATAATCTTACTTAACATAAAAATAAACAACTAGAAATAATTTATAAAAGTGCGTCCTAACAAAAACTTTTGATATTTTGTGTGTAGTAAGTGGCATTAAAAAGGCTGGAAATGCCAGTATTAGTTTAGATATAACATTAAATAATGTAGAGATGGAAAATTAAAATGAATTCAGTTTCACCTATTGTTGATGTGTTACAAGGCAGAATTGCTGTTGGTAGCACTATTTCTGTTCAAGGCTGGGTAAGAACTCGGCGTGATTCTAAAGCCGGTATTTCATTTTTAGCTGTTTATGATGGTTCTTGCTTTGATCCTATTCAAGCTGTTATTGAAAATAATTTACCTAATTATGAACAAGATATCTTACGCTTAACTGCCGGATGTTCAGTTAAGGTGACAGGTAAAGTCGTGGAATCACCAGGCCAAGGTCAAAAATATGAATTACAAGCCATACAAGTTGAAGTTTACGGCTTTGTTGATGATCCTGAAACTTACCCAATGGCAGCTAAACGTCATTCAATTGAGTATCTTCGTGAAGTCGCACACTTACGAGCAAGAACGAATATTGTTGGTGCGATAACACGTGTACGCCATACACTTGCACAAGCAATTCATCAATTTTTTGATGAGCGTGGCTTTTATTGGTTATCAACCCCAATTATTACCGCGTCGGATACTGAAGGGGCTGGCGAAATGTTCCGAGTTTCAACACTCGATATGTTAAATCTGCCTAAATCAGATAATGGTAACATTGATTTTGATAAAGACTTTTTTGGTAAAGAAGCTTTTTTAACCGTTTCTGGACAGTTAAATGCTGAAACTTATGCTTGTGCGCTTTCTAAAGTTTACACATTTGGCCCAACATTTCGGGCTGAAAACTCAAACACAACTCGCCATTTAGCTGAGTTTTGGATGATGGAACCTGAAGTGGCATTCGCCGATCTAAATGACAATGCTAAGCTTGCCGAAGACATGCTGAAATATGTGTTTAAATCAGTATTAGAAAAACGTGCTGACGACATGCAATTTTTCGCGCAGCACGTAGATAAAGAAGCAATAACACGCCTTGAAAACTTTATTAACGCTGATTTTGCCCAAGTTGACTATACTGATGCTATAACCATTTTGCAAAATTGTGATGCTAAGTTTGAAAATCCAGTTAGCTGGGGAATCGACTTAGCCTCAGAACATGAGCGTTATTTAGCCGAACAGCATTTTAAAGCACCAGTAGTTGTAAAAAACTATCCGAAAGATATTAAAGCATTCTATATGCGTATGAACGATGACGGTAAAACCGTTGCGGCCATGGATGTATTAGCGCCTGGTATTGGTGAAATTATCGGAGGTTCACAGCGTGAAGAGCGTTTAGATATGTTAGATAAACGTATGGAAGAATTGGGACTTAAGAAAGAAGATTATTGGTGGTATCGTGATTTGCGCCGTTATGGTACCGTACCACATTCTGGCTTTGGACTTGGTTTCGAACGATTAATTGCTTATGTAACAGGTGTGCAAAATGTGCGTGATGTGATCCCATTTCCAAGAACACCACGTAATGCAAATTTTTAAACTAGTTGAGTTATAACCAATTCATTAGAGCTAAAGATTAACTAATTTTAGCTTTAATGCGCTCAAAAAACAAACAAACAGGCTTAATTTTGTGCTTAGACATCACCTTTTATGAAAAGTTCGCTTGATTTTAAAAAAAATTTATACATAATTTACACTACTGTAAAAAGTAGATAAAAATAATAGATAAAAATATTATTTTTTGGATGAATAATTATTTGTACAAAATTGACACTAAACTTATGGACAGTGTCTTTTTAAGAAAATAACCATGAGGGTAAAAAATGAAACGTAATCTATTAGCAATCGCTATCCCTGCGCTTTTAGTAGCAGCTAGCGCAAATGCATCTATTGAAGTATGGAACAAAGATGGTAATAAAGTTGACTTTTATGGTCGAGTAAAAGCAGCTAACAATATTACTGATCGTGGTCAAGCTGGCGAAGGTGATGATACTTCTGCTCGTTTAGGTATGTCTGGCCAAACTCAAATCACCGATAGCGTAACTGGCTACGGTCGCTGGGAATATGAAGCGAAAGCAGGTAAGAATTCTGATAACGAAGTACGTTATGCTTTTGCTGGTTTAAACTTTGGTGATTTTGGGTCATTCGATTATGGTCGTAACGATGGTGTGCTAAAAGCAATCACAGCTTATACTGACGTATTACCGCAATTTGGTGGTGAAGCAGCAAACAATAGTTGGAACGTGCTTTCAGCTCGTACTAAAGCTGTTGCAACTTACCGTAACAATAACTTCTTTGGTCTATTTGATGACTTAAGTTTTGCATTACAATATGCAGATAATGGTGATAATGCAACTACTTTTGATAGTAAACTTGCTAAAGTAAAACTTGATAGCGATGGTGACTTCGATGGATTTAGTGGCGAAAGCCGTGAGGCCTATGGTGCAAATGTTCAATGGAGAATTTTTGACACAGGTTTAACTGCTGGTGCTGGTTATGCTCAAACAGCTGGTAAGAGTGCGAAATATCAGGACGAAGATGGTTACGTTGATGGCATTAAGAGAGTTAAAACTTGGTCAGCTGGTATCAAATACGATAACTATAATCTATACTTAGCGGCTAACTATTTCCAAACTAAATTCAATACTTACTATGATGCTTTTGAAGAGCACCACAGAGATCCAAAAATTAAAGGTGTTGAATTAGTTGCTCAATATGGTATTGATTTAGAAGTAGGTCGTTTAACACCTTCTTTGGCTTATGTGCAACATAAGGTTAGCAGTGATGAAGTTGGTTATTATGATGAAGATCATAAAGAGGGGCGTAATTTAGTTAAATATGTTTCACTTGGTGCAACATATGATCTAAATAAAAACTTTAGCGCTATCGTAGAATATAAATTTAATCTACTTAAGAAACAAGATATTGGTGCTGAGTTAAACACTGTTCGTGAAAGCAACGGTCGCCACCCATACAAACCAGGTACTAAAGACGTGTTAGGTGTTGGTTTAATTTACCAATTCTAATTGCTTCTTGATATCTTATAAAAAGGCACTTATTGTGCCTTTTTTTTCGCCTTATAAATACCTTTCTAGTTAAAAAAACATTTTATGTTTAAAAAAAATAATAACAAACATTAAAATATTCGAAAATTCGCAGAATTAATCTAACTTCCAGTGTTAAATAGGTAATAAAATCTGTTCTGTCACAAGGAAATCGATATCACAATAATAATATAATTGCTAATTATTAGCAGTTATTTGTTAAACCAAAGCAAAGTAATTTGCATCTTTAATAATATAAAATACCTAAGAGGGTAAAAATGAAACGTAATCTATTGGCAATCGCTATTCCTGCGCTCTTAATTGCAGGCACAGCTAACGCTTCTATTGAAGTGTGGAATAAAGACAGTAATAAAGTTGACTTTTATGGTCGAGTTTATGCTTTAAACTATATTACTGATCGTAATAACCAAACGGGCGAAGGTGACAAAACCACAGCTCGTTTAGGTATGTCTGGTCAAACTCAAGTGACTGACAGTGTAACAGGATATGGTCGTTGGGAATATGAAGCTAAAACTGGCGAAAATGCCGATAACGAAACTCGCTATGCTTTTGCTGGTTTAAACTTTGGTGATTTTGGGTCATTCGATTACGGTCGTAATGATGGTGTGCTAAAAACATTAACGTCATATACTGATGTTTTACCTGAATTTGGTGGTGATGCTTCGGATAATGATCTTTATGCACTAACAGCACGAACCAAAGCTGTTGCAACTTATCGTAACTCAGACTTTTTTGGCTTAGTAAACGGTCTGAATTTTGCTGTTCAATATGCGGATAATGGTGATAATAGCTCTACTCGCCATTTCATCAAACATGATCGTAATGGTGAAAAACGCGATAGCGCTGAAGCTTGGGGTTCAGTAGTTGATTGGAATGTGCTTGATACAGGTTTATCTGTTGGAGCAGGTTATGCTCAAACTGGTGGACATAAGGATGCTAAAGCATGGTCAACAGGTGTTAAATATGATAATAACAACCTTTATTTAGCCGCATTATATATTCAAGGTAAACAAAAATATGGTTGGGATAATGCATTAACGACACACAGTGCGAATGACTTAAAAACCAAAGGTTATGAATTTGTTGCGCAATATGGTATTGACTTTGAAGTGGGTCGTTTAACACCATCTGTTGCATATATTCAACATAAAGTTAAAGGTGCATCTAGTTATTCAAGTGATGCAGGACTTAAAGGTAATGATTTAGCGAAGTATGTTGATGTTGGGTTAACTTATGATTTTAACAAAAACTTACAAGCTATTATCGATTATAAGATCAATTTATTAGATAAAGATGATATTGGCGCACGTCGTGCTTTATATGAAGATGGCGCATTTACTAAATCACAAATCAATGGCACAACAAAAGACACCGTAGCTCTTGGTTTAATTTACCAATTCTAATTGATTGTCTCTTAATATAAAAAAGGCACTTTGGTGCCTTTTTTATTATTTTTTACCGATTAAATATCTGTTGCACTTTAATTAAGACTCTGTTAAAAACAAACAAAGATAATAATAAATTAGGATGTTAATGATGCTAAATACCACGCGCAAATTACTAACTAAAAAAAACATTGCTTTAGTTGCCCACGATCATTTGAAAGAGTCTTTATTAGCTTGGTGTAAAAAAATCGTGAAGAGCTTTCTCATCATAATTTATGTGGAACAGGTACGACAGGCACATTAATCAAGAAAGAAACAGGATTAAATATTACGCCAATGCTTAGCGGACCAATGGGGGGCGATCAGCAAATTGGGGCGTTAATTGCAGAAGGTAAAATCGATATTCTCGTATTCTTTTGGGATCCACTTAATGCTGTACCGCATGATCCCGATGTTAAAGCGCTTTTACGTTTATCAACAGTTTGGAATATTCCGGTTGCTACAAATCAAGCTACCGCTAACGCATTAATACAATCGCCAATATTTACACAAGAAGTGGATATTGAAATTCCTGATTACCAAAGTTATTTGAAAGAACGAGTAAGGTAGATGCTAATTTCTTCTGTAAAGTTTTAGCATAGCTTGTGGTGCAATTGCTAAATATTTTGACGCAAAAACAATAATAATAACTAGTATACTTTTACGATCTGATGGCATAGCTATTTCAAATCGACTTACCATAACCCCCTTTGGATTGCCTTAACGCTAGTAGATTTTTTGACGTCAGGATAATTATAAAAATGCCCCCCGTGATTAAGATAAGAAAGATTGGCTGATTTTTCCATTTCTAAATAAAATAGCTTCATTAACATCTAATTTAGCCCAGACTTCGTTTGAAGTTAAAGGCATTGTTGAAATAATAGTTACTACATCATTAGATGTGGTATGTTTTTGAAAGTCAATTTCAACATCTTCATCAATTAATTTTGCTTTACCAAATGGCGCTTTACGGGTTATCCAATGTAAATTAGTTGCACAATAAGCAAATACATATTGCCCATCAGAAAGCAACATATTAAATATACCAAGTTGACTTAACTGATTGGCACATTGTTTAATATATTTAAACAGTTCAAGATCATCGGTCGGTTGTTGCGAATATTTTTGGTGTAATTGATTTATTAAGTAGCAAAAAGCATATTCACTATCAGTTTCGCCGACAGGTTGAAATAGTCCTGTATCTAAATTTTGGTAATCAGTTAATTGCCCATTATGGGCAAAAGTCCAGTTCTTACCCCAAAGCTCACGAGTAAACGGATGGGTATTTTCCAGTGCGACACCACCGCGATTAGCTTGTCGAATATGGGCAATCACGGCTTTAGATTTAATGGGATATTCTTTTACCATTTTAGCAATAGGTGAATAGCTACAAGGCTCAGGATCTTTAAATGTTCGGCAACCTTTTCCTTCATAAAAGGTAATCCCCCAACCATCTTTGTGAGGACCTGTGTCCCCACCTCGTTTAATTAGGCTACTAAAACTAAAACAAATATCGGTTGGCACATTAGCGCTCATACCCAATAATTCACACATATTATTTTGACATTTCCTTTTCAATAAGAAGAATAAGAATATGAATTACTTTAATGTGGATTTCTTGTACACGATCGGCATAGCCAAAATGCGGAACACGAATATCAACATCGGCAAGCCCATTCATCTTACCACCATCTTTACCGGTTAATGTAATGATTTTCATCCCTTTTTGTTTTGCTGCCTCAATGGCTTTAAGCACATTGGTTGAGTTCCCAGAGGTTGAAATACCTAAAAGTACATCACCTTTTTGACCTACACCTTCAATATAACGTGAAAAAATAAAATCAAACCCAAAATCATTACCCACACAGGAAATGTGACTTACATCAGATATAGCAATTGCAGGGTAAGCAGGGCGATTATCGCGAAAGCGGCCTGTTAACTCTTCAGCAAAATGCATCGCATCACAATGAGAACCGCCATTACCACATGATAAAACTTTACCGCCTTGTTTAAAGGAATCGGCAATTAAGATAGCCGCTTTTTGAATCTGCTCAAGATTTTTATCATCGGAAACGAAACTAGTTAAGACCTCAATGGCTTGGTTTAACTCATTACGAATATTGTCAATGTACACTAATACTTCCCCATCATTAAATAAATTTATTGTACTATTGTAATTTTTTCAAAATAGCTTGCAAGCGATAAAAATAAAATTACTTTTCTTGGCAAAAACTTTCAGGTAGACATATACATTAAGTACATATGTTTAAATATAAATGTTAAAGCCCAAATAAGTTAAAATAATGACTAACAGTTAAAGAGTGAAATAACAACAAAATTTAGGTTAATTTTAAAATTAATAAATAATACATTTACAATAGCTAAATTTTTTCATTTATTTTAAATAATATCTTGGATAAAACTCAGTCGTAACGCTATTTGCCAATAGGATAAGTCTTTAATTCGTGATACAATTTAACAATTATTTTTTCGCTTAAGAAAAGAGTGAAAAGGCATTTAAAATAGAATCAATAAGGAATGAATATGCAAACAATTGAAGGTAAAGTTGCTGCACCAAAAGCTACGGTTGCAATTGTAGTAGCACGATTTAATCATTTTATTAATGATAGCCTTGTCAATGGTGCAATTGATGCGTTAACACGCATTGGACAAGTTGATGATAAAAATATTACTGTTATTTGGGTTCCAGGTGCTTATGAAATTCCACTGGCTACTAAAGTTGCTGCACAGTCAAAGAAATATGATGCAATTGTAGCGCTAGGTACGGTTATTCGTGGCAGTACGGCACATTTTGATTTTGTTGCTGGTGAATCAAGTTCAGGATTATTAAGTGCAAGTTTAGATAACACTATTCCAGTTGGATTCGGTATTTTAACTACCGAAAGTATAGAACAAGCTATTGAACGTGCAGGCACAAAAGCTGGCAACAAAGGTGCTGAAGCGGCATTAACTGCACTGGAAATGCTAAATATTATTAAAGCAATTAAGGAGTAATTTAGTGGCATTAGTTAATCCTCGTCGTCGAGCAAGAGAATGCGCAGTGCAAGCCATTTACTCTTGGCAAGTTTCTAGAAACGATCTTGCTGATGTTGAGACAAGTTTTATTGCGGAACAAGATATGAAAGGCGTTGATGCTAAGTATTTTCGTGAGCTATTAAATGGTGTAGCCAAAAATACCAGCGAATTAGATGACAAAATGACGCCTTATCTCACTGAACGTTCGATTAATGAGTTAGGCCAAGTAGAATTAGCCATACTTAGAATCGCACTGTATGAATTAATAAAACGTCAAGATGTACCTTATAAAGTTGTGATTAATGAAGCTATCGATTTAACTAAAACATTTGGTGCTGCAGATAGCCATAAATTTGTTAATGGTGTATTAGATAAAATAGCCCCAACCATTCGTACTCGATAACCAATTAATTATGAGATTGATATGAACAATAATACCGAAAAAAGCAAACCTACTATTTTTTATGCCAAAAATAGAGAATCTAAAAAGCCTTTTCGTTCAACGACTAAAAAAACGACTGGCTGGAAAAGTAAAGATGACTCATTTCAAGTAAAACCTAAACGCGATCGTCATGATCGTATTGAAACATTCAAACCTAGAAATGATAAATCTGCATTTGCAAAAAAGAGTTTTATTGTTGATCTTAATCAATCTAAATTGCCTATTGAGAATGAATCACCATGGCAAAAAAAGCTTCGTACAAATGAACAAACTCCAACTTTTGGTTATGATGGATATCGCCAACGTAAAGAAGAAACATTAGTTTATAGCGAAAACAGTTGTAAGGCAGTATTCAAACATCGTCGCACAGCAATTGTTAAATTATTTATTACTCAAGAGATGACTTATCAATTTAAAGAGTTAATTGAGTGGCTCGTTAAACAACGTTTAGGTTATGATGTAGTCTCTAGCGAACAGATTGGTAAAATAACCCAAACGCAACATCATGGTGGCGTATGTTTAATTGTTAAAAAACGTATACCACTTACGTTATTGGATTATCTAGAAAACAATAGCGATAAAGATCATGATTGTGTTTTAGCGATTGATGATGTCAATAATCCCCATAATCTTGGTGGGTTAATTCGTAGTGCCGCTTTTTATGGCGTTAATGGTGTCATGTTACGCCAAACAAATTTACTTGATAGCGGTGCTGCTATGCGTGTGGCTGAAGGTGGCGTTGAAGCTGTTGAGTCAATTAAAAGTGATGATTTTGTGGCCTCAATAGATATGCTTAAGCAACATGGCTATCAAGTTATTGCCCTATTACCTTGTCAAGTAAAGTCAATTACATCCAGCGAATTGCACCAAATCCATTTTAATAAAAAAGTTGCGGTAGTCATATTTCAACAAATTAATATGAAACTAATTAACAGCGCTAATATTGTTGTACATCTAAAAGGCAATGATAACATGTCCGCATTAAATATTTCGGTTGCAACGGGTGTTTTATTATCGAACTTACATAAGTAAATTAATATTTTTACTATCAATGAGTTATTGATAAAAAACTATTTTACTCATTGATAAAATATATCAAATAGCATCATTTGGTTAGAAATTGCTTTTTTTTTCTGTAAATTGTACTAGTTTTTATATATTTTGGTATGCGTCATGACTTTTAAGCATAAAGTTGGTTTAATTTTTGGGAAGTTTTATCCTTTACATTGTGGTCATATTTATCTAATTGAAAAAGCGATGAACCAAGTTGATGTATTACATATCTTTTTGGGATGTGAAGCATCGCGTGATAAGCAACTATTTAATCAAAGCCGTTTACCAAAACAACCACAAATAAGTGACCGCTTTTCATGGTTAAAAGAAACATTTAAAGATCGCCATAATATTCATATCCATGTACTTGATGAGGCTGGCATCGAGTTTTACCCAAATGGTTGGCAAGATTGGAGCGATCGGGTAAAACAAATTCTTGCTGAGCATAAAATTAAGCCCAATGTGGTATTTACTAGCGAGCCACAAGATGTTAATAACCATAAGTTCTATTTTGATTGCCCAGCCGTTATTGTTGATGCTAATCGAGAATTTATTAACATTAGTGCAACACAAATCCGCCAAAATCCATATAAAAACTGGAATTTTATTGCACAAGCAGCAAAACCTTTTTTTGTAAAAAAAGTGGCTATTATTGGCCAAGGTCGTTTTTGTGACTTACCACTCCAATTTGCTAATATTTATAATACTCAATACGTGCCCAATGGCTATATTAATTATATTGAACGAGAAATTTCAATCCAACATAATAAACGTTATTTGAGCGAATCCGATTATATGAAAATTGCAATGTTACACGTTGAACGAATTGCAAAAGCCGTTGAAACATCAAATAAACTTGTTTTTACTTCAATCGATTTTGAAACACTTGCACAATATTACAGTCAAATTTTCAAAAAAAATAATGATGTTTTAAGAGCCTTAAAAGAAAGTTGTCATTTTGATTTAGTCATTCATGAAAAAGATTTAAATCCTCAATCCTCGCAACTTGAATATTTTGAAACGGTTTCAAAGAAGATTGAAGCATTATTGATTTAGTTCATCACATTTATTATGGCTTATGCTAAAATAAGCCAATTATTTGTGATAGGTAAATTTTATGTCTCAATCTTCTGACAAACAAGACAATACAAATCAAGAAAAAATTGATTTTGGTTACACTCAAGTTCCAAAACAAGAAAAAGTAAAACGTGTTGCTGAAGTATTTAACTCTGTTGCCGATAAATATGATGTTATGAATGATCTTATGTCATTTGGCATTCACCGAATTTGGAAAAAAATCACCATTGAGTATAGCAGTGTGCGTAAAGGTCAAAAAGTTTTAGATCTAGCAGGTGGCACAGGTGATTTAACGGCAAAATTCTCGCAACTTGTTGGTGATAGCGGATTAGTTGTCTTAGCTGATATAAACGAATCAATGTTAAAAGTTGGGCGAGATAAACTACGAGACAAAGGCTTATTTAAAAATATCGAATATGTACAAGCTAATGCCGAGGAGTTACCCTTTGCGGATAACTATTTTGATTGCATAACCATCTCATTTGGCTTGCGCAATGTCACTGATAAAGAAAAGGCTTTACGCTCTATATGGCGAGTATTAAAACCCGGTGGGCGCTTATTAATCCTTGAGTTTTCTAAACCGCAATATCAGATTTTAAATAAAGCTTACGACTTATATTCATTTACTATGTTACCGTTAATGGGCAAAATTGTGGCAAATGATTCTGAAAGTTATCGCTATTTAGCCGAATCAATTCGAATGCATCCTGATCAAAATACACTGAAAAAAATGATGGAAGATGCAGGATTTGTTGATGTGAAATACCACAACATGACAGGTGGCATTGTAGCTTTACATATTGGCTTTAAATTTTGATGCGATAAAAAATAATGACCTTTTTTCGACTTTATAAAATACTTGCGATATTTCGTGCTTATCGATTAGATGAATTGTTACCAAAACACCATTTAGTAAGGTGGCCACGGTTGGTTTTAAAGTGTTTATTTTGGATTAGACCCAAAGCTAAACATCAAGAAATTGGTGAGCGATTACGTCAAGCGCTACAGGAGCTCGGCCCCGTATGGGTAAAGTTTGGGCAGATGGTTTCAACTCGACGCGATATTTTACCTAAACACATTGCAGATTCGCTGACCAAATTGCAAGATCACGTTGCTCCTTTTGATGGACAAATTGCTAAACAGCTTATTGAATCGGCATTAGGTCAAACAATAGATTATTATTTTTCCCATTTTGATGAAAAACCATTAGCATCAGCATCGATTGCCCAAGTCCATACAGCAATATTAAAGCGTAGCCAAGCTGAAGTTATTATTAAAGTATTACGCCCTAATATTTTACCTATTATTGAAGCTGATATACGTTTAATGTATTGGGTAGCTAAACAATTTACCAAGCGCATAAAATCAGGCGAAAAATTGCGAGCTGTTGAAATAGTGCGTGATTATGAAATCACGCTATTAAAAGAGTTAGATTTACAAAAAGAAGCTTACAACACGATTAGATTGCGCGATAATTTTATTAATAGTGATATCTTATATATTCCTTATGTATATCATGACCTTTGTCGAAAAAATGTGTTAGTTGAAGAACGAATTAAAGGTATACCTATCTCAAATATTGAGCAGCTTAAGCAAAATAACGTCAATATGAAATTACTAGCAGAACGAGGTGTTCAGGCATTTTTTACCCAATTATTTCGTGATAACTTTTTCCATGCAGATATGCATCCCGGTAATATTTTTGTCGATATTACCGAACCACAAAACCCCCGTTATATTGGCATTGATTGTGCCATTATTGGTATATTGACTGAGGATGATCAACGTTATCTTGCTGAAAACTTTTTAGCCTTTTTTAATCGAGATTATCGCAAAATAGCCCAACTCTATATCACATCAGGCTGGGTGCCAGAAACAACTGATGTTGTAGCACTTGAAATGGCAATGCGTAACGTCTGTGAACCTGCATTTGCAAAACCCCTTGCCCAAATTTCATTTTCACAAATTTTACTACAATTATTTCAAGTTGCTCGCCAATTTGACATGGATATTCAACCCCAATTAACCCTGCTTGAAAAAACGTTATTTTATATTGAAGGGCTGGGTCGCCAGCTTTATCCTGAACTAGATTTATGGAAAACAGCAAAACCATTTTTAGAAAAATGGTATCAAGATAAATATAGCGCAAAAAAAATACTACAACAAACTTGGCAATCATTACCCGCGTGGCAAACTATGTTGCCAAAGTTACCCGAAAAATTAAATAACTACGAACGAATCAGTAAACAAATGAGTGCCCAACTAATACAAATTACTCAAGAATTACAGCTTAGTAAAAAGCGTGAACGGAATCTATATAAAATGATGGGGTTAGTGTGTGCTTTATGTATTATTATATTGGTTTCACATTAAGCTGATTGTCTTGGGAATATTATAATTTGCGTGTATAATTTGGTTATTTACCTCATCGGAGATAATTATCATGATGCCAAGCTTACCTCAACTTTTAATATTAATTGCGGTTGTTGTATTGTTATTTGGAACAAAAAAATTACGTTCATTGGGCTCCGATCTTGGCGAATCAATTAAAGGTTTTAAGAAAGCAATGAATGATGATGACGATAAAAAAGATGCTGATAATTCAAAAAAATCTGAAAATATCGATTCATCTGATGCTAATAATCAGAGCAAAAAAGAGTAAACCGTGTTTGATATTAGTTTTGGTCAATTATTATTAGTTTTAATTATTGGTCTGGTGGTTTTAGGGCCAGAACGGCTACCCATTGCGATAAAAACAGTTACAGGGTGGATAAAAGTGCTACGCCGAATGTCTGCTACGGTACAATTAGAGCTGAATAAAGAGCTCAAACTGCAAGAGTTGCAAGCCAGCTTAAAAAAGGCCGAACAAAGTGGTTTAAAAACACTTACACCCGAAATTCAAGAATCTATTGATGATTTAAAACGTGTAACCGAATCCTTACAAAAAGAAATCGATTCCGCCACAAAAATTGATACAGAAACTCGTACAGATAAAAATACACCATGACAGACAACGCTACTCAACCATTAATTGGACATCTTGTTGAACTTAGAACACGGCTTTTACGGTGTATTATCTGTATTTTGCTGGTATTAATTTGCTTGCTTTATTTTTCCAATGATATTTATCATATTGTGGCAAATCCGCTTATGAGTCAATTGCCACAAGGCAGTAATATGATAGCAACGGATATTGCAGCACCATTTTTTACACCAATTAAGTTAACAGTTGTAGTGGCGATCTTTATTTCAATTCCTTATGTGCTATATCAAATTTGGGGATTTATTGCCCCAGCGTTATATCAACATGAGAAACGTCTGGTTATGCCGTTAATTGTATCAAGCACGATTCTTTTTTATCTTGGTATAGCATTTGCTTACTTCGCTGTGTTTCCATTAGCGTTTTACTTCTTTATCCATACCGCACCGATCGATGTGGCAATTAATACTGATATTACCAAGTATCTTGATTTTGTAATGACACTCTTTATTGTCTTTGGATTTGCTTTCGAAGTGCCAGTTGCTATTATTTTGCTTTGTTGGACAGGAATAACTACACCAAAAAGTTTACGAAACAAGCGACCATATATTATTGTTGGGGTATTTGCTGTTGCTATGTTTGTTACCCCTCCAGACGTATTTTCACAAATACTATTAGCTGTACCCATTTGTTTACTATTTGAAATTGGCACTTTTTTTGCCCGTTTTTATCAACCGCGCAAAAATGACGAAATGGAAGATGACAACAGCCATGATTTTGATGAGACATAAACAAATATAGAATGAGTAAACTGAAAATAACTAAGGATAACGAGTCATAATGAAAGTATCATTACCTGATTTTAATTGCGCCAATGTATTAGTGGTGGGCGATATTATGTTGGATCGCTATTGGTATGGGGGAACGAATCGTATATCGCCCGAAGCGCCAGTACCGGTAGTTAAAATTGACTCGTTAGAAGAACGACCTGGTGGTGCTGCCAATGTGGCTATGAATATTACTTCTCTTTGCGGTAATGTACGCCTAATTGGCCTAACAGGCATAGATGAACCAGCAAAAATTCTTAATGAACAATTAAGTGGACATAAAGTTCAATGCGATTTTGTTTCTGTATCAACACATCCAACCATAACAAAGTTACGCGTTCTATCACGTAATCAACAATTGATTCGTATTGATTTTGAAGAAGGATTTAACAATATTGATGCAACGCCTCTTCTAGAGCGTATTCAAACAGCATTAACGACCCATAAAGTTTTGGTACTGTCGGATTATGCCAAAGGTGCGTTATCTGCTGTTCAATCAATGATTAAGCTTGCTAATCATGCCAATGTGCCTATCTTAGTCGATCCAAAAGGAACCGATTTTGAGCGTTACCGCGGGGCGACATTGTTAACCCCAAACATGTCAGAATTTGAAGCAGTAGTCGGACATTGTAAAACTGAAGAAGAGATTGTTGAAAAAGGTTATCAACTCATCAAACAATATGATCTAAAAGCCTTACTAGTAACACGTAGCGAAAAAGGCATGACATTATTACAGTTAGATAAACCAATTTACCACTTACCAACTCAAGCAAAAGAAGTCTTTGACGTAACAGGAGCTGGCGATACAGTAATCGCTACATTAGCTGCAGCATTAGCTGCTGGTCAATCTTTAGAAGAAAGTTGTTTCTTAGCAAATGTCGCAGCGGGTGTGGTTGTTGGTAAACTAGGTACTTCAACTGTTTCACAAGTTGAATTGAGTAATGCCATTCGAGCCCGTGCCAATGACGGTTTTGGAGTAATGACAGAAGAAGAGCTTAAAGAAGAAATCAAAAAAGCGCGTATGCGTGGCGAAAAAATTGTTATGACCAATGGTTGTTTTGATATTTTACACGCAGGACATGTTTCTTACCTTGCTAATGCGCGTAAACTAGGTGACCGTTTAATTGTAGCAGTGAATAGTGATGCTTCGGTTAAACAATTAAAAGGGGAATCCAGACCCATTAATCCGCTAATGCAACGTATGATTGTACTTGGTGCACTTAATTCAGTTGACTGGGTTGTACCGTTTGAAGAAGAAACACCACAACGTTTAATTGCAAGTATCTTACCTGATGTCTTAGTCAAAGGCGGTGATTATAAACCCGAAAATATCGCTGGCGGTAAAGAGGTCATTGAAGCAGGCGGCACAGTTAAAGTCCTCAATTTTGAAGATGGCTGTTCAACCACCAATATTATTAATGCAATAAAAAATCGCTAAATTAACAAATCTTATCGGTTGCTTCAGTGTCCCGCTGATAAGATTTATAATCCGATATTAATACACTTGCTTATTATTCTATTTTACGCATTTCTTGGAAAAACGTGTTAACGCTAAGCACCATTTTTAGTAACTGACTAATAAAATATTAACAATTATTAGTATGATCAATCGTTAATAACTATTATTAAATTTTAGAATGAATACTTTTTTTATCTTGCGATTTATGTAAAGCTAATAGCTAACTAATGAAAATTGTATTAAGGATATTTAATGACCAAACATTATGATTATATAGCTATCGGTGGTGGTAGTGGAGGGATTGCATCTGTTAACCGAGCGGCATCCTATGGAAAAAAGTGTGCACTAATTGAAGCAAAATTATTGGGTGGAACCTGTGTTAATGTTGGTTGTGTGCCCAAAAAAGTCATGTGGTATGGTGCACAAATTGCTGAAGCCATTAACCATTATGGCCCTGACTATGGTTTTAATACTACCATTAATCAATTCAGCTGGGACAAATTAATTGCAAGTCGAAATGCTTATATTGATAGAATCCATCAATCTTATGATCGTGTCCTTAATAACAATAACGTTGATGTTATTCATGGTTATGCTAAGTTCGTTGATGCTCATACAGTTGAAGTCAATGGTGAACATTATAGTGCTGAACATATTTTGATTGCTGTTGGTGGTAAACCAAGTATTCCGAATATTCCCGGTGCTCAATATGGTATTACATCAGATGGCTTTTTTTCTCTAAAAACCTTACCCAAACGTGTAGCCGTTGTTGGAGCAGGATATATTGCTTGTGAAATTGCAAGCGTATTACATTCGCTGGGTGCACAAACACACCAATTTATTCGTAACGCTACGCCATTACGATCGTTTGACCCACTTATTATTGATACCTTAATGGAAGTGATCGCAACAGAAGGTCAACAATTGCATACTTTTGCCATTCCGAAATCAGTCACTAAAAATAGCGATAACTCATTAACATTAACTCTTGAAAATGGCGAAAGCTATATCGTCGATTGCTTAATTTGGGCCATTGGCCGTGAACCTGCGACCCATGATATGAATTTACAAGCAGCAGGCATTGCTGTTGATAGTAAAGGTTTTGTGATCGTTGATAAATACCAAAATACTAATATATCAGGAGTTTATTCAGTCGGTGATGATACAGGCGCAACAGCATTAACCCCTGTTGCGGTTGCTGCTGGACGTCGTTTATCAGAAAGGCTATTTAACAATAAACCTGATGAACATTTAGATTACAGTAATATTCCAACCGTAGTATTTACTCATCCGGCAATTGGTACCATAGGCTTAACAGAACCAGGCGCAATAAAACAATATGGTTCTGAAAATGTAAAAGTTTATCAATCAACATTTACAGCAATGTATACCGCAGTTACTCAACATCGCCAACCATGTCGCATGAAGCTAGTTTGTGTAGGTAAAGATGAAAAAATCGTCGGTATTCATGGCATTGGTTATGGTATGGACGAAATACTACAAGGTTTTGCAGTGGCATTAAAAATGGGCGCTACTAAAAAAGACTTTGATAATACCGTGGCAATTCACCCAACCGCAGCTGAAGAGTTTGTCACAATGCGTTAATAGTATCAGTTATTGTGTACTACACAATAAAATAAAAAGCAGGGTAAAAGCCCTGCTTTTTATTGGTTGTAGCTACTGATTAATGACCCGAGTTACTATTCCATCCCTGTTTTGCAAGTGGGTAGAAACCGACAGCAATCGCAATTAATGCCACAAAAGAGATATAAAGGCCTGCACCAAGATAACTATACTGACCTAATAAATGTTCAGAGCTTAATAAATAAATTGTTAAAGTCGGTGTAAAGGCACTAAATAGTGCATAAGCTAAATTGTAAGAAAACGATAAGCCAGAATAGCGAATAGCTGGAGGAAAAGTTCTCGTTCCAATAATTGGTGTCATGGCGATAGCCCCAATGAAAAGACCAAACGCAGCCCATGTCCAATAAAGTTGAATTAACGATATTTCTGGACTTAAGGAGCTATAAAAGTAGATGCTTGTAATAGCCAATCCACCCCAAGTAATGACAACGGTTTTAGTGGTACCTAACTTGTCTTCTAGCCAACCGGAAATAACACAGCCGATGGTTAATGTTAATGCTGCAATACAACCGCCAACACGCCAATCAAGATTAGTAAAGTGATACATTCCACCGACAATACGCCCAGGAGTAATTAAAATCCCCACCATAATTGCTGTTGATAACGACCAAGTTAGTAATGCAACAATCACACATGCTGTTTTGTGTTTCTGTAGCACTGTAACTACAGGAATATTTTTTTCGATAGCTTTACGGGCGGCTAATTCTTTAAAAATAGGTGTTTCAGAGAGAAAACGTCTTAAATAAACTGAAATAATGCCAAAAATACCACCAATAATAAATGGAATACGCCAAGCATAATCTAAAATATTTTGTTTAGTAAAACAAAGATCAATAATAATAGTTACAATAAACCCAAGCAAAATACCACCAGTGATGCCAGAAGTTAATGTCCCTACACCAAGTCCATAACGTTGCTTTGGCACATGTTCAGCAATAAACACCCACGCGCCTGGCATTTCGCCACCTATAGCAGCGCCTTGTAGCATTCGCATTACTAACAATAATAGTGGTGCAAAAATGCCAATCATATCGTAAGTTGGCAATATACCAATGATAAATGTTGGTAGGGCCATCATAGCAACACTTAAGGTAAACATTTTTTTACGCCCAACTTTATCACCAAAGTGAGCCATAATAATGCCGCCAACAGGGCGAACTAAATAACCCGCAGCAAAAATACCCCAAGCAAACAAATCTAATGTTAATGGTGAAAGTGTATGCGGTAAAAAGAGTGGCTTGACGATGGTATCAATGTAAAGTGCATAGATAACAAAATCATAAAATTCTAATGTACCACCTAAAGAGGATAAAACTAACGTTTTAAAATCCTGACAAGTTAATGGTCGAGCACTAGGCTGCCATTCGGTGTTAATCTCAGACTGACTCATGGAAAACCTTATTATTAAATTAAGTTAAGTTAGAAAATAAAAAAATCTGTCTTTTATTGATTTAAGATAAAAATGAAAGTTTCATTCTGCCATAAAAAAAAGTCCTTTTTTTCATCATAAAAAAATTTAATGTATATAACAAATCAACTTATTTGATTTATAATCCAACCAATTTATGCTTAAAAAATACAAAGCGACATAAAGCATAATTAATAATAGATAAGCGAGGTAAAATTTGATGCAAAATAACGAGAAAGTACGTTGTGATTGGGTTTTGAATGATCCCATATATATTCATTACCACGATAACGAATGGGGCATTGTTCAACATAATAGCCTTAAATTATTTGAAATGATTTGCCTTGAAGGGCAACAAGCAGGATTATCATGGATTACTGTTTTGAAAAAGCGTGATGAATATCGCCGTTGCTTTTTCAATTTTGACCCAAAAAAAATTATAAGATTGTCAACTGAAGATATTGAGCAATTACTTGAAAATAAAGGACTGATCCGTAATCGTTTAAAGTTAAATAGCATTGTCAAAAATGCCCATGCTTATTTAAATATGCAAAAAAAAGGGGAAGATTTCTCGCAATTTATCTGGTCTTTTGTAAACGGCAAGCCCATTATTAACCACTTTAAAGATAAAAGTGAAGTACCTGTAAGCACCGAAATATCTGACAACATGTCAAAGGAGTTAAAAAAAAGAGGCTTTAGTTTTGTTGGCTCCACAATTTGTTATGCTTTTATGCAATCAATGGGACTGGTTGATGATCATTTTCAGAATTGCTTTAAAAAAGGATGTTAATTTAATGAATATATTGAAGTTATTAAAGTATTCTGTAATCGCTATTTTAAGTTATTTTATTATCTGTAATATTGTTATTTTTATTTATGCACAACAAAAGCCCGTTGATAATGCTGAAACTATGGTTGTGTTAGGCTCTCAAGTTGTCGGCACGCCAGCTATAGCGCCTTTAACTTTACAAATTCGTTTAGATATTGCCGCTACTTACTTACAAAATCATCTTCAAACTAAAGTCGTTGTTTGTGGTGGACAAGGTAAAGATGAATCAGCAAGCGAAGCCAGTGTGATGTTTAATTACTTAGCGAATAAAGGAATAGATGCTTCACGAATCTATATTGAAGATAAATCAACCCGAACTGCGCAACAATTCGTGTATGCTAATCGCATTTTACCATTAGGGAAAACGATAGTTGTAACTAATGATTTTCATTTATTACGTTCAGTAATGCTGGCTAAACGCTCAGGATTTAATGATGTATCTGGATTGTCAGCGCCCTTGAGCTTTTCTAATTTTGATAAATATATTGCGATGATAAGAGAACCACTTGCTTTGGCTAATTCTTGGTTATTTGATCACCCTAAAAATTAAATTAGGTATGGTAGTTTTTAACAACTTATCAAATCTTTTGATTCTTTTATATATTTTTTATATATAGCTTATTCTTATCATCACTAGATAAGTAAGCAGTAGCTGTTTTTGGCATCTTGTCCATGATATTATGGCACATTGCTATTTAATTTAGAAATGAATACATATGAATTTAGATACTATTGTTGCACAGGCAACCCCACCTGGCCGTGGAGGTGTTGGGATTTTACGTATTTCGGGATCTCAAGCCCGAGCAGTAGCTCAATCTATATTAGGTAAATTACCTAAACCACGCCACGCTGATTATTTACCTTTTTTAGCATCAGATGGTTCAACTTTAGATGAAGGTATCGCTTTATTTTTCCCAAATCCACATTCATTCACTGGCGAAGATGTGCTTGAGCTACAAGGGCATGGTGGGCCAGTTATTCTCGATTTATTGTTAAAACGAGTTCTGGAAGTGCCTAATGTCCGTATTGCACGCCCTGGTGAATTTTCAGAGCGCGCATTTTTAAATGATAAACTAGATCTTGCCCAAGCAGAAGCCATTGCTGATTTAATTGATGCAAGTTCGGAACAAGCAGCAAAATCTGCAATATCATCTTTGCAAGGTGTATTTTCTAAAAAAGTAAATACACTGGTTGAATCATTAATCCATTTACGCATTTTTACCGAAGCAGCAATTGATTTTCCTGAAGAAGAAATAGACTTTTTATCGGATGGTAAAATTGAGGCTCAGTTAAATGAAGTAATTACTCGCTTAGCTGAAGTTCGCCAAGAAGCTAAGCAAGGAACACTGTTACGAGAAGGAATGAAGGTGGTCATTGCTGGGCGCCCTAATGCAGGTAAATCCAGTTTGCTTAATGCACTAGCAGGGCGTGATGCCGCCATAGTGACTGATATAGCAGGAACGACCCGAGATGTACTACGTGAACATATTCATATCGATGGTATGCCGTTACATATTATTGACACCGCAGGTCTACGTGAAGCCAGTGATGAAGTGGAGCGAATTGGTATTGAGCGAGCTTGGCAAGAAATTGAACAAGCAGATAGAGTATTGTTTATGGTCGACAGCACAACAACGACCGAATCCAATCCCGAAAAATTATGGCCAGAATTTATTGAACGCTTACCTAAAAATTTGCCTGTTACTGTTATTCGCAATAAAGCAGATTTAACTGGCGAATCGCTAGGTTATAGCGAAGCAAATGGTTACTCGCAGATCCAACTATCTGCACGAACAGGTGAGGGAATAGAACTGCTACGTGATCATCTAAAACAAGCCATGGGCTATACCAGTAGTACCGAGGGAGGATTTTTAGCACGCCGCCGCCACCTACAAGCACTCGAAAAGGCAGCTCAGCACTTAAACAATGGCAAACATCAACTCGTTGTTTTTCATGCTGGTGAATTGTTAGCTGAAGAGCTAAGGTTAGCTCAAGAAGCTTTAAGCGAAATCACGGGAGAATTTACCTCCAATGACTTATTAGGCCGTATATTTAGTTCGTTTTGTATTGGTAAGTAAATGCAATTAAAAAAATGAATAAAATCAATAGCTTTTCTGAACAACTTTTAGAGGTAAAATTGCACTCTTTTTTGGCGGTCTTTTATTCACAGTATGCAAATACTTCCTTGTTTTTGAAAATATTAAAGATATCCACATTAAACCACTATTTTAATGGTGATTTGTAAATGCGTTATTCTTGATATCGATTTGTCATAAATTTTTTTTATAACCTTAAAAAAAGATTGAAATCGCACGTTAATTAAGTAAGGATAACTGACAGTAATATTTTTATACACTATGTATAGCAAAGCCTTTAAGACTAATGCAATGAACAATAAGGAGTCAACATGTTTAGTAAAGATATGACTATTGCCGATTATGATAAGGAATTGTGGAATGCCATTAAAGGCGAAGAACAGCGTCAAGAAGATCATCTTGAACTGATCGCATCAGAAAACTATACCAGCCCACGAGTAATGCAAGCGCAAGGCTCACAACTTACCAATAAATATGCTGAAGGTTATCCTGGAAAACGCTATTATGGTGGTTGTGAATATGTTGATATTGTTGAAAAATTAGCAATAGAGCGTGCTAAGGAGTTATTTGGTGCGGACTATGCCAATGTGCAACCGCATTCGGGTTCACAAGCTAATTTTGCGGTTTATATGGCCCTGTTAAAAACAGGGGATACTGTTTTAGGTATGAATTTATCCGAGGGTGGTCATTTAACGCATGGTTCACCAGTGAGCTTTTCAGGCAAACTTTATCATGTTGTTTCTTATGGTGTTGATGATTCTGGTCATATTGATTATCAACAACTGGCTAACATTGCTCAAGCATCAAAACCTAAAATGATTATTGGTGGATTTTCGGCTTACTCGGGCATAGTTGATTGGAAGCGTATGCGCGAAATTGCCGATAGCGTAGGCGCTTACTTATTTGTAGATATGGCGCATGTAGCAGGTTTAGTTGCAGCGGGCGTTTATCCAAATCCTGTTCCTTATGCGCATGTTGTTACCACTACAACACATAAAACCCTAGGAGGCCCACGAGGGGGATTAATTTTAGCTAAAGGTGGTAGTGAGGACTTATATAAAAAACTAAATTCAGCGGTTTTCCCAGGGGCACAAGGCGGTCCTTTAATGCATGTGATTGCAGCTAAAGCTGTTGCATTAAAAGAAGCCATGGAACCTGCGTATAAACAATATCAACATCAAGTAGTTAACAATGCTAAAGCTATGGTGGAAGTGATTTTAAATCGTGGTTATAAAGTGGTATCTGGTGAAACAAACAATCACCTATTCTTAATTGATTTAGTCGACAAAAATATTACAGGTAAAGAAGCTGATGCCGCTTTGGGTAGTGCTAATATTACTGTTAATAAAAATAGCGTACCTAAAGATCCGCAAAGCCCATTTGTAACATCGGGTGTGCGTATTGGTACACCAGCTATTACTCGTCGAGGCTTTAAAGAAGCCGAATCACGTGATTTGGCCAATTGGATTTGTGACGTGTTAGACAATATTGATGATGAACAAACCATTCAAACAGTGAAAGAAAAAGTGTTAACTATTTGCCGTCGATTACCAGTTTATCAGCATTAATTATTGATAAAAAATCGCCGACTATTGTCGGCGATTTTTTTGATAGCTTGTTTTATAAAATGATTTTTATTTATCATTCGTTGTATTATCTTGGGTTTTTTCTTGCTTTTGTAGTTCGATATAGTGTTCTAAATAACCTTTGTGCCATAACCAACCTCCCGTTGCGCCAACACCAAGTAAAATAGCTAACCCAAAAGCGGCAATTAAAACTTTGTTGCTGTTGTTTTTCATTGGGTCACGCAAATTGCGTTTTGCGTTTGATGGCAGTTCAGCTTTGCTGGTGAGCAAACTACCCAACATTAAGTTGATTTTAACTTGGCCATTAATTGCCCAACCTGATGCTTCAAGTAGTGGACCTAGAGTTCTACGTCGTAATTTTAACCATGCCAAAATAACAGACGGTCCTGAAATAATTAAGAATAATCCAATAAAGAATAAAGGAAATTGCCACCAAGTTAGCGAAAAAATTGCTTGAAAAATAGAGGCTAATGCCGTACCTATTGCACCTACAGCTAAACCAATTGCGGCAAAAATACCAACGCTTTTACCAATATCAAATTTATTTGCTGGGTTTTGCAAAGCTTGTTCACTTGATTTTTCAATATTGGCATCTTTACTGCTAGCCCATTTGTTAATTTGTTCAGTAATACAGCGACCAATACGTTGATAAGGTGCTAAAATTGCTTGTTGAATGCTAATTGGCTTAGTGATTATTTTAACCACATTGGCATCCCAATCATTTCCTTTATTATCGATAAATACACCATTGCGACCTTCAAGCAATAAGTCGCCTTGCCCTGCTGTCATTGCCGCGGCAATGAGTTGCTTTTGCCCATGCCTTGTGCATTCACAATAAAGTAAACAAAGTTCAGAATAATTTGCCATTGTTACGTGCTTAGCAATATTATCAACTGCAACGCAAAGGGTTGCACAGCGCCCATCAATATAAAGTTTACCAAGCTGAAATGCAGCTCGTGTATTTGGTGAGAAGAAATCAGCAAAAGACGCAAAGTTAACCAACAAACGATATAAATGTTTATGAAATAAAACTAATTTTTCTAATATGAGAATGTCTGACGCCGATATTGGCGTTTTATTATCTTGTTCAACCATTTGCTGAAATTCGGTTAACAAATCGTCGTTAGCCAGACTAATCATGAGATTGCTTGGTATATCTTCTATGCTAGCAGAGGGTTCAATTGCCACAGTTAATTGTGCTAATTCGGGCTTAGAACTAATCAGTTTAGCGTAAGCTTGCAAGCTTTGTTGAATATGTTGCCATTCTTGCTGTGTTAGCTGGTCTGAATTGGATAAGGATGTTTCTACTAATGTTTTAAACCGACTAATTTTAGTTTTCCAAAGAGGGTTTATTCCATTGACTAAATCAAGCACCTCAACTGTGTCGATTTTTGATAGAGGTAATTCGGCTAAGGCCTCATCAGACAATAATCCATTTTGTGTCGGTACGATATACTTTTCGTCTACGTTAAGCGCTGTTTGTGCTTGTGGGGCATATTGCGCCAATTCAACGCGTAAAAAATAATCATCAATTTTGGGTTTTAATAGTTGAATTAGCTTCCATATTTCAGCGCTATTTTCACCAAATGGTGTATCGGTGTTATTTATTTTTGCTTGCCATTGCAACCAAGTTTTTAAGTTTTCAACAAATGTGGTGGCAATGTTTAAATCAATCCCCTCTTGTCCACTCATATCTTTTTGTGCACCAGTGGTTTTGATTGCTGTTTGAATAAAGGTTTGCATGTCGCTTGATAATTCGCTTGATGCAGGGAAGATTAAATCACCATTGTAAAGTTTATCAGCATTGGTTTTAATTGATTGCCATATATCATCTTGTGTCAAATAATCCACATTACTTTTATTCAAACTAGCCAAAATACTCCGTGCCGTAGTAGAGAGTTTTTCCCCTTGTGGGGTAGACGTTTTAATTTGCGATAAAGGCAGTGTTTCGCTCATTGTTAAAAGGCTATCAAATGACACGATTTTATCTTGTGTCCAACTAATAGCATCTAAAATATCAGGAATGCGAATACGTCCATCTTGATCTGAATCAAGTAATGCTAAAGTTCGCTCGTCAAAATCTAACCCTATTGTTGGGCAGCTTAATGCAACCCATAATTTAGGATCTAAATCTGGTAAATTGATAATGTCATCAGCACTTTTAAATACAACTTGATCCAACCCACCAACTCGCTGGAATGTCCACATATGGCTCATAATAATCTCCACACCGAAACTCATTAATATTTTTATTCATTAATATAACAGTATTTATTTTTTTTTATAGGATAGAACAGTGATTTCTAATATTTGTGAGACCTATTAGTGCTTCTTTATTTTTTTGATTTATTTGCCTTGGCTAACTTTATGATAGAATAATGCCTTATTACTTAATATCCAAATAAAAATCACCATTATGTCATTAATTAATCTTACCAATGCTTACCTTTCATTTAGTGATGCGCCACTGCTCGATCATATTGATATGTCTATTGAACCAAACGAGCGAGTTTGCCTTGTTGGTCGTAATGGTGCGGGCAAATCAACGTTACTGAAAGTATTAAACAAAGAAATACCATTAGATGAAGGTCAAATTATTTATGAAAATAATGTGATAGTTTCACGTTTGCAACAAGATCCCCCTCGCGATGTGCAAGGCAATGTATTTGACTTTGTGGCCGAAGGGTTGCATGAACAAGCGCAATTATTACGTGATTATTACGATTTGGCACATCAAGTAGAGCAAGATCCTTGTGAAAGCAATTTAACCAAATTAGCCAAAATGCAAGAGCAATTAGATCACCAAAATGGCTGGCAATTAGATAGCCGTATTCGTAATGTTATTTCGTCGCTATCGCTTGATGGCGATGCTTTGCTATCTTCGCTATCTGGTGGCTGGCTTCGTAAAGCCGCATTAGCTAGAGCATTGGTTTGTCAACCGTCGGTTTTATTGCTTGATGAACCAACTAACCATTTAGATATTCAAACCATAAAATGGTTAGAAGAGTTTTTAAAAAGCTTTAATGGCAGTATTGTATTTATTTCTCATGATCGCTCTTTTATTCGCCAAATGGCAACACGCATTATTGATTTAGATCGCGGCAAAATTGCCTCTTGGAGTGGTAATTACGATAACTATTTAATTGGCAAAGAAGAAGCACTACGTGTTGAAGAGTTGCAAAATGCCGAATTTGATAAGAAATTAGCCCAAGAAGAGGTCTGGATTCGCCAAGGTATTAAAGCACGCCGTACACGTAATGAAGGGCGAGTACGTGCATTAAAAGCAATGCGCCAAGAGTATAGCGCACGTCGGCAAGTAATGGGTAGTGCCAAAATGCAAATTGAAGAAGCACTGCGTTCAGGCAAAATTGTTTTTGAGCTTGAAAATGTAACCTATCAGATTGGGGATAAGTTGCTCGTTAATGATTTTTCTGTACAAGTATTACGAGGTGATAAGATTGCTTTAATTGGTCCTAATGGTATTGGTAAAACGACTTTGTTAAAACTGATGTTGGGTAATTTAGCGCCAACATCAGGTAGTGTGCATTGCGGTACCAAGCTTGAAGTTGCCTATTTTGACCAATATCGACTTGAGCTCGATCCTGAAAAAACAGTAATGGATAATTTGGCTGAAGGCAAACAAGAAGTGATGGTTAATGGCAGATCTCGCCATGTTCTTGGTTATTTACAGGACTTTTTATTTCCACCAAAACGAGCTAGAACACCTGTACGAGCTTTGTCGGGTGGAGAGCGTAATCGCTTATTGCTTGCTAAACTTTTTTTAAAACCTAGCAATTTATTAATCCTTGACGAACCAACCAATGATCTTGATATTGAAACGCTTGAATTATTAGAAGAGCTAGTTAACGATTATCAAGGTACGGTCTTATTGGTTAGCCATGATAGGCAATTTGTTGATAATGTAGTGACACAGTGCTGGTTTTTTGAAGAACAAGGTCATATTGGTGTTTATGCAGGCGGTTATGCTGATGCATTTCAACAACAACAGCAGGCAAAACCAGCCAAGGCCGCGATAAACAATAATAAAGAGAATAATCAATTAGAAAAAAACAATAATATTAATACTCAGAACAATAAGCAAACCAGTAAAAAGAAAGCAAAGCTAAGTTATAATGAGCAACGTGAGCTAGCACAACTTCCCAATAAGATAGAACAATTAGAAAATGAAATTGCTGATTTACAAAAACAAATCAGCAATAGTGATTTTTTCAATCAACCTCATGAGGTGACAAATCCCGTACTACAAATGTTAGCCACTAAAGAATCAGATCTAGAAGCTATATTTGAACGATGGGAACAGTTAGAGTATTTAAGTAAATCATAAGATAAGACAGCCATTTTCAGCATTATTTATAAGTTATAAATAATGCTGTTATTTAATTGATATGAGCTTATAAAATTGTTTTACTATTCCACAATTTTCTTGAAAAAAAGCAGAATAATAACAGAGCAATAACGACAAAAATTGCGCCAACTAAGCCAATATCGCCTATTGATAGCAGTATAAGAACTTTACTTCCGATAAAAGCGCCACCGCCAATACCAATGTTGTAAATACCAGAGTAAACGGATGTCGCGATATCTGTTGCGTCGGGTGCGGCATCAATCACTTTGCTTTGCATGACCATGCCTATAATCGTAATTGAAATACCCCATAACAGACATTGAATGAAGATAGTATAAATACTAAATGAGCAGATATAGAGTGATAATAGACAAGTAGCTAATGAGAACAAAGGAACCAATAGAATACCGATTGGATTTTTTTCAGAATACTTTGTAAATAGAACACTACCCACCATGCCAGAAAAACCAACTACCAGTAATAGCGTGACTACGGTAGTTTGGTCAAATCCACCAACCTGTTTCATAAAAGGTGTGATATAGGTATAAGCAGTAAAATGACCAGCAATAATAATAACCGTTAATAAGTAGATATTAAGTAATATTGGGCGTTTTAATACGTGCGGAATATCTTTTGCTGAAATAATATTTGAACTAGGCACAGTCGGCAGTAAATAAAGCAGTAATAGCATTACGATAAAAGCAATACCAGCAATACATAAAAATGTAATTCGCCAGCCAACATGTTGCCCTATTATGGTGCCAATGGGAATACCAAGTATAGTCGCCATTGAAACACCAATAACAATAAAGCCCATTGCTTTAGCTTTTTTACCATTCGGCGCCAACCGAACCGCCAGTGGCGTTGTAATTGCCCAAAAAACGGCATGAGCGCAAGCAATGCCAATTCTTGCTACAACTAAGCTACCAAAATTCCATGCAACCCCGGCTAAAATATGACTACCAATAAAAAGGAAAAATAAAAAAATGAGTAACTTCCTACGCTCCAATTTTGACGTTAATACAGTTAATGGTAACGATAATAACGAAACGGCCCAAGCATAAATAGTAAGCAATAACCCAGCATGCGCAACATCCATTGAAAAACTTTCAGCAATATTGGGCAATAATCCAATCGGTACAAATTCTGTGGTATTAAAAATAAATGCTGCAAATGCAAGACAAAGAATCGATGACCATATACGAGATCGGGTAATATTATTGTTCATGATTAAGATTATGGGGGGATGATTAGGTTACTTTCGATTATAACTGAACATTTTTGGTTATTAAATGATTATATGAATAAACCTTAAAGTAAATTACAAATCTTAGCATTTTTTAGCGAGAATCGTTTGGTTAGCCTATTCTAACGTCAGTAAAGGCAGTATTTATAGGTTGTTATTGGATAAACAGGGATTATTTTTAGAAAAAAACACAAATAAAAAACTTCAATAAAATCAATGGCTTTTCTGAACGATTTTTAAAGTGAAATATGTTTAACTTTAAGCGTGTATTTTTTTACTGAGGTACATGTTTTTTTAAAAGTAGCTATGCTTCATTTTTACCAAATTGATACAATGCCAGATAATAATATTGACTACTTTTTATAGCCAATATTACATAACACGGTAATTTTTAAATTATAACGTTTTAAAAGCAATATCTGGTAAAATGACTTCAGTTTGCCAATAAAGTTCAGCTGCAATACGCTCAGCAATTTGATAATAAATTTGAGTAAATTCACTGTCAGGATGGCTTGCGACAGTTGGTTGCCCAACATCAAGATCTTGGCGTAACATTTTATGCAGTGGAATTTGCCCAAGCAATTTTGTTTGATATTGCTCAGCTAAACGCTGTACGCCACCTTCACCAAAGATAGCTTCATTATGTCCACAATTTTCACAAATGTGATAGCTCATATTTTCAATAATGCCAAGCACTGGGATATTGACTTTATTAAACATTGTTATGCCTTTTTTAGCATCAATTAATGCAATATCTTGTGGTGTACTGACAATGATTGCAGCTGTAACTGGAATACTTTGCGCTAAGGTTAATTGAATATCTCCTGTGCCGGGTGGCATATCGACAACAAGATAGTCTAATTCTGGCCAAAGCGTATCTTGTAATATTTGTAATAGCGCTTTACTCGCCATAGGTCCACGCCATACCATGGCGTCATCAGAATCAACCAAATAACCAATTGAGTTACTGGCTAGCCCGTATGCCATTATTGGCGTCATATGTTTATTGTCGGGTGTAAAAAGTTGCGCTTTTTCTGTACCTAGCATGGTAGGAATCGATGGCCCATAGATATCAGCATCTAAAATGCCTACTTTGACGCCTTGTTTTTGTAAGGCAAGCGCAAGATTAACTGCCGTTGATGATTTGCCTACGCCTCCTTTCCCTGAGCTTATTGCAATGATATTTTTTATATTGTTAATAGCATGTTGACCATTAGCGCGCCTTAATGTCGCTATTGGGTATTCAATATGCCAGTCAACTTCGTTAATGTCGTTAAGCTTAAGTAATTCAGGAGTGGATTTTTTTTTCAATTCCTCAAAAGCGGTTTGCCAAACAAAGGGCATAGCTAAAGTGATAGATAAACAATGATTAACTATTTCACATTTTTTTAGTGCGTTAAGTTCAAGTAAATTTTTTTGTAAAGTTGGATGCGTAAAATTTTCAAGAATTTTTTTGACTTCAATGTTCATTATGGTTATCTCTTTATGTATCGATATTTAGGCTCGTTTCACTTTCAATCAATTCTTCTTAAGAGGGTAAAACACCGTAAATGGTGGGACACCATCAAATACATTATTTTCATCCTCAAAAAAATAATTGCTTACTTGCTTGCTTACTTACTTACAAAGCGCAATCGAGTATAGAAATTTAATCAAATTATGGCATAAATCTAGCGATAATCCCACGTTTGATGTACTATTTCTGCTATTATATAAAAAGGGACAATAAATTAATATGACAACTCAACGCAAAATATTGGTGACTTGTGCACTTCCTTATGCCAATGGTTCAATTCATTTAGGGCACATGCTTGAACATATTCAAGCTGATGTGTGGGTACGCTATCAACGCATGCGTGATAATGAAATTTATTTTATTTGTGCTGATGATGCGCATGGTACGCCAATTATGCTTAAGGCTCAACAATTAGGTATCACGCCAGAGCAAATGATCAGTGAAGTAAAAACTGAACATCAACATGATTTTGCTGGGTTCCATATTAGTTATGATAATTACCACTCAACACATAGTCCTGAAAATCGCGAAATATCAGAGCAGATTTATCAGCGTTTAAAGGCTAATGGTTACATTAAAACTAAAATCATTTCACAGTTGTTCGATCCTGAAAAACAGATGTTTTTGCCCGATCGTTTTGTAAAAGGCACTTGTCCACGTTGCAAAGCACCAGATCAGTATGGTGATAACTGTGAAGTTTGTAGTGCAACTTATAACCCGATTGATTTAATTAACCCTAAGTCTGTTGTTTCAGGAGCCACCCCCATTATGAAAGAATCAGAGCACTTCTTTTTTGATCTGCCTGCTTTCTCAAATATGTTGCAAGCGTGGATCCGTTCTGGGACGTTGCAAGATCAAGTTGCGAATAAAATGCAAGAATGGTTTGAAGCAGGCTTGCAACCGTGGGATATTAGCCGTGACGCGCCTTATTTTGGTTTTGAAATCCCAGATGCGTCAGGTAAATATTTTTATGTTTGGTTAGATGCACCCATTGGTTATATGGGATCTTTTTTAAATTACTGCAATAAACAAAATAAACCCATTTTTGACGAATTTTGGAATAAAGATTCAAGTACAGAGCTTTATCATTTTATTGGTAAAGATATTGTTTACTTCCACAGCTTATTTTGGCCTGCAATGCTTGAAGGTAGCCAATATCGCAAACCATCGAATATTTTTGTTCATGGCTATGTGACTGTTGATGGCGCTAAAATGTCTAAATCACGCGGTACATTTATTCAAGCAAGCACCTATTTAAAACATTTAGATCCCGATTGTTTACGTTACTATTACGCCGCTAAATTATCACCGCATATTGATGATATTGATTTAAACCTTGAAGATTTTGTGCAACGTGTGAATAGTGATTTAGTTAATAAAGTGGTCAACATTGCTTCACGTTCGGCTGGATTTATTTATAAACGTTTTGAGGGCAAATTATCGGATAAAGTGGCAGAGCCAGCGCTTTATGGATTATTTGTGGAAAAAGCGAAAGTGATTGCCGATTTCTTTGAACAACGCGAATCAGGTAAAGCCATTCGTGAGATCATGGCGCTTGCCGATGAAGCGAATCGTTATATTGACGAAAAAGCACCATGGGTTGTTGCTAAGCAAGAAGGACAAGATCAAGCATTGCAAGATATTTGCTCAATGGGGATTCACTTATTCCGCATTTTAATGACCTATTTAAAACCGATTGTACCGTCATTAGCTGAACGAACTGAGGCATTTTTAAATAGTAAATTAGAATGGAATACCATTGGGGATGCGTTAACAAACCACAAGATTAATCAATTTAAAGCTTTATTTAACCGTATTGATATGGACAAAGTCACAGCCATGATTGAAGAAACTAAACAACAAGCTGCCTTAGCAACACCAGCTAAAACCCAAGTTGCCGAACCTATCGCTGAAACAATTAATTTTGACGATTTTGCTAAAGTCGACATGCGAGTTGCTTTAATTAAACACGCCAGTTTTGTTGACGGATCAGATAAATTACTTCAATTAACGCTTGATATTGGTGATGAAACGCGTAATGTGTTTTCTGGCATTAAGCAATTCTATCCAGATCCTGAAGTACTGATAGGTCGTTTAACTATTATGATTGCAAACTTAGCACCTCGCAAAATGCGTTTTGGTGTTTCAGAAGGTATGGTGCTTTGCGCTAGTGGTAAAGATGATGGTGAGGGCGTTTATCTTTTATCTCCAGATAGTGGCGCTAAACCAGGAATGCGAATTTCGTAATTGATATCTTTATTATAAATAACTGCATCTTAACAAGTTAATATACTTGTTAAGATGTTTCAGGAAATTATGCGTTTCAGTATAAAATTTGCTTATTTGATAAATAATTGTAGCGTTTGTTTTTTAGAGTTGTTTTTCTATTATAAGTGTTTAGCTAACCAACTATCATGTAACCATTTTTGAGTTTGCCTTCCTGCTCGAATAAAATCCCAGTCAATATCTCTTTCAAAAACCATTACTGTTTGATCAGGTCCTATAATAGTCCAAAAATAGAGGCCAGTATTTAAATCACGGCATTTGACTTTCATTCCAGTTAGTGTGTTTTTTTTGCCATCAACAATAATAGTTTCGTTATGGGTATTGATCCAATTATTATTATAGTTTTCTAATAAATCTGGTGCATAGTCTTTAAGAAAATTTAGAGTAATTTGTAATGCGATTTCTTTGGAAACTTGTTGGCTAGAAGACTGATATTTAGGTAGTAATCTTACTAACCCTTGTAAATTTTTAGTAGTATCATTTATTAATAATGAAACATGTTGTTGTTCAAGATGTATGCTTTCATTGGGTTCAAAACGATAAAGAGTGACAGGCTGTTTATTGTGGAGTCCTTGTTTAGTTAATACAAAATTAAAATCGCGTTCTGCATTTTGTAATAACTTTTGAAAATTTGGTTCAAGTATGTTTTTTGCTTGTTGTATTTGCGTTGAGTTCATAGTGGGTTCCTTTATTGTACTCATTTCTTCGGCGTAACAAGTTGAATTTAAAAAACTTGTTATAATTATTAAGCTAATAAATATTTTTTTCATTATAAAAACCTTAATGGTAATTTCTTTTATTTAACATTAGTTGCAATGCACAAATAAATAGGAAAAGGGTGACGAGTAAAATTAAAGTATTTGTTTCAAAAATGGTTGGTAAAAAGGCGCCTACACTCGCACCAATAAATAAAACACAGGTGTATAGCGATATGGCAATGCCACGACTTTCAGCTTCAGATTCGATTGTAATACATGTAATCATTGATGGAATGGCATAGGCTAGTCCAAAAATAAATATAAAATGGATAATAAATAAAAAACTAACAAAATTTAATTGGTCATTAATATAAAAACAGTGAATTAATAACGAAATGCTCATTAGGCATAATGCCATGAATAATACGTATAATGGTTTGATTAGCTTAAATATATAACCAGCTGTTAGACTAAATAATATAGCAATAATGCTTATATTACGTAGTGTTGGTACATAAATGATTAATGAGCTATGGTGTAATATTGAATAAAGACTAACGAAACTAAGTAAAACAAAGAGCGAACAACAATAGATAGGAAATAATTTTTTATTAAACAAAATATTGGGAAGTTTACTAAAAATTGAAGTTATTGTTGTTTTTTGGGGTGTTGGTTTTTTTCTATTGCTTTTTGAACTGTTGAAATAAAAGCATACAGCGCCTAATGCGTAAATAATACCTAAAAACCACATAGACTTATGCAGTGAATCAACAATCATTATTGAACCAAACCATTGCCCAATGGTTGTTGCGAGTAGAAACGCACAACTAATAATTGAGATTGCTTTAGATTTTGTTGCATCAGCAAGGTTGACCGAAATCCACGCTAATGCAACAGGTGGAAATGAGGCTGCACAAAAGCCTTGGATGGAACGTGCTAGCAATAATAAATAATAACCACTTATCAATGGAATAATAAAAGTGATTAATGCTAAAAGTAGTAAGCCTATTGCTAAAGTAAAATCTTTGCCTATTTTATCCGATAAAATTCCCCAAATAATTAGTCCAATCGCGTAAAAAATACCAAACACACTTGTCAATAAGCTGACATTACTTGGTGTGCTACCTTTGATAAAAATTAGTAAATTTTCTGGAATGGGTAAAAAAATGTATAGAAGGGTAACAACAGCAAGTGCTATAAAAGGAATTAATGTTGTTCCTACGATTAACTTATATTTCATTGATGAGTCCTTTAAGTTTTATTGTTGTATTTAAACTACAACAATTGGAGTATATATCCATTATGGTTTTTAAATCAACATAATTTGTTGTACAATATAATTTAATCGATAAAATATAAAAAAATAAACGATGAAAAAGGTTTTATTATGGAAGATATCTCTGCTAAAAATGCATATGATGACTTTTTATCAACCGTGATTGTTGGTATTGGAGAGGTTTCTGAGATGACAAAAATTCCAGTTAGAAAATTACGATATTGGGAAGAAAAAGGCATCATTAAAACGGTTGATCCACAATCTAAGTCTCGTCAATTTGATTTAGCGAATATAAAAAAAATTGTTTTAATTCAAGAATTGATGGAAGATGGATATTCATTGGATGGTGCAGCCAAAAAAGTTGAAGATAGAATTGCAAAAATAGAATCATTAATGAATCTAATTCAAATGTAATTGTGTGTATATTGGTTTTTATATTGTAATAATATTAATTCAAGTTCTATTCATTAATTAGTTTTATAATTTATTTTCAATATGGGCATTTTATTATTTTGCTTATTAATTGTTGACTTTATTAAGTTTCTTATTGATAGGTTTTTATTAATAAGCATTTTTTGGGATAAACATGATAAAACCGATATCTAATATTACATTAAAACCGCTACCTAAAAGCAAAAGAGGTAAAATTAGCTCGCTTGTTGAAGTTGATGGTGTTTGCTATGATGAAAAACTAGAAGGTCGCTATTTAGAAATGGCTTTTAGCTATGATGACTGTTACGTTTTAATTTTTGTGACGGAAGATGGTGGTCCTTGGGAAGAAGTTTTATTCATCTATCTACTTGATTCAAAAAACTACCATATCGTTGATCGTGCCAAAATTGGCGGTGGAGCATATGCTTGGCTTAGCGCTTGTGGGCTTTGGAATATTAAAATTTTATCGGATCATACATTAAGTTTTGAATTTATGTCGTTTGAGGGAACTGATGGTTGGTTACTTAAACTTTTTAAAAAACCTATAAAAACCTTTCCGTTTACACTTAGAAACCTATTTCATGTCTGGCGTCCAATTTCATTTAAACGCCATTTTTTGATCGAAGTAAATAAAAAGTCACTTTAAATCGATATACTATATTTCTCTTTCTTTATACTGAAATTGGCAATCAAAATAACGATTGCCAAAACTCATTTTTGTTAAAATTAATATTTTCGATTGAATATTGCTAGTAAATTCATTATTTTCTTACTTTTGGTTTTCTGACGGATTTCCTGAATAAGAAAATAGGCTATCTTTTAGTGAAAAAGAGAAATCTTTAGTATTAATCTCGCCAATAACTTTGTTGCTATCGTATAAAGCCAGTAAAAAATTAGCGATTTGCTTTGCTGTATGGTGCTAGGTAAAACTCTCATCATTATTGTGTTGACTGATATTATTGGCTTTTCACCAAATTCGGTTTTCGTTACAGCCCAACAAATCCCTTTGCTATCAATTGACGTTAGCTTGTTTTAATTCCTGCGCAAGCCCTTCAGTAAAGACTAGGTCTGAAGTGGTAGATATTTTTTTAGTGGCATAATAAAAAAAGGCGGTTTATTCGCCTTTTAAACAGTTGTCATAACAGAATTAATGATTATTTTATCGTAGCTAAAGTACTAACTTCTTTACCTAGCATATTGTTTAAATAAACTAGATCATTAGCTGTTAAGGTTCCCACAGCATATTTTAATTGTAGCAAGCTAGTTAAATAATTATATTTTGCATCAGATAGGTTTCGTTTTGCACTATATAGCTGTGTTGTCGCATTTAATACATCAACAATTGTTCGTGTTCCAACTTGATAGCCAGAATTAGTTGCTTCTAATGAACTTTGTGCAGAAACGACAGCTTGTTGATAAGCTTTGATTGCACTAATTGATGATGAAATATTATTGTATGATGAACGTACTTGATTAATCACGTTTCTGTTGGTGCTTTCTAATTTTTCGCTAAAGCTGACGTAATTTTGTTGTGCTTGTTCGACCTTAGACATTGTTGCACCACCTGAAAAGATAGGCAGATTAACACTAACACCAACATAATTATTCCCAGAATAAGATTTACCACCACGCCCACCAGCTGCTACATTATTACCATATCGGTCAGTTTTATTAAGATTTGTTGATGCATCTAAATTTGCTGTAGGTAAATGACCTGATTGAGAAAGTTTGATCTGTTCACGTGCAATATCTTGATTTAACTTCATGGTGAGTAAATTAAGATTAGACGTTTCAGATTGTTTTAACAATGTGCTGATTTGCGTTGGATTTTCTGTTCTAAAGGTATTGGTGTTAACGCTTGCTAAACTAGAATAAAAACGACCGCTCACTTGACGTAAATCTTCTATTGCATTGTTTAGATCATTTAAAGCATTAACTTGTTGCGCAACGGTTAGATCATAGTTTGCTTGAGCATTTTGTACATCAGTAATTGCAACTAAACCGACTTGGTGTTGTTGGCGAGTTTGTTCTAACTGACGCCCAATTGCTTTTTTTTGTGCATCAATAAAGCTCAATGCATCAAGTGTTTTTAAAACATTAAAGTAGGCAACAGAAGTATTTAATATTAGTGTTTGCCCTTGATATTGATAAGCGATATCAGCAACGCTTGCTTGCTTTTTAGTAATATCTAAGCCTTTCCAATTTGAAAAATTAAAAATGCTTTGCGATACAGCTACTTGGTATAAATTTCCGCTTTTAGATTTTACGCCACTGGTATCTCGCCGACCATGCGTTACACCATAAGAAGCACTCAAACCTATTTGTGGCAACAAACTTGCCCGAGAACCAGAAATGGCTGCATATGCTTTATTTTTTTCCGCTAATGAGCTGCGTAGATCTGGATTGGTTTCTTTAGCTTGTTCATAAACTTGTATTAAATTTTCAGCGAAAGCAGATTGGCTTAGCAATAATCCAATTAAAAAAGTTAAGGTTTTTTTCATTAATCTTCTCTTTGAAATCATTAAAATATAGTATCATCTCTAATAGCGTAATTTTAACAGATAATTAGCATATAGTAAGCATTGTTTGTATGCTATTCGCACTTTTTATTCAAATTCAGTTTACAATCGAGAATTTATATGAAAATTAAACATAATCCGGTAAATTTTAACAAAAATGATATCGTTAATTTAACTAAACGAATTTTGTATAAAGGTTTTTTTTCTTTATTTGAATACCGTTTTCAATATCGCAAGTTTGACGGCTCAATGAGCGAGGTTGTCACTCGTGAAATTTTAGAGCGTGGAAATGCGGTTGTACTTTTAGCTTATGATGCAAAGCGTGATAAGGTGGTGCTAATAGAACAAGTTAGAATTGCTGCTATTGAAACTCAAGACAGCCCTTGGATGTTAGAACTAATAGCTGGTATGATGGATCACGAGAATGAATCCTTAGAAGATGTAGCAAGACGTGAGGCAATGGAAGAGGCGGGAATCACTATAGGTCGATGTAAACCTATTATTAGTTATTTAGCCTCACCCGGCGGTTTAACTGAACAATTGCATATATTGGCTGGTGAAGTTGACTCATCAACAGCTAAGGGGATTCATGGCCTTGCCGAAGAGAGTGAAGATATTAAAGTCCATGTCGTAAGCCGTTCTCAAGCTTATCAGTGGATTGAAGATGGAATAATTAACAATGCAGCATCAATTATTGCCCTTCAATGGTTGGAGCTTAATCATCAGCTATTACAAAATGAATGGAAATAACTTTTTATAATTATGTTTAATTATTCCTTTCATAGACGGGTGATTTATTTCACAGTTTAATATAATAATATGATTTATAAGGGTATTTTACTTTCAATCACAATACCTATTTTATTGCTGACATTATTAACCATAATTATAGATTAATAAATAATTGAGGTAAATTTTGGGGTCATTTTTAGAGCTTCAGACCCGTAATAAAAATTACGGCAAAATATTACATATAACTGATACCCATCTTTTTGCAGAAGATAGTGGCTCGTTGCTTGGTATTAATTCTAATGCAAGTTTTTTAGCTGTTATCGATGACATAAAGAAAGGCAATAGGCAATATGATTTAATTGTGGCAACAGGTGATTTTGTGCAAGATGGCTCTAAAAAAGCTTATGCTCGTTTTGCTGAACAAATAAATAAATTTAACACTCCATGTGTATGGTTGGCAGGCAATCATGATAATTATGCACATATGCAAGAAGTGTTTGCAAACTATCAACTTGCTGATAATAAAATCGTACTGTTGGGTGATAACTGGCTGACAATTCTATTAAATAGCCAAGTTGTTGGTCAAGCTTATGGCTTTTTACACGAATCTGAGCTCGAATTTTTACACAACACCTTAACTGAACATTCTCATAGATATGCGTTAATTTTTTTACACCATCATCCCATTAATTCAGGCTGCCATTGGTTAGATCATCATATTTTAAAAAATTATGAGCAATTAGAAAAAGTTATCCAAAAATATCCAAATGTAAGAGGATTAGGTTGGGGACATATTCATCAGAAACAAGATTATGTTTGGCATAAATGTAAGGCATTCTCAACGCCTTCAACTTGTTTCCAATTTAAACCCGAATGTTATGATTTTCAATTATCAAGTGATGATGCACCTGGTTGGCGAGAAATTACGCTTAATACCAATGGGACCATTGATAGTGAGGTTTATAGATTAAAGAACAACCGCTTTTTACCTGATATCTCTCAAAATGGTTATTAGTCAGTAGCAATATTGCTAGCAATCATAGATGTAGGCTTAACACTAGCTCAATAGTTATAGTAAAGGGGCAAAAAAGTAAAACAGTCTCTCAGTTACACGTTGCCATATAGGCCGTTGGTTCCATGTTTCGGCCTTTATTTGATCTGAATTAGATAAATATTTCTGTAAAAGATCGGCTAGTGAATTAGCAAACTCTGCATCATCAATTACAGTGGTAATTTCAAAATTAAGCCATAAGCTACGCATATCTAAATTAACAGTACCAACAAGGCTGAGCTGGTTGTCAATTAAAACACTTTTAGTATGTAATAAGTTATCATTGAATTGATAGAGTTTTACCCCGCCGTTTAATAATTCAGAAAAAAAGGCTCGACTTGCCCATTTGACCATTAATGAATCATTATTTTTGGGAATGATGATAATCACTTCGACCCCTCGCTGTGCTGCGGTGCATACAGCATGTAAAATATCATCACTTGGTACTAAATAAGGTGTAGTAAAAATAATTTGCTCTTGTGCTGAATAAATTGCTGTTAATAGCACTTGATGGATCATATTTTCTGTATAACCTGGGCCAGATGGGATCAATTGCATAATGTGTTTTTTATCTTCTGGTGGCTCGGCAAAATCAGTAATTTGTGGTAATGCTAAATGTTTACCTGTTTCTAGCTCCCAATCACAAGCATATATGGCTCCCATAAGTGTTGTAACCGGCCCACTCATTCTTACCATAATATCAACCCATTCGCCAACATGTTTATTTTGTTTAAAAAAACGCGGATCAACTATATTCATGCTTCCAGTATAAGATATATAGTTATCAATAATAGCGACTTTTCGGTGTTGGCGTAAATCTAACCGTCTAAACATAAAGCGAAGCAAGTTTACTTGTAAAGCTTCGACAATGATAATGCCAGCATCGCGCATTCTTTTACTAGCGTTTGTTTGGATAAAATGCCGGCTACCAGCAGAATCAACCATTAATCGGCAAATTACGCCTCGTTTACTTGCTTGAATGAGCGCCTGCTCAACATCATCAGCTCGACCACCTTCATTCCAGATATAAAATACCATTTCAATATTCGATGTCGCTTGGTTTATATCATCAATTAAACGGTCAAAAATGACATTGGTTTCACTCAACAATTCAATGTGATTACCATTAATACCATCAAGACCCGTCTGGTGCTTACAAAGTTGGAAAATGGGTTTGCTAACTTGGCTTACGTTACCAGTGAAGATATCAGAAAAGTCACCTATTCGATGAATAAACTTGAAAATAGTTGGGCGCATTTTTTGAGCTCGTTTAACGCGTTGTTGCCCTAAGTGAGCTTCGCCTAGCGCAAAATATAAGATCACACCCACAAGTGGTAAGATATAAATAACTAACATCCATGCAATAACGTAAGTTGTTGGTCTTCGTTTAAAGACAATACGTAACGTCGTTGAAACAATGATCAACCAATAAACGAGGAAGATCAAAGAACTGACTAAAGCATGAAATGAGGTAAATTGCATACTTATTAGTTATTATTTAGGTTTAATTTAGTTATCGGATCCTTAGTTGAATCATAATGCTGGAATACCTCTGGTAATGGTTTGGGATTATTATGTTTGTCCACTGAAACATAAGTAAATACGGCATCTGTTATGCAAAATCGTTGTGTTGTATCAGATGTATCAATGACTTTTTTAACCCAAACTTCAATACCTATTGTGATAGATGTTTTTCCAGTTTTAATGCAATGTGCATAACAACAAACCACATCGCCCACCATGGCTGGTTTATAAAATGTAATACTACTAGCATTAACCGTTACTACTCGGTTTCTTGCGATCTCTTTTGATAAAATACCGCCTGCAAGATCCATCTGAGACATGATCCAACCACCAAAAATGTGCCCATGAGGATTGGTGTCTGCTGGCATTGCAAGCGTTCTAAGCACTAGTTGACCTTTAGGATTTGTATCTTGTGTCATGCTAAAATACCCTTTTTTATTATTTATTATTTGTTCTCTAAATCATTATTCATATTTTTATAGATATAAATACCTGATATCAACGATAACAGTAACGATGCGCTCGGCAAAATAAATACTTTAAATATCCAAAAGAAATCATCTGTAGTGTAATAGGTTGCTACTAAACTTGTTGTGCCACATAGTATAAAAAAGACAACCCATAATAAATTTAATTTATTCCAAATAGTTATATCTAGCTGGATTTCTTTGCCAAGCATTTTTTGCAACAGATTTTTTTTGAAAATAAATTGACTAACTAACAAGGCTGCGGCAAATAAAAAGTTAATAATCGTGACTTTCCATTTAATTATATTAGGATCACGCATATAAAGTGTAAATCCACCAAAAACCATAACCATTAAATAAGATATCAACTCTACTTTATCTATTTTCCTATATAAGGCAAGGATTAGAAGAAAGCAGATTGTTGCAGTGATCATCAATGCTTGAACACCGACAAAGACATCATACATAGAAAGAAAAACAAAAAAGAACGCAAGCGGAACGAAGTTTAAAAGTTGTTTCATTGATTATTAGCCTAGCACAAGGTAAGTTATCATATTTTAAATGAATAAAAAGCCTATTGGAATAGGCTTATTTTTTGCGATGAAGTTCAGGGTGTGCCTTACAATTACCCGATTGACAATGCCCATAAAGATATAAACTATGAAAAGTTAGTTCAACACCATATTGCTCAGCAATTTCTTTTTGCCTTGTGTTGATAATGTCATCTCGAAATTCAAATACTTCGCCACAATCTAAGCAAATTAAATGATCATGATGTTGTTGTGTCGCCAACTCGAAAACTGCTTTGCCACCCTCAAAGTTATGACGAGTAACAATTCCTGCATCGTCAAATTGGTTTAAAACGCGATAAACGGTTGCAAGCCCGATTTCCTCTCCCATATCAATTAATTTCTTATACAGATCTTCCACGGTGATATGTTGGCATGAAGGATTCCGTAATAATTCTAAAATCTTTAATCTTGGTAACGTAACTTTTAAACCTGCACTTTTGAGCGCCGCATTATTATCATTATCATGATTTGTCATATTACTTCCCATTAATTTGTTAATATCTTTCCATTATAGGAACTATATAAAGTAAATAAAAGAAATCATTTTAATAGATTAAATTTTCATTTCAGCTCGGACTTGATTTACCCAACTGTTGATGCGCTCTTCTGTTAATTCTGGTTGGCGATCTTCGTCAATAGCTAAACCAACGAAATGTGTATCATCAACTAAGCTTTTTGACGATTCAAAACTGTACCCTTCAATAGACCAGTTTCCAACAATTTTAGCGCCTTTAGGTTCGATAATATCGCGAAGTGTTCCCATAGCATCACAGAAATACTCTGCGTAATCTTCTTGATCACCACAACCAAAAATAGCCACTGTTTTACCACTAAAATCAATTTTTTCTAAATTAGGAAAAAAATCATCCCAGTCAGCTTGTGATTCACCATAGTACCAAGTTGGAATACCAAAAAATAGGTAATTATATTGTTCAATGTTTTCTTTAGTGGCTTTTGCAATATCGAAAACCTCAGCTTTATCACTACCTAAAATGAGTTGGATTTGCTTTGCTACATTTTCTGTATTGCCGGTGTCACTACCAAAAAAAATACCAACTTGTTTCATATTTGTACCTTTGTTATTTACGATATATAAATTTCTCTTAGAAGTATATCATTGTCATTTATTATCAGCAATGATTCTAAATCACATCAAACATAAGTCATTATTTGCTATACAATTTATTTATCTTGCATTAAAATTATCATCATTTTTATATTAACTTAGGCTGTGGAATTTCGTTATGAACCTGCACGAATATCAATCTAAATACCTTTTTAAGCAATATAATTTACCCGTACCGCAAGGATACGTTTGTAATTCGATTGATGAAATACAAGATACATTAGCCGAATTATCGTCAGAAACAGTCTCAAACCCTTTAGTCGCTAAATGTCAGGTTCATGCAGGAGGGCGAGGTAAAGCTGGTGGTGTTATTTGTACTGAAAACTATGATGAAATAAAGCAATTTGCTGAAAAATGGTTTGGGCAACACCTTGTTACTTATCAAACTACTGGTAAAGGTCAGCCTGTTAATAAGATTTTAATTGAAAAAGCATCTAATATTTATAAAGAGCTTTATTTGGGAGCAGTGGTTGATCGTAGTTCTAAGCGTGTAGTGATTATGGCTTCAACAGAAGGTGGTGTTGATATAGAAAGTGTTGCCGAAAAATCACCACACTTAATTTATAAAACTTTGCTTGATCCTTTAACGGGACCTTGTGCTTACCAAGGTCGTGAGCTTGCATTTAAATTAGGATTAACAGGCAAATTAGTTAATCAGTTTACAAAATTATTTGTTAATTTCGCTAAATTATTTTTAGAGAATGATGTTTCATTAGCCGAAGTTAACCCATTAGTGATTACTAATTCAGAAGAATTAGTTTGTTTAGATGCAAAAATTGTTTTAGATGATAATGCCCTTTTTAGGCATCCTAGCTTAAATATTTTAAGAGATACAACTCAAGAAGATGAGCGTGAATCAATCGCAGCAAAACAAGGCATTAGTTATGTATCATTAAGTGGCAATATTGGCTGTATGGTTAATGGTGCAGGTCTTGCGATGGCAACTATGGATATTATTAAACTGCATGGCGGTGAACCTGCTAACTTTTTAGATGTTGGTGGTGGCACGACGAAAGAACGTGTTGCTGAAGCATTTAAGTTAATATTATCTGACAAAAACGTAAAAGCGATTTTAGTGAATATTTTTGGCGGTATTGTTCGTTGTGATTTAATTGCCGATGGTATTATTAGTGCAATAAAAGAAATAAGCCTTACCGTTCCTGTTGTCGTACGCCTGGAAGGTAATAATGCACAACTTGCCCGAGAAATTTTATCTAAAAGTAAATTAAATGTTATTACTGCAGAAAGTTTAATAGATGCGGCTCAAAAAATTGTTGCTGTTGCCTAGTAATAGGATGTATGGAGAATAGTTATCATGTCAATTTTAGTTAATAAAGAAACCAAAGTTATCTGCCAAGGCTTTACGGGTAGCCAAGGAACTTTCCATTCACAGCAAGCGCTTGCATATGGTACCAAGTTAGTTGGTGGTGTGACACCAGGCAAAGGCGGTACAACTCACTTAGGTTTGCCTGTTTTTAATACTGTAAAAGAAGCAGTTGCAACAACCGGCGCAACTACAAGTGTTATTTATGTGCCAGCAGCATTCGGTAAAGACTCTATTTTAGAGGCAATTGATGCAGGAATTAAATTAATTGTTTGTATTACTGAAGGCATCCCAACTTTAGATATGTTGATTGTTAAAGAAAAATTACAACTTAACAATGTAGTAATGATAGGACCAAACTGCCCAGGTATTATTGTCCCTGACGAGTGTAAAATAGGTATTATGCCAGGACATATTCACCGTGCAGGCTCGGTAGGGATAGTTTCTCGCTCTGGTACATTAACTTATGAAGCAGTCAAACAAACAACAGATATTGGTATAGGCCAATCTGTATGCGTTGGTATCGGTGGTGATCCTATCCCAGGTAGTGATTTTATTTCTATTTTAGCATTACTTGAACAAGATCCTAAAACTGAAGTTATTGTTATGATCGGTGAAATTGGCGGTAGCGCAGAAGAAGAAGCAGCTGAATATGTTAAAAAACACGTAACTAAACCTGTTATTGCTTACATCGCTGGTGTTTCAGCTCCATCAGGAAAACGAATGGGGCATGCCGGTGCAATTATTTCAGGAAATAAAGGTACAGCAGAAGAAAAAACAAAAGCATTACAATCAGCAGGCATTATAGTCGTAAAGAGCCTTACCGATATTGGTGATGCAGTAAAAAAACAAGCTAAGATATAGTTTTTTGATGTATATCAATTTTTATTCTGTAATTATCGGTGTATAATAACCGCCAATAACATAGAAATTTGTGAGCATTTAAGAATTAGGGAGCGTTTATGTTAGATATAGTAGAACTTTCACGCCTCCAGTTTGCACTCACGGCAATGTATCATTTTATTTTTGTACCATTAACGCTAGGTTTGGCGTTTTTGCTAGCAATTATGGAAACAGTGTATGTTGTTAGTGGTAAGCAAATCTGGAAAGATATGACAAAATTCTGGGGTAAACTGTTTGGTATCAATTTTGCCGTTGGTGTCGCAACAGGTTTGACCATGGAATTTCAATTCGGTACTAACTGGTCTTATTATTCACACTACGTGGGAGACATTTTTGGTGCGCCGTTAGCGATTGAAGGTTTAATGGCATTTTTCTTAGAATCAACCATGGTTGGTTTATTCTTTTTTGGCTGGGATAGATTAAGCCGTGGTAAACATTTAATGGTGACTTGGTGCGTAGCGTTTGGTTCAAATTTATCAGCGCTTTGGATTTTAGTTGCTAATGGCTGGATGCAATTCCCTGTAGGGTCTGAATTTAATCCTATCAATTCCCGTATGGAAATGGCTAACTTTTTTGAGTTGATTACTAACACTGTTGCTCAATATAAATTTGTTCATACTGTTACTGCTGGCTATTTAACAGGCGCAATTTTTGTTTTAAGTATTAGCTCTTATTATTTGCTAAAAAAACGCGATGTTGCTTTTGCAAAACGTTCTTTTGCTGTGGCTGCTATGTTTGGTTTTATTATGTCAATTGCAGTTGCCATTATGGGCGATGAAGCAGGCCATGAACTCACAACCGTGCAACCAGTTAAATTAGCAGCAATTGAAGCTGAATGGGAAACTCACCCTGCCCCAGCACCATTTAACGTTATTGCATTTCCATCTCAAAAAAATAAAGAGAACTCATTTGCAATTGAAATTCCTTATGCAATGGGAATAATCGCTACTCGTTCGCTTGACACTCCAGTAAAAGGTTTAAAAGATATTTTAGCCAATAATGAAACTCGAATTAGAAATGGTATTTTAGCTTACAGTAACTTAGAAAAAATCCAACAAGGTAATCAAGATCCTACTGTACTTGAAGCTTTTGAAGCTAATAAAGCTGATTTAGGTTATGGTTATTTAGTTAAACGTTTTACTGATCGTGATAATTTAACTATACCTGAAGCAACAGAAGAACATATTAAAGCGGCAACAGAAGATTCAATTCCAACTGTGTGGCCACTATTTTGGGCTTTTAGAATCATGGTTGGTCTTGGCGGGTTAATGATCCTTGGCACTGGTTTTGCTTTATGGACAACTTATAAAAATAAAATTGGTGAAAAACGTTGGTTACATCGTTTATTGGTTCTATTTTTACCGTTTCCTTGGTTGGCCTGTGAATCAGGTTGGTTTGTTGCAGAATATGGTCGTCAACCTTGGGCGATCCAAGATATCTTGCCAACAGGTGTTGCTAATTCATCATTAACACCAGGGGAAGTATTATTCACAATGGTGCTTATTTGTGGACTTTATACCCTGTTCTTAGTTACTGAATTATTCTTAATGTTTAAGTTTACTCGCTTAGGGCCAAGTTCTTTAGGAACAGGAAACTACCATTATGAAAAAACACAACCAGTAACAGAATAGGACATAGGGAGTATACACAATGATTGATTACGAAATTATACGCGTCATCTGGTGGGTGCTGATTAGTGTTGTTTTAATCGGTTTTGTTATCACAGATGGTTTTGATATGGGTGTGGGTATTTTATTACCTTTTATCGGTAAAACAGATACAGAACGCCGTATTATGATTAATGCAATTGCTCCTCATTGGGATGGAAACCAAGTTTGGTTAATCACTGCTGGTGCAGGTATTTTTGCTGCTTGGCCAATGGCATATGCAGCATCATTTTCTGGATTTTATATTGCGATGATTTTAGTGCTTTGCGCACTATTTTTTAGACCAATTGGTTTTGATTATCGCAGTAAATTAGAAAATTCAAAATGGCGTAATCTATGGGATATTGGCATTTTTGCAGGTAGCTTTGTACCTGCATTGGTTTTTGGTGTCGCTTTTGGTAACTTATTAGAAGGCGTTCCTTTTAGATTCGATAACGCTTATCGTGTGTTTTATGATGGTAACTTTTTTGGCTTACTTAATCCTTTTGCATTATTAACGGGAATTGTGAGTTTAATGTTATTTGTTTCTCATGGTGGAACATGGTTACAAATGAAAACGTCAGGAGAGCTTTATTTAAGAGCTAGAACAGCGACGCAAATTGCTAGTTTAATAATGTTAATTGCATTTGTTTTAGCTGGAGTTTGGGTTGCATTTGGTATTAATGGGTATGAAATTACGAGTGTAATTGATTATAAGGCAGCATCTAATCCATTAGCTAAAACAGTATCGACAGATGCAACGTGGTTAGCCAACTATATAAATTATCCTATTTTATGGATAGTACCTGTTTTAGGCGTGATGTTACCACTATTAACTATTCTCTTTTCTAGCCTAAATAAAAATGGATCCGCATTCCTTTCATCGATATTAACAATTGTTTGCGTTCTATTTACATATGGTATTGCAACTTTCCCATTTATTATGCCATCAAGCATTATGCCAAATGCAAGTTTGACGATATGGGATGCATCATCAAGTCAATTAACACTTAATATTATGTTTATTGTGGTTCTTATATTTTTGCCTATTGTTCTTTTTTATACAATTTGGTCATATATCAAAATGTTTGGAAGACTGGATAAAAATCATATCGAAAATAATAAACATTCTCTTTATTAAGGAACTAATATGTATTACGTTTTATGGTGTATAGGACTTATTGCTGCATGTATGTTATCAGCTATAGTCGGTTTATGGGTTGAACGAGATAGTGGTGAAAAAGAATCAAGCAACAAATAAACCAACAGTAAATAATATAAATTAAACAACAATAAAAAGGTGGCCATAGCCACCTTTTCTTAATTTTCTGATAGGGTTGTTGAAAATAAGTAACAAATGATAATTGTTTTCATTTGTGTTTTTTTATATCATGGTGCAGCGAATTTCATATTCAGTTATAATAATGTCAAATTCAGTTAGTGCTATTTAGATATGAAACAATTTAATTGGAATGCAAGAGTTTATTATGAAGACACTGATGCTGGTGGCGTAGTTTATCATGCTAGATATCTAGCTTTTTTTGAACGGGCTAGAACCGAAATACTAAGGCAATTAGGAATTAGCCAACAGACGTTATTGCAAGAAAGTATTGCTTTTGTTGTAAAAAAGATGGATATTAGCTACCATGCTCCAGCCCATTTAGATGATATGTTGACTATTAGTACTCAAGTTGAGCAAGTTCGCAAGGCGTCTATTATTTTTAAACAGACTATTTTTAATCAAAATAAACGCGTTATCAGCACAGCAGATGTTCTTATTGCTTGTGTTGATATCACTAAAATGAAGCCGTGCGCGCTTCCCAAGTTATTAGTTTTGGAGTTTATATAAGTGGAAAATCTAAATATTATTGATCTGTTTTTGCAAGCAGGCCTCTTAGTACAATGTGTTATGTTGTTATTACTTACTTTTTCTGTTATGTCATGGGCTATTATATTTCAACGAACTAAAATTTTAGGTAAAGCTAAAAAACAAATCGAGCAATTTGATAATAGCTTTTGGGTTGCAGATGATTTAAATGTTTTATTTGATAAAGCAAAATTCAATAAAGAAGACATCAGCGGCACTGAGCATATCTTTTATTCAGGCTTTAAAGAGTTTTCACGATTATATCAAATTAATCCCAATATGGCTCAATCTGCATTAGATGGTGCATCACGTTCTATGCGTTTAGCAATGAATCGTGAGCTTGACAACTTGGAATTACATATTCCTTTTTTAGGCACAGTAGGTTCTATTAGCCCATATATTGGTTTATTTGGTACAGTTTGGGGGATTATGCATGCGTTTATTTCTTTAGGTGCAGTTAAACAAGCGACACTGCAAATGGTTGCCCCAGGGATTGCTGAAGCATTAATTGCAACTGCAATTGGCTTATTTGCTGCCATCCCCGCGGTAATTGCATATAATCGCTTATCATTGAGTGTAAGCCGAATTGAGCAAAGTTACCTCAATTTTATTGATGAATTTTCTGCAATTTTACAACGTCAAGCAGTTGCCGTTAGGAATTAATTATGCGTAGACGCTCACGTTATTCAACTAAAACTGAAATCAATATAGTCCCTTTATTGGATGTATTATTAGTTTTAGTACTTATTTTTATGGCTACAGCCCCAATTATTAGTCAAAGTGTTGAAGTTGATCTTCCTGAAGCATCGGAATCAAAAACGGTTTCACCTTCAGAAAATAAGCCAATCATTATTGAAGTTTCTGGAGTTGGTATATATGCAATGATTATTGATCAAGATCGTCAAACTAATTTACCAAAAGAACAAATTGTAGCAGAAGTAAAACAACAGATGTCGCTTAATGAAAAGGCTGTTTTTTTAGTTGGTGGTGCAAAAGATGTTCCCTATGAAGAAATTATAAAAGCATTGAATTTATTACAATCTGCAGGCGTTAAATCTGTAGGATTAATGACTCAACCGATTTAAATAAAAATAATATAGTAAAATGTCAGTAATGTCTTATAAACCAAATTCAAAATTAAGTATAGCTATTGCCCTATCCATTATATTACATGTCATTTTAATTGTTATTTTAGGATACCGAGTTATATCTGATAATAATGTAAACTATGGCCGTGTCGATGGAAATTCTATTGATGCTATTATGGTTGATCCTTCTGTCATGACCGAACAATATCAAAGGCAACTAAAGACACAAGTTAGCCAAAAGCAAGCTGAGAAACAAAGGCAGCAACAAATTGATGATCAGGCTCGAATATTGCAGGAACAACAGCTTGCCCAAGAACAGCGGCTTAAAGAGCTAGAAAGAGAGCGCCTAAAAGTAGAACAACAGCAGAAGAAAGAGGCAGAGGCTGCACAAGCTGCGCGGATAGCAAGACAAAAAGAAGAAGATGCTAGAAAAGCTAAAGAGCAGTTAGAAGAACAACAAAGGCAGGCTGAAAGACAGCGCTTAGAACAACAGCAAGCTGAGCTAGCAAAACAAAAAGCAGAGCAAGAAGCTAAATTAAAAGCTGAGCGAGAATTATTAGATAAACAACGTGAAGAAACTTTACGTAAGCAAGAAGAACTTGCCAAGCAGAAAGAAGAACAAGAGGCTAAAGTAAAAGCTGAACAAGAACTTATTGAAAAGCAACGAATTGAAAATGAACGCAAACAAGCAGAGTTAACTAAACAAAAAGAAGAACAAGAAAAAAAGCAAGCTGCTGAAAAAGCGGCGGCAGATAAAGCTGCTATCGAAAAAGCAAAAAAAGCAGCACAAGCAAAAAAAGATAAAGAGCTTGATAACTTGCTGGGTGGACTTACATCAAATATACCCAGCCCAGCAGGTGGTGCTGCTAGTCGGAAAGGTGTTTCAAATGGGGAGCTAGATAAGTATAAATCTCTAGTTCAAAATGCTATCAGTAATAAATTTATTAATCCTAACAAATTATATAGTGGGCGAAATTGTGTATTAGAAATTCAAATTGCACCTGATGGTTTATTACTTAATGTTAGTGCGAAAGGTGGCGATGAGGCATTATGCCGAGAAGCACTTTCAGCAACGAAACAAGCTATAATTCCAAAGCCTGCAAGTACGTTTTATAATCAAGTAAAAATAATGAAAATTGACTTCCAACCAAACTAATTTTTTATATTGTAAACGCAATATTCCCTAGAATTATTTACTATAAATGATCAATATCTATAAATTAGAATATTGAAATTACATTAATTACCCCAATATATCATCTATTCATTTCGAATTAAGTTATTTAAGTAAAATAAGGAGCAAAACATGACAACAATTGTTAGTGTCCGTCGTGAGGGGCAAGTTGTTATCGGTGGTGATGGTCAAGTCACGTTAGGCGAACGTATTATTATGAAAGGTAATGCACGTAAAGTTCGTCGCTTATATAATAACAAAGTGATTGCGGGTTTTGCTGGTGGTACGGCTGATGCATTTACATTATTCGAACTATTTGAGCGAAAATTAGAGATGCACCAAGGTCATTTAACCAAAGCTGCTGTTGAGCTAGCTAAAGATTGGCGAACGGATAGGATGTTACGCAAATTAGAGGCATTGCTTGCTGTTGCTGATGAAAGTGCATCATTAATTATTACCGGTACTGGTGATGTTATCCAACCCGAAGACGATTTAATTGCCATTGGTTCTGGCGGTCCTTATGCACAAGCAGCTGCACGAGCATTACTTGATAATACCTCACTTTCTGCACACGATATTGTGCAAAAATCATTATCAATAGCGGGGGACATTTGTGTGTATACAAATAACTTCCAAACCATTGAAGAGCTCAATTACTAATCAACTGAATTAAAGAGAATATTATTATGTCTGAAATGACTCCTCGCGAAATTGTAAGCGAATTAAACCAACATATCATTGGCCAAGATAAAGCGAAACGTTCTGTAGCTATAGCTCTACGTAATCGCTGGCGTCGTATGCAACTTGATGAAACATTACGTCATGAAGTTACACCTAAAAATATACTGATGATTGGACCAACAGGTGTTGGTAAAACTGAAATTGCAAGACGCCTTGCAAAATTGGCTCACGCACCTTTTATTAAAGTAGAGGCGACTAAATTTACAGAAGTTGGTTATGTGGGAAAAGAAGTTGATTCAATTATTCGAGATCTAACAGATTCTGCAGTAAAAATGATACGCCAAGAAGCAATTGAACGCAATCGTCATAGAGCGGAAGAATTAGCCGAAGAGCGCATTTTAGATGTGCTAGTGCCACCAGCTAAAGATGGTTGGGGACAAGTTGAAGATAATAATGCTTCAACAGCAAGGCAAGCTTTTCGCAAAAAATTACGTGAAGGCACACTTGACGATAAAGAAATTGAAATTGAAGTAGCTGGTGTTAATATTGGTGTTGAAATTATGGCACCTCCTGGCATGGAAGAAATGACAAACCAATTACAGTCGATGTTTCAAAATTTAGGTGGGCAAAAAACTAAACCGCGCAAAATGAAAATAAAAGATGCCTTTAAACAGCTTATTGATGAAGAAGCCGCTAAGTTGGTTAATCCAGATGATCTTAAGCATGAAGCGATTGAAGCGGTTGAGCAGAACGGAATTGTCTTTATTGATGAAATAGATAAAGTGTGTAAGCGCGGTAACTCATCAGGGCCAGATGTTTCGCGCGAAGGCGTACAGCGTGATCTTTTACCATTAGTTGAAGGTTGTACAGTATCAACTAAACATGGCTCTGTTAAAACGGATCATATCTTATTTATTGCATCGGGCGCTTTTCAAACAGCAAATCCATCAGATTTAATTCCTGAATTACAAGGTAGATTGCCAATTCGAGTCGAATTACAGGCACTAACAAGCGAAGATTTTGAACGTATTTTAACTGAACCAAATGCTTCACTTACGGTTCAATATAAAGCGCTAATGGCAACCGAAGGTGTTAATATCGATTTTACGCCAGATGGTATTCGTAAAATTGCAGAATCAGCATGGCAAGTGAATGAGCAAAATGAAAATATTGGCGCACGTAGATTACATACTGTATTAGAGCGTTTGATGGAAGAAGTTTCATTCGAGGCTAGTGAACTTGGCGGACAAACAGTTACAATTGATGCTAAATATGTAAGCGATCATTTAGATAAACTGGTTGCAGATGAAGATCTGAGCAAGTTTATTTTATAAGTAGTTCGGCTTGAGTATCGAGTATAAAAAAGGTGAGCTTTGCTCACCTTTTTTTATTACTGCCTTTTTAGTAGTTCGCCTAAGATATTAGAAGTTTTTGATTTAGACTTTGAATTATCTTTAGAATGATGATTTTCTAATTTATCTCGAAGTTTTTCTAAACGATCTTGTAATTTGTCACTAAATACATCATTGATTAATTTAGCAATATCAATTTGATAACGAAGCTTAGCAAATTCACCATAAATACGTAGTGGTATTGTTAACTTTTGTAGCTTTGCAATTACCTCATTTTTAGTATTCCAGCCACCTAACATTTTTAAGTTCAAATTAATATCTAAATCACGGTTTAAGAGCCCGACTCTTCCTGAACCTTCAATGATCTCAAGTATTGCTGAATTCGCTGTTAATGTTGAAAACTCCAAGTTACCTTGCTTCAAATAGGCATTAGCTGAAATTGTTTGAAATTCGGTGTATTTTTTCTGATTTTCAGGTGTTGTATCATTTTTTGAATAGCGAGCTACCGCATTTTGGATAATACTTTCAATATTTAAATTATTGAGCTTTGCATTTGTTACAACAATGGCCACATTGCCTTGTAAGTTTGCTAACAATTTAGAACCTGATAAGGTGTTACTTTGTAAATCCCCGCTAGCATTAAATAAACCATCTAGATCATGTGCCGTATCTATTTGCTTAAAAAATGTATTTAAATCAACATCAGTTATTTTGGTATTTAGTTTTATTAATGTGTTTTTTTGTTTGCCATTTGCAACACCTGTTGCCAATATATGACCTTTAGCAAAATCTAAACTCATATTTCTGAATATAGCAATACCGTCATTATTAGTTATATCAACATTAATATTGTTAAACGTCATTTTATTGGCGTTAAGTTGCTTGATAGTTAACTTAGCCTTAGCATTGAAAGCATTTAAAAAATTTAATTCATTATTGCTCTTTGTAACATTTGACACCACAGGAGGGGTTTGTTGACTATTAGCCTTTCCGTTTGTTTTTTCACCAATTTTCAGTAATGAAGAGAGATCAATTTTATCAGAATTTAACTGCAAATTTATTTCTGGTTTACTTGTTAAATCTGCATTGATAACACCAATGAAATTATTACCATTAACTGAGAAAGATAAATTTTGGCTTTTTAAAATCTGAGGATTATGTTGGTAATTAAAAACGCCACTTATGTTTCCTTTTAATTCTTTTGCTGAATTAGCGATGCCTTTATAAGTAAAATTTAACTTATTTAAATCGATGATTGCTTGTCTTGGAAATTCATTTAAATCGACATTAGCATGTATTAGGTATGACATATCTTGTTGATTTTTATCTACGTTACCGTTTAAATCAATAGCGATATTTTTATCTTTAACTTGTTCTACAATAAGATTAGTATTTCTAAAGTTAATAAGATCATCTTTATATTGTAATACCACTGTACTGTCAGTAACTTCAAATTTATTTAAGCTAAACTGCCAACTAGATGTATTTTTTTTATCTTTAGAATCCGTTGACTCATTAGTGGTCGTATCCATAGGTGTTTTTTTAGCACCATTTTTTGCAATATTACCTTTACTTTCATCAGTGACGTTGATGATTGCTGATTTTATAAATACATTTTTGATAGATAATTTTTTTGAGAAAAGAGGCAATAGTTCAACATCAAGTCGCATATTATCCGCAGTTAATATAGGTTTTTTTACATCGACATCAGATAATTTTACCGAATCTGTTAATATACTCACTTGTGGCCATATATGCCAACGCAAATCGCCATCAATAGTTAATTCATAACCGGTTTTATCTTTTACTGTATCAGAAATAAATCCACGAAAGTTGTTAGGATCTACAAAAACAATAAGTGAAATAATACCGATAGTAATAGCTAAAATTAAGGCAAATAAAAAAACCAATATTTTTTTTACCATATTAATGTTCCTTTGTTAATATTATAAGTTGTTTAGTCTTTATCAATACGACTGGCGACAGCGCCATGTTGGTCTTTATATTTTGCACCTTGCCTTCGATTGTATGGTCTTGCAGCCGCTCCAGTTAATGTTTCAAAACTAAGCGCTCCGATTGTCATTCCAGGCCTAAGTGCTAATGGAATTTTCCCTGAGTTATAGAATTCCAAAACAATTTGCCCTTGCCAACCAGGATCAATTCGATGTGCTGTAACGTGAACCATCAGCCCTAGCCTAGCAAGCGATGAACGCCCATCTAACCAGCCAACCAGATCATCGGGAATAGTGACTGATTCTAAGGTTACGGCTAATGCTAATTCTCCTGGATGCAAATAGAAAGCATCGCTTTCAGCTAATACAATTTCCTCGCTCATCACTCGTTCCAATACCGCAGCAACTTCTTCTTTAGGACCACTTAAATCGATATAAGGTGTGGTATGCTCTCGGAAAGTTCGAAACTGGTTACCTAATCTAATATCAACAGTTGCACCATTAATACAACTTGCTGCTGGTTGTGGTGTGATTTTTAATTTACCGTTTTGTAAATATGCTTCGATATCTCGGTCGCATAATCTCATAAGTAATCCTTAATTCAGCTTGTATTTCTTTATTCTAACAGGAACTTTGAATGTCGTCGATGTTAGTTGTTTAAGGTTTTAGCAACCATGCGCGGCCATAGTGATTATAGTATCCCGCTAATTTGCCAGGTTGATCACCTACCCCTAGATAAAGGTCAAAATGCTGCCCTTTAATTGCACCACCTACATCAAGAGCAACCATTAAACGATTTTCTCGCCTACCACGATATTGCCCATCGCTATCAAGCAGAGGCACGTCAACCAGTACTACAGAACCCATTGGTATTAATGATTTATCAGAGGCGATAGAAGCATTGGCAATTAAGGGAACATTAGCGGCCCCTTTTACTTCGGTATTATATTTGGGTTCAAAAAAAACGAATGAATGGTTTTGAACCAATAATTCTTTAATTTTTTCCTCACTTTTATTCTTAGCCCAATCTTTGATAGCCTGTATCGACATTCTTTCTTTTTCGATTTCACCTTGTTCTACTAGCAATCGGCCAATACTTGAATAACCATGTCCATTTTTACCACCATAACTAAAGAAAACTAAAGGTAAATCATCTTCAAAATCAACATAGGCACTACCTTGCACTTCCATAATGAAATTATCTATTAAAGAATTACTGTATGCTATTTCAAGACCTTTATTGGCAAGAATACCATTATAAATTTGCTCTCGATTTGGTAATTGTTTTCCTTCACTAACGGGCATTTTATAAATAGGATATTTAAAATCTGTAGTTAGCTCATGTCTTGCTTTAATGATTGGAGTATAATAACCTGTCATATGGACATTTCCATACCCATCTTGCCCCGACATTTCATAACTTTTAAGCCCAACTTTGCTAAATTCGTCAGTTCTTAAGGAACGATTAATCCAATCATCTATCGCTTTATAGATATGTTCATTTTTAAGATACAAAGAGGGCGATGACGACCTGATTTTGGCAATTTGAATCATGTAGTCTGAAATATTTACTGGAATAGCTAATTGTGGATAGCTTACGTTAAACGGAAAAAGGAGGTTGCCATCTTTATATTGTTGACCTTGTTTGACAGGTTTATTTACATTGCTTTGGCTACTAGTTAGAAGAGATAAAATAAATAAAGAGCATAAAGTACATAAAACATAAAAACGATAATAGCGACGTTTCTTTTCTTTCATCTTGATAGATTATTATAATAAGTTAAGTATCATTGTTAGTTATGCTACACAATTCTATTATAAGAAACTACCAATAATTATGGTGTAGTCATAAAAAGTTTTCATAAAAATTCAACTTGCGATTTTATTCTATAGACTTTATAGTCCTATATTCTTTATTAAATTAAGAAATTGAGCAAATAAAAGGAAAATAGCGATGAGCGCTTCCTCAAAGCATGATCTAAAACGGAACCTTTCTAACCGCCATATTCAATTAATTGCAATTAGTGGTGCTATCGGTACCGGCTTATTTATGGGCTCAGGAAAGACAATTAGCCTTGCAGGGCCGTCTATTATTTTTGTCTATATGGTTATTGGATTTGTTCTATTTTTTGTTATGCGAGCGATGGGAGAAATTCTGCTTTCTAATTTAAAGTATAAATCTTTTAGTGATTTCTCTAACGACCTTTTAGGGCCTTGGGCAGGATTTTTCACTGGTTGGACTTATTGGTTTTGTTGGGTAGTTACAGGAATTGCAGATGTTATTGCAATTGCTGGTTATGCTCAATATTGGTTTCCCGAACTGCAATCTTGGATACCAATGTTATTAACAGTTACCTTACTATTAACCTTAAACCTATTAACAGTAAAAATGTTTGGTGAGACAGAATTCTGGTTTTCAATGATCAAAATTATTGCTATTTTAGCCTTGATTGGTATTGGAATAGTGCTTATTTTAACCTCTTTCCATTCTGAACAAACTAATAGCATAGCTACATTTTCAAATTTATGGGAATATGGTGGATTTTTCCCAAATGGAATTATGGGTTTTTTTGCTGGTTTTCAAATTGCAATCTTTGCTTTTGTAGGGATCGAGTTAGTGGGTACAACAGCAGCAGAAACAGTTGACCCAAACAAGAATTTGCCACGAGCTATTAACTCTGTACCTGTCCGAATCATATTTTTCTATGTTTTTGCTTTAATCATCATTATGAGCGTTACACCATGGACGTTAATTTCTCCAAATAAAAGTCCATTTGTTGAATTATTTACATTAATTGGTTTACCAGCAGCTGCAAGTATCATTAATTTTGTCGTATTAACATCAGCAGCATCTTCCGCTAATAGCGGTATTTACTCTACAAGCAGAATGCTATTTGGGCTAGCTAAAAAACAAGATGCTCCTGAGCCTTTTGGTAAATTATCAACTCGCTCGGTACCCGCTAATGGTTTACTGTTTTCATGTGCTTGCTTATTTGGTGGCGTAGTTTTGATTTATTTAGTACCTAATGTCATGGAAGCTTTTACTATAGTAACCACCATTTCAGCTATTTTATTTATGTTTATTTGGTCAATGATTCTTATTTCTTATATTGCTTATCGTCGTAAAAAAATAAAATTGCATGAACAATCTAAATTTAAAATGCCTGGTGGTATTTTTATGAGTGGTGTTTGTTTAGCTTTTTTTGTTTTTATGATTGTATTGCTTACTTTTGAAGCCGATACTCGCCAAGCACTCGTGGCCACTCCTATTTGGTTTATTATTTTAGCTGTGAGTTATTACATTCGCTCTTTAAAACGCAGATAAATCTAAAAATAAAAAGGCGGGTGATCCTGCCTTTTTATTTTTGTAATTATTGATCTTTATTTTTTACCGGCCAAATAATACTAGCAATAATACCCAAAGTTAAGATGCCTAAAATGACATAAAGACTTGTGGTTGGATCTATATCTATACCACACCCAAATAAATGATTACTTGCATTTAAAGCTAATTTCCCTGCAATAAAAAAAAGTAAGCAAATCACCGCCTTACTAAGATGGACTAAATACTGTTGCATGGCTTGTAAAATAAAGTACATCGTTCTAAGACCTAAAATAGCGAAGATCATGGCGCTATAGACAATTAATGGTTCTTGGCTCACGGCAATTACTGCAGGAACTGAATCAAAAGCAAACATAACGTCACTTAATTCAATTACAACAATACATAAAAATAGTGGTGTAGCATAAAAAAGACTTTTAGGTATTTTATCAACTAAGTTATTGTTTTCAGATTTTGCAAGCTCTATATCAAGCTGTTTTTGTGACAATAAAAAACTGTGGCCGACAATTTTTGGGTAAGTTGGAAAAATACGTTTGGCAATGCGAAAAGCAAAGTGATTTGAATAATCTTTAATATTTTCGGCATTATCTTGATTTTTCAACATCATTATTCCCGTGCAAGCAACCAATATTGAAAACACCAACTCCATCCAAGGACCTAAATACAACAAACCTGTGCCAATTACGACAAATATGGCGCGAAATATAATAGCACCAATAACCCCCCAATAAAGTAAGCGATGGCGATAGTTATTTGGTACAGCAAACCATGAAAAAATAGCCATAATGACAAACAGATTATCGACCGATAAGGCTTTTTCAAGAACATAACCTGTAATAAATAAGCTGGCTATAGTGCTGCCATGGTGAATGTATAAAAATAGTGCAAATCCTAATGCAACCGCTATCCAAAATAGCGACCAAATAATAGCATTTTTTAAGCTGATTGGTTTATCGTTATGGTGAGCGTATAAATCAATAATAATTGCAGTCACGGCTAGCCCAACAAATACTAATATTGTTTCTATTGGAAAACCTAATGAATTTTGAATCATAGTTATATTACCTAGTATTAAAAGCTATATGAAGTTAACTTTTCTTTTGGCTATGTTAAATTATTCGATAGCACATAATTATAAAAGTGGTTGAGTATATATTGCTAGCTAAATCAAAAAAAGTTATATTTGCAAGTCCCATTTAACTGTTTTAATTTAATAACATTTTGAGCAAGCATTCATGACAAAATTCAGGGTAATAATTTTCTTTCTTCTTCCTTTTTTTTCAGGACTATTACATGCGCAACCAGTAGAGCCTTATATATCATCTTTACCTAAAGGAAGCGATTTGTCTATTTTGGTTCAATCTGTAGGAAGAAGCCCTAAGACATTAGCAAAATATAAAAGCGATCAATTCAAACACCCAGCCAGCACTCAAAAAGTGATAACCGCATTAGCTGCTGAGTTGGAATTAGGTCGAAATTTCCGATTTACAACACGCCTGCAAACTAATGGCGTTATTAGTAATAAACAATTAAATGGTGATCTTATTATTCAACTTAGCGGAGATCCCACTTTTACGCGAGCCAAATTAAAAACAATGATTGCTGAAATGCGCCAAAAAGGTATTGAAAAAATAGCAGGAAATATAATTTTAGATACTTCGATATTTACAAGCCATGACAAAGCTGCGGGGTGGTCATGGAATAATTTAACGGCTTGCTATAATGCCCCACCATCTGCAGCAATTATTGATGATAATTGTTTTTATGCAACTGTGACACCAAATAAAGTAGGTGAAAAAGCCTCAATATCTAAACCTACTAATATTCCAGTTACTGTAACAGCTGATGTCAAAACCATTGCAAAAAACAGTAAAGATCCCAATGATAGGTATTGTGAGTTGGATGTTAGCTATTTAGACAAAAATCGTTATCATTTATCAGGATGTATTGCTGCAAGCTCAGATAAAACACCATTAAAATTTGCAGTAATTGATGGGGTTGAATATTTTTCATCTATTTTAAAAAATGAACTTAAGCAACAAAAGATAACTTATACAGGATCGCTACTTCAACGCAAAGAAAAGAATAATGCTCAATTGACCTTACTCGCCTCTAGCCAATCAGCACCACTTTCAGAACTATTAACTGTCATGCTTAAAAAGTCAAATAATCTATATGCAGATGCTATTTTTAGAACCTTAGGCGCACATTACTATAATGTACAAGGCACATGGCGTAATGGTGGCGATGCAGTTAGACAAATTTTACGCAAAAAAGCAGGTATAAATTTAGAAAATTTAGTGATTGCTGATGGTTCGGGTTTGTCTAGGTTAAACTTGGTAAGCGCTGATAAATTAATGGAAATTTTACAATATATTTCAGCTAATGATTCTCAGCTAAAAATTATTGAAATGTTACCTATTGCAGGTATTGATGGTACATTAAAAAACCGTAAAAGCTTTAATCAGACACCTTTTAAAGAGACAATACGTGCTAAAACTGGTTATATTCAAGGTTGCTATAATTTAGCTGGATTTATCCAAAAACCTGATGGTAAATATGTAGCTTTTGTACAATTATTATCTGGTTATCAAGCGGATAATAAAAACGAATCAAAAAATAGTGCAATTATGCGTTTTGAATCAGAATTTTACAAAAATTTTATTAATTAAGCAGTGATAAGGACATTATAAGTTTAATGTCCTTATTTACTAATAAAAATGTATAAAATTAAATATTATCCCCTAAAAATCCACCGCTTTGATGTTTCCACAGCTGTGCATATAATCCATTTTTTATGAGTAATTCTTGGTGTGTGCCTTGCTCAATAATTTTACCTTGATCAAGTACAACTAACCTATCCATTGCAGCAATGGTTGATAAACGGTGGGCAATGGCAATAACGGTCTTACCTTCCATTAACGTATATAAGCTTTCCTGAATTGCTTGCTCAATTTCGGAATCCAGTGCGCTTGTTGCTTCATCTAACAATAAAATAGGCGCATTTTTAAGAATGACCCGGGCAATTGCAATGCGTTGTCTTTGACCACCAGATAATTTTATACCTCGTTCACCTACAAATGCGTCATATCCTGTTTTACCTTTTGCATCAACTAATGTTTGAATAAAGTTATCTGCATGAGCTCTTTGTGCGGCTTTTATCATTTCTTCTTCTGAAGCATTATTGTTACCATAAAGTAAGTTTTCTCGTACTGAGCGATGTAACAACGAGGTATCTTGTGTTACCATGCCAATTTGAGCGCGCAGGCTTTCTTGAGTAACAGTGGTAATATCCTGGCCGTCAATAACAATTTCACCACTTTGTAAATCATAAAAACGGAGTAATAAATTAATAAGCGTTGACTTTCCTGCTCCTGATCTGCCAACTAAACCAATTTTTTCGCCTGGTTTTATCGTTAGGTCTAAATTCTCAATTACTGAGCTACGTTTTTTCTCATCATAACTAAAATAAATATGTTTAAACTCAATTTTACCTTGAGTTACATTAAGCTTAGGCGCATTTGGTTGATCAATCACTGCTTTAGCGACAGAAAACGTATTAATGCCATCTTTTACTACACCAATATTTTCAAATAGCGCTGCTATTTCCCACATAATCCAGTGTGAAAAACCATTTAATCGAAGTGCTACTGCTGTTGCTGTGGCAATTGCGCCAATACCAATTAATTGATTTGTCCATAGCCACAAGGCAACACCTGTTGTGCTTAGCACTAAGGAAATGGACAATAAATGATTTACTATTTCAAAACTACTGACTAGCCGCATTTGTTTATTAACAGTAACTAAAAACTCATTCATCGATTCTTGAGCGTATTTTGCCTCATTACCTGCATGAGAAAATAGTTTTACTGTTATAATGTTGGTATAAGCATCGGTGACTCGCCCAGTCATTGTCGAACGAGCGTCCGCTTGTGCACTTGCTACTTTACTTAAACGAGGAATAAAATAATACATAGCAATGCCATAAATTAGACACCAGATCATAAATGGCACTAATAACAAAAGATCTAATTGCCCGATGATTGTAGCCATAGTAATAAACGAAATAAGAACATAGATAAAAATATCTGCCACTAAAAAACAAGTATCACGAACTGCGAGTGCCGTTTGCATGACTTTTGCCGATATTCTTCCAGCAAATTCATCTTGAAAAAAACGCATACTTTGATTAAGCACTAACCGATGCAGGTTCCACCGCAATCGCATTGGAAAATTTCCAGCTAGGCACTGATGTTTAATAATCGTTTGTAGCCCAATAATAATGGTACTTCCTATAATGATTAGGGCTAACAGCGCTAATGTTGTTTTTTCTTGTTGCCAAAATTTGCTAGGTTCAACAACTGAAAGCCAATCAATAACTTTACCAAGGGCAGCATATAAAAAAGCTTCAAAAGCACCGCCTAATGCGCTAAAAATAATTAATAGCAACAAAAATAAGCGAGTCCCTTTCGCTGATTGCCATATGAAACTAAAAAAGTTTCTAGCCATAGGTTGAGGTTCATCTTTTGGATAAGATGACACCAATTTTTCAAAAAATTGATACATATTAGACCTGATTCATCATAGCGTTTTTTATTAATACTACTATTAATAATATAAAAAAATAGAGGTAGTGCAAATAGGCATATGTTGCCTTTGAATCTCAATTTATCTGGAATTTCCAATTAATATCATTTAGCTATCTGGTTGCTATTAATGGGTTTATCAATATAGAAGAAATCAATGAGGGAACAAAATATCTAATATTCCCTCTAACTTTCAATTATATATTGAAAGTTAATATATAGCTATTAAAGGTATTAAAATATGTCTTTAATAAGAAGAACAACACGGCCTACAATATGATATTTATGAAAATCTGACTTGGGAACTTCAATGGTTGGATTCTGGCTATTATTACAAATTAATAACCAACCATTAAGTGTTAAACGAACCTTTCTTAAAAAGGTAATATCTTCGTATTCAATTAGATAAATTGCACCATCAACAATACCTGTTATTTCAGTGTTAAGAATTAGTCCATTATTGTTTTCGATTTCTGGTGACATTAAATCGCCTTTGGCCCAGTATATAATTAATTTTTTAGCATCTAAGCCACGGTGCTTAGCCCAACCCTCAATGATAGGATAATTCATCAATGGAGGGGTTTCTCTTACAAAACGTTCTTTTTGTGCTTCCTCTTTTGTTGGTAGTTGTTTATTATAAACAGGAATGCGATAAATATTTTCGCTGTAGATATCTTCATCGCTATTTTTAGAATCTACAAACTCTAGTTTATGACCAGTAGCAAGCCAATTAAAAGAAACATTACATTTTTCAGCGATGACTTCCAAACGTGTCAGTGAAGGGTAAGTTTTGCCAGATAAGTAGTCTCGAATTACCGTTTCGGACATATCGCATTTTTTAGCGAAGGCTGAAACAGATAAACCTTGCATAGAGCTGAGCAATCTATCTTTAAAAGTTTTAACATTATTATTTTTAATTGTATTCATCTTTAATCCATTATATCTATCACTAGTTTATTAATTATAGTGCATTTTTTTATAGTTTTGTATATACCTATTATTTGGAAAACCGATTAAATTAATTTTATTTTTTCACTTTTTCGTTTTTTTAAAATTTATATTTTTGTATTTCTCGTTTTTTAATGTATTGGTAAAAACAGTTGAAGAAAATAATTATTCTTTGTTTTTTGTTTGTTTATTTGTTTTTTTCTGCGAGAAAAATATTTTTTTATGATTGTTTATACCTTTTTTATTTAAAATTGACATTAATCAAAATTTAATAGTAGCAATCAAAATCACTAAATAATTGTTTTTTAAAAATTTAAACCACAACTCACATAATAACCAAACAAGTCGATAACAAATAAAAACGATTGACTAAAGCGAAAAAAAATGGATAATAAGCAGGGTAAGGATTTTTCATTGTTTTCTTTCCTTATATTCCTTATATTTCATGTTGGCCTGTATAGTTTTATACAGGTCTTTTTTTATTCTTGAACTATTTATGAAATCCCTTCATAAAAAGAGTATAATGATCACTCCATAAAATATGTTCTAAAGTCTACCCTAAATAGAGCGTTATATTTATTAAGAGGATTTGATTATGTCTTTTAGTATTCCACACCTTTTAGTGTTTCTTGCTGTCGTTATTTTATTATTTGGCACTAAAAAGTTGCGTAATTTAGGTTCTGATCTTGGTTCAGCATTAAAAGGCTTCAAGAAAGCAATGAATGACGATGATATTGAACCCCAAAATGATGATAAGTTAGATAATAAATAGTTTTGCTTCTAGGTATGAATATTCAATTTGATGTAGCAATTGTAGGGGGCGGATTAGTTGGTTTAGCAACTGCTTGCGCACTTAGCCAATACGCGCTAAAAATAGCGATTATAGATACTAAAATTCACCAGCACCAATCTTTCTCACAGAATGAAATAGGCATTAGAGCCTCAGCTATTAATGGCGCAAGTCAACATTACTTTTCGCAAATAGGTATATGGAATGATTTATGTGCAAGTAAACGTGTACAAGAATTTACTGAAATAGGTGTATGGGAAAAAAATGGCCAAGCTCATTTATCTGCTCATGCCAAAGATTATGGGTATTCCAATCTTGGCTATATAATCGAAAATAATATTATTTCTCATTACCTTTACCAATATGCTTTAAATTGTAGCAATATTAATATTTATAATTGCGAGGCAATTGACTGTGCATTTAATGATGATTTTGCTTTTTTGACACTTGCTAATAAAGCTATCTTACAGACTAAATTACTAATTGGTGCAGATGGTGCTCATTCCTGGGTACGTCAACGCAAAAATATTTCTGTTTTTGAACGCGATTATCTGCATCATGCTGTTATTACAACGGTTGAAACCGAGTACCCTCACCAATCTTGTGCGAGGCAGATTTTTTATCCAAATGGTATTGTGGCTTTTCTGCCCTTGTGGCAGGCCAACAAAAGTTGTTTGGTTTGGTCAACAAAACCAGATAATGCGACTAGTTTAGCTTCTCTATCTGAATCAGAGTTTTCTGATGAGTTATTTCGGTTAACTGGCGATAAAGTCGGTCAATGTCAGTTAATTAACCCTCGTATGGTATTTCCATTAAAAGCCCGCATTGCAAGACAATTTATTCAACATCGGCTTGTCTTAATTGGTGATGCGGCTCATACCATTCATCCTTTAGCTGGGCAAGGTGTAAATTTAGGTTTTCAAGATTCTGCATTATTAGTCTCAACAATTAAAACATTAATCGATGAACAAAAAGATATTGGTTTAGTTTGCAATTTAAAACCATTTCAGTTTACTCGTCGTAAAGATACTTTAGTGATGTTAGCAGCAATGCAAACAATTCAAGATATGTTTAATGGTGATAATTTGCTTAAAAAGATGATAAGAACAGTAGGAATGAATACTATTGATTGTTGTTCTCCAATAAAAAAACAAATTATCAAATATGCTATGCGTATTTAACCGCCATCTTTTAACAATACTCTTGTGGTTTTGCTACAAGAGTTAATCATATTATTTTAAAACAGCTTGATAACATCTTAATATAAAATAGGATACAGGAACAGATGAAACCTAATAAGACGCACATTATGCAGATGTTAACTAAATATAGCTCAACTACATCGTCAACGATTAGCTCATGCTTGAGCTAAATAAACCATTGCACATTAAGCGATGATAATTAGTTACGATATTGTTGTTCAAATATAGTCATTTTTATATCCTTATCTAAAATTACGATTTGCTTTTATGTATATCTTTTTTTTTATTTAAGACTTAGATTTTTTCAATAATTTTTCTAACTGTCATTTCATCAAATATTTTTGGTAAATAGCCACACAGACCTTTGTTCTGGAAAGCAAATCAGCCATGTTTTTTATTATTCGCAACATCGATGTTATGTAACAAGCCATTTTTATGATTAACCGCTATAGACTTCTGGATATCTTTTACAAAGTATTAAACATAACACCCATTGAATATAAAACACTAAAATGAGCCACATGATTTTTATATGAATTAAATATTAACCCTCGGGGCTAACACAGATAATAAATCATTTACGTTTGTTAATAACTTTAAGATTTTTGATGAGTTTTAATATAAAAAAACCAACTAGTAATGCCTAATATTGCCAAGGAAGTACTTGCAATAATTATCGCTTTCCATCCGTAATGGCTAAACAAATAAGTCGATCCAGCAGAGCCTAGCATTCCACCAATAAAATAACATACCATATAACCCGTGTTCATTCGGCTACGTGCTTCTGGTCTGATTTGATAAATAGCATTCATATTAGAAACATGAGTAACTTGTACAGCAAAATCTAATAAAACCACACCTAGAATTAAAGCAGTAATTGAATATTGAGCGAATGAAAGTGGTAGCCAAGATAATAGTAATAAGCTTAATCCAATGGTTGTTGCAATATAACCTTTGCCTTTGTCTGACAGTTTTCCAACTATTGGCGATCCCATCGCTCCTGCAGCTCCCGCTAATCCAAATAAACCAATCATAAAATCAGAATAGTGATATGGTGCATTAGTTAACAAAAAGGCAAGTGGTGTCCATAATAATGAAAATAGCGAAAATGAGATAATAGCTAATAATGAGCGAATTCTTAATATCGGTTCTTGTTTATATAATGAACCAATTGAGCATAAAAGTTGAAAATAATTAATATTAATGGTATTACTATATTTTGGTAGTGAAATCGAAAGCAATAGTGTCACAATAATCATAACACCTGTTGCAATCCAATATACACCATGCCAATCCGCAATTGAGGATATAGCGCCAGCAAAAGTTCTTCCCAATAAAATACCTAGTAACATACCGCTCATTAAAGTACCAACAACTTTACCTCGATGATCTGGCCTTGAGAGTGTTGCCGCAAAAGGTATTAAGACTTGAGCAACCGTTGAAAATAAACCTGTCATTGCGGTACCGATGATAAGCATCCATATATTTTGAGATAATGCGCTTACCATAAGTCCACAAGTGGATAATATCATTAAAATAATAATTAACCGCTTACGCTCTACCTTATCACCAAGTGGTGTAATAAATAGCAAGCCTATGGCATAACTAAATTGTGCAGCCATAATGATTGCTCCAGCATGTTCTACTTTTATATGTAGATTATTTGTAATTGAATGTAATAGCGGTTGAGCGTAATAATTGCTAGCAATTGTAATACCAATAGCAAATGCCATTAAAAAGACTAAGTAGCCAGATAAGCCTTGATGTTGTTTGTTTTGCATAATTAAATAGAATTAAAAATAATCAGTAATTATATCCTAAAAATAGCATGAGTATTGATAAACAAACGTTAACAAGACGTTTGTTTTAATAAGTTATAAACAGGTGTTGCAAGCCCTATTTTTGCATTGTCGGATTTTAGGTTATACCAATAACCGCAAGGTTGTTCCCAACATTTTGTATGTTTAGTAATTACACAATAAATTGGAACAATATCTAAGTGAAAGTGGCTAAATGTATGGCGAAATCCAATAAGTTGCTTGGGTTTTGTGGTTTCAATACCTTGTTTTTTTAACCAGTCAGTTAATGCTTGTTGGCTTGCAAACTGAGGCAAGCAGTATAATCCTCCCCATATGCCAGACGGAGGTCTTTTTTCAAGCCAAATCGTATTATTATATTCTAGCATTAAAAAATAGGCTGTCTTTGCAGGAATGGTACTTTTAGTTTTTTTGGTTGGGTATTGTTGCCAACTTTCTGTCTTATAAGCTAAGCAGTTACCATGCAAAGGGCATAAAGTGCACTTAGGTTTACTGCGAGTACAAACCGTTGCACCTATATCCATCATGGCTTGATTAAACTTTGCAACATCTTGCTTAGGTGTCACTCGCTTGCTTAATTCCCAGAGCTTATTTTCAATCTTTTTAATACCTGGCCAGCCTTCAACAGCAAAATATCGAGTGAGCACACGTTTTACATTGCCATCTAAAATGGGATAATGCTGATTTTGCGAAAGAGATAAAATAGCGCCAGCAGTTGAACGCCCCACACCAGGCAGCGCCACCACATCATCAAATTGTGTTGGAAATGAGCCATTAAATTTTTCCGCAATTGTTTGTGCTGCCTTATGTAAATTGCGCGCTCTTGCATAGTAACCCAGTCCAGTCCAAAGATGTAATACATCATCAAGTGGTGCTTGTGCTAGGTCTGTTATCTTAGGAAATTGCTCAATAAATCGGTTAAAGTAAGGAATCACCGTTGCAACTTGTGTTTGTTGCAACATCACTTCTGATAACCAAACATGATAGGCGCTTTTTTCGAGTTGCCATGGTAATGATTTTCTACCATACTTCTCATACCAGTTAAGCACCGCTTGTGAAAAATGTTGCATTGTCATAATGGTTACATTATAGAAACAATAGAATCACTTGGATAGCACCCAAGCACTTTGGTATATAACGTCATTGACGCTAACTCTTTAAGCGCTGTTTGTATTTCATAAGAATGAATGTTGCCATGTAAATCAATATAAAACATTTCTTCCCATGGTGTACCATGAATTGGACGTGATTCAAGCTTAGTCATGATGATATTATGATTGCGTAATACTAATAACGCATCAACTAAAGCACCAGCTTGTTGGCCTGTTTTCATTAAAATAGTGGTTTTAGCAGGAATTTGATCTGAAACCGCAATTGGTTGCCTTGCAAGCACGATAAAACGCGTTATGTTCTCTTTTTGATTAGCAAAGTTATGTTCAAGAACTTGTAATCCATATAATTCGCCACCATCCTTATTCCCCATTGCGGCAACATTCGGCTTATTCAATTTAGCAACGGTTTCCATTGCTGATGAAGTACTATCACAATATACAATCTTCCAATGAGGGTGACTTTCTAAGAAATTACTACATTGCTGGAAGGGTTGTGGGTGGCTATAAATAGTGTCGATTTGCTCTAATTGCGAATTCGGCATGGCAAGCACACAATGATCAATAGGTAATGAAAGCTCGCCAATAATATGCAAGTTGGTTTTTTGTAATAAGTCATACACTTCGTTAATTGAACCAGAGCTAGAGTTTTCTATCGGTAAAATTCCATAGTCGACTTCGCCCCTTTCAACCTGCTCAAATACATCTTTGAATGAAGTACAACTAGATTCGATCATCTGATCTAAGTGAGCACTTGCATAACGGCGTGTTGCTGAATGTGAATAAGAACCCTTAGGTCCTAAAAAAGCGACTTTGGCTGTGGCGATAATATCGTCATTCAGTTTTTCTTGTAAAATTTTTTGTTGTAATAGGACTGAGTCTTCAATAATTAATTGATATAAACGTTTAATAAACACATCATCAAGATGATAGTTTTTCCCTTGATTAATTAATGAAATAATAAGTGAACGCTCACGCTCCATATCGCGAACAGGAATATTTGCTCCAATTTTTGTGTGAATAACTTGTGTTGAAAGATTACGCCGTTTAGCAATAAGCTCTAACAACATCTTATCAAGTTCATTAATTTTATCGCGTAAAGGTAACAAAGGATTTGTAGTCATTTTTATAATGATATTAAAAAAAGATAGGTTGTATTATAACAAGCAAAAAAATAAAGGCACTATCGAAGTGCCTTTTTATTGCATCGAAAAAATAAATCAAATTTCTTCTAATACAGTATCTTTTATACTGCTTGTCGCTCGGCGTGCTTCATCTTTATGTTGCAGTTTATTAAGCTGTTTTTCAAGTTTTTCAATAAGGTCATTAATCGCTGCATACATATCAATATGTTTAGCTGACGCCACTAATGGTGTGCCTTTTGTGATAATGGTTGCATCAACGACAAAGCCGTCTGGCTCTTTGCATAAAATAAAATGAGGATTTATTAATTGTGCTCGCCATTTGTCCAATTTAGTATATTTTTCTTCTAAATAGCTACGCATAGCAGGAGTAATATCCATTTGTTTACTGGTAATATTTAACGCCATAATTAATCTCCTTGTTTTTTCAGACGATGGTTAATGCCGTTATTGATTTGAGCCATTTTCATGATTATACAGTGCCAAATTATATTTGGCTCGTCAATATAATCTTTATTATTAATCCTATTTTGTGATTGTTGTCTAAAAAATTCAATTTTACATTTTATGCTAATTTACTATTAATAGCAGTTAATCACATGTTTGTTTTTTTATTATTTTTATAATGGAAAACAATTTTATTAATATCTAATCGTATCAGTAATCACCTATATTCTGCACCTTAATGCCATTTTAGTATATACTTATTTTATGCATTTTTTAGTTATGATTGATTAATATTTTAATGAGGATGATGTGAATTATTTAGATAATGTAAAAATTGTTTTAGTCGAAACATCGCATACAGGCAACATGGGTTCTGCGGCAAGAGCAATGAAAACAATGGGATTAACTAACCTTTGTTTAGTCAACCCAATCATCAAACCTGATTCTCAATCGATTTCGTTAGCGGCAGGAGCTAGTGATATTATTAAAAATGCACAACTCTTTGCATCGCTTGAGCAAGCAATTGCCGATTGTACTTTAGTAATTGGCACTAGTGCACGTTCTCGTAGTTTACAATGGCCTCATTTAACACCGAAAGAGTGTAGTGATAAAATTATTCAAGAAACGACCAATACTCGTTCTAAAGTTGCTTTAGTGTTTGGGCGTGAGCGAGTTGGTTTAACCAATGAAGAATTGCAAAAGTGCCATTACCATGTCGAAATTCCTGCTAATCCTGATTATAGTTCTCTAAATTTGGCAATGTCAGTACAAGTTTTGTGCTACGAAATTCGCATGTCAATGCTAAATCTTGACGATCAGCGTTCTGAATTAAAAAGCAACGGCAATATAAACTCAGAGTTTCCGGTAGATGCTGATATAGAGCGTTTTTACCAGCATTTAGAACAAACTTTATTACAGACAGGTTTTATCAATGCCAATCATCCAGGGCAAATTATGGGACGTTTACGTCGATTATTTACTCGAGCGCGTATTGAACAACAAGAGTTAAATATTTTACGCGGCATTTTAACGTCGATAGATAAAAAGCAGTGATAACTGATAAAAAAACCCACTAATAAGTGGGCGTTTTTTTTAAGAATGGCTGATTGTAATAACCAAAAATTAGCCGATTAATTTTTTTTGCGCCAAGTAGTACCATTTGCACCATCTTCAAGAACGATATTCATCGCATTTAATTTGTCTCGAGCTTCATCTGCTTGCACCCAATTCTTGCTCGCTCTTGCTTCGTTGCGTTGTTTAATTAATGCTTCAATTAATGCACTATCAGCATCCTCTTGATTGTCACCTTGTAAAAACTTTACAGGATCTTGTTCCAATAACCCCAGCACTGATGATAAATAACGTAATTCAGCAGCTAATTCATTAGCGAGTGGCATATTATTATCTGCTTTAGCTTTATTGATTTCGCGAGCAAGGTCAAAAAGAGTTGAATAAGCTTCAGGTGTATTAAAATCATCATTCATTGCGTCACAAAATTGGCGGTAATAGTTACTATCAGGTGTTGTGCGCAAATGAGCAGGATCGGTGTCTCGTAATGCAGTGTATAGCCGCTCTAGCGCTACTCTTGCTTGTTTTAGATTTTCTTCACTATAGTTTAATTGGCTTCGATAATGACCAGATAGTAAAAAATAACGTACTGTTTCGGCATCATAATGCGCTAATACATCACGAATAGTGAAAAAGTTATTGAGTGATTTTGACATTTTTTCTTGGTCTATCATGACCATGCCTGAATGCATCCAATAATTGACGTATTGCCCATCGTGTGCGCAAGTTGATTGGGCAATTTCATTTTCATGATGTGGGAACATTAAATCAGAACCACCACCATGAATATCAAAATGATTGCCTAATTGGTAACTGTTCATCGCAGAACATTCAATATGCCAACCAGGACGACCTTTTCCCCATGGTGAATCCCAACTTGGTTCGTTAGGCTTTGACATCTTCCATAATACAAAATCCATTGGATTACGTTTAACATCCACCACATCAACTCGCGCTCCTGCTTGAAGCTGTTCTAAATTTTGGCGAGATAAAATACCATAATTTGGATCACTGTCTACCGAAAACATAACATCGCCGTTATCGGCAATATAAGCATGATTTTTTAAAATTAATTCTTCAACTAATTGAATGATTTGTGGCATATGATGCGTCGCACGAGGTTCAAAATCAGGGCGTTTTATATTAAGTGCATCAAAATCTGCATACATTTCTTGTAGCATTCGATTAGTAAGTTGATCACAGGTTTCGCCGTTTTCGAGCGCACGTTTAATAATCTTGTCATCAACATCAGTAATATTACGCACATAAGTTAAATCATAACCTAAAAAACGTAAATATCGAGTGATAACATCGAATGCCACAAACGTGCGTCCATGACCAATATGACAAAGATCATAAATAGTGACGCCACAGACATAGAGCCCGACTTTATTTGGAGTAATTGGTTGAAAGGTTTCTTTTTCTCTAGTTAATGTGTTGAATATTTTTAACATTATAATCTACAAGTTAAATTTAATGGATTTTGTTAAATAATATAACAAAAATCGAGATATGGCGAAATTACTTATTATGAACTTTGTAAGGAAAAATAGACAAATTTAAAATAGTAAGCAATTTTTACCCTTAAATAAATCATTAATTAGTTACACTGAGCATGTTCATTTATTGAAAAATACACTAAAGGATCAATGAATCTATTTCCATAACCTGAAAAATATTATGGTAAATCTTTTTTTTATGTGATTAGAAGACTTATTTGAATCGTGTAAGCAAACATGCATATTTAAGTTATTCATCATCCATTTAACTCAAATATACGTTAAAAGATTTTATTTAATAAAAATGACAATTAAAATGAAGACTGGTTAATGATAGCCTAAATTAGGTGATAAAAAATAATCCTTACGCGCATTATTTAGTTATTATTTCAAACAAAGGCTAAAATAGTTAATCTATAAAAGTGGAATTAAGAACGGCTGTTGTTTCTATTTAGAAACGTTAAATTTCTTTTCAAGTTATTCGGTATTAGAATAAGAGGGAGAAAGTGTCTGATAGTTTAAATTATAGGGTTATCTAAATTGGCGGTTTCCCGCCAATTTAGCATAAAAACAACTATTGTTTTAAATGGCGATAAATAAAAATAACCACAATCGCCCCAAGCACTGAAATTAACAAACTAGGGAAGTTAAATCCTGTCACACTACCCCAACCAAAGAAGGTGCTAATATATCCACCTACTAAGGCACCCGCAATGCCTAATAAAATCGTTTTTATCACCCCTACACTTCCTAAGGGCATAAAAAACTTCGCAATCCAGCCGGCAATTAATCCTAGAATTATCCAACTTATAATACCCATGATAATTTCCTTTTGTTATTGAACTTAGTTTTAGTTTACTCAGATTAAATAAAAAATCTAACAGGTGTTGATATTTAATGTAATAGCTTTAATCAATTAATTAAAAGTAAAAAACAATATTCAAAATAGATTAATAACTAATGTTAAGCAATTTAACAATAGATGATTAACCTAAAAAATTACCTATATATGAGTGCAGTAGATAAAATATTATTAATTCATTAATAATTTATCTTTATATAATTCGTTATAATTAAAATTGATGGCATTTTGGCCTTATTTTTAACATAAATTATTTATTGAAACAAGAAAATAATTATGAATAAGTAAAAAGGAGATTAAATCTCCCTTTTAATATTACTGTTCAAAAATTGTTTTATGCAAAATTTTAATAATTGATTCTGCATCATTGCTTTTTGCCAAAAGGCAAAGATTGTGGGTACTTGCTCCATAACAGCAAAGTCTAATAATGAAATCATCTAGTACACCAAAAACTTCTTTGGCTATACCTTGTGTTGAAGTTAAATTATTTCCAATAATAGCAATTAAAGCCAAGTCTTCTTCAACTGTTACATGGCAAACAGTTGACAGTTCATCAAATAGTTCTTTCGTTAACAAACTGCTACCGTTGGTATTAGTACCTGTGGTATCAATAGTTAATGCGATACTTACTTCAGATGTTGTCACTAAATCAACCGAAATATTATGTTTAGCTAATATTGTAAACACATTTGCTAGAAAGCCTTGTGCATGAAGCATATTTAGGCTAGTTAGCGTCAGCAAAGTTTGTTTGCGACGTAACGCCAACGCTCTAAATACAGGCAATTTAGATGTAATGCTATTAGTGTTGTAAACAATAGTTCCCCCTTCTTGCGGAGCTTTACTGGAACCGACAAAAACAGGAATATTACTACGTACGGCTGGAACCAGTGTTGCTGGGTGTAGCACTTTTGCGCCAAATGTTGCCATTTCTGTGGCTTCAGCAAACGATATCTCATCAATGCGCTTAGCGGCAGGGGTAATACGAGGATCGTTGGTATAAATCCCTGCAACATCTGTCCAAATATCAATTTGACTTGCATTTAATGCTTCACCTAATAAAGCTGCTGTATAATCGCTTCCACCACGACCTAACGTAGTGGTTTTACCAGAACTTTCACTACCAATAAAACCTTGTGTCACAATAACACTGCTATTATTTAGTGATTTTAAATGAGCACAACAAAGCTGTTTAATATCCTCAATTTTAGGCGTGGCTTTACCAAATTTATCATCGGTGCGCATCACTTTACGTACATCAAACCACATAGCATTTGTTTGCTTTTCTTTTAATATTTCGACAAACAGTTTTGATGACATAATTTCGCCATGACTTACAAGCTCATCTGTTAATGCCGGTGAAGTTGCTAAACTAGCTGCCTCAGACAAAGAAGCTATGTTAGCAATGATTTGGTCGATTTCGCTTCGTAGTTTAGGGTTTTCTGGCAATTGTTCTAAGATGCCGTATTGGATTGATTGAATTTTAGCAATATGTTGAGTGCGCACCTCAGCGTCACGTCCTTCAGCTAATGCAACTAGTAAATTTGTCACGCCAGCAGAAGCCGATAATACAACAACTTTTACGTTGGGATTAGCGATTACAATATTGGCACTATTTACCATTGCTGAATAATCGGCAACACTAGTACCGCCAAATTTAGCAATTACAAATGATGTTTCCATGAATTCCTCATATTAAAAATTTTTATTTTTAACAGAGTTAGAGCGGGAATGTCCTATTTACAATTAAAAAGCACAAACCGTGAAGCGCTCCACCTGTTAAGGTGACAACCCAAGGGATTCAGCCCTTGCAGTCGATTTGATTGCTTCTGGATTGGCAATCAAACCTCGGCATTACATCCCCTCAATCATTTATTAGTGGCTCCAGTTCCTAAAATGATTTACCTGAGTAATGCGCCTCTTCGTTTTTGCAACTTCTGTTACGAAATCAGCGTTGTATAGCATTAACGATTTTATTAATTGTGTCAATAGGTTAAACTTTAAAATTTATTCGACCTGAATATAACGAAATTAAAAGCGCTATAATTCTCGCTCAAATAGTTCAATAATGGTTTGGTACAATTTTTTTACAGTATATTCTTTGGTTGGTGTACTAAAAATTGTATCATCGCCAGCAATTGAGCCCAAAATCCCCTCTGATTTACCGATAGAATCTAGCAAACGAGCAATTAGTTGAGCAGCGCCTGGACTGGTTTTTATGACCACCATTGAACTATTGAAATCAATATCAAGGACTAAATTTTTTAATGGACTACTAGTTGTTGGTACACTCATTTCTGCAGGCAAACAATAAACCATTTCGGATTTTGCATTACGAGTTCTCACTGCGCCAAATTTGGTAAGCATGCGTGAGACTTTGGATTGATTGATATTATCAAAACCTTGTTCTTGCAACGCTTGGACGATTTCTACTTGCGAACTAAACTTCTCTTGGCGAAGCATCTCTTTAAATGTCTTAGTGAGATCGGTTGATTTCATAATGTTCCTTGTTTCTTTACTTGTTACTTTTTCTACTAATACATGCAGTTATAATACCGAGAATAAAACTGCGTACTATTCACGCTAGCTTACTCCACGATTTTTTAGATAGTATTAATAACCGTTATTTATATTGATAAATTATACATCTAACGCATAATTATCATATACATAATTATGCGTTAAATTTGCATAAAATTAAAGATTTGACTGAATTGCATCTTTAGGGCGAAAAGACTTGACTATATGATCATGGGTTTCGATATAAGGCCCGTCTAATAGTTGTATACAATAGGGGATACTAGCAAATATACCGTTAATAATGACATTGCCTTGATTATCTTTAACCCCCTCAAGCGTTTCTTTGATTGATTTTGGTCTGCCTGGTAGGTTTATAATTAAGCATTTTTTACGAATAACACCAACTTGCCTAGATAAAATCGCAGTTGGCACAAAATGTAAACTGATTTGCCGCATTTGCTCACCATAACCAGGCATCACCCGATCGGCGATCGCTAATGTTGCATCAGGCGTTACATCTCTCATGGCAGGGCCAGTTCCACCCGTAGTTAAAATTAAATGGCAATGTAAATTATCAACCAGCTCGCATAATGTTTGTTCGATGATAGTTTGCTCATCAGGAATAATATAATTTTCGGTAATAAAAGGCGTTTTTAGTGTTCTTTGCAACCATGATATTAATGATGGAATACCTTCATCTTGGTAAACACCTCTTGAAGCTCTGTCAGATACTGAAATTAAGCCAATTTTAAACATAACACTTATTCCTTAAGCAATAATTAGATATACAGACACAATTGAATTCACTGTGTTAGTGACCACATTCAATAATATGCACCATAATATCGAAATGATAATTTATTTCTTTGGTATAAATAAAATTAAACCGTTCTATACAATAAATTGTTTATATTTTCGATTCATTTAACATGATATTATATCACTTAAATAGTAATTGATTCATTTAGGATATATTTATGCCATCAACTCCTGCACTTGAGTTAATCTCGCTGAAAAAAGTTTACAAAAATGGTATAGAAGCATTAAAAGGTATCGATTTAACTGTACAGGCGGGTGATTTTTATGCCTTATTAGGACCAAATGGTGCTGGTAAATCGACAACTATCGGTATTATCAGTTCATTAGTAACTAAAACATCGGGAAAAGTGAAAATTTTTGGTTACGACTTAGATAACGACATAGTAAACGCCAAAAGGCAATTAGGGCTTGTGCCACAAGAGTTTAACTTTAATCCATTTGAAGAAGTTCTACAAATAGTCACTAATCAAGGTGGTTATTATGGATTACCCCGAAAACTTGCATTAGAGCACGCTGAAAAATATTTACGAATTTTAGATTTATGGGATAAACGCCATAGCCGAGCCAATATGTTATCAGGCGGTATGAAAAGACGATTAATGATAGCAAGAGCGCTTGTGCATGAACCCAAATTATTGATTCTTGATGAACCAACCGCAGGCGTTGATATTGAACTACGTCGCTCTATGTGGGATTTTTTGCGCGTTATCAATCGTCAAGGTATTACAATTATTTTAACTACTCATTATTTAGAAGAAGCTGAAATGCTATGCCGTAATATTGGTATTATTCAACGAGGCCAATTGATAGCAAACTCGTCAATGCGCGATCTACTGGCAAAAAGCCAATCTGAAACAATTATTATTGATTACGTGCCAACCTCTAAACCGATTGAATTACATGGCTATAATTATTCTGATATTGAGATGGGCATGTTAGAAGTGAAAGTCGATAAACAACTTGGATTAAACCAATTGTTTGAGCAACTCAATCAGCAAAATATTAAAGTGATCAGCGTACGAAATAAAGCGAATCGTTTAGAAGAGCTATTTGTTGATCTGTTACATAATGATACAAAACAAAAAGGTAGCATTGATGAATAATTTATATTGGATTGCCTTAAAAAGTATTTGGCGTAAAGAAGTGACGCGTTTTTTGAGAATTTGGATCCAAACACTCATCCCCCCAGTTATTACGATGTCACTTTATTTTATTATTTTTGGAAATTTAATTGGCTCTCGAGTTGGTGATATGGGGGGCTTTAGCTATATGGCATTTATTGTACCTGGATTGATAATGATGTCAGTAATTACCAATTCTTATACTAATGTTTGCTCATCGTTTTTTAGTGCTAAATTTCAACGTAACATTGAAGAATTATTGGTAGCACCTGTGCCAACACATATTCTTATTTTGGGATATGTGGGAGGGGGTGTGATGCGAGGTATTTTAACTGGTATTTTAGTTACTATAGTGTCACTATTTTTTGTTCGTTATGAGGTGCATTCTTGGTTATTTGTTGTTTGCACATTACTATTAACTTCAATTTTGTTTTCATTAGCCGGTTTATTAAATGCAGTGTTTGCCAAAACTTTTGACGATATAAGCATTATTCCTACATTCGTATTAACACCATTAACATACCTTGGTGGCGTTTTTTATTCGATTACTATGTTGCCAACCTTTTGGCAATGGATATCCAAAGTTAACCCAATAGTTTATATGATTAACGGTTTTCGTTATGGATTTTTAGGAGTGACAGACGTATCGTTATCAATTACCTTCTCGATGCTAATTTTGTTTGTTACTGTGCTTTATGTAATTGCATGGAAGCTTATTGAAAGTGGTCGTGGACTAAGAAGCTAATAAGAGTTAGAAGGTTAGGTTTTGAGTAGTCGCCGATATTTTATCGGCGGAATCAATCATTATTGTGCATCAGCAACATTGTGCATCAGCAACGGCTTGTTTAGCCATCTCGGTAATTTTAGCAAAATCACCTTTTGCAATTGCATCAGTTGGAATAAACCAAGTACCGCCCACGCAAAGCACATTATCAAGAGCAAGATAATCACGGTAGTTTTTCGGATTTACTCCTCCTGTTGGGCAAAATTTCATATATCCGCAGGGACCAGCAAAAGCTTTTAATGCAGCAACACCACCATTGACTTCAGCAGGGAAAAATTTTAATGCAGTGAGACCATATTCTTGTGCAGTTAACAACTCAGAAATAGTTGCAATACCAGGAATAACAGGTACTGAACCTTCAACCGCCGCTTTTAAAATAGCATCAGTAATACCTGGTGTTATCACAAATTGAACGCCAGCTTCGGTAACTTGTTTTAGTTGCGCAACACTTGTTACTGTTCCAGCACCAACCACCGCTTCAGGCACTTCTTGAATAATTTTCTTTATTGCATCAATTGCACAAGCAGTTCTTAATGTAACTTCAAGTACTTTTACTCCGCCAGCAATTAGCGCTTTAGCTAGTGGTACCGCATCTTCTAAACGCTCAATAACAATAACGGGAATAACAGGACCTAATGTTAAAATTTCTTCAGCACTTCTTTTCCAATTTTTCATTTATTTTTACCCATACCTTATTGATTCTTTTATATAGAAATAATCCCTAATAAATAGGGATTATTTTGTTACTCATAAATGCCTAATTTCTTTTCTAAATAATGAATGTTTGTGCCGCCTTTTTGGAAACCTTTATCATTCATAATATCAATATGAAGATCAACATTGGTTTTAATGCCATCAATAACCAGTTCAGCTAATGCATTTTTCATACGGGCAATAGCAACTTCACGGGTTTCACCATAAGCAATTAATTTACCAATCATTGAATCATAATAAGGAGGAACAGTATAACCAGCATAAATATGCGATTCCCAACGAATACCAAAACCGCCAGGAGCATGAAAACGGGTAATTTTCCCTGGTGAAGGCATAAACGTTTTTGGATCCTCGGCATTAATTCGGCATTCAATTGCGTGGCCTTTAATTTCAATATCACTTTGTTTAATTGATAGAGGATTGCCTGCGGCGATTGAAATTTGCTCTCTGATTAAGTCAACACCGGTTACCATTTCAGTAACAGGATGTTCTACTTGAATACGGGTGTTCATTTCAATGAAATAAAATTCGCCATTCTCAAACAAGAATTCAAATGTACCAGCACCACGGTAACCGATCTCAATACATGCATTAACGCAACGCTCACCAATAAATTGACGCATTTTAGGGGTAATACCAAGCGCAGGGGCTTCTTCCACAACCTTTTGATGGCGTCTTTGCATTGAGCAATCACGCTCACCTAAATAAACGGCATGGCCTTGGCCATCAGAAAGAACTTGGATTTCGATATGGCGTGGATTTTCTAAAAATTTTTCCATGTAAACCATATCATTATTAAACGCTGTTTTGGCTTCTAGCTTGGTCATATTAATTGATTGTTCAAGATCCTTCTCTTCACGAACAATACGCATACCACGACCACCGCCTCCACCAGAGGCTTTAATAATAACAGGATAGCCGATTTGTTTAGCGATTTGTTTATTGGTTTCAATATCACCACCTAACGGACCATCTGAACCAGGAACACAAGGTACACCAGCTTTTTTCATCGCATGAATTGCAGAGACTTTATCCCCCATTAGGCGAATAGTATCAGGTTTTGGACCAATAAAAATAAAGCCTGAACGTTCAACTTGTTCAGCAAAATCTGCATTCTCAGATAAAAAACCATATCCAGGATGGATAGCTGCTGCGCAAGTGACTTCTGCAGCTGAAATTAATGCGGGAACATTAAGATAGCTTTTTGCTGAAGCAGCTGAACCAATACAGACTGTTTCATCTGCTAGTAATACATGTTTTAAATCTTTATCTGCCGTCGAATGAACAGCGACAGTTTTAATTCCAAGTTCTTTACATGCTCGTAATATACGTAGAGCTATTTCTCCACGGTTCGCAATAAGAATTTTATCAAGCATATTCAATCTCTTAATCGTATAGTCAATAATAAATTCAGATTATTCAATAATGAATAGTGGCTGATCAAATTCAACTGGTTGACCATTTTCAACCAAGATGGCTTTTATTGTACCAGCTTTTTCTGATTCAATCTGGTTCATCATTTTCATCGCTTCGACGATGCAAAGCACATCACCAACATTTACTGTTTGACCAACTTCAACAAAAGCTTTTGATTCTGGACTTGGTGTACGATAAAAAGTTCCAACCATAGGGGATTTAATTGTTGTACCATCAGTTGCAACAGCATCTGTTACAACTTCGGCTTGAACTGTTGGAGCCACAACGACAGGAGCTGGTTGAGGAATTTGAATATTTTGTACTGGCGCCGAATAGTTTGTGGTAGGAGCAGAACGACTAATTCGAACCGACTCTTCACCTTCAGAAATTTCAAGTTCAGAAATACCTGACTCTTCAACTAATTCAATTAATTTTTTAATTTTGCGTATATCCATGAATTACACCGTGTTTATTTGATATAAGTAACAATTATTTTTTACTGCATCCTCGCCATTGACAAAAAGAGTCTTTCGCCAATAACAAGGTTGTAACTCAACATTAACGCGGAAGAATACACTGTAAAACAGAATTTGTCATTATATATCTCCTTTACAAACACATGTTATACTATTTTCTAGGTATTATTTTATAATTGCGATACAATAGCCAACGTTAGTTATTATTGGGGTTAGCCGTGGTTTAGAAGAATTAAATGGCACTCTATTTAGCTTGGATAAAGCTGAAAATAGATATTTTTTGATTCCATGGTTTGCTTTTAAACACGAAAATATACTTAAACAAGATTCATTCTAGGAAGAGTTTTTATTATGTTCAAAAAAGTTCGCGGCTTGTTTTCAAATGATTTATCCATCGATTTAGGTACAGCAAACACACTTATTTATGTAAAAGGGCAAGGCATTGTATTAAACGAACCTTCAGTGGTAGCGATACGCCAAGATCATCGCACAGGCACACCGAAAAGCGTTGCCGCTGTTGGACAAGCTGCGAAACAGATGTTAGGGCGAACGCCTGGTAATATTGCAGCTATAAGACCAATGAAAGATGGTGTTATTGCTGATTTTTCAGTCACTGAAAAAATGTTGCAGTATTTTATTCGCCAAGTACATAGCCATAGTTTTTTAAGACCAAGCCCACGAGTCCTTGTTTGTGTTCCTGTCGGCGCGACACAAGTTGAGCGCCGTGCAATTCGTGAGTCAGCACTAGGTGCGGGGGCCCGTGAAGTATATTTAATTGAAGAGCCAATGGCTGCGGCTATTGGTGCGGATTTACCAGTCTCTGCACCAACAGGTTCAATGGTCGTTGATATTGGTGGTGGAACTACTGAAGTAGCAGTCATTTCATTAAATGGTGTGGTTTATTCGGCATCGGCACGCATCGGTGGCGACCGATTTGATGAGGCGATTATTAACTATGTTCGCCGTAATTATGGTGCATTAATTGGTGAAGCTACTGCCGAAAAAATCAAACATTTTATAGGTAGTGCCTACCCTGGTGATGAAGTACTTGAAATTGAAGTACGTGGACGTAACCTTGCTGAAGGTGTACCACGTAGCTTTACTTTAAACTCTAATGAAATTTTAGAGGCATTACAAGAACCATTAAGTGGTATTGTAAGTGCCGTTAAAGTTGCATTAGAGCAGTGTCCTCCTGAGCTTGCTTCTGACATTTCAGAACATGGCATGGTTTTAACCGGTGGAGGTGCTTTATTGCGTAACATCGATAAATTATTATCAGCAGAAACTGGTATTCATGTTGTTGTAGCAGAAGATCCACTAACATGTGTTGCTAGAGGGGGCGGCAGAGCGTTAGATATGGTAGACATGCATGGTGGAGATCTCTTTAGTGAAGAGTAATTGTTAATTATCTTCATGTTAATGAAATAATTAGTCAGTAAACAACTCATATTTTCTACCGCCGACATTGTCGGCGGAACCATTTCTTAACATAAGTAGATCTCAAGTATAAAACAGGTAAGTACTGAACAATGAAATTACTTTTTTCTAAACGTTCGCCTCTCAGTGTACAATTATTTACTTCTCTGGCGCTTGCATTGATCCTAATTGTATTAGATATCAATTATCGCCCATTTAAAGAGATTCGCTACTATTTAGATACCATTATTTCGCCCTTATATTATGTTTCAGATGCACCAAAGTCGTCGTTTGATTCGCTTTATGAAATGTCTAAAACGCGAGAAGCCTTAATAGATGAAAATGCAAAATTGCATGAAAACTTATTACAACAAAAAAATGATCTATTATTACTTGACCATTTAAAACATGAAAATGCAAGACTTCGTGAATTGCTAGGCTCTCCTTTAAGGCATGATGAACATAAGATGGCTGCGCAAGTATTACTTACAGATACCAATCCTTATGTTTATCAATTTGTTGTCAATAAAGGCAAACAAGATGGTGTTTATGTTGGGCAGCCTGTTGTAGATGAAAAAGGCATTATTGGACAAATTTATGAAACGGCTCAATCAACCAGCCGTGCAATTTTAGTGTGCGATTATCAACATGCAATACCTGTTCAGGTGCAAAGAAATGATATTGGTATGATCGCTGTGGGTAACGGATGTAGTAATGATTTAATATTAGAATTTATGCCTAATAACGTGGACATAAAAGTAGGTGATGTTTTAGTTACTTCTGGGCTGGATGGACGATTCCCTGAAGGTTATCCTGTTGCGATAGTCAGCTCAGTAAAACTAGATCTTACAGATTCAACGCCTATTATTTCAGCAACACCAACAGCTGATTTAAAACGCTTACGTTATTTATTGTTATTAGGGGAAAATCAAGGAGTGAAACATGAGGGAACGTAATCGAATATTGATTATTTGGATAACGTTATTTATTGGCTTATGTTTGCAAATTATACCGTGGTTACCAGAATATAATATATTTAAACCACATTTGCTGCTCCTTATTTTTGCTTATTGGTTAATTGCACTTCCACATCGAGTTGGGATTGGAACCGCTTTTGTATTTGGAGCATTGATAGATCTATGCACAGGCTCGATTTTGGGAAGCCATGCTTTTATTTATTCATGTATTGCTTATTTACTTGTTTTTAAATTCCAATTGATACGCAATTTAGCTTTGTGGCAACAATCGTTTATTATTTTTGGGGTATCAGTATGTTATAATTTACTGGTATTTTTACTCCAAGTCAGTATCTATCATACTATAACGATATCACCATTAATTTTGCTATCAAGTTGTATTGATGGCTTATTATGGATTGTCATCTATCTATTTTTGCGGCTAATAAGACGAAACTTTGCTATCAATTAAAAAGGAATCTTATGTCTGTTGAATTATTAATGAATATAACACCGTCTGAAACTCGCGTCGCTTATATTGAAGATGGCGTACTACAAGAAATTCATGTTGATCGTGAATCTAGACGAGGTATTGTTGGCAACATCTATAAAGGTAAAGTAATTCGTATATTACCTGGAATGCAGGCGGCTTTTGTGGACATTGGGCTTGAAAAAGCGGCTTTTTTACATGCATCAGATATTATGCCTCATACTGAGTGTGTATCTGATACTGAACAAGAACAATTTCAAGTAAAAGATATCTCTGAACTTGTCCGCCAAGGGCAAGATTTAATGGTACAAGTAGTTAAAGATCCTCTAGGCACTAAAGGCGCTAGGCTGACAACCGATATAACTTTACCATCGCGTTATTTAGTATTAATGCCTGGGCCAAATTCTGCACATGTGGCCACTTCACAACGCATAGAAAGCGAACAAGAGCGCGAAAGGCTAAAAAGTATTGTCGAGCAATATGTCACTAACGAAGGCGGATTTATTGTTAGAACCGCAGCAGAAGGCGCAAATGCCTATGAATTAGAACAAGATGCCAATTTTCTAAAACGACTTTGGGCTAAAATTCAACAGCGTATGGCGCGCCCAGTAAGTAAAAATCTAATATATGGTGAATTAGCATTATCACAACGTGTGTTGCGTGATTTTGTTGGCGCGCCAATTGAACGGATTTTGGTGGATTCAAAGTTAACATATGATTTATTAATTGAATTCACACAAGAATTTATGCCCGAAGTGACCAGTAAATTATCGCATTATCGTGGTAATATTCCCATTTTCGATCTTTATGATACCGAAAACGAGATCCAAAGAGCATTAGATCGTAAAGTCAAATTGAAATCTGGCGGGTATTTGATTATTGATCAAACTGAAGCTATGACAACCATTGATATCAATACTGGCGCATTTGTAGGTCATCGAAATTTAGAAGAAACGATTTTTAATACCAATATTGAGGCAACAATTGCGATTGCTCGCCAATTGCGTTTACGTAATTTAGGTGGCATTATTATTATTGATTTTATTGATATGCAAGAAGACCTGCATCGTGAACGGGTGTTACAATCACTCCATGATTCTTTATCTAAAGATCGAGCAAGAACTACCGTTAATTTATTTTCGAGTTTAGGTTTAGTCGAAATGACACGCAAGCGAACACGCGAAAGTATCGGGCATATTTTGTGCGAACAGTGCCCTGCTTGCAAAGGACGAGGCATGGTCAAATCAGTAGAAACTATTTGTAACGAAATTTTGCGTGAAATCGTTCGTGTGTATAAAGCGCATCACTCGGAGTATTTTTTAGTTTATGCTTCAGCTGCCGTAGCTAATGCGTTAACTAATGATGAATCGCACGCTTTAGCTGAAGTTGAAATCTTTGTGGGTAAACGCGTCGAAGTGAAAGTTGAACCGCTTTATATTCAAGAACAATACGATGTTGTATTAATGTAATCAAAACTATTTTGTAAAAAAGAGTTTCAGAAAACGATACGTTAAGAATAAAAGTGATGAAAGCTAAAAAGCCATTATAATTGGATATCTATAATCAATTATAAACAAGCTCGCATCCACATTTAAAAATTAAGGAATTTATGATACTAAATCAAGTGAGTGAACGATTACTCAATCCAAATAATCTAAACCAACAAGATCTTTTACATCTGCTTGATATGCTTAGCACAAGGCAAATTGATTTTGGTGATTTGTATTTCTTATCGGGTTACTATGAAAGTTGGTTACTTGAAGATGGTATTATAAAAAATGCCTCATTTCACCGCGATCAAGGTGTTGGCGTTAGGGCTATTGCCGGTGAAAAAACGGGGTTTGCATATACAGATCAACTTTCGTTAGCACGTTTAGAACAAAGTGTATTAGCAGCAAATTCAATAACTAAATTACAAACACCTGTAGCAGTGACCCCGTTTAAGTCTACGCAAACAGTGCCAATATACCCTTCAATCAACCCGATCAATTCGTTTTCTCAAGAGCAGAAAATTGCATTGTTGCAAAAAGTTGACAAATTGGCGCGCTCAATTGACCCAAGAGTTATCGAAGTATCATGCAGTTTAACAGGGAGCTACGAAGATATTTTAATCGCAACGACTGATGGAACATTACGTGCTGACATTCGGCCTTTGGCTCGATTATCTGTTTCTGTGCTAGTTGAACAATCAGGTAAACGCGAACGAGGAAGTAGCGGTGGTGGTGGAAGATTTGGTTATGAATATTTTTTAACCACTAATCCTAAAACGACAGAAAGTTATGTTGATAGCTATACTCGAGAAGCGGTACGCCTAGCACTTGTTGCTCTTTCAGCTAAAGCAGCGCCAGCAGGAACAATGCCCGTTGTTTTAGGTGCTGGTTGGCCTGGTGTATTGTTACATGAAGCGGTAGGGCATGGCTTGGAAGGTGACTTTAACCGCAAAAACACCTCGGTTTTTTCAGGAAAAATAGGTGAACAAGTTACCTCAGAATTGTGTACTATTGTTGATGATGGCACTATCGAAAATCGACGCGGGTCACTCTCTATTGATGATGAAGGAACGCCTAGCCAAAAAACAGTGCTTATTGAAAATGGCATTTTAAAGGGCTATATGTTCGATAAACTCAACGCAAAATTGATGAATACATATTCAACTGGTAATGGGCGTCGTGAAGGGTATGCGTGTTTACCAATGCCAAGAATGACAAATACCTATATGTTAGCTGGCAATTCTTCCTTTGACGATATTATTAGCAGTGTTGATTATGGACTATATGCCCCTAATTTTGCGGGAGGACAGGTAGATATTACCTCTGGTAAGTTTGTCTTTTCAACCTCAGAAGCCTATTTGATTGAAAAAGGCAAAATAACAACACCAGTAAAAGGTGCAACACTAATTGGTTCTGGCATTGAAACGATGCAACAGGTGTCAATGGTTGGTAATGACCTTGAATTAGATTCTGGTGTTGGCGTTTGTGGTAAAGCAGGACAGAGCATTCCTGTTGGAGTCGGACAACCTACATTAAAAGTGAATAATTTAACCGTTGGTGGTACCATTAGCCAATAAAAATAATATGAGGATGGGATATTAAAATAAATGGAAACCATAATTACACTTTACCAAGCGTTTGTTAACATGGATATAGCAACACTTTCAAATCCTAATGTGCTATGGACGCTATATGGTATGTTATTTGTTATTATCCTTTTAGAAAATGGCGTATTACCCGCAGCTTTTTTACCCGGTGATAGCTTATTATTTCTAACTGGTGTGTTAATTAGTCAAAATGTATTCCATTTTGGTTTAATCAACCTTATTTTAATTTCTGGCGCAGCATTTGGAACGTGGTTAGGTTATGCGCAAGGACTGTGGCTTGGCAATACTAAGCTAGTGCAAAATTGGATGGCACATATTCCTGAAAAATACCATCATAAATCTGAAGTATTATTCCATAAGTACGGATTACAGGCTCTATTTATTGGACGATTTATTGCTTTCGTACGTACATTGTTACCGATGATGGCAGGGTTGTCAGGGCTACATAGCCGAAAATTCCATATTTATAATTGGATTAGTGCAACATTATGGATTGCCTTAATTGTGACATTAGGCTATCTATTTGGGTTATCGCCTATTTTCAAAACTTATGAAAAGCAAATTATGTCGCTATTAATGCTGATCCCAGTGTTCTTATTAGTAATCGGCTTGCTTTTTTCGATTTGGCTAGTATTAAAACGTTGGTTAGCCCAGAAGAATAAATTAAAAAATTCGACCAAAAAATAGTATTAATGAGCAAAGTTAAGAAAAATTGAAATTAACCGATAAGCCGGGTTCTGTCGTGGACAATCATTCCTCTAGGCTAATACTCACGTATTAGCTCAAGCAGTCTACCCGGATTCAACGCGGGCCGCGCCAAAGAATCCCTATTTGACCTTGCTCCGAGTGGAGTTTACCATGCCACAACTGTTACCAATTGCGCGGTGTGCTCTTACCACACCCTTTCACCCTTACCTGATCTTATTAATAAGCCATCGGCGGTTTGCTCTCTGTTGCACTTGTCGTAAACTTTTGCTCTCGCAAAAGCTCCCCAGGCGTTACCTGGCACTCTGCCCTATGGAGCCCGGACTTTCCTCCCCTTTGTTTGTCTCCTTTAATAAAGGACTACAACAAAGCAGCGATTGTCTGGTTAATTTCGTTAACAAGTATAACGTAATGTAAAGTTTTGTCCAGCATTGCATGTTTTGTAAGTTATTTATCGAGGTAAACACAACCAATATTTTGGCAAGGATCAAGAAATATCGTCAATAATATTTCCATATCCATAAAATCCATTTCTACTTTAACTCGCCGTTATTAATGATGTTAATATTATTATAGATTATAGTTGTTAGTCACTTCTAGAACGGCTAAAGCTTAAAGCTGTAGCAATCCCCAATGGCGCTACCTTGAGCACCAAACTGGCGTAAATTCTGATCGACAGCGTTCATCGATTGCCAATGATTTTCACACCAATCTGGCGCAAGCAGGGTTGGTTTTCTCGCATTAGCCGAAATGCGGTGATATAAAATATTTGCTGGTGTTTGACGAATAATATCGCCAGCAATATCGACATATTGTGCTAAAGACAAAACCTCAAGGCGACCTGCCCGCCACGATTTTGCCATAATGCTACCATCCACAATATGCAAAGGGTGTAACTTTAAGCCGTCAACACCACTATTTAACACTTGTTCTAGAGTTATTAAGTTATCTTGTTTGGTTTCTTTAGGTAACCCAATAATTAAGTGAGTGCACACTTTAATGCCAAGTTTACGTGCTTTTTGTACGGTTTGATGATAATCGTTAAAAGTATGCCCACGATTTATATCATGTAAGGTTTTATCGTGAGCAGTTTGTAAGCCCAACTCTAACCAAACTTCAAAACCTTGAGCTTGATAACTAGCAAGCAAATCAAGCGCTTCACTGGGTACACAATCTGGGCGAGTACCAACACAAAGCCCAACAATATCAGTACTATTTAGCGCTTGCTCGTACATATTTTTTAATATGGCAACTTCGGCATAAGTGCTAGTATAAGCTTGAAAATAAGCAAGATAGCGCTTGGATTTTTTCATTTGATGAGCTTGTGATACCAATTGATCAGCAATTGATTTCACTTGAATAGATTCATCAATAATTGAAGCCACATTACAAAAAGTGCATCCGCCCATGCCAATAGTGCCATCACGATTTGGACAACTAAACCCACCATGCAAGGTGAGTTTATAGATTTTTTCCCCATATCGGCGCTGAAGATCGGAACCAAAGGTATTAACGACTAGATGAAGTTGCATAATAGACCAGAAATAAAATTTTGCTTATTTTACGAAGTTAGTTGCTTTACTTCAAGCAACGTTATGTTTGAGGATGATAGTTTTAAAATAAAAAATCATATACTTTAATAACGTAATAATATTAACTAAATAATTCGACAATTAAAATACTTTTTTAATTTAGACTAAGGCGTAGCTTGAATGTTATTAATAGGGTTTGTTAAGAATTTTTTGTTGGTTAAACCAAAGTAAGTTATTGATTTTATTAAAAATAAAAACTTCAATAAAATCAATAGCTTTTCTGACTGATTTTTGTTCTTCTTTTATTAAAATCAGCTATTTTTGCACCTTGCTTATCAACAAGTATATAATACCCCTTTCAAACTTGAGGCAACCTGCATGCAACTAGCATTTTGTATCTATAAATATTTTCCTTTTGGTGGCTTACAACGTGATTTTTTGCAAATAGCTAGGGCTTGTCAAGCTCGTGGCCACCACGTCCGGATCTATGTAATGGCATGGCAAGGTGATAAGCCTGCTGGATTTGATATTATCTTGGTTCCAAAAAAAGGCTTATCTAACCATAATCGTAATCAATCTTATTACCATTGGGTAAAAGCTCATTTGCAAGTAAACCCCGTCGATTGTGTAGTTGGGTTTAATAAAATGCCTGACTTAGATGTCTATTTTGCGGGCGATACCTGTTATGCAGATAAAGTGACCCATAAAGGCTTTTTATATAAGTTATCAAAACGCTGTAAACACTATTTAGCCTTTGAAGATGCGGTGTTTAATCAACATAGCCAAACTAAAGTGATGCTTTTAACTAAGCAGCAAATCGCTGACTTTGTTAAATATTATCATACTGATCTATCAAGGTTTTATCTGTTACCGCCTGGCATTGCTCAAGATCGCCAATATAATGCTGAGTCGATCGCTAAAGGCAAGCAATTTAGACAAACCAATCAAATTGATGAACACAGTTTTGTGATTGTGCAAATTGGCTCGGATTTTAAACGCAAAGGCGTTGATCGTTCACTAACCGCCATTGCGACTTTACCCTATGAACTAAAGCAAAAAGTTACTTTTTTAGTGGTAGGGCAAGACAAACCAGAAGCCTATCAAAAACAAGCAAAACAACTGGGGATTGATCAGCAAGTCCGTTTTTTAGCGGGCCGTGATGACATTGCCGATATTTTATTTTCAGCTAATTTACTATTGCATCCAGCAAGGCAAGAAGCTGCTGGTATGGTTTTAGTCGAAGGATTAGCTGCTGGTGTCCCCGTTATTGTATCGGGTGTTTCGGGATATGCTTATCACATACACGATGCCAAGGCTGGTGTGGTTCTTGCTGAGCCTTTTGTACAATCGGATCTCAATCAGGCCGTTAAAAATGCTATCACTAATCACGATCAATTATTAACATGGCATCATAATGCGATTAACTACGGGAAAACGGCTGATCTATACGATTTAGCCACGCGCGCCACCGATATTATTTTAGGTTGTAACGATGATGAATGAAATAAAACTCAAATCGCCTTTTCAGCAATTATGGACAGGTAAAGATCCCTTTGCAGAAATCGAGTTAATCTCGGGTAAAGTATATCGTGCTGTTAAGCAACGTAAAACGCTAAATTTTGAGCTTGAGGGTGAATCTTATTTTATTAAAATTCATCGGGGTACAACGGTTAAAGAGATTATTAAAAACCTCATATCGTTACGTCTACCCGTGTTAGATGCCAAGCAAGAATGGGATGCCATTCATCGTTTAGCGCAAGCTGGCGTTAATACTATGGATGGGCGAGCATTTGGCCGTAAAGGTTTAAATCCACTAACACGCCATTCGTTTATTATTACCAAAGATCTTAATCCAACAATTAGTTTAGAAGATTTTACCAAGCCATGGCTCACTCAGCCACCTAGCTATCATTTAAAGCGTTCTTTAATTATTTATTTAGCGAAAATGGTGGCAAAAATGCACGCTTCGGGGGTTAATCATCGTGATTGTTATTTGTGTCATTTTTTGTTGGATTTACCCTTATTTGAAAATAAACAACAAATTAAATTATCGGTTATTGATTTGCACCGAGCACAAACTCGCAATAAAGTACCAACCCGTTGGCGAGATAAAGATCTTATTGGGCTGTATTTTTCGTCGACTAAAATTGGCTTGACTAACCGCGATATTCTTTTATTTTTAAAAGTTTATTTTGATAAATCGTTAAAAACCATTTTGCAAGAACAACAACCACTAATTAACAGTGCACACAAAAAATCGGAGCGAATTCGTAAGCGAACCGAAAAATACCATCTTTAAATAAGGATTGCTATGTTTATTGAACAAATTGATATTTGTGGGTTTAAAGGTATCAGCCAGCTATCGTTAAAATTCAATGCAAGTTCTAGCGTACTAATAGGCGAAAACCGTTGGGGGCGATCAAGTTTAATTAGCGCTTTACAACTGTTATCACTCAATAATAAGTTTTATCAATTTGTTGATTCTGATTTTTATCATGACCAACACGACGGTAATGTCGATAATATCACCATTACCGTCACTTATTGCCAATCGCATTTAAATGAGTTAAACCATAAAGATTATCAGCCATTATGCGCTGTTGCCTATCTATCAACACAAGATAACCTGCATCGCATTACTTATCAAATTTCGGCTAATAAACAAAACAATCAAATTATCACACAACATAAATTGCTCAATTTACAAGGCAAACCATGTAATATTGAAAATGAAAGATCGTTAATTGCACTTTTAATCAGCCTAAATCCAGTTATGGCGCTTAAAAATGCTATGGATCAAGCCCAATTACCTATTACTAATCAGCCACAATCTGAAAAAAACATTGAGCAACTTTCCTGCCAATTAAAAGCACATTGCGCCAAATTAACGCAAGATGAATTAGCTCGGGGTCTGCAAGCTGCACGCTCATTATTAGAATATTACTTTGCCGATCAAACACACCGCTATCATTATAAGCAATCCCCACTAAAAAGCTCGCCAAGCGCAGAGGATTGGAACGTTTTAGAACAAATTAATGATATATTAGACAGTTTTGATAATGATTATTTACGGACGGTATTTTTAGGCATTTTTGGATCGATTATTGATGCTAAAGGCGATTATTCACTTTTACAAAGTTCAATGCCGATTTTAATTTTACAAGAGCCTGAAAGTTCGCTACACCCCATCATTTTATCTGTCGCATTTCGGTTACTAAAAAACTTCCCTACACAAAAAATTATTACCTCAAACTCAAGTGATTTAGTCTCATTATTTCCATTAGAAAGTCTTTACCGATTAATTCGCTTGCCTGATAAAATTGTCGCAAAACATATTACTGCTACATCATTAAGTATGAGTGATAGTCGCCGTATTGTGTTTCATATTCTTTATCGACGCTCTAGTGCATTATTTGCTCGTTGTTGGCTATTAGTTGAAGGTGAAACCGAAGTTTGGTTATTACGTGAATTAGCAAAGCAAAGTGGTTATCATTTGAGCTCTGAAGGCGTTCAGCTAATTGAGTTTGCACAATGTGGGTTAAAACCACTGATAAAATATGCCAATAAAATGGGAATTCATTGGTATGTTATTACTGATGGCGATATGGCGGGTAAAAAATATGAAGATACCGTCAAATCACTGGGCGGTGAAGATAAAGCTCCTAATGACTACTTAACCGTTTTACCCGCTCGTGATATTGAAAATTTTTTATTTAAACATGGATTTAGTCATGTTTATAAACTTGCTGCTTACAACACAACACAGCATATCGATCTACCTGTACATCAAATTATTCAAAAAGCCATCCATAAAAGCTCAAAGCCAGATCTCGCTATTGCTATTTGTGATGATGCAAAAGCACGGGGAATAACTGCCATCCCACGCTTGCTCACTGACACCTTTGCCAAAATCATTAAAGCATCTAAAAATGGGCTTTAAACTATCTGAAAAACGATATCAGGAAAGTAACGTTATTCCGCCAACAGACATTGGCGGAATGAAATAAAAATTAAACCTATTTAGTGATTCGCTTATATTTAGCACGTTTAGGCTCTAATGCCTCAGCGCCGAGTGTACGTTTTTTCCATTCTTCGTATTCAGTAAAGTTACCTTCAAAGAATTCAACATGTCCTTCGTCCTGATAATCCAAAATGTGAGTCGCAATGCGATCAAGGAACCAGCGATCGTGTGAAATAACTAATGCACACCCCGGAAATTCTAACAGAGCATTTTCAAGTGCACGCAATGTTTCAACATCTAAATCATTGGTCGGCTCATCAAGCAGCAAAACATTGCCACCCACTTGCAATAATTTGGCTAAATGTACGCGCCCTCTTTCACCACCTGAAAGTTCACCAACACGTTTTTGCTGATCAACCCCCTTAAAGTTAAAACGACCAACATAAGCCCGACTAGGAATTTCAAAATTGCCGATACGCATAATATCTTGACCGTTTGAGATTTCATCCCAAACCGTTTTTTTATCATCCATATTATCGCGGAGCTGATCAACCGAAGCTAACTGCACGGTTTCACCTAAAGTAATGGTTCCTGAATCGGGTTGTTCTTTACCTGATAGCATTCTAAATAGTGTTGATTTCCCAGCTCCATTTGGACCTATAATGCCAACAATTGCCCCCTTGGGAATGCTAAAAGACAGATTATCAATCAGTACCCGATCGCCATACGATTTAGTTAAATTATTAACCTCGATCACTTTATCCCCTAAACGTTGCCCAGCTGGAATAAACAATTCATTCGTTTCATTACGTTTTTGGTAATCGTTGCTATTAAGTTCTTCAAACCTTGCTAAACGAGCTTTACTTTTGGCTTGACGGCCTTTTGGATTTTGTCTAACCCACTCAAGCTCTTTTTCAATCGATTTTCGGCGAGCCGATTCCGTTGAGGCTTCTTGTGCTAAACGCTGATCTTTCTGTTCAAGCCAAGATGAGTAGTTACCTTCCCATGGAATACCCTCACCACGGTCAAGTTCTAAAATCCAACCTGCCACATTATCTAAAAAGTAACGGTCATGAGTAACGGCCACAACAGTACCTTCGTAATCATGTAAAAATCGCTCTAGCCATGCAACCGATTCAGCATCTAAATGGTTGGTTGGTTCGTCAATTAATAACATATCAGGTCTTTCAAGTAACAACTGACAAATTGCCACTCGACGGCGTTCACCACCAGATAATGTTTCAATTTTGGCATCCCAAGCAGGTAAGCGTAATGCATCGGCTGCCCGCTCTAATTGATTATCAAGGTTATGGGCATCTTGCGCTTGGATAATTGCCTCAAGCTCCGCTTGCTCTTTGGCTAATTTATCAAAATCGGCATCAGGATCAGCATAAGCGGCGTATACCTCATCTAGTCGAGCAAGTGCTTTTTTAGCATCACCAACGGCTTGCTCAACCGCTTCGCGCACGGTTTGCTTAGGATCAAGCTTAGGCTCTTGCGGTAAATAGCCAATCTTAATATCAGGTTGTGGTCGGGCTTCGCCTTCAATTTCAGTATCAACACCCGCCATAATGCGTAATAATGTTGATTTACCTGCCCCATTTAAACCCAGCACCCCAATTTTAGCTCCTGGGAAAAAACTTAAAGAAATATCTTTTAAAATATAGCGTTTAGGGGGAACAATCTTCCCTACTCGATTCATGGTATAAACATATTGCGCCATAAAATATCGTCCGTTTATTTTGTTAAAAGATGGTAAACTAAATGCCTACTACATAATTGATAGCGTATATTGTAACGATTCTACTTCTTGGGTCTAGGCTTATTTGTAATAATCTGACTAATTGCTTATACATCAATAAATTACAAATAATAACCGTTTAAATTATCAACACCACAAAAAATGACGAATTAATGCACAAACACCACGCAGCTCTCTTTATGCGCAAAATAATAGTATTAACATTATCTTGTTTTGAAAAAACAGTGTAATTTTGTACACTAGCCCAATAAGGCTTGGTACTCCAGTTGTCAAAAGAGATATCATCACAGACAAAATCACTATTTGGTTGGTTGAGCAAAACATGCCTAAGAAACAACAGCTTTGGCTGTTAGATAGTAAGCACCGCTGCCACCTAAAAAAACCAATTGCTCTAGGCTCTCCATCTTAAATAGATAAAATGCCATTATCACTGGTTAAGATGATTTTATAAGATACATAACAGAGATCTGATTCTGTACTTACATTAACTGTTTTCCATCAATATTTTATACGTCCAAGGTAAGATCACTTGTTACAGAGATTGAGTTATCTCCATCATCTTCTTGCCAAAATCTGTTGATTGAAATTAAATCCTTTAATGGAATCATAGAATTTATTGGGGAAATAAATTTCTCTATCTCTTTTACTTTTTGACCTACAACAGGAGCCAGTGGGGTTATCTTCCGATGAAAAATTATTACCAATACTATATATTACCTATCATCTGACAATTTAATATTTAATAGCGCATCAGTCGAGTTAGCTATAATTTTCCCTCATCAAAAGTTAAGTAAGAAGCGTTGCCGTGGATCGTTTTTGTTGTAGTTACTATTTTATTATAGTTACTAATAATGCAGTCGCTTGAAAGGATGCCATTAAAATATCAATATGGTTCCAAACACATAACACTTCACTTTCAAGATAATAAGTTATAATTGATAAATATATTTTAGATACCAAGACACCATGAGCATTCTCCAACTAGCGGTAATGCTCACCATCAGCAGAAAAAGCGAGAAAATAATAGCTAGGTTATAAAATATAACAACCCAATAATATAACCTAACCAAATAACTATTCTAGTACTAATTTTCTAGGGGTATATTCTCGCCTCGACAAAATGTTTGAGCGGACTGACTACCATCAAGAGTATATCGATCACCCCTAATATGACCTCTTAGAGGCCGTCCACTAACAGCAAAAGGCTTATCGGCTCGGTACATTTCAGATGTCCAAATATATTCCTTGCTGCTATTATCATATCCCAAGACGGCTCCCCATTCTCCTAGAAATGTACCTAAATCACGGGAAGGTCTATATGTCCCTTGTGTAGGAAGTGTAGCAGTACCTTCTGGTAAATCAGCATCAAGTGAATTAATTAATTCATTCCTTCTATACATATATTTTTGCCGCCAAGCTTTTCCTGCGTCAGAAAAATCATTAACTTGATCTCGTGTTGTTGCTGGTATTGCATGACCATCAATAATTTTACGACATTCATCAAACGCCGGGTACTTATCCTTTTGAATAAAACCTTTACTTTCACTAGAATTCTTATGATCAACAAGAATTGCCCATTTCTCAGGTATCGGAAGAGTCACTTTACCAATATTTATCCAACTATTACCATTATCTTCTGTGTACTCCATATTAATGGATAATGGGGTCTTCGGTTTAAGACGACTATTATAAGTAATATTACAACCTGCACCCAATGCTTTATTTCCGTTTCCTGACAAAGTTACCCAATTAGTGATATTGCTCTCATCAAGTATACAACGGTATTTTGACTGATTACCCCCTGAACCGATTAAGTTAAACTCAACCCCTTCGAAACCAGTAATAGGTCGAAATGACTCGGCTATAAATCCTACACGAGATCGATTAGCCTCATTATAACCAGCACCATTCCAGATTGCAGAGTTATAACCTTTAGGATATTTAGTTACATCTCCAGCCTCTAAATAAACATCAATACGATATGGTTGAGCGTAGCATAATTTTGGACCACCTAAAAGCATAACTTGGTAAGCAATTTGAGGTTTGCTACCATAATCATTAGTATTGGGAATACCATACTTGGTGGTTGCAGCGACATCTTTTATACTTAATTCTAAGGTATAAGGCCCTCCGCATTGTGTTAATTCCTGATTTAAATCGCTCACAACTTCTTCATAGCCATCTTTCCAAGTTGCCTTTAACGAACCAAGAACAGTTGCGTTCTCAGCTATAGAGGCATCACCATCATCGTCTATGTAGTAATGTAGCGATGTCATGTTCTTTGCTGTCCGCGGCAACCAGAGCAATAATATCTGATAATTTTGTACCCTCTGGAACTCTTAACGGTTTTCCACCGTACGAGATTGAATCCATAATACCAATTTGTTTTAATTCACCATTATTTGTTTCACTTGGTATCTTCAAGCCAAGTAGCTCATTTAAGCTGTTCAGCTTATTGCCAACTTGGTTATCCTGATTTGCCTTAAAGTGCAAATAAGGCTTGTTGCCCTGAATCTCTTTTGTTGTGGTTGCGGTTAGTGCAATGACATTATCTGATATCGTTATCCCTAACAATAAAGTAGCAATTGCTTGTAACGCATAACGCTTTTTTTGCAATTGTGGTAGTGTTGTTTGTAAGGCTAGTTGAGCTATTTTCATTATTTTTCTTCGCTGACTAAATTATTTGACTTTGTTTGATGCTTTAAACGTGCTTTAAACGTAGTAGTTTAACTAAATTCAATAGCAGATTTAAAAAACTTTTTAAAAAACCAAATTAATCTATAACTATTTATATGATATAGGCGATTAAGTATAATCAAAATATAGTGATAATTTAAAGCAAAAAATAATTTTTTTTGTTAAGATTTGTAAAGAAGATCAAAATAATAACAATTTTTATATCGCAGGTATATTAATTCTAATTAAGTAGAATAAAAACAAAGAAATGGCAAAAGAACCTCCGCCTTATTACAGCTTTAAGCGGAGGGTACAATTTGTGATCTTATTATTTTACAAAAAAGTAAAAAGTTGCTCTTTGGGTAGGCGTGATTTTGGTCGGTGAGCATTTCCGTCATTTTCGGCTCGATAACCTAATGTTGCTACCACGACACTTTTAAGCCCTTTACTTTTAAGCTCTAAAATTTCATCCATTTTAGTAGCATCATACCCTTCAATAGCGGTTGTATCCACGCCAATTGCCGCTGCGGCAAAAAGTAATTGCCCTAAGGCAAGATAGATTTGTTTACTTTCCCAACATTGTTGTGATTCAATGGTCGCGCTATTGAGTGTGACAAAGTGCCGACGACCTTGATCTTGTGCTTGTTTAAGATCCGCCGATGGATATCGACCATCTTTATCTTCTTGATTCAACAAATTGACCAAATGGGTTTCATCTAATGGCGTTTTAATACAAAAAACAATAGTATGGGAGGCGCCTGTTATTCTTGGCTGATTAAATTCAGCAATAGCAGGTAAGATTTTGTTCTTGGCTGCATCGTTATCAATAACATAAAAATGCCATGGCTGTGAATTAACCGATGATGGGCTGTTTCTTAAAACGGTTAACAATTGGTCAAATTGGTCAGTTGGAATTTTTTTAGTTTGATCATAGTGTTTGGTCGTATAACGTTTTTGAGAAATATCAACTATATTCATAATATTCATCCTCAATAAAAGAAAGATAGCACTATTATAAGCTTAGCCATAAATTGCTCAACTTATTTATGCAATAGATAAATTGATTGTAGTTGTTAAGCCTTTTTCTATTCCGTTTGATAACACGTCTTATTTTAAATAATCATTGACACAACTTATATCATTTGGTAAAAATATAATCAATTCACTTTTTAATTAGTTAAATTTAGGAATTCGTGTGTTGATTAAATTATACTCTCTCCTCCTCAGCCTTCTTCTCGCATCATTTTGCGCGGATGGCTTGTGTGTGGAGTAAAAAAGATAGTTTATTAAACAACTCGACAGATTAACAAGAACCCGCGCTAAAGTGCGGGTTTTTTGTTTTTTAACTTGAAATACCGAGATAGCGCTAAAATATATAATAAGGAAAAACAATGAGCGATCATGTCATTATTTTTGATACCACACTACGTGATGGTGAACAAGCATTACAAGCAAGTTTGAGTGTTAAAGAAAAACTACAAATTGCGCTAGCGTTAGAAAGAATGCGAGTTGATGTAATGGAAGTTGGTTTTCCCATTTCATCACCAGGTGATTTTGAATCAGTACAGACGATTGCTAAAACAATAAAAGATAGCCGAGTTTGTGCTTTATCTCGATGTGTCGATAAAGATATTGATGTTGCAGCAGAAGCCTTAAAGGTTGCTGATGAGTTTCGTATTCATACCTTTATGGCAACATCAACTTTACACGTCAAAGATAAATTAAAAATGACATTTGATGATGTCATTGAACGAGCAGTGCACTGTATTAAGCGTGCACGTAATTATACTAATGATGTGGAGTTTTCTTGTGAAGATGCAGGCCGTACCCCAATTGATAACTTATGTAGGATCGTTGAAGCAGCAATTAAAGCGGGGGCAAAAACGATCAATATTCCAGACACTGTCGGTTATACTGTCCCTTATCAATTTGGTGGCATTATTCATACCTTATTTGAACGTGTCCCAAACATTGATCAGGCGATTATCTCTGTTCATTGCCATGATGACTTGGGCATGTCGGTGGCTAACTCGATTAGCGCGATTCAAGAAGGTGCTAGGCAGATTGAAGGGGCGATGAATGGCTTAGGCGAACGTGCGGGTAACACCGCACTTGAAGAGGTCATCATGGCCATTAAAATCCGTCAAAATATATTAAATGTTCATACCAATATTAATCATCAAGAGATTTATCGTACCAGCCAAATAGTAAGCCAAATAACCAATACACCAATTCCAGCTAACAAAGCTGTTATTGGTAGTAATGCTTTTGCCCACTCCTCAGGGATCCACCAAGATGGTGTGCTAAAAAATCGAGAAACATACGAAATTATGACACCTGAATCAATCGGGTTAAATCAAATTCAATTAAATTTAACATCTCGATCAGGGCGGGCTGCTGTTAAACATCGCCTTGAAGAATTAGGTTATCACGATAAAGATTATAATTTAGATCAACTCTATGAAGCATTTTTAGAACTAGCCGATAAAAAAGGTCAAGTTTTTGATTATGATCTAGAAGCATTAATATTTATCAATCAACTAAAAGATGAAAAAGAGCATTATGTTTTGGATTACTTCAATGTTCAATCTGGATCAACCGTTGTATCTACAGCATCGGTTAGTTTAATCATTGGAGATAACAAATTTTCCGATGCCGCAACGGGTAATGGACCTGTTGATGCTGTTTACCAAGCCATAAATCGCATTACTGGTGAACCTATTTCAATAGTCAAATATCAATTAGCGTCTAAAGGACAAGGCGAAAATGCCTTAGGACAAGTTGATATTGTTGCTGATTATAAAGGGCGTAAATTCCATGGTGTTGGGCTTGCAACCGATATTGTTCACTCATCAGCGCTCGCATTAATTAATGTATTAAATAATGTGTATAGAGCAAATCAAGTTGCACAAGAAAAACAAAAATTACACCATGATTAATATTATATTATTTTGTTAATTGTTGAACAAAATAATCAGATTAAATGAGATTATAAAGGAATAAAATATGTCACAAAACTACCATATTGCAGTGCTTCCTGGTGATGGTATTGGTCCAGAAGTAATGAAACAAGCTTATAAAGTGCTTGAAGTTATCCGCAAAAAATATCAACTTGCCATTACGACCAGTGAATATGATGTTGGTGGTGCAGCAATTGATATTCATGGCTGCCCATTACCGAAAGAAACACTAGAAGGATGCGAAAAAGCTGATGCGATTTTATTTGGATCTGTTGGCGGGCCTAAATGGACTAACTTACCACCAGACCAACAACCTGAACGCGGTGCGTTATTACCACTACGAAAACATTTCAAATTATTTGCTAACATGCGCCCTGCTCGTTTATATCAAGGTTTAGAAGATCTTTGCCCATTACGCACCGATATTGCTGAACGTGGTTTTGATATTCTATGTATGCGCGAATTAACTGGTGGTATCTATTTTGGTTTACCAAAAGGTCGCGAAGGTAGCGGTGCTCAAGAAAAGGCTTTCGATACTGAAGTGTATCACCGATTTGAAATTGAACGAATCGCTAAAATGGGTTTTGAAGCAGCGCGTTTACGCCGAAAAAAAGTGACGTCAATTGATAAAGCCAATGTACTACAAACCTCAATTTTATGGCGTGAAGTGGTTAGCGAAGTCGCTAAAAACTATCCCGATGTTACACTTGAGCATATGTATATCGATAATGCTACGATGCAATTAGTTAAAGATCCTTCACAATTTGACGTAATTTTATGTTCAAATTTATTTGGTGATATTTTGTCTGATGAATGCGCTATGATAACTGGCTCCATGGGTATGTTACCGTCGGCTAGCTTAAACGAGCAAGGTTTTGGACTATATGAGCCAGCAGGTGGTAGTGCGCCAGATATTGCGGGTAAAAACATAGCCAATCCAGCTGCACAAATCTTGTCATTGGCATTATTAGTTCGTTACAGTTTCAAACGTGATGATATTGCATCAGCTATCGAAACCGCAGTAAATAAAGCATTAGAGCAAGGCTACCGTACTATTGATTTAGCCCAAAAAGAACAACCGATTTCAACTGACGAAATGGGAGACATAATTTGTAAGCTCATTTAATCAGATTGATGTTATTTATTGTATCACTTAGGGATAAGCCAAGTAGGCAGAATAAACAACTACTTGTATCCCTCTTAAATGCGACTAATTAAGCTTAGTATTCATAAAATTATGTCTAAAACCCAACGCAGTTAAGTTGTAAAAATAATAAGGAATATGCAATGTCAAAAACACTGTATCAAAAATTATATGATGCACACGTCGTTTATGAAGCACCAAACGAAACACCCATATTATATATTGATCGTCATTTAGTTCATGAAGTCACCTCTCCACAAGCCTTTGATGGTTTGCGTGCCATGAATCGTAAAGTTCGTCAGCCTCATAAAACTTTTGCGACGATGGATCATAATACTTCAACCAAAAGTAATGATTTAAATGCTTGTAGCGAAATGGCGCGCATTCAATTAACTGAACTGGCAAAAAACGCCAAAGAGTTTGGTGTTTCGTTATATGATTTACAAAGCCCATTACGTGGTATTGTCCATGTAGTTGGACCAGAACAAGGAATGACATTACCGGGTATGACAATCGTTTGTGGCGATTCACATACCGCAACCCATGGTGCCTTTGGTGCATTAGCTTTTGGCATTGGTACTTCCGAAGTTGAACATGTGTTAGCCACTCAAACCTTAAAACAAGGCAGAGCTAAAACCATGAAAATCGAAGTCAAAGGTCAAGTTGCTGACGGAATCACCGCCAAAGATATTATCTTAGCGATTATTGGCAAAACCACTAGTGCTGGTGGTACTGGGCATGTGGTTGAATTTTGTGGAGATGCGATTAAAGCATTATCAATGGAAGGCCGCATGACATTATGCAATATGGCAATCGAAATGGGTGCTAAAGCTGGCATAATTGCACCAGATGAAGTCACGTTTGAGTACTTAAAAGATCGTCAATTTTCACCAAAAGGTGAAAACTTCGACAAAGCGGTTGCTTATTGGAAAACACTAAAAACCGACGAAGGTGCACATTTTGATACCGTTGTGACGTTAGAAGGCAAAGATATCGCACCACAAGTTACTTGGGGAACTAATCCGGGTCAAGTAACTTCAATTGACGCAACCGTGCCGAACCCTGATCACTTTGCTGATCCTATTGAAAAACATTCTGCCGAGCGTGCATTAACTTATATGGGATTAACCGCTGGCACCAAAATGACAGATATTAAAATCAATAAAGTGTTTATTGGCTCTTGTACAAACTCACGTATAGAAGATTTACGAGCTGCTGCACAAATTGCTAAAGGCCGTAAAGTCGCTGAAGGTGTACAAGCATTAGTTGTACCCGGCTCAGGACCAGTAAAAGAACAAGCTGAAGCCGAAGGGTTAGATAAAATCTTTATTGATGCAGGATTTGAATGGCGCTTACCGGGTTGCTCTATGTGTCTTGCAATGAACGATGATAAATTAGCACCAGAAGATCGCTGTGCATCAACCAGCAACCGTAATTTTGAAGGCCGCCAAGGGCGTGATGCTAGAACACATTTAGTTAGCCCAGCAATGGCAGCTGCCGCAGCGATTACTGGTCATTTTACAGATATTCGCAAACCATTTTAAGGAGAGAGCTGTCATGGCAAAATTTACAAAACATACTGGGCTAGTCGTTCCTTTGGATGCGGCTAATGTTGATACAGATGCAATCATTCCAAAACAGTTTTTACAGAAAGTAACACGCACTGGATTTGGTAAACATGCCTTTCATGAATGGCGCTTTTTAGATGATGCTGGCGAGCAGCCTAACCCTGAATTTGTCTTGAATAAACCCCGCTATAAAGGCGCCAGCATTTTATTGGCGCGAGAAAATTTCGGTTGTGGTTCTTCTCGTGAACATGCGCCATGGGCGCTTGCCGATTATGGATTTAAAGCCATTATCGGCTCAAGCTTTGCCGATATCTTTTATAATAACTCATTTAACAATCAGTTATTATTGGTTAATTTATCCGAAGCCGATGTCGATGAACTATTTAAAATTGTTGAAGCAAATGAAGGTATTGAATTTACCATTGATTTAGTCAATGAGATCGTCACGGCTGGAGACAAGCAATATCCATTTAAAATTGATGCCTTTAAACGTCACTGTTTACTAAATGGTTTAGATAATATTGGTTTAACCTTACAACATGAAGAAGCGATTAGCGACTTTGAACAGAAAATCCCGTCATTTTTAGCTTAATTTCAACTTTTGGGCGTTTATTTGCGCCCAATCCAATAATGAGAATCACCAATGGCAACACATCATGATAATGTAAAACAGCAGTTTGGCGAACAAGCCAATGCTTATTTAACCAGTAAAGTACATGCGCAAGGACCTGATCTTGAATATTTATCTAACCTACTTATCCCACATTCCGAGGCAAGTCTACTTGATATGGGATGTGGCGCAGGTCATGTCAGTTTTATTGCAGCAAAATATGTTAAACATGTTACTGCCTATGATCTTTCAAATGAAATGTTATCGGTTGTCGCGCAAACAGCAAAAGAGCGCGGTTTACAAAATATAACCGTTAAGCAAGGTTATGCTGAATATCCCCCTTTTGCTGATAATCAATTTGATATTGTTGTCAGCCGTTATTCAGCACATCACTGGCATGATGTAGGTAAAAGCATTCGACAGCTCCATCGAATAACTAAACCTGGTGGTAAATTAATTATTATGGATGTTGTTTCACCTGGTCATCCTGTATTAGATGTTTGGCTACAAACTGTTGAAGCCTTGCGTGACACATCACACGTTCGTGACTATACCCCCGGTGAATGGTTAACCTTTTTAACTGAAGCGGGTTTCATCATTAATAATATAGCTCGCCACCGTTTAACACTCTCTTTTGATACATGGGTTAAACGAATGCGTACTCCTGAACAGTTAATTGAGGCAATACGAATTTACCAAGAAACCGCAGCTGACGATACAAAAAGTTATTTTGAACTTCAAGCTGATGGTTCTTTTACTACGGATATGATGATTATTGAAACTAAAAAAGTCATTTAAAATAATCCGTTGCCGTAAACAGTTTTAAATTTAAAGCTGTTTACGTTGACTTGATGGTGGAATTGATAAAGCTTCACGGTATTTTGCTACGGTTCGGCGAGCAATAATAATACCTTGTTCTTCAAGTAACGAAACTAATTTGCTATCACTCAGTGGCTTTTTACTATCTTCTGCTGATATATATTTTTTAATTAAAGCACGAATAGCCGTCGACGAGGCTTCACCACCTGATTGTGTGTTTACATGGCTAGAAAAAAAGAATTTTAATTCAAATATACCCGTCGGGCATTGTAAATATTTTTGAGTTGTCACTCGAGAAACCGTTGACTCATGCATTTCAATTGCGCTTGCAACATCAGATAAAATCATTGGCCTCATATATTCTGTGCCCAGTTCGAAAAACTCCCGCTGATGTTCTACAATAAATTGACTTACTTTAAGTAAAGTTTCATTGCGATTTTCAATACTTTTAATAAACCAATTCGCATTTTGCAAATGTGATCGGATATATTGGCTATCGCTTTCGCTTACTGTCTTTTCCATCGCCGCATATTGCTGATTTATGCGTAGGGTCGGCATTATGTCATTATTCAAATCAACAACCCAGCTTCCATTCACTTTTTTTACTAAAACATCAGGTATCACATAATCTGGCGCAGACATATTAATAAAATCACCGGGATAGGGCTGTAAGTGTTGTATAAAATCGACGGCCTCTTTTAACTGCTCATCGTTAGCATTTAATACTTTTTTTAACGTTCTATAATCACGATTTGCTAATAAATCTAAATAATTATCAATAATTAATTTAACAAGTGGTGGCGACACTAAATGTTGAGTTTGAATAGACAAACACTCCTGCAATGTTCTTGCACCAACACCAATGGGATCAAAATTCCATATTCTTTTTAATACCGCTTCAACTTCAGCTAATTCAATTTCATCATTACCTTGTTCTTCAAGTATTTCTTCAGTTGAAACAGTTAAATAGCCTCGTTCATCAATAGCTTCAATAAGAGAAACGGCAATCGCCCGATCAATTTCACTAAAAGGAGTTAGCTCAAGTTGCCACTCTAAATAATCATGTAGCGTTTCGTGGGTTTCGCCCTGATAAATAGGCAATTCATCATTGCGATAATCGGAATTAGTACCAGATGGGGTCCCTGCGGTATAAATATCATCTAAAGATGCATCAAGTGGAATATTGTCAGGAATTTCTTGGCTATCTAAGGCATCACGCGTATCAATATGTTCAATTTCATCATTTTGTTTAACGCTAATTTCATCATATTGATCGGCAATTTCCAGTAATGGGTTATTTTCAAGTTCAGTTTGAATTTCTTGCTGTAATTCTAAAGTTGACAACTGCAATAATCGGATCGCCAATTGTAATTGTGGCGTCATAGATAATTGTTGAGAGACATTCAGTTGTAAACTGGGTTTGCTCATAATCTGAACTCATTTCCTAAGTAAACACGTTTTACATCTTCGTTACTTAAAATGCTACTCGGTGTACCTTCTGCAATTAAATGACCTTTACTAACAATATAAGCTCGCTCACAAACATCTAATGTTTCACGAACATTATGGTCAGTTATTAAAACGCCCAGCCCACGATCACGTAAATGCTTGATGATATTTTTAATATCTATTACCGAAATCGGATCCACTCCAGCAAAAGGTTCATCAAGCAAAATAAATTTAGGATTAGCGGCTAATGCCCTTGCTATTTCAACTCGGCGCCTTTCACCTCCAGATAGCGATTGTCCTATGCTGTCACGGATATGGGTAATATGAAACTCTTCAAGTAATTCTTCAGCACGGTCTATTTTTTCTTTTTTATCAATATCTTTCCGTGTTTCTAAAATTGCCATAATGTTATCAATTACAGACAATTTTCTAAAAATTGAGGCTTCTTGCGGTAAATAGCCAATCCCTTTTTGTGCTCGTTCGTGTAACGGTAAAATGCTAATATCATGATCATCAAGATAGATTTTTCCTGCATTTAAGGTCACAATACCAACCACCATATAGAACGTCGTCGTTTTACCGGCACCATTTGGTCCTAATAGCCCAACAATTTCGCCAGAATTAACAGTTAAGCTCACATCTTCAACTACACGTCGTTTTTTGTATACTTTAGCTAAATTTTCCGCTTTTAAAATTGACATTTTATTTGTTCATCTCTTTAACTTGGCTTGGGATGATAGTGCTTTTTACCCGTCTATTTTTACCTGGTTGAGCAAATATTTGCTGTTTTTTAATATCATAAGTAATCAGATCACTAACAATATGATTATCTTGTTGAAATAATTCGGCATGACCTTGTAGCACAATATTATTTTGTTTTACATTATAAATTACTTGCGCTGACTGTCCTGTTACGATCTTATTTTTTTTCGGTAAAATTTGCTTATAACTTACAGGATTACCATAAGCCGTGATTTTTTGTTTTTCTGCGTTTTGCATATCAGTGATTACAACTTTATCAGCTTTTATCGTTAACCCATCTTGAACAATAACAACGTTACCAATAAATGTAATCGTATTATTTTCAATATCAATCTGCTGATTATCAGCATCAATCGCAACAGGTTTGTTATCGGCAAAAATTTTTGAATTTTCTGATTGCGTAATGGATTCATTTGCAAAACTACTTAAAGAGATAGGTAGCAATAAAATTAATGAAAAAACAACTTGTTTTAGCGAACTCATATTTTATTTTGCCTCAGTATTATAATATGTTTTTACATTTTCAAGTATATTAGCTGTTTTTGCATGTAAATCCCCAGCTAATCCAACACCTGTTGAATAAAATCCCACTCCATTAATAATGACAGGATCTTTTGATGTCACTATCTGTGAAGTTAAATCAACCACTGCATTATCTGTTTTTACTTGTTTTAATTGGGCTTCTTGTGTCAAATTATCTAACTGCACATCAGTATAAAGGTAAAGAAGTTTATCATTAGTCAGCTCTGCTTTCTTCGCTTTTATATGCCATGTAGCGACATGATTTTGATCATAAAGAGTCAAATTAGGCAAATCAAATGCTGTTTTACCGGCATCATCAAAATATCTAACATTGCTTGATTCGATTTTATATACAAGTTCGCCAGATAAATCGTAAATATCTGTTAACATGTCATCACTTTGATAAATCGGCTTATCTGATGTATTTTTAGCTGATTGACTTATTGCCTCATCTCCTTTTTGATAATTGTAATAAACACCAATAACAATGACGAGAAGTAAAAAACAGATCAGATTTTTTTTATTCATAACATATGTTAATCACATTAATAAGAAATTATTATTTCAAATGCCCAAAATTTTATTTATTCTACTTTATTTTTTATTAAATTAATATCGCACATTGAAAGAAGTTAAATCGTTTTGTGGCTTTAACTCAACTATATTGACAAGTGAAATGCTTGCTGATGCAGGACCGCCACTTTCAATCCATTGTATTAATTTTGCGATTTGTAAGTTATCACCTTGAGCAATAATCTTAACATCACCGTTATCTAAATTTTGAACATAGCCAACTAAACCTTGTTTTGTGGCTTGTTGATAAGTAAAAAAACGAAACCCTACTCCTTGCACGCGACCACTAACATTTATTTGAACTTTTTTAATCATCATGCCCCTCCTTTCCTTTATTATTAAATCAAATCTATTTATTTTTATGATGAAATGCTAATTTAGATTAACACTGCGAGATATCATCGCCTATTTTGATCAACTAACTTATCAAAAAACAAACACCATTCAACAACAAATACTATACTTTTAAGCTTAATTTTAGTTAAATTCTTCATATAAAAATAAATTTTATAATCTATTTTTATAAAATGAGTAACGATATTTAATAATAAAAAATTAACATAATGGAAATAAAATGCTATTGAAATATAAAAAAAGCCTGTGCTTACTTTGGCTATTATCTGTATTAAGCTACTATACACTTTGTGCCTGTGTTTTTGCTAATATTGAAATTAATCAACAAAAAATAGGTAACGTTATTGATGAATTTAATGGCGTAAATGTCTACTATAATGGCAGTATCAATAATGTAAGTGGAAGAAATATTGCTAAAGATGGTTATAATTTAGGTTTAAAATATCAATGTGTTGAATTTATCAAACGCTATTATTATCAACGCTTCAATCACAAAATGCCAAACAGCTATGGACATGCAAAAGATTTTTTTGATCCAACAATTGCCGATGGCAAAATTAATCGCCAACGCAATTTATTACAATTTCATAATGGTTCGCCCACAAAACCACAAGTTGACGATATTATTGTTCTTAATTGGACTAGCTATGGGCATGTTGCCATTATAAGTAAAGTAACGGACAACGAAATTGAAATTGTTCAGCAAAATGCTGGACCTACAGCAAGCAGTCGAGCAACTTTTCCCTTAATTTTTAAAGATGGAATATGGACAATAGAAGCTGTTGGCGTTTTAGGTTACTTGCGTAAAATTTAATAAACATAAAACAATATTTCTAAAAACGCTAGCTTCGCGTTATACAATTTATACATAAGTAATATTAGGTATTGCTGATAAAAGATTAGTCAATAAACCATTCTGTTTTTTGTTGAGAAACAATTTTGATAGTCTGTAAAATTGCCGATAAATGTTCATGCTGAGCAATTGTGGCAAGTTCTGGATCATGCTTTTTCAAAGCCATCAGAATTTTTTCATGTTGTTTAACCAGATCATCGGGTGACGAAATTTCTTCCAACGAAAGAAATCTAACTCTATCCATCATTGCCTTAATATTTTCAACACTTTCCCATGCTAACTGGCAATCTATCACATTCATTAGAATTTGATGAAATTCATCGTCTTTTTCAAGAAAATAATGAAAGTTTTTTTGTTTATTCGCCTCTTTTTGCTCCTCAAGATTTTTTTGCAACAATAAAATATGCAAATCGTTAATTTCTATCGCCGCTCGCCTGATAATTGCACATTCAATCGCATCTCGAATAAATTGTCCATCAATGACTTTCTTAATAGAGATTTTAGTTACAAATGTTCCTCGCTGAGGTAAAATTTGAACCAAGCCTGCTTCTGCTAGCTTAATAAATGCTTCTCGAACTGGCTGTCTAGAAACATTAAACTGGCTAGAAATTTCTTTTTCTGAGAGTAAAACACCAGGTAATATCTGACAGGTAATAATAGCTTTTCTTAATTTGCGGTAGATTTGCTGATTAACGGGTTCAGAAGTATTTAAGTCGATAGGTGTAAACATATACCATTCTTATGTTAAGAAAAATAAAAACAAGAATAGTAGGTGATTTTTAAATAGAAGAAAAGCTTTTTTGATAGACAATTACCAATAATCACCAATAAAAAGTTATCTGGGCTAAACGAAAAATGAAAAGTGTAATTGCTCTTACGAGCAATTACACTTTTTTTCTTATTAATTATGTTAGTTGTGTTAGTAATGATTTAGTAAATTCTTTCTAATTGTTTAACCGACTGTTTAGCGCCAATATCCCGTAAAGACAAATAAGCTTTAATGACCTTTTCAACAAAACATGGATTGTTAGGCAAATCATCACCAAATACTTGTGATAATGACAATAATGATTTTACTCGCTCTTGATTATCATTGCTATTTGCCACTAATTCTTTCAACTTATCAGCCATTGGATCACTTACCTCAATTGCCTTACCTGCATCGTCTACGCCACTGACATATCGCATCCAAGCAGCTACACCTAATGCTAAACAATCAAACTGTGTACCATTTTTTAAATGGAAACGAATGGAATCAAGCATCCGTTGCGGTAATTTTAATGTACCATCCATGGCGATTTGCCAAGTCCGATGTTTTAAACCCGTGTTACGATAACGATCAAGTAAACAATCAGCATAAGCTTGTAAATCCACACCTTTGACACGTAGCGTTGTTGCTTGTTCATTAATCATCAAATGCCTTGCGGCTTTAACATAACTAGGATCTTGCATACATTCATCAATATGTAAATAACCTGCTAAATATCCTAAATAAGCAAGAAACGAGTGGCTACCATTTAACATTCTTAATTTCATTTCTTCATATGGTAATACATCAGTTACTAGCTCAGCGCCAGCTTTTTGCCAATCAGGGCGGCCTGCAACAAAATTATCTTCAATCACCCATTGCTTAAAAGGCTCGCCAGCCACACCAGCTGGATCTTCGATACCTCCTAGTTGTTTTTTTATTTTTTCCATGGTTTCTGGTGTCACTGCTGGCACAATGCGATCAACCATAGTTGATGGAAAGGTAACATTATCATCGATCCAGCTAGCTAAATTTGGATCACGCTGTTTAGCCAGCGCTAAAACAACGTTTCGTGTCACATGGCCGTTTTCTGGCATATTATCACAAGACATAACAGTAAACGGTTTTAGACCTTTTTCTTTACGCATTCGCAATGCTTCAACAATCACTCCTGGTAATGTTTTTGGGGTAGCCGGATTGTCAATATCGTGCTTAATAAGCGGGTTATTTAGATCAATTGATGCTGTTGAAGGTAAATAACAATAACCCTTTTCAGTGACTGTTATTGAAACAATTGCTATTTCTGGGCGTGTCATTACTTCTAATACTTTAGCAATGCCATCTATATCTGCATGTAATGCTTCTTTAACAACACCAACAACACGAGTAGACCAGTTGTCATATGACATTTCACAAACACTAAATAGATAATCTTGTTCTTTTAAATCGGCTATTTGTTTTTCACCACCAATTAAATTAACTTCACAATATCCCCAATTACAACCATGTTTAGTTGCTACAATATTGGTAAACACAGCTTGGTGAGCACGGTGAAATGCGCCAAATCCAAGATGAACCATTTTGGTTTTAAGATTGTTTCTATCATAACTTGGTATAACTACCTTTTCAGGTAGTTGTGATAAAGTTTGGTTTGATAATCTCATTATTTTTCCTTCAATATCTTAAATTATTATGCGGCATCATTTAAATCAGATAAATTACGATCTTTTACTTCTGGCATAAAAATCGCAGATACCAAGCCGATACAAGAGTAAACAATAATCATAACTACAATTGGCCACCAATCGTTTACAACCTGACAGAAAATACCCGCCAACATAGGTCCAAAACCAACAGCGATAAGACCTCCTGCTTCTTTAGATATAGCCATTTGAGTAAAGCGATTACGAGCGCCAAACATTTCAGCCATGGTGATATTTTCTAGTGCAAATAATCCTAATACTGCAACATTGTGAATAACAATTAAACATAACATTATGGTACTGACCGAATAATTTTTATCAACAATAATAGATAACATTGGATAAGCAAGAATAATTGCAGATACTGTCAAAAAAATATAAGGAATTCGTCGGCCAATTTTGTCAGATAACCATCCTAAAAAAGGAATAGAAGCAAATCCCACAATAGAACTAATCATTAATGCATCTGTCGGTATACTTTTTTCAAATAATAAAGCCTGCACTAAATAACCAGCTAAAAAAGTTTGAATTAGCCCCGAATTTCCCGCCTGTCCAAAACGTAACCCTGTTGCAAGCCAAAATGATCTACTTTTTATCATTTCAACTAATGAAATAGGTTTAATTAGTTGTTTATCATTAACTGAGTGAGTATTTGCATCATTAACATTATCAAATACAGGGCTTTCTTTTAAATTCATTCGAAGCCATATAGCAAAGATCATAACAAGTGCACTAGCAAGAAAAGGAACTCGCCATCCCCATAAAATTAATTGTTCTTTATCTAAAAAGAAAAACATAATAGCCCAAATCGCAGTAGCGCTGAGTGTTCCGCAGTTTGTGCCCATTGCCACTAAAGAAGAAATGATTCCTCTTTTTCCCTTAGGAGCATATTCTGCAAGCATAGTGCCTGCACCAGAGATTTCAGCACCTGCACCCAAACCTTGAACAATACGCAAAATCACCAACATTAAAGGAGCCAAAATACCGACTTGAGTATAAGTCGGTAATACGCCAATTAATGTTGTGCAAATTCCCATCATAGTAATGGTTATAAATAAAACTTTTTTTCTCCCAATGGTATCTCCCAATCGCCCAAAAATAAAGGCACCAACGATACGGGCAATATATCCTGCACCATAGGTTCCCATTGCTAAGATTAGAGCCATAATTGCCGATTGCTCGGGAAAAAATATTTCATGAAATACGAGTGCAGCACCTAAAGAATACAATTGAAAATCCATAAATTCTAATGCTGTTCCAAGCCATCCTGAAACAGCTGCTTTAACTAAATCCGAAGCATTTCTTTCACATTTATTATTTCCTATATTACTCATATTTTACTCGCTTTATAATTTTGTATATAAAAAGGTCATTTATAAAACCGTTTTAAAAATCACTAACTAAAGGTTAGTAATACCTTGCAACACTGTTTTTGATCTTTTTCAAAAGTCTCAATAGCCTGAATAACTTTTATATAATCAAATCTGTGAGTAATTAATTTTTGCGGATCAATTAATTTTTCTTTTAGCCAATCAATTACAACTGGAAATTTTTTAGCATTTAATCGAGAAGAAAAAATAGATAACTCTTTACTTGTAATACTTTGCTGAGTTATCGGGCAGGCTTCACTTGAAAATCCCATAATCAAGATTCTTGCTGCTGGTGATGCAATAGTAATTGCTTCTTGTAAAATAGATGGATGACAGGCAGCATCAATAATAACTGTTGGTTTAATACTAAGCCTATCAAGTTCGTCTTTTAAAGATAAAGAGGTGTTGTTTATTACTCTATCAGCACCACTAATTTTTGCCATATTTAAACGCTCGTCAATCCGATCTACAACAATGACTTCTTTAACGTTATACACCCCTTTAAGGGCTTGAACTGATGTTAACCCCATCGGCCCTGCACCATAAATTAAAGCCACGTCATTTTCTGTTGGTTTTAAATGAGCGGTTACATTTGCTGCAATAGTAAATGGCTCAATCATCACAGCTGATTCATCACTGATTTCATCAGGTATAGTGTAAGCATTTTGACTTGGCACAACAGCATATTGGCTAAAGCCTCCATCACGATGCACACCCAATACAGTTAAAGATTCACACACATTAGGGCGACCTACTGAGCATGGATAACAATGCCCACAGCTAATAACGGGATCAACAGAGACCCTCTCCCCAATCCTTGCAATATCGACATTTTCACCGACATCATCAATAATTCCAAAAAATTCATGTCCTATGACTCTTGGGTATTTAGCAAACGGGTTATGTCCCCTATATATGTGGCTATCAGAACCACAAATTCCTGCCAATTTTACTTTTACTCTAACTTCACCTTTTGCTGGTTGAGGAACTTCTCGTTCCTCTATTATCAAGTCATTAGGTTGTTTGACTACAATGCTTTTCATATAAACTCCTATTAATTTACCAATTCCACAAAGTACCATCTTCTAAGCGTGCAATTGGTAAATAAGCTGGGTTGTAAGGGTATTTTTCGGCAAGTTTTTCATCAAAATCAATGCCCAATCCTGGTTTGTCACTTGGGTGCATATAGCCATCATTAAAGGTCCAATTTGGTGAAAATACCTCTAACATTTGCTCTGAATAGCCCATAAATTCTTGTACTCCAAAGTTAGGTACCCACAGATCAAAATGTAGTGCTGCCGCATGACAAATTGGTGATAAATCAGACGGTCCATGAGATCCTGTTCTTACTTGATAAAGCGCGGCAAAATCAGCAATACGGCGCATATGAGTAATACCGCCTGCATGAGTAATTGTGGTTCGAATGTAATCAATTAATTGTTCTTGTATAAGTTGCTTACAATCCCATATGCTGTTAAATACTTCACCGACCGCAATGGGGGTGACAGTATGTTGACGAATTAAACGGAAGCATTCTTGGTTTTCGGCAGGGGTTGGATCTTCCATCCAAAATAGGCGGTAATCTTCTATACTTTTTCCAAAACGAGCTGCTTCAATAGGAGTTAGGCGATGATGCATGTCATGTAGTAAATGCTCATTAAAACCAAATTTACTCCGTACGGCTTCAAACAGTTTAGGCATAAAATCAAGATATTTTTCTGTTGCCCAGCACTGTTCTTCTGGGTAGTTTCCACGTGTTGCGGGTTCGTAAGCTAGGTTTTTTCCTTTACTTTGACCATAAGTCGTTTTCATACCCGGTATACCACATTGAACACGAATCGCTTTGAAACCCATTTCTTGATGTTTAGCATAATCATCTAATGCTTCATCAATACTTGCGCCTGTAGTATGGCAATAAACCATTACACCAGTACGAGATGCGCCACCTAATAATTGGTAAAGTGGCATATTGGCTAATTTACCTTTAATATCCCAAAGCGCCATATCTATTGCCGAAATAGCGGACATCGTTACTGGCCCACGGCGCCAATAAGCACCTTTATAAAAATATTGAAAGATATCTTCGATTTGATGTGGATCTCGCCCAATAAGTTGTGGGCAAAGGTGATCTTTAAGATAAGATGCTACGGCTAATTCACGTCCATTAAGTGTGGCATCACCAACACCATAAACGCCTTCATCGGTTGTTATTTTTAATGTAACAAAATTTCTTCCTGGGCTGCATACAAAAACTTCTGCTTTAACAATTTTCATTTAAGACCTCGTTTATAATTCTATGACATAAAAATATCACCATAAATACTACCATACAAGTAGATTTGTACATTTTTTGTGAAATTTATCACAAAAAAATGGCTTTTTGTTAAAACATTTCAGGAAATATGATGTTTATGTATAAAACACCGAAAGATAAAGGTGGTAAAATTAGTAATCGTCTCTTCTTTTAAGTACGTTAGCGATATAATAGGATCTTTTATGACTGGATTTTAACGGCTACCCGTTCCAGTTTTTAAACCAATATGCTTTATAATTAGTGGGTTATATTTTGATATTATTAATAGATAATTATGATTCTTTTACATTTAATATTCACAATTATCTGTGCCAAGTTGGCGCAAAAGTTAAAGTCATTAAAAATGATGAAATGACAATTGAACAAGTAAAAGCGCTTACCATTTCTAAAATTATTATTTCCCCGGGTCCTGGCGCACCAATTAATGCAGGAATATCACTTGCAGTTATTGCTGAGTTTTCTCATATTTGCCCGATACTGGGAATTTGTTTGGGACATCAAGCGATAGCTCAATATTATGGTCACCACATTATTAAAGCGCCAATACCTATGCATGGTAAAATTGATGAAATAACTCATGATGGCCTAGGGATATTCAAAGGAATTCAATCCCCGCTTTCGGTTGTTCGCTATCATTCATTGATTGTTTGTGATAGTTTTTTACCAGAAGATCCGCAGTTAGTTGTAACGGCGAGAAATCATGATGGGTTGATTATGGGATTGCGCCACAAAACATTACCCATTGAATCCGTCCAATTTCATCCTGAAGCCATTAAAACCGAATCCGGTTTACAAATGATTAATAATTTTGTCCATAAGTAATATTTAAAATGAAAATTTATATCGATTTTGAAGGTGAGCGTAAATATTTTTGTAATCCTATCAAAGTGTTAGTATCACATGATTGTTCTTCAATTAAGCAACAACTTGATGAGGTTGAAAAGTTTACTCAACAAGGTTATTTTGCTGTTGGTTACCTTGCCTATGAAAGTGCAATGGGATTAAATAGTGCAAACAAAACCAAAAATAGTCATGGTTTTAATCAAGATTTACCCCTTCTTTTATTTGGAATTTTTGATGATGTTACTGTCCTTAAGCAACCAGAAATCAGTGATTATACGCCCCCAAATTTTGATTTAATCAGTGACACCGCATTTGATGAATATCAGCAAAAAATAGCTTATATTAAATCACAAATTGAATTAGGCAATACTTACCAGACTAATTACACTATTCAATTTACTGCACCCTTTAATGAAAGCGCTATTGATTATTACCATTTTCTACAAAAAAATAATCAGGCAGATTATTGTGCTTATCTTGAGTTTGACGATTATTATATTTTATCAATTTCGCCAGAATTATTTTTCAAGTTAGACAATAAAGTTATTACCACTAAACCAATGAAAGGAACAACAGGGCGTGGCTTAAATAACCAGCAAGATAAACAGCAATTAGATTTATTATTTTCAGAAAAAAATCAAGCCGAAAATATGATGATTGTTGATTTATTGCGTAATGATTTAAGTAAAATTGCAAAGCCTGGCTCTGTCACAGTGCCTCAATTGTTTGAGGCTGAAAAATATCCCACTGTTTGGCAGTTGACGTCAACGATTCAAGGTGAATTGCAAGACGATGCCAATTTATATCAAATTTTTCAGGCGCTATTCCCTTGTGGTTCAATTACTGGCGCACCAAAAACCAGTACTATGCAAATTATTGCAGACAGTGAAAACACACCTCGTGGCATTTACTGCGGAACAATTGGTTATATTGAGCCGTATATGAATAAAGCCATATTTAATATTCCAATTCGTACCTTAACTGTGCATAATCAACAGATGTGCTATGGCGTTGGTGGGGGTATCACGTGGGATTCAACATCACAAGACGAATATAACGAGATCTTAGCGAAAACAGCCATTTTAAATCGTACTACTGCTATCCCAAAATATATTATTGAATCGTTGTTGCTTGAAAAAGGACAATTGTTATTATTAGATGAACATTTAAGCAGGCTTGCTCAATCAGCTGATTATTTTGATTTTAACTGTGATATTCATGCAATTAAGTTGCAACTGATTAAGTTAGCAAACTCATCACCAAAAGCATGTTATAAAGTGAGAATCTTACAGCAAAAAGATGGGCATTGCACGATTAGTAAAGATATCATTAACACGCCGATGAGCATTAATGAAATCCGATTAGCGCCACAGTGTGTTCATACGCAAAATGTGTATTTGTATCATAAGACATCAAATCGTGAGCACTTTCCAGATTTAGCAGTTGGGAAAGAGTATATTAATTTTAATCAACACAATGAAGTAACTGAATTTGTCAATGGAAATTTGGCATTGCGACTTAATGGTCAATGGTTTACGCCTAAAAAAGAATCGGGATTACTTGCTGGTACCATGCGGCAATTTTACTTAAATCACAATCAGTTGTTAGAAAAAACAATTGTAAAAGATGATCTTTTAAATGCTGATAAAATTGCTTTTATCAATAGTGTTCGTAAATGGGTAGAAATTGATGATGTTGTGTTTAGCCAGTTTAAGTTGCGATTAAGAAAAAATCGCATTTAAATGTAGAGATTCCGTCAGCTTGCTGACGGAATTTGAATAAACACTATTGTTTTATTGCGTTTGCAAAGTCTAATTCCTCATCATGCCATCCTTTTGATAGTGCTTTAACTAAAGCATCATACCCATTGGTTGCTAAAGGAACATGACGCTCAAATGGTTTAGTTTCAATATTATTTTTACTATCAGTAACAACCCATCGCCCTTTTATTACCGCATCGCCCGTATAGCTGCCATGGAAGCCATCAATAAATAATTTTATCGTTAATATTGGCGTTGTAATTGATCGGCTGGATACAACATAATTAGGCAACAAAGCGGTTAAATCTTGCGTTAATCGCTCTTCAAGTTGTTGAGATAAAGTTGATGCCCATAGATGATTCGCTGCCGTTTCATATTTGATATCGTCTGTTTGCAATACAATGCCTGGGTTATTTAAAAAGCTTGCCACATCAACCGATTCAATCCAAATAAAATGATTAGTGATTTTCATATTTTTTGACACTGGGCTGAGTGGATTACTTGTTAGCTGAAAATAACTTTTACTTGGGCTACTAGCCGAGCAACCCACTAATATAGCAAACAATGGCATAAATATGACTATAAGTAACTTTTTATCTATTTTGTTCATTATTTTTTACCTTTTGCTTTAGGTTCTTGATCCTTTTTCGTCGGAGCAGAAAAAATCAGTGCATTACTTTTATTATTGAGCGTATTAAGTAACGGGGTAAGTTCATCCATCATGTGTTGAACTTTTTGTAAGCTTTCTTTCATTTGATTATTTAGTTCAGATCCTGGTTGTAGCCCTTTCATTGTTTCATTTAGTGAACGTAATGTTTTTTGCAGATCTTTTGGCATATTCTGCATTTCTTTACTCGCCATAATTCGATTTAATGAATTCATTAGTTTTTCACTGGTAGCCAATGATTTATTAAACTGTGATACGGTGTTGTTCAGTGGTAAGTTATTAAAATTATCTAATAGCTGAATAATTTTTGCTTGAATTTGTGCAATTCCTGTCGACGTTGTTTCAATGGTATCGTAACCAAACTGTTGCGCTAATTTTGGATCATATTTATTTTTTAAGTCAGGGTAAAAATCAAGATCTATATATAATGCGCCTGTGAACATGTTGGAAGTTTTTAATGAAGCTCTTAAGCCATTTTGTTGTTCTCTGATGATCAATGCCGCAATGTCAATTTTTTCATCAACAAGTTCTGATAAACGATCGGGTTCAATTCTAATTAATATTGGAACTCTTTTATTTAAAATCGATGATTGTTTTAACATTTCAGCGGTATAAAATGGCACTTTTGAAACTGTTCCTAGCCTAATTCCGTGATATTCAACGGGTACCCCTTCTGATAAGCCTGAAATGGAATCGGAAAGCATAATAAGAAATTCTTTGTATTCAGTATATTGTGAATCTTGGATAGATTTTTTGTCTTCGTATAATGTATAAACTGAATTTTGTTCAGCTGGCGCACCTAATTTTGAACCTTCAGGCAAATCAAAACTGATTCCACCAGACATTAAGACATCTAAAGAAGGGACATCTAAGCTGGCGCCTCGAGATGAGAGAGTTAAGTTAATTCCGCCTTCTTTCCAGAACCGCACATTTTGTGTTACTAGTACATCGTAAGGTTTGGTAATAAAAATTTGGTACTTCATTTTACGTGATTCAACATCAAATTCTGACGTTTCAACATTACCTACACGATAACCATGAAACATGACAGACGCGCCTCTAGGAATTACCCCATTTTGATCGCTTTCTAAATTTAGACGAATTCCTTTAATGCTTGGATCGGACAACGGAGGGGCATCAGACAGGACAAAAGGTTTATGTTGAAAACTGTGGGTATCATTTCCAGCAACGAGTTCTATATAAACACCCGATAAAATCGTGCCAAGTCCAGTTACGCCATCTCGACCAATTTCTGGCTTCACAACCCAAAAAATAGAGTCATTTTTTAGTAGCGGATCCATATCATTATAAATACGCCCTTTTATTACTACTTGCGTGTAGTCGTCAGATAGAGTTACTTCATCGACGATACCGACATCAACGCTACGGTTTTTAATAACCGTTTTCCCAGCAACAATGCCATTGGCGTCTTTTGCAAGCAATGTAAACGATGTTCCTCTATCGGCAAAATGCGCATAGATTATCCAAAGACCAACAATTGCAGTAACAATGGGGATGATCCATATTGCTGAAATAGCTCTAATTTTAATTATTTTTGCTAATTTACTTGATGTTGTCATATTGTTCCTATTAATCTATTTTTTTATTTTGCGGTAGATCCCAAATTAAACGAGGATCAAATTTTTGTGATGCAATCATTGTAATAATCACAACAGTTGCAAAAAATGTAACGCCAATATCAGGATAAACACCCATCATTTGTTGATTTCTAACTAAAGAACAAATAACAGAAACCACAAATATATCTATCATTGACCATTTACCAATAAATTCAACTGCTGTATATAATTTTTTCATTTTCAAGCAATTATGATTATTTTTTCGTTTTACAGCCAGTGCAAAATAACAAAGCCAGCTTAGTGAAATAATTTTTAAGATGGGAATAGCGACACTGGCAATAAAAATAACAAGTGCAACAGGCACATCGCCTGCTTGCCACATATAAATGACACCATCCATAATGGTTGAACTTGATGGCGAACCAAATACAACAGTTATCATAATGCCGAATAAATTAGCGGGAATGTAAAGAATCAATGAAGTAACCAATAAAGCAATAGTCCATTGTATCTTATCGCGTTCTCTGATTTTGCTTTTTTGTTTGCATCGAGGACATTTTATATAATGCTTAGGTAATATCGCCTCACAGCAACTGCATAATTTCAAATTTTGACAAATTCCCGTTTTACCAGCTTGTAATATACCTTGAGCAAAATTATTACGATGAATTTCATTCCAAATAGTTTCTTGAGAAAAAATCACTAAAGACTTTATATAAAAAAAGACAAACAGGCAAAATGCCCAAAATGTACTTGTGACGCCAATACTGCCATAACTCATGAGTTTAACAAAACTCACTAAAATTCCAGTAAGAAATATTTCAGGCATACACCAGTGTTGAAACTTTTCATAAACAATAAGTAGATCGCGTTTACGATATTTTGTTAAGGGTAATTTTGAACAAAGCAAAATAATAATTAATAAATTTAATATAGGAAAGAGTAAAACAAATAAGATAAAAAGTGCTGAAATATAACGATATTTATCAAAAAAAAGGGTTTTAGGAATATCTAATAGGCTAATACCAATAAAATTACCCACAATACGAATATCAATAAAAAGAAAGCCACATCCTACAATAATCATAATTAATGAGCAGGCTGCATACATAGCTGCATTAAATTTCATATTGCTATTATTTTTAGCTAACGTGGTATTACAACGAGGGCAAACAGCTTTATGCCCTACCGCTATATTAGATAATTCTATGACCAAATCACAGTGTGAGCATAAAACATAATGTTGTTTATCAATGGTCATTATTTCCCTTTATTCGATATTTATTTTTTAACCTGTAAAATATGTTAAATCGATATAACCTTTAAGTATAAAAGCCAATGAATTATTTTAAATTATTGGCGGTGGAATAATTACTTTCGTAAATAAAGAGGATTAAACCCTCTGCACCGCTAATGATATCAAATGGTATTTTGTTATGAAAGCATTAGCAAATTAAATTAATCAAATTCAATGATGAAATAATTTACGCCTTTTATGTGCATTTAAGCAACCACTATGCGTTTAAAATTGTTCAAATAGTATATATCGTAAAATTAACCGCCTAATTCAATAAATTTAATCTTGAATCTCAATATTTCATCACCATTTGTTAGTTTCAATTATGACATCAAATGAATTATTTATAAAAAAATTGTGAAACAGTTCTCATGATTAACTAAATAATTTCTATATATAAAAAAAACTTGATACTGTATAACAATACAGTATAATATATAGCCATATCCTAACTCATTGGAATTTTATAATATGAACGAAAACAAACAACGCGCACTTTCAGCAGCATTAAGTCAAATCGAAAAACAATTTGGTAAAGGTTCAATTATGCGTTTAGGTGATACCCAAACGTTGGATGTGGATGCGGTATCTACTGGTTCTTTAGGGCTCGATATTGCATTAGGTATCGGTGGCCTACCAATGGGTAGAATTGTTGAAATTTTTGGCCCTGAATCATCTGGTAAAACAACGCTAACTTTATCTGTGATAGCTCAAGCACAAAAAGAGGGTAAAACCTGTGCATTTATTGATGCTGAACATGCGCTAGATCCTATTTATGCTGCAAAATTAGGGGTGCAAGTCGACGATTTACTCGTTTCGCAACCCGATACAGGAGAGCAAGCACTTGAAATTTGTGATGCTTTAGTTCGTTCTGGTGCGGTTGATGTTATTATCGTTGACTCAGTAGCTGCATTAACACCAAAAGCAGAAATTGAAGGTGAAATGGGCGATTCTCATATGGGATTACAAGCTCGTTTAATGTCACAAGCATTGCGAAAACTAACTGCGAATATTAAAAATGCCAATTGTTTAGTTGTCTTTATTAACCAGATCCGTATGAAAATTGGTGTTATGTTTGGTAGTCCAGAAACGACAACTGGCGGTAATGCACTGAAATTCTATGCATCAGTACGTTTAGATATCCGCCGTACTGGTTCTGTAAAAGAAGGTGAAGATGTTGTTGGTAGTGATACTCGAGTAAAAGTGGTTAAAAACAAAGTGGCAGCCCCTTTTAGACAAGCTGAATTCCAAATTCTTTATGGTTGTGGTATTTCGAAAGAAGGCGAGTTAATTGATTTAGGCGTTAAGCATAAGTTAGTCGATAAAGCAGGAGCGTGGTATAGCTACAATGGCGAGAAAGTGGGTCAAGGTAAAGCTAATTCAATTAAGTTTTTACAAGAACACCCTGAGATCGCTTCAGAACTTGAAGCTAAAATACGCGAATTATTATTAAATAGCCCTGCTGTTTTTACAGCTGATGACCAAGCTATATCATCAGAAAGCGAAAGCGTTGAATAATGGAAACAAAACTGAACAAATCAATGCTCAATAAAGCTGTGCAATTACTTGCACAGCGCAACCATTCTTCTTATGAGCTAAGCCCAAAAATAGCCTCTTTTTTCATAAAAAAACTGCAATACACCGATGAAGAATACCATGACCAGTTAGCCAAACTAAAAATTGAAATACAATATGTTATTGAATATTGTATAAAACAAAATTGGATTAATGACGAACAATATATTGAAAATTATATTGTTATGCGAGCCAAAAAAGGTTATGGAAAATATAAAATAGCCATGGAACTTAAACAACGAGGTTTACCTGTTGATTTGAGCCGGCAACTTTTGCAAATTGCCGATATCAATTGGGAAAATATGGCATACGAGCAATTACTAAAAAAGCTAAAACAAATTGATTGTAAAAATAATAATAATAAACAAAAAGGTATGCAATTTTTAATGGCGAGAGGTTATACACAAGATGATATTAAAACTGCTTACGATTTATTGACTTAAATAATTATAATATCTACAATACTAAGTATATAGCTTAATAAAAGCAATTATAAATAAAGCTCGCAAATTCTTTTTTAGTTTTCCCTTATTTACTTGTAATATTAGTTAGATCCGTTTCGATATGAGAATATTTACTTTTCAACTTTAGTTGTAGCGGGTATATTACTATGTTTAAAAATCTATCGTTTTATATGGAAGCATAAATGAAAAGCACTGCAGAAATTCGTCAAAGTTTTCTTGACTTTTTCCGTGGCAAAGGACATGAAGTTGTCACAAGTAGTTCCCTTGTCCCGCATAATGATCCAACACTATTATTTACTAATGCTGGAATGAATCAATTTAAAGATGTCTTTCTTGGTATTGATAAACGCTCTTATACTAGAGCAACAACATCACAACGTTGTGTCCGCGCTGGCGGTAAACATAATGATTTAGACAATGTTGGTTATACAGCTCGCCATCATACTTTTTTTGAAATGCTAGGAAACTTTAGTTTTGGCGATTATTTTAAGCATGATGCAATACATTTTGCTTGGGAGCTATTAACCAGTAAAGAATGGTTTAACCTACCAAAAGATAGGTTAACGGTTACTGTCTATGAAACAGATGATGAAGCATATGCTATTTGGGAGAAAGAAATCGGTATCCCTAAAGAACGAATAATTCGTATTGGCGATAATAAAGGCGCGCCATATGCTTCGGATAACTTCTGGCAAATGGGCGATACAGGTCCTTGTGGTCCTTGTACTGAAATTTTCTATGATCATGGCGATCATCTTTGGGGTGGCCCTCCTGGTAGCGCTGAAGAAGATGGTGACCGATATATAGAAATTTGGAATATTGTCTTTATGCAATTTAACCGACGCCCTGACGGTACAATGGAATCATTGCCTAAGCCATCAGTTGATACAGGTATGGGGCTTGAGCGTATTGCCGCGGTGCTTCAGCATGTTAATTCTAATTATGAAATTGATTTATTTAAAAAATTAATTCACGATGCGGCTGAGATTATTCAAACTAAAGATTTGGAAAGTAAATCTTTACGAGTCATTGCCGATCATATTCGATCTTGCGCATTTTTAATTTCTGATGGTGTACTTCCATCTAATGAAGGTCGTGGTTATGTATTACGCCGTATTATTCGACGTGCTGTACGCCATGGGCATATGTTAGGCGCCAAAGATATTTTCTTCTATAAACTTGTTAAACCATTAATTGAAGTAATGGGAAGTGCTGCAATTGAATTAGGACAAAACCAGAAGTTGGTTGAAAACGCACTCAAAATTGAGGAAGAGCAATTTTTAAAGACACTAGAACGAGGGTTGTTTTTACTTGATCAAGAATTAACTAAAATAACGGGTAACATTTTACCTGGAGATATTGCATTTAAACTTTACGATACTTACGGTTTTCCTTTAGATTTAACTGCTGATGTTTGTCGTGAAAAAAATATTACTGTTGATGAAATTGGCTTTAATTTATGCATGGAAGAGCAACGTAAGCGAGCCCGTGAATCAAGCGCTTTTAATGTTGATTATAGTAATGTTATCAAACTTGATGATAAAACAGAGTTTTTAGGCTACCAAGAAGCAGAATCATCAGGAAAAGTTATCGCGATATTTAAAGATGGTCAAAAAGTTGAAAGTGTTAATTCTGGCGATGATGCTATTGTCATTTTAGATAAGACACCATTTTATGGCGAGTCTGGCGGTCAAATTGGCGATAAAGGGTTATTAACAGCAGCAAATGTTGAATTTACTGTTTTAGATAGTCAAAAATACGGCAAAAGTATTGGTCATATAGGTAAAATAATTAAAGGTTCTTTAAAAGTTGGCGATAATGTTACTGCTGCAATTGATGTGGAGTTACGTGAGCGTATTCGTCGTAATCATTCAGCTACACATTTGTTACAAGCTGCGTTGCAACGTGTTTTAGGTAATCATGTTCATCAAAAAGGGTCTTTAGTTAATGATAGTTATCTGCGTTTTGACTTTTCGCATAATCAAGCTATTACGCCTGAACAAATTATTGAGATAGAGAATTTGGTTAATCAACAGATTCGCCACAATTTACCTGTAGAGATTGAACTAATGCCAATTGATAAAGCCAAAGATAAAGGCGCTATGGCTTTATTTGGTGAAAAATACGAAGATATTGTTAGAGTTCTTACAATGGGTGATTTTTCAATTGAGCTTTGTGGTGGTACTCATGTAGATAGAACGGGTGATATTGGTTTATTTAAAATAATATCCGAATCAAGTATCGCATCTGGTGTGCGCCGTATTGAGGCAACTTCAGGGCAGAACGCAATGGATCTTATCCATCATGAGTCTAATTTATTAACTCAGATTGGGCAAGTAGTTAAAAGCGATAAATCTGCTGTTTTAAATCGTATTGAGCAACTGTTTGAACAAACTAAACAGCTTGAAAAAACAATTGAGCAATTAAAAGCACAAAAAGCGAGCCAAGATAGTGCGCAATTGCTTAATCAATGCGAAAAAATCAATAGTACAAATTTGCTAATTGCTAAACTTGATAATGTCGAGGCAAAATTATTGCGCACTATGATTGACGATCTAAAAAATCAATTGAAAACAGGCGTAATTGTTTTAGCGGCCGTTAATGATGGCAAAATCAATTTAGCTGCTGGAGTCACCAATGATTTAATCGGTGTAGTTAAAGCTGGTGAATTAGTTTCTCAATTAGCGTTAAAAGTAGGTGGTAAAGGTGGTGGGCGACCTGATTTTGCTCAGGCAGGTGGAATGGATCTTTCAGCGTTACCAGAAGCGTTATCTTCTGTAAAAAAGGAAATCAGTAATAAATTACAAGCAAGTTAGTCCAGATATGCTCGATTATTTATTAGTTAAATATTAGAGTTTTTTCTGCAAAATTTTATCTTACTGATAGAAGGCTAGCGAAGCTATATCTTAAAAATTGTTTAGATATATACTTAACTGATATTAGGAGATCGAATGTTAATTTTAACTAGGAGAGTAGGTGAAACACTAATTATTGGTGATGATGTAGTCATTACTATTTTAGGTGTTAAAGGTAATCAAGTCAGAATTGGTATCAATGCCCCTAAAGAAGTTTCAATTCATAGGGAAGAGATATATAACAAGATTCATCAGTCAAAAGAGACAAATGATGAATTATCCAAGCCAATGGGGTGATATTGGGTAGGAAATAAACAATTAAGCGCACATAAACAAAAAAATGTTTGACTTATTTTTTGTAAACCGTAATATGTGCGCCACACATTATGATTTTGTTGCTAAAGCGAAATCATAATGTTTCGGTGAGATGGCCGAGAGGCTGAAGGCGCTCCCCTGCTAAGGGAGTATGCGGTCAAAAGCTGCATCGAGGGTTCGAATCCCTCTCTCACCGCCATTTAAAATTAAAATATGCATCCGTAGCTCAGCTGGATAGAGTACCCGGCTACGAACCGGGCGGTCAGGGGTTCGAATCCCTTCGGATGCACCATTTTAATAAATTCAAAATGCATCCGTAGCTCAGCTGGATAGAGTACCCGGCTACGAACCGGGCGGTCAGGGGTTCGAATCCCTTCGGATGCACCACTTTTTCATGAGTTTACACGCATCCGTAGCTCAGCTGGATAGAGCACTCGGCTTCGAACCGAGCGGTCAGGGGTTCGAATCCCTTCGGGTGCGCCATTTGGGTTGAATACCAATATAATTCTAGTATACTAAGTTCACAAATTTTAATATATGTAATTACCCACTTTTTGATTTATATGTTCTGTTATCTATATTAGAATAATAATGAAGTGAAAATATTACTTAATTAATAATAATGGACATTATTTATGTTGGATCCGAATTTACTCCGAAATGAACTTGATCTTGTTGCTAATAAATTAGCACGCCGTGGATTTAAATTAGATGTTGATACTATCCGTCAACTAGAAGAAAAACGCAAAGTATTACAAGTTGAAACAGAGAATTTGCAAGCTGAACGCAATGCTCGCTCAAAAGCAATTGGTGCAGCTAAAGCACGAGGCGAGGATATCTCAGCTGTACGTGAAGAAGTGAATAAACTTGGTGAAAAACTTAATAGCGCTAAAGCTGAACTTGATATCTTACTTAACCAAATTAAAGATATAGCTTCGACTATTCCTAATATTCCTGATGACTCGGTTCCTGATGGCAAAGATGAAAATGACAATGTAGAAGTTTCTCGCTTTGGAACTCCAAGAACGTTTGATTTTCCGATTCAAGATCATGTTGCATTGGGTGAGCGCTTTGGTGGGCTAGATTTCGCAGCAGGAGTAAAGCTAACCGGTGCACGTTTTGTCGTGATGAAATCACAAATAGCACGCTTACATCGAGCTATAACTCAATTTATGTTAGATTTGCATACTGAACAACATGGTTATGCCGAGATTTATGTGCCGTATTTGGTAAATCAGACAACGCTTTTTGGCACAGGACAATTGCCGAAGTTTGCGGGTGATTTATTTCATACTAAACCGCTAGATGAAGAAACAGAAAGCAGCAATTATGCATTAATTCCAACTGCTGAAGTGCCTGTAACCAATCTTGTGCGTGATGAAATTCTTGATGAAAGCGTATTACCATTAAAAATGACAGCACATACGCCGTGCTTCCGCTCTGAAGCAGGATCTTATGGTAAAGATACTCGTGGATTAATTCGTATGCATCAATTTGATAAAGTCGAATTGGTGCAAATTGTTAAGCCTGAAGAATCTATGCAAGCATTAGAAGAACTTACTGCCCATGCGGAAAAAGTTCTACAATTACTTGAATTACCATATCGAAAAATTGTGTTATGTACTGGCGATATGGGCTTTGGTTCATGTAAAACTTACGATCTTGAAGTTTGGGTTCCAGCGCAAAATACTTATCGTGAGATCTCTTCTTGCTCTAATATGTGGGATTTCCAAGCACGTCGCATGCAAGCTCGTTACCGTAATAAGGCCGATAATAAAACTTATTTAGTTCATACTTTAAATGGTTCAGGATTAGCGGTTGGTCGCACACTGGTTGCCATTATGGAAAACTACCAACAGGCAGATGGAACAATTAAAATCCCATCAGTCTTAATTCCTTATATGAATGGCGTTGAGTTTATCGGATAAAGCTGGACATTACACATAACAATAGCGCTAATAATTAGCGCTATTTTTTTATTAATTAAGGTGGAAAAATGATAAAAGGCATTACACTTTCGATACTGGCGTCATGCCTTTTTGGTTTACTTTATTACTATCCTGTTTTATTACAACCGTTATCCGTTATTGATGTTTTCTGTTGGCGATTGTTAACTTCTTTTCCTGCCATTATTGTTCTTATTTCTATAGAAAAACAGTGGTCTGAAATTGCAATGCTATTAGCACGAATTAAGCAGCAACCATCGTTGCTTATTGGGCTGTTATTCTCTTCATTACTGCTAACAATACAAATGTTGATTTTTATTTGGGCTCCCCTTAATGGGCACGGATTATCGGCATCACTAGGGTATTTTTTATTACCATTAACCATGGTAATTATTGGACAGCTCGTCTACCAAGAAAAGTTAAGTTTTTTACAAAAAATATCAGTTGGACTGGCGGTATTAGGCGTTATTATTGAAATCTATATGACTCAAGCATTTTCATGGGAAACTGCCGTTATTGCATTAGGTTACCCTATTTACTTCATGGTTCGGCGTAAGTTGCAAATAGAAGGTATTGCAGGTACATTTTCTGACTTCTTTTTTATTTTCTTAGGTTGCTTAGGCTACTTTTTAATAAGTCATCGTGTTAACAAGATACTTGATGATCTTATCCATTTCCATCTATATATTCCAATGTTGGGAATAATAACCGCACTAGCATTTGCGATGTATTTTATGGCAAGGCGACTATTACCAATGGGTTTGTTTGGTTTACTTGGTTATGTAGAGCCAGTATTACTTACTATTGTTTCTGTCTTATTTTTACATGAATCAATTTCGTCTGAACACATTGTTTCATATGGGCTTATTTGGTCGTCAGTTTGTGTTCTTGCTTTAGAAGGTTGCCTTTTTGTTTTACGAGCAATAAAGCGAAAAATAATATGGTGAAAACCGCAGATGGAAGGCATATGATCATTCATATGCCTTTTATTTTATTTACTGAAAGTGACATAATGGCCATAAGATTCTAAAATACCTTGGATCCTGTCCATGGTTTCTCTTGGCGGTGCCTCAACGCCAGCTAACTTATATTCGTCACCAAGCGTGTCCCATTTATAAGCGCCCAATTTGTGATAAGCTAATAATTCTACGCGCTCAATATTATCCATTCCTTGAATGAATTTACCGAGTAAATGAGCGGAATCATCATCATCAGTCCATCCCGGTACAACCACATAACGTATCCAAGTTCTTTTGTTAATTTTTTGTAGATGTTTAGCAAATTCTAGAACACGTTTATTAGGCACACCCACTAGTTTTTGATGAATTTCATCATTGACCTGTTTTAAATCGAGCATCACTAAATCAGTGACTTCTAAAAGTTCATCCATTATATGATCGAGTTGTCTAGCATACCCATTAGTATCTAAGCAGGTACTGATACCCTCTTGATGGCAAGCTCTAAACCATTGAGTAACAAATTCAGCTTGTAAAGTTGCTTCACCACCAGAGGCCGTTACACCGCCACCATTTGGCATAATGAAGCTTTTGTAAGAAACAATCTCTTTCATCAACTCATCAACGGTAACTTCTCGACCTGCTTTTAAATCCCACGTATCGCGATTATGGCAATACAAGCAGCGCATTAAGCACCCCTGAAAAAAGACAATAAAACGAATCCCAGGACCATCTACAGTACCGAAAGATTCGAAAGAGTGAATACGACCTATAATAGGCGACTTTGTTGTCATAATTATGTTTTGTTGTTCCATAGATAATCTCTAATCATTGCTCATATTGCTTTTTTAATCATTTTAACCCTGATAATGACCAAATTACACCCATTGTATTAATCAATACGAATTATATTTCCGTTTAATTATATCGAATAATGACCCATAATATTTAATTATTATCATCGTATTCATATTTAATTACAGTGGCACAAATAGTATTTTAGCGTTGATAAAAAAATAGCGCCTTAAGGGCGCTATTTTAATTAAGTTAATCAATGACTAAACTACATAGATTGCGTAAATGTACGGCTAATTACGTCTTTTTGTTGTTCTTTAGTTAATGAGTTGAAACGTACTGCATACCCAGAAACACGAATTGTTAATTGTGGATATTTTTCAGGGTGTTCCATCGCATCTAATAATGTTTCACGGTTTAATACGTTAACATTTAGATGTTGTCCACCTTCAATTGTTGCTTCATGGTGGAAGTAACCATCCATTAAGCCAGCAAGGTTGCGTTTACGTACATCATCATCTTTACCTAATGCATTTGGAACGATAGAGAAAGTATAAGAAATACCGTCTTTAGCGTAAGCAAATGGTAGTTTAGCAACAGAAGTTAATGAAGCCACAGCACCTTTTTGGTCACGTCCGTGCATTGGGTTAGCACCTGGTCCAAACGGTGCTCCTGCACGACGTCCATCTGGTGTGTTACCTGTTTTCTTACCATATACAACGTTTGATGTAATTGTAAGTACAGATTGTGTTGGAATTGCATTACGATAAGTTTTAAGTTTTTGAATTTTCTTCATGAAACGTTCAACTAAATCAACAGCAATGTCATCAACTCGTGGGTCATTGTTACCAAATTGTGGGTATTCACCTTCAATTTCGAAGTCAGTCGCTAAACCATCTTCATCACGAACTGTTTTTACTTTAGCGTATTTAATCGCAGAAAGTGAGTCAGCAGCAACAGAAAGACCCGCAATACCACATGCCATAGTACGAATAACATCACGATCATGTAATGCCATTAATGATGCTTCGTAGCTGTATTTATCATGCATATAGTGAATTGCATTTAAAGCTGTTACGTATTGTTTTGCTAACCAATCCATGAAGTGGTCTAAACGAGCAAATACTGTATCGAAATCTAAATATTCATCCATAATTGGATCTTCTTTAGGACCGACTTGCATTTTTAATTTTTCATCCACACCGCCGTTGATTGCGTATAGAAGTGTTTTAGCAAGGTTTGCACGCGCACCAAAGAATTGCATTTGTTTACCGACGATCATTGGGCTTACACAACATGCAATCGCGTAGTCATCGTTATTAAAGTCAGGACGCATCAAGTCATCGTTTTCATATTGTAATGATGATGTGTCAATTGATACTTTTGATGCAAATTCTTTGAATCCACTTGGTAATTGTTCAGACCAAAGGATTGTCATGTTAGGTTCAGGCGATGGACCCATTGTGTATAAAGTATTTAAGAAACGGAAAGAAGTCTTAGTTACTAAAGTACGACCATCAACCCCCATACCAGCGATAGATTCTGTTGCCCAAATTGGGTCACCTGAGAATAATTCATCATATTCAGGCGTACGTAAGAAACGAACCATACGTAATTTCATTACAAAATGGTCAACAATTTCTTGCGCATCTTTTTCAGTAATTAATCCAGCAGCAAGATCACGTTGGAAGTAAATATCAAAGAAAGTCGATGTACGACCTAATGACATTGCCGCACCATTTTGTGATTTAACCGCAGCTAAATAACCAAAATAAGTCCATTGAACAGCTTCTTGTGCTGTTTTAGCTGGTTCAGAAATATCGAAACCATATTTAGCCGCCATTTCTTTGATTTGACCAAGTGCACGATGTTGTTCTGCGATTTCTTCACGACGTTGCATTGTCATGGCTAAATCAACACCATTTTCAAAATCAGCTTGTAGTGAATTGAATTGTGCAAATTTGTCTTTCATTAAGTAGTCGATACCGTAAAGTGCTACACGACGGTAATCCCCAATGATACGACCACGACCATAAGCATCAGGAAGACCAGTGATAACACCTGATTTACGACAACGAAGGATATCTGGCGTATAGATATCGAAAACTCCTTGGTTGTGGGTTTTGCGGTATTCAGTGAAGATTTTTTTGACTAATGGATCTAGCGTTCTGTTATAAGCTTTACAAGAATTCTCGATCATTTTGATACCACCAAACGGGATAATCGCACGTTTTAGTGGTTTTTCAGTTTGTAAGCCAACAATTTTTTCTAAATCTTTTTCAATATAACCTGCGTCATGAGCAGTAATTGTCGAAATAACACTGGTATCAAAATCCACAGGGGCATGGGTAGCATTTTCAACTTTGATGCCTTCCATTACTTTAGCCCATAACTTAGTTGTAGCTTCTGTCGCGCCAGCTAAGAAAGACTCATCACCCTCGTATGGCGTGTAGTTCTTTTGAATAAAATCGCGGACATTAACATTATTTTGCCAATCACCATCTTTAAATCCTTTCCAAGCAACAGCTTGTACTTCGTTTAAATTACTCATAGTTTTTCACCTCAGGTTTACAAAAATATCTATTCATCCTTTTTTATATGAGGATAAATATCATAAAATCAATGTGGCTTACGTAAATATAAAGCCCAATAAGGTAGTGCAACCGCTAAACCACCTAAAATATTCCCAATTGTTACAGGAATTAAATTATTTAAAACAAAATGCGTTACCGTTAGTTCTTTAAATGCATCAGGAGACACGCCAATTGCTTGCCAAAATTCGGGTGACGCAAAGTTATTAATCACAATACCCATTGGGATCATAAACATATTGGCAATGCTATGCTCAAAACCACTGGCAACAAACATTGCAACAGGAAGGACCATGATTAACATCTTATCAAGTAAACTACGACCTGCATAACTTAGCCATGCAGCTAAACAAACCATTAGATTAGCTAAAAAACCAAGGCATACGGCCTCAATAAAGGTATGATGTAACTTGTGATCTGCCGTTTGAAGAACATTTAGCCCCCATAAGCCATTAGCAACCATATACTGGCCAGAAAACCAAATTACTGTGACAAACAGTATAGCACCAATAAAGTTACCGATATAGACTAAAATCCAATTACGGAGCATTTTTATCCAGCTCACTTTGTGCGTCATTTTAGGCAAAATCGTTAATACTGTTGAAGTAAATAAGTCTGAGCCACAGCAAACAACCAGCATAAGACCTAATGAGAAACAAATGCCCCCCACCAATTTTGCTAAGCCAAACGCAACCGTTGCAGTGCCTGTGGTTACGGTAATGTAAAATACGAAAGCAATTGAGATAAAAACACCTGCAAGAATTGCAGATAAAATCGTGCTAGCTGGGTGTTTGTTTACTTTGTAATGGCCAATGTCTTCGGCAATTTGGGTCATTTGTGCGGGAGAATATGAATCAACAAGTTTATCTGTGCTCAAACTAACATCCTTAAAAAAACTAGGGTTTTATGAGAGGCATAGTATACTCAAAATTTGACGCAGATCACGTTTTTTTTTATTAAAAATAATTTAAAGCTCAAAAAACGTTGTTTATTAAAGATATTGACTATAGTAAAAAAAGAGTAAGCTCTATTTTATAAAAAAGATATACTATTATCTTTAATAAACCACTTTAGTAACGTGAATTTGTGTATGATGCAGGCTTACTTTGCTTGATACTCAGTATGGTATCTAATTAAATTTATTAGAGAAATTTCAACAAGAAAGTCTGGTTAATTTTTTAAACAAAAGTTAATGTGCTTTTTTGTTACTCTTATCATAGAATAGCGCCTTTTGAGGCTATCTTGGCAATGTTTTGATATTTAAATGTTGCGGTATTCAAAGTTTTCCAGAAAAATTCGTTCCTCTTTTGTCACTCGGTTTTACGCAATCACGCTGATTTATTGCTGATAAAACAGTATCTTACTAAACATCTTTGTTTGGTGGGCTAATCTGACTCCGTCGGTGGTATCTTCTGCCACCGGATAACACTGTGCTATTATTCAGTTAGCGAATTAAAAAGGAAGCCTTTTTATTAAAAAAATACTTCAGAAAAACCATTGATTTTATTGAAGTTTTTATTTTGTGTAAAATCATATAGTTACAAAGTATTACGTATAAAGTATTACACTTTTTGGCTTGACTTCTAAGCCTAAAATTTTTTAAGCTTTTTATTGACTTACGCAACTGCGCTGATTTATTGCCGATAAAACAGTATCTCACTAGCTATCTTTGTTTGGCGGGCTAATTTGGCTCTATCGGTGGCATATTCTGCCACCGAATAGCACTGTGCGATTATTCAGTTAGCGGATTAAAAATAAAGCCTTTTTATTAAAAAATACTTCAGAAAAGCTATTGATTTTATTTAAGTTTTTATTTTGTTTAAAATCATATAGTTATAAGATATTACGTTTTTGGGCTTGATATCCAAGCTTAAAATTTTTAAGCGTTTTATTTGCTTACGCAACCATGCTGATTTATTGCTGATAAAACAGTATCTCACTAGCTATCTTTGTTTGGCAGGCTAATCTGACTCTATCGGTGGTATATTCTGCCACCAAATAACACTGTGCGATTATTCAGTTAGCGGATTAAAAAGAAAGCCTTTTTATTAAAAAAACACTTCAGAAAAGCCATTGATTTTATTCAAGTTTTTATTTTGTGTGAAATCATATAGTTATAAAGTATTACGTTTTTTGGCTTGGCTTCTTAGCCTAAAATTTTGTAAGCGTTTTAGGTAGCTATGCAATTATGGTAATGATACGTAAGCCATTTGTCAGTTTATTCTTTCTAAAACAATAATCTATTTTGCTCCCATGTAACCTAGCTGGCGCCATGATTCGTAAACGACAACAGCTACCGAGTTAGATAAGTTCATACTACGGCTTGTGGCTAACATAGGAATACGTATTTTTTTATCCTGAGGCAGTGCATCTAATATTGTGTTAGGTAAACCGCGGGTTTCTGGGCCAAACATTAAAAAGTCATTTTGTTGATAATTAACTTCACTATGCGGTTTTTGTCCTTTTGTGGTTAAAGCATACACTTGTGTTAACCAGTCTATTTGATTGGTATCTACAAAATGGTCCAAATTTTTGTAACGTTTTACATCGACAAATTCTTGATAATCAAGCCCTGCTCGTTTTAGCTTTTTGTCATCCCAATAAAAGCCCATGGGTTCAATAATATGTAAGTTAAAGCCAGTGTTAGCGCAAAGGCGAATAATGTTGCCTGTATTGGCAGGAATTTCCGGTTCAAATAAAACGATGTTTAATGCAGTATTTGACACAATAGTTCTCTTTTATTATTTATATTTATGAATGGGTAATATTATCACAATTCGAAGTCCACCAAGGTGGCTTTTTTCTGCGGTAACCGTGCCGTGATCGCGTATGATTGCATTAGCGACTATTGCGAGCCCGAGTCCTGTTCCACCAGATTGTCGATCACGCGCTTCGCTTGTGCGATAAAAAGGCCTAAATATTTGCGCTAATTCACTTTCAGCTACACCTATGCCATCATCATCTATGGTAATTGTTACCTTTTGTTTTTTTACTTCAAAATTGATAATAATTTGTTTGTTTGAATAGCGAAATGCGTTTCGTATAACATTTTCAAGTGCACTGCATAACGCTACTGGGTAACATAAAATAGTGTGGTTAGTTGGTTGATTAGCCACTGAAAAATTTTTTCCTATTTGTTCGGCTTCAAACGTCGCATTATCCAACACGGGTTTAAATAGAAGATCAATTTGATTAAATTCACGAATTTCATTATTGTCATATTGCTGCCTTGCCAATAATAGTAAGTCACCAATCATAGCATCTAGCTTTATTGCTTCATTATTGATACGTATAACTTCACTGCTTTCGCCTTGTTTTCGACGTAATAAGGAGGTAGCAAGTTGTAAGCGTGTTAGTGGTGTGCGTAATTCGTGAGAGATATCCGAAAACAGACGTTGTTGCAACGTTTGCATTCGTTTTAGCTCTCTTAACATAAGGTTAAAACTAGCGCCCGTTGCTTTATATTCAGACGATCCTATTTTTTCAAGATCTGGCCACTCTTGCAAATTACCTTTAGCAACCTGATCTGCCGCTTGTTTTAGCTTTCTTGCCGGTTTTGCTATGCTCCAAGATAACCAAAGTAAAAAAGGTGAACTGGCAAGCATAGTCAGCGTTAGTAATAAAAAAGGGTGATCAAAAATAAAATTAACAAATTGGGATTGGCTATCTGTTGCGGGTTGTAAAATATATAATTGATATTGAGCATTTGTATAATGAATTAAAAAAGGGCCGATAATTTCTTGGGTATCATAAATCTGCTTTGCTGGATCATCAACATTATGAGATTTTTGACTAAAGTTTTTTATCAAATCAATATTTTTAGTTTCAGCTGTTATAATTTGCTCATTGGGAGTAACTATAAATAAAGATTGAGCTGGTTTTTGGTGCGTATTCATTACCACAATAAAGCGCATCCACCAGCGAAAACTATCTTTGGGTACATTGGCAAGATCATTTTCAATTTGCCAAGCAAGTTTATTACCGATTTCTTTATCTTTATTTGCTAAATACGTTAAATTTCGCGAATCGAGATTGGGTAGCACCATAATTAACATTAAGAAAGAAGCTATCGTTAATAAAAATATAGTGAAAATTTTGATAGCTAGCCTGTCAAAAAACCACATGTTATCTGGCCTTTATTATCATATTATTCTAGTCTTGTAATAAATCATCATTTGGGTCAATGACAAATAAGTAGCCTTTAGAACGTAATGTTTTAATCCAAGGTAAACCATCACTTCTTGGCGGAAGCTTTTTGCGCAAATTAGACACATGAACATCAATTGAGCGAGCTAGTGGAACAAACTTTTTCCCTAAAACCGATGCAGTTAGCATGTCTCGTGAAATTATTTTGCCCCCTTGCTCAATAAATTTTAGCAATACTTGAAACTCTGTCCCAGTTAATTCAATGTACTTATTATCAAAAAAAACAGCTTGTTGTTTTCGATTTACGTTAAGTTTATCAATAACATATTGAATTGGCTTATCAGAATCATTATTTGAGATATTATCCCAACGCGCTCTTCGTAACTGCGCATTAATCCGAGCTATAAGTTCTCTGTCATTGAATGGTTTTAGAATGTAATCATCAGCTCCAAGCTCAAGCCCATTAACTTTATCATGTTCACTATCTTTGGCTGTTAAAAAAATAATCGGAACGGTAAATTTGGCTCTGAGTTGAGATAATACATTAAACCCGTTCATTTCAGGCATCATAATATCAAGTAGCACAAGATCGATAGTATCATCAAATTTTTCTAAAGCTTCAATGCCCGTATTAGCGATTTCAATTTGATACCCTTCTAATTCGAGCAATTCACGTAATAATAAAGCAATCTCAACATCATCATCAACTATAAGTAATTTGCTATTCATTACACTCCTCTTTATAGCATTTATTTTTGATATTTATTTTAAATAACAAGCATAATTTATGCACAAAATCCATTATATAGGTAAAAAATACAAATAATATAGTAACGTATTGTTAAGTTTTATAAAGTAAATATTTTTACGTTATTAAATCCTTGATCAATTAAATAAAGCGCTTGTAACTTGCTCATAACACCACGATCGCAATATAGTAAATATTGTTTTGACTGATCCAAATTGCCAAATTGTGTTGCTAATTTATAAAATGGAATAAGTTTGATTTCAACGTCATTCAATACCAGTGGATTATCCTCTTGCTCGTCTGGCGAACGAATGTCAATGACCACGTGATCAGCATTAAGTGTTGTGATTGTTTCAACATGAGTAATCTTGGTGTCAGCTTGTTTAGCTATCTCACGAATATCAATATTTTCAGCTTCAGCAACAGCTTTATCCAAAATCGTGAAATCAAAATTCAGCTCTTCCGCTTCAATTTTTTCTTTTACCGCTTTAACTGTTGGGCTTTTAGAAATCACACCACAAAATTCTGGCATGGTTTTAGCTATATCCTCTGTACCAATTTGGCGCGCAAGATTGATAATTGTTTCTTTATCATGTGTGATTAGAGGTCGTAAGATTAGTGTGTCACTAACATTATCAATTAATCGTAAATTGGTCAGCGTTTGGCTCGATACTTGCCCTAATGCCTCTCCAGTAACAAGTGCTTCTACTTTATAACGCTGTGCAATTTTTGATGCAGCACGAACCATCATCCGTTTTAAAACAACGCCCATTTGTCCATCATCGATCTTCTCAAGAATTTCACCAACAACATCAGAAAAATTAATCGCAATAAAACGCACTTTATGCGAACTACCATAACGTTCCCAAAGATAATGAGCCATTTGTTTAACACCAATCTCGTGAGTTTTTCCACCAAGATTAAAGAAACAATAATGTACACGGCTTCCACGTCGCATTAACATATAACTTGACACGCCTGAATCAAAACCACCCGATATAAGTGAAATGACATCTTCTTGTGTACCCGTTGGAAAACCACCAATGCCAGCATGTCGACCTTTAACAAGTAGTAATTTGTCGTTATCAATTTCAAGGTTAACCGTAATTTCTGGATGATTCAATTTAACCTTAGCCGAAGAAACATATTGATTGAGCCCACCACCAACATAACGTTCAACATCAATTGAAGAAAATTCATGCTTGCCACGACGTTTTACACGTACACAAAATGTTTTATCTTCAATTAATGGCGCATAATAAACCACTGCCTTTTCAAAAATATCATGCATATCAACGAAAGTGATTTCATCAACGGCTAAAATATGATGAATACCGGGGATCCGTGTTAATAATTCGAGTATCTTGGCTTCACTATTTTCAATCTTTGGGCGAACTTCAATAAAATCCCAATGACGAATCACGGCAACATCTTCAATATGATGTTTTAAAATATTACGAATATTGCTGGTGAGTATTTTAATAAAACGTAAACGAACAGAATCACTTTTGATGGTTATTTCAGGGAAAAGTTTAACAATAAATTTCATAAATAGAGCTTACCATAATAAAAATGGCGACATTATACTGCTTTTTAGACAAGAACGCACAATTGATTATTATACTCTCACTATTAGAGCAAGCTGGCTAATATTCCATATTTAAAAAACTTTACAAAAAAGTGGTTCTAACTAAATGATGAAATATACTATACTGCTGAGCAGTTATATGTTGTTAACTATAACATTTCAAAACAACAACAAAAACAACAACTTAAGTTGACAAATTGAATAAAGGAGTTTATAATGGCAAACAGCAAACAGCAAACAGCAAACAGCAAACAGCAAACAGCAAACAGCAAACAGCAAACAGCAAACAGCAAACAGCAAACAGCAAACAGCAAACAGGTTATAAATTAAACAAAAATATCGTTACTTCAACACTTTTCTTTATCTCTTGCCCTTTTTCATTCTCAGCTTCAGCTACGTTGTCGGCAGTAACTGCAAACTCGATTAAAGGGAATGCACCGATTTTTATTTCAAATTTTTCTGAAAATAACTTAGGGTTTACCGTCAAAGATATCTTTTATAATGAACAATTAAATAATATTCCTACATTTTTTGATAAAAACCTAACTATTAATGATTTTATTATCAAAATACCGACAATCGATGAACTTAAATTATCGCCAACCCAAAACTATTACGATGAAGATGGCGATAAAGGGAAAACATCAGAACAAGGTACTTTTTCTTTTAGTTCAATCAACTTTAAATGGTTTGATAATGCAGGGCAAGAAATTACAAAATCACAATATAATAAAGCCATTGGTTGTGGTAGTGGATTTCAAATGCCACTTAAGTTAGCTATTACCCTTTCTGATGTACAAGTCCATTCTGAATATGGCGATCCCAAAGATAGCCAATTATCTAATTTAACCAAAGTCTATCAAATCAACACCACATCAGAGATCTGTTTTGCTAAACCCAACCAAATGATAGTTAATAATAAACAAACTTGGGGAAGCCCCTATCATTTTACCAAAAATGGAAAAACGGATTGTGCGCTTATAGGTTATAATGATATTGATAGCTCAATTGTCGATTACAACCGAGGAGATAAAGGGTGGAATAAGCCAGGCACAGAATATAGAGATCATCTTTGTGGTGGAGGATACGATCATAACGTTTTTGATCCTATCAATGGATTTTATGCCTCTGCCAATCCAAAATTTCCAACAACAGGATTTCCGGGAGCGCAGTTTCAATTAATTATGACAGGAGCACAAACAGATTGGGACTATTCTATTAATGCTAACCCTGTAAATAGTGTGACTGTAGATAAATATGGCATGGTTGTACTTAATAGTAAACCTACTGGCTCAGTGACTATATCAGCAAAATTTAAGCCTGATCCCAATATAGTAAAAACTTACACTTTTAATCCAACCAAAACTTGGGTTATACCACAAGGAGATGTCCTTCACACTTATGAGCAAGCAAAAATCGCTTGTGGAGGTGAAAAAAACATACCAACTAGAGCCGAAATGTCTAATTCGCCTAATGCATCAGAAACATGGTTAGAAGACCCTTTGAAATGGGATCTGTTTACACGCGCAATTAATCAAGGATTACTAAGTGAATGGGGAATGGCAAATGATATTAACTATCCAAATTCAACTTGGTCCCACTATTACTACTGGTTTTTTTCATCTGATGAATTTCCACTGACAGAACAATATCCAGAATATTTTAACAAATATGCTATTGATGCTTGGATAGGACAAATTCAAGTATGGGGAAAAGAACAGTTATTACATGCTGTATGCAAAGCTTAATGGCGCCAATTCAAGTTGAAAAATAGTTTCGGCTGTAATAATGGTAATATCGATTTTAGTTTAAAAATTAGTAACTTTTTATTAATTAAAAAGGGCATTTTATAAAACAAGCCAACAATTCTTGAAATTTTACTTGCTTGTTGGCTTGTCTTTCGCTAATATTTCGCACCAATAGATTCTGTTGTAGAACATATAAAATTGACAGGTTGAAATGTACGAATTTTTGATTGTGAGTTATTTGATTATCGCTTTAGCGATTATCGCTTTAGTTTTGATTCAACGAGGCAAAGGGGCTGATATGGGTTCTTCTTTTGGTTCGGGTGCGTCAGCAACTTTGTTTGGCTCTTCTGGTAGTGGAAATTTTTTAACTCGCGCTACAACTTTGTTAGGTATTTTGTTTTTTATAATAAGCATTTTATTATCGAATTTGGGCAGCAAACCGCACGCAACTAGAACTGGCGAGTTTGATAACCTTGAAGATAGTATACCAACAACGCAACAAAACGAAAGCAAAACGGAACCAACAACCGTTCCTGTTGCTCAACCAACACAACAGAATTCAACATCGGATATTCCTGAATAAAAACGGCGCCGTGGTGGTGAAATTGGTAGACACGCTATCTTGAGGGGGTAGTGCTCTAAGAGCATGCGGGTTCAAGTCCCGCCCACGGCACCAAATCAATAAACAGCAACATTCTTTTAAACCCTACAAAGAACATAAAACCCAATAAAAACAAGCCTTAAAGTCTATTTTATTGCCCATTAAGTATCAGTAAGGTACATTTACAGCCAAAAATAATGGGGGTATATTTGGGGGTATAATTAAATACCTCTATTATTGCGTACCCCCAAAGGTGAAAAATGGCTGTAAAAACTACCCCCTTAGCTGACACCCAAATAAAAGCGTTAAAAACCACTAGTAAGGATAAAAAGTATTTTGATGGTGGTGGCCTTTTTCTATTAGTTAAATCAACAGGAGCTAAATTATGGCGATTTAAATATAAAAAACCGATATCACATAAAGAGACATTATTATCTTTCGGTAAATACCCAGAAACATTACTACAACAAGCGCGAAAACAACGAGATGAAGCACGCGAATTAATTAAACAAGGGATAGATCCACAACATTACAAAGCGGAACAAGAACAACGTAAGCAAGAAGCTTGTAATAATACCTTTTACGCTATGGCTGAAAGATGGCTTAAATTCAAAACAGAACAAGGATTAGAAGAGCAAACGCTCAAAAAAGCTTGGCGTTCATTAGAAAATCATGTTTTCCCTTATATAAAAGATATTCCAATAAACCAAGTAACAGCTATCAAAGCTATTAACGCATTACAGCCATTAAATAACAATAATAAATACGAGACAGTAAAAAGAGTATGTAGGCGAATCAATGAAATTATGTATTATGCTGTCAATATGGGCATCATTGATAATAACCCTCTAGCTAAAATCACCGATGTATTTAATAGTCCGAAAGTAAAAAATCAACCAACTATTCCCCCTACTGAGTTACCGCAGTTTATGCAAGCTTTAGCTATGGCAAAGATTGAATTACAAACCAGATGCGTGATTGAATGGCAGTTATTAACATTAACGCGACCAAGTGAAGCCGTTGGGGCTAAGTGGGAAGAAATTAATCTAGATAAAAAATTATGGAGTATTCCTGCCGAACGCATGAAAATGGATAGACCACACAATATACCTTTATGACCGCAAGCAATAAAAATACTTGAGATAATGAAATCTATTAATCATAAAAGCGAATTTGTTTTCCCAACCACTAGACCTCCCTACAATAAGCCAATGAGTAGCCAGACTGCCAACATGGCAATAAAACGCATGGGGTACAAAGATAAGTTAGTTGCGCATGGTTTAAGAGCTTTAGCAAGTACCGCTTTAAATGAGCAAGGTTTTAATTATGATGTCATTGAAAGCGCATTATCTCATGTGGATAAAAACGCAGTAAGGCGAGCTTATAACAAAGCTGAGTATGAGCGTCAAAAAAGAATCATGCTTGATTGGTGGGGCGACTTTGTCGAGCAAGCAAGCCAAGGAAATGTCTCACTATCAGGTAACCGCAATTTAAAGCTAGTTAATCATTAACCATATCGCGCTACCCATACCATATTCATACCGTACCCCATATTTGGGTTACGCTTTCTCATGGATAAAACCATACTCAAATCTGAGTTACTTCAATAATACCCCTCCTCAAAATTGAGGGGAGCTTTTCAAATGTCACGCTTTACCTATGCTAATCATTAGGTTGTTTTTATGCTTACCTCCCCATAATCTTAAACTTTTAATATAAAGTGTTCACTACTATACACATTATTAAAACAATCCTGATCCTGTAATTAACCAATTGAAATATAAATATATTTATATGATGTCATTTATCTGTAAAAATAAAATAATTATTAATCATAATTTTAGTCTAGGGTGATTTTTAGGTTGATCCAGAGTTATTATTGGAGGAAAAGATTAAATACTCTATGGTGATTTCCATCATGCAGGTATTAAATTTGCAATCAGCTAAAAAGCCAGCAGGTTTATTAAATTGGGTTGAGTTACGCAACTATAGCTATTTATGATTACCCATTTAGTAATAGCAGTCAAAAAAAGTTTCAATTCGCGATTTTGTGTAAAAAGGAGGGTGAGCGGTTTTAGAGATGTAGAGTCATAGAAATTTGCTACCCCTTCCTATTGGCTAGGCTAATTTTGGACACGTTAAAAAGCAATCTAATAATTTGCCTTATTTGATTATAATAACCTTATTATTAGTAAGTTCGGTGGCAATAGGCAAGGAGAAAATCAAAATTAAAGGAAATGTTAGAGCTAGGGCAAGAGTATTTGCATAAGCAGGGTTATATCAATAATGGCGAAGTGATTCCCTCTGTGGCTGGGCTAGCTTTATATGCTAACTGTTCAAGGTAAAGTTTATATAATTACGCAAGTTCAAGCGAAGAGTTTAAGGACATGTTAGAACTTATCAAGGCACGCCAAGAACCAAGAAGTGGAATTAATTAATAAAGGCTTAAAAGGCGAATTTAACGCGAGTATTGCCAAATTGATGCTTGCTAATCATGGTTATTCTGAAAAGCAGATATTAGATCATCAATTTATGGGTAGTGGCATTACAACCAAGTCCAAACCAATGCATATTGAGCTAGTAGCACCATAACCTAATATATAATCACTAGTACTTATAAAAAGGTATCCAAGCAAGTATCCAGCGAAAAGGCACCTAATAAATGGATACCAATTTCATCATACAAGCCAGTTAACAAGTTAGCGCATTCCAAGAGCGTACTTAATAGATACGTACTAACCATAGTTATATATCTTTGGTTTAACGAATGTGAAATCTGATGAATTGGTACGCACTAAAAATATATTTAACGAATAGCAACTAATAGAAGATAATGCTGAAATAATTACAACAGTTCGCTTCCATAAAAAAATGGAGGCAGCTTATCCTTATTATGAAGATAGCTATAATTGTAGTATCTTCTATGGGGGGGAATTTAAAAATCCCGATAAAGGCTTATTATTTTGCTGATAAACGTGCTTTATGTTTTGAAGCAGCGCGACGGCTTAAATATTTATTGCTGTTTTTTGCAAATGCTCTCATTTCTTTATCTTCAAGTGTTATTTTAATTCTGTAATTCTAACATAATTAAGTTGTGTTCATATATATTCAGTTATATACTTTTAAACACAGGGGATTATTAGATCCTGTATATCTATTAAATGGTTGCCGTCAATTTATTTAAGTGCGATTTTTATTTTAACGAGATAATGAATGCAAAATATCCAAGTAAATAGATATCCTGCATTAAATAAAATTTTGTGGGACTATCAAGGAAAAACAATTCCAGAAGACGAAGCTTTCAAAATTTATGAAAGAAGATGGTGCTTTATTAAAGATGTAAAGCTTGCTGCCAATGAAAAAAAATTAATCCATAAACTTATTAAAGAGTACGGAAATGGTTATTTCCTACCTACGTGCGTTTAATTTATGTCATATAAGTTAACTCATCACCAAATAATAGAGCATTTATTAAATAATTTTAATGCCGATTTTTTAGTTGATAACAATATTTATTTTGGCGGTGGAACTCGAATAGCATTAGAATTAAATGAGTTTAGAGAATCAATTGATATAGATTTATTGTGCCCTACTATTGAATCCTATAGAGCAGTAAGAAATACGGTAACCTCGGATAGTTTAGGACTCTTGGTTAAAAGAGAATTTCAATATATTAGAGAGATATCTTTTGACCGTTATGCTGTGCGTGCATTTATTAAAGAAAATCCAAAGCCCATAAAACTTGAAATTGTTAGCTTTGAAAAATATCAGTTAACAGGAAAACAAGATAAATTATTTCCTATACCATATTTAGATAAAGAAAGCTGTTTCTACACTAAGCTTTTAGCTAACGCCGACAGAGCCACACAACCACCATATAAAGATATCATTGATATTTTATTCATGCTCCATTGTTGGGGAAATATACCTCAATCTGCCTTATTAAATGCAAAGATGATTTATGGTAATAGCATTATAAATGGGTTAAAGATAGCGGCTAATGATATAGAAAAAAATAAAGAAAAATATTCAATAAATTGTATTAATTTAGGTATATCTGAACAAAATACAAATATCATACTAAATGAAAGCTTGAATAAGCTTTTATCCTATTTAGAAAACCAAAAGTAATACCCCCTATTTTATGTATAAAAACACAGTGCTATAATATACCTAACTGTATATTACTGTATTATTTGCGTCTAGGCTGATTGTTGACATAAAATTTCACAACATATTGAAAGATATAAATACTATATTAAGAAAAAAATGATTGCTTTGCATTCAATTAACTAAAAAGAGGCGATATGTGTATATATAAAAGGAAATATTATTTATTGGAAAAAGCAGCGCAATATATAAACAATGCTTTATCTAAAGAAGAGTATATAGATGTGGATGATATTCTGCATTTTGCTTCTCATGATCAAATACAATTATGCGTTAGATTATGTGTGAATCAACCAAGTAGCATTTATGCATTTATAGATAGTATACCAATACATATATGGGAAAAATTAGAACAACGAGACGAAAACTATCGATTCTTTTTTAGTTGTAAATATGGTGATGTGGCTTTAACTCCATTACCTAAGTCATTAGATGTAGATATTGAAAAAGGTGATTTTAATTCTAGTGTTTCATATGCAGATATTATTATGGCAATAACAAATAGGTTTATTAATGATATTCAAATACAAAAACATAAAAAACTAGCAGTTGAATATTTATATCGTCCGGGAGAAGAATCATTTTTAGATGATGAGTTTGATTTAAATATTATAGAATGTAAAGAACCCCTTATATTTGAGTTAGATGAGTTAATTATAACAACTGAAGAATTAGATAATTTCATAACTAAATTAAAAAACACTGCCCAAAAAGACAAAACGTTTAAAAGTGAAGTGGTTGGTAGAAAAGAAAATATATTAAAGAAAGATATTTTAGATATAGCCAAAGCAACTAGGGAAAAATATCCAAACTGTACCGGTAATTCTTTAGCAACAAAAATACACACTTTTCTTAGTAACCATAATGCCCCCCTGCATTTGGAACAATAAAAGAATATATATCAAGAAATCTTTTAGCTCCACAAGATAAAAATACTAAACTGAATTACGACTTAGTCATTCCAGAACATTTAAAACACCTAAAAAAAGAAATAAACTAAAAATTTATAAATTAATTATTTATTTACCTGTTTTTATATACAGCATTTGTTACAGTTACCTTGTTTTATAAACTTTTATAAAGAGGTAACTAATGACCAATCAAATCCTATCCAAAAAAGAAGTAAAAAACTTACTACATTTCAAATCTGAAACTAGCCTTTATACACTAGAACAGAAAGATGAAACCTTTCCGCAAAAAATCAGAATTGGCTTACCCGTGTTGGCTATCGAGCTGATGAGATTTACTCTTGGCTTGAATCTCGCAGAGTAGAACGTCGTGAGGTAGCATAATGGTGATAAAGCAAAACCCTCTATACCGTGAAATAATCGAGGGCTTAGATTGGAACTTATTAGACACCTCCAATCATAGCCAATCTAATTATAAAAAGCTACCTAAAAAGCCGAGAGCTTACCTATTAATTGCGTGTACTGGTGACAATGGTATTACCGAAAATGAGATATTGCGCACCTGTAGGCTTTCTAGTGGTAGAAATTACTGTTCAGAACTAGAAAGAAAGTTAGGCATCACCTTAAAGCGCATGAATGAACCTAATACCGATGGAATAGGATCACATTATCGCTATTACCTAGCCAATAGGGAAGATGCTCAAAAGGTAGTTAATCTGATTCTTAGTTATGAAAATAGCTTATTAACTGGTTCAGATATCAGCCAAATTTTAGCACTTTACCCAAGCAAAGCAGCTTAATTAATTGATTTTATAGCAAAGCTCATTTTTGAGCCGACGGTATCCCTTTGCCTAAATTTAGCTAAAAGAGGGATTTTTCGACACGTTAGGAGTAATACTTATGACAGATTTTAATCATTTAGTACCAGTAACAGAAACGCAATTAAACGGCAAATTACAGCAAACAGTTAGCGCGAAAGATTTACATCGTTTTCTTGGTGTAGGGCGTGATTTTTCTACATGGATTAAATCTCATATTGATGAGTACGCATTGAGTCCAAATGATGATTATTTGCTATTGGATTATTCCCCCGAATTGGTGAATCAAAGCACAAATAATAAACAATATTCCCCAGTTTTGGGGAAAAATACCCGACGAGGTAGACCAGAAAAAGATTACTTATTAACAATTGGAACCGCTAAAGAATTAGCTATGATTGAAAATAACGAGAAAGGACGAGCAATAAGAAAGTACTTTATACGTTGTGAAGAACACCTTAAAGAAATCGCCCCAGCAATCCAGAAGAAAGAGCTTAAGCGATTAAAAGCACGCTTAGAAGTGTCAGATTATAGCCGTCCCATGTGTGACGCTTTAACAGAGCAACGTAAAGCTCTGGGAAAAAGCGTAAATAGCAACGTATTTACTAATGAATTCAATATGATTAACTGCATCGTATTAGGTACTACATCAAGCAAATACAAGAAAGCCAATAATCTTACTGGTAATATTCGTGATCACCTAAACGAATTTGAATTAAACCATATCGCATACCTTGAGAACGCAGATATAACATTAATCAATATTGGTTATGATTATCATCAGAGAAAAGCAGAGTTAATAAAGTTATCTCATACTTATTTAATCCATCATATAGCACCGGTGGCTTAATTATGATGACTACACACCCATTTAACACCTTAGCAATAGGACAGCATACCCAAGTCCTAAATAATCGCTTAAATTGCCGTTTTGACGGGATTAACGCCACCAAAAAGATTAAATCATTTTTCTTGATTAGCAATAATTCTAGTTTCCAGTCAAAAAACTATTTTAATGGAAGCCAGTGCAAAAATGCGCACTCAGTGCGCAGCGAAAACCGTTTTTTAATGTGTACTAATCATTACATGGGGTTGAATTTTAAAAGTAGGTTTCTTGAGTTCGTGAAAAGCACTAAATCAATAAACAGTAACATTCTTTTAAACCCTACAAAGCACACAAAACCCAGTAATAATAAGCCTTTGAGGCTATTTTATTGCCCATTAAGTATCAGTAAGGTACATTTACAACCAAAATTTTTAGGTATATGCCTAGGTATAAGAAGATAATATACCTATATATCGTATACCTAAAATAATTATGGCTAGAAAAACACATCCATTAACAGCCCCCCTAAATAAAAACCGCCAAGCAAAGAGGGAAAGATTATTCGTTATTTGATGATGGTGGTATGTATCTCTTGGTTAAATCGAATAATTCTAAAATATGGTGTTTTAAGTATATGCGTCCGTATATCAAAAAAGGCGCATTAATTAGCTTTGGTAGTTATCCAGAAGTTTCATTATGACACGCTAGAAAGCAAATAGATGAATTACGCATCAATAACATATCAATGCAAATCAGTCAAAGCCAACAAAATCTTTGTATATAAACAGATTTTAGATATTGATCTATTGAAACTATGCAATAAACAAGCACTGTAAGAAAGCAGAAAAGAATCTAAAATACAAGAATATAAATTTAATTATAATGAATAAATCGGTAGTTAATGCAGGTGTATAATTATAAAAAATAGTATAAATAATTTATATCTATTCTATTTGCGAACAAATTCTTTAACTTATTAAATAAAATTTATTCTGAAAGAGATTCATTCACTCTATTTCAAACCAATGAACAGTGTTAGGTTTAAAATTCCATCATTTATCTCTCCTGCTATCTACAGACCTTATTTACTGAATAAATAAAATAAGTTATTGTTTTAACATAAGTTGAAAGTAACAAGAATGTGTGATAACGTGCCTATTAATTAGCAAGGTTTACGATAACGGGCTTGATGCGAACCATATTTACTGAATAGGTAACACTTCTAATATCAATAAGCCAGCTGTAATATATGCTCAATTCTCTATATTTATTCAAACCCGTTTCATATTGGCTTGCTTTTATCATATCTTTACAATGAAATATAAAGAAATATTAATTATCTAAATTATAGAAATTTAATTACAACAAAGAGGCAATAATATGTTTTTCTTATTTTTTATTTTGGTCATTGCTGTTTTAGTTTGGCTATTTCTTGCATACAATAAGCTTAGGAGCTTAGCTGAAAATGTAAAACAAAAACAATCAAATATTTATGTAACGATAAAGAAAAGGCACGATATAGCACAAAGGTTGTCTGATATCGCGTCTAGTTATGGCGATCATGAAAAGTTAACTCACTTTACCGTGACTGAGAGTAATAATATTGCTACCGCAAATAATGTTGCATCTGAAGCATCTCGAGTTATCGGTAATGTTCAAATGCTAGCAAATCGTTTTCCTGATTTAAAAGCAAACTCGACTTATCAGCAATTAATGGTGCAACTTGATGAGATTGAAAACACGATTTTAAAAAGAAGAGAAGATTATAATGCGGCAGTTCAAATCTATAATTCAACTCGTGGTAGTATTCCTCATCTATTCTATGCAAGTAAATTGGGGTTTGTTGAAGCAACCTATTTTGAAGTCGATGAAAATGGTATAGAACAGCTTGCTTCATTTAAAACCGATGATGGAAAAATTCTTAGAGATACCATGGGAAGAATGGCCTCGGTAGCAACTGAAAATGTCAAAAAAATAAAAGCGAAAAGAGATAATAATACTGAAGAAGTCGAGCCGTAAAATTAACAAAGATCTAGTGATAACATTAGCGCTTCTTTGGTTTGGTTGGAAGAAAGTATATTTTTATCACTTATCATTAAAAATTCGCCGACAATGTCGGCGAAAAAATAAGTAAATATAATTAAAAATTATTACGCAAAACCTTTCAACCCAACCACATGGACATGTTCTTGGTTATTGATAACTTTACGCACAAGTTTATACGTTGTACCTTTTTCAGGACTGATATTTTCTGGGGCAGCTATAATTAATTGCATCTCCAAACGTTCACATAACTCAAATAATGTTGCAATGGATTTTGCATCTAATCGAGCCGCTTCATCTAAGAATAACAAACGACATGGTAAGATATCTTTATTACGTAGTCGCTTGGATTCTTCTTCCCAACTTTGAATCACCATGAGTAAAATTGACATACCTGTACCGATGGCCTCGCCCGTTGATAATGCGCCACTTTCAGCACGTAACCAACCATCAGCCCCCCGATTGACTTCAACATCCATTTCAAGATAATTTCGATAATCAAGTAGCTCTTCACCAATATTTTGAGCGGTTCGTTGTCCCATATCAATATGTGGATTTAAGCGCTGATAAAGTTTAGCTAAAGCCTCTGAGAAAGTAATACGATTGTTACTAAACAGATCTTGATGTTCATTTTTTTCATCAGCAAGTGCGGCTAAAAGTGAGGAATGCGCCTCTCGAACATTAACATTTAAGCGTACCCCATTAACTTGACCAAATGCCACTGCTTGTAATCCTTGGTTAAGTAGTCGGATACGGTTTTGCTCACGTTGAATAGTTTTACGGATAATATTTGACACACTTTTGGAGCTTATCGCTAACTGCTGTTCTCGAGATGTTAATTCTTCGGTCAAACGCGATAACTCAATTTCCATTTGTTCAATAGCTTCAATTGGATCATCAGTTTTTACAATATCTTGGCGAATTCGTTCGCGTAAATGCGCATAAACTGCAATATAAAATTGAATTTTGCGTTCTGGGCGTTTTGGATCTTCAGATAATCTTAAGACATCCCGTAAATGTTCATTATCGTTAACTGCTAAACGTAATGATCCTAATGCTTTATCTGACATTGAACGCAGCTCATCGGCACTTAAATAAGCAAGCTCACGACGATGTAAACGGCGTTCAACGCTATTGTCTTTAACTAGTCTTAGTACTAAACACCAACCCACTTTCGCTTGCACTACTTGTTCTCGAAGTTGTTTATAATCACGCAACGTTTGAGTTAAGCGTTTTTGCATTTGCGTCATTTCGCTTTCACACATAATCAATTGTTTTTCAAGCGATGTACAATGTTGGCGATTACTATTTAATTTGTGATGGATTTCATCACGGCGAGCGCGAGCCCGCTCTTCAGTAATCGCATCGGCTTTTACACCGATTTGCTCAATTTCTTTATGTAGTTCATTTAGCATATCACGCTTAGTTTCAAAAGCACTTTTTAGCGATGCAAGCGTTTGATTATATTGATTGTATTTATCTTGATACTGTTGCATTTGGCTGCGAGCTGCAACTTTTTGAGCTTCAACGATTTCTAAGCGAGAACGTAATTGTTCATTTAAATCACTATTTTCATTTAACATGCCCGCTGAATCTTCATAACTAAAATGAGCACGGCGTTGTATCACTTCAGTTAATGCAAAGACTTGTTGTCGAATGGTTTGTTGTTGTGCTTTGACTAGATTGTAATGTTCTCGCAATGCTTCATTTTGCTCTGGATCGCTTTGTAATACCGTCACAATCGGTTCAAGTTCAGAAACTGTGTTACGATTACGGCTAACATATTGCACTGACTCTTGCGCTTCGACTAATTGTTCACGTAATTCATCAACACGATCAGCTAAATCATCATCAGCAAGTAGATGCATCTGGGCAACAAGTTTATTAATAGTTGCTAATTGCTCTTTATAATTAGCGACTTGTTGTTGGTTTTGTTGATCGATACTTTCTTGAGATGCGAGTTGACGTTCAATTTCATTACGTCTCATTGTTAATTTTTGAACTTCAGCTTCAGGATCAATATCAAAAGCTACAGCAAGATATTGACCGATAAATTGTCCAACATTTTGCTCAATGCGTTGTAACTTTTGTAAATCAAATGAAATAGTTGCATAACGTTCATGCAATTCATCTCGTTCAGCAGATAATTTTTCGAGATGAATTTCACGTGCTGCACGACCAAATAATGGCACATTAGGAAAACTTGAGAATCGCCATTGGCGCTCACCGGTTTTAACTAACACCGCTTTATTCATCTCTTCACAATCAAAAACACTATCATCAAATGATGATGGATCTCCTTCGATAAAATAAATATCTTCTGGATAATCCTCATCACTTGCGGTCAGGCTTTCTAACTGCTGTTTAACCAGCGATAAGTCTGGTACGACAATCGCTTGCCTTGCTGGGCCGTAAAGTGCTGAAAAGTAAGGGGCATCATCTATGGTTACATCTTCATAAATTTCAGAGAGTAAAACACCATTAAATCGCTCTGAAAGCACAGATAGGCGACCATCATCAACGCCACTAGGTTGATTCAGTTGTTCAATTTGAACATCTAATTGATTACGTCTGAAACTAATTTGATCTCGCTCAGCAACAAGCACTCGTTCTTTTTCAAGTAACTTTTGCATATGTTGTGTAACATCTTGGCTGTTACTAAAAATTTCGCCTGTTTGTTCTTGCAAAGCAATTAGGGAATCTTGAGCTTTTAACCATAATGGTGCTTTTTGGCGATAATCAGCAATTTTCGATTGAATCTGTTCAAACTCTTGTCTAGATTCAATTCTTTTTTCACTCGATTTGTTAGCAAGCTCTGCGACTTCGTCTAATTGCATTTCAAGCTCTTGCTTTAAATCATCAAGCTCATCGTAATTAACTTGACGATTAATGCGTTTACAAAATTGTGTTAATAATGATTCCGCCTCTTTCTGCTCAAAAAAACGTTGTTCAAGTTCATCTAGTTGTAACTGTAAATGTTCGGCTTGTTCGGCTTGGTAACATTGTGATGGCCATTTTCTTAACGATTCTTTTGCTGCAACAAACGCGTCACTACGAGTTACATCACCAACTAATTTGACCACCAATTGATAAGCACGATCAAACTGATTAATTGCCGCATCGGATACACTTAATTTTTGTTCTAGCTCAAGCACTTGTTCGGTAATTTCTTTTTGCTTTTCATCAAATACAGCAAAATGATCTTCAATATTGCTAATGCTTAGTTTTGGTAGTTGGCATAATGATTGCGCATTTTTTAGTGCTTGCAAGGCTTGTTGATATTGAATTGCCCGCGTTTGTTGAACATCAAGTGCTTGCTGGTAATCTGCTAGCTGGGTTTTGATTTCATCAACTTCTTGTTCAGTTTGTTGAACTTGATCACGATAAATTTGATATTGTTCATTTGCTTCAAGCACCACTTCATTTTGCTCTTCAAGCTTTAAATTTAAATCATCTAAATCAGCTTGATAGCGATCGATCTTCTCTTGTTGACGCAATGCGGCTTGCGCTAAATTCAGGTGATCATTAGCAGCTTGTAAATCCGTTTCTAAATCGCTTTGCGCTGCTTGATGTTCTTTAAGCTCTTTCGCCATTTCAACTTGACGATATTGATTGCTAATAAGCAAATCTTGTGTTTTAAACATATCACGGCGCAAACCAAGTACTGATTCAATATGCACTCGGCGTTCGTTAGCATGGCGCATATAATCAGCGGCGACATAATTAGTCGATTCACTAATAAGATGTTTGAATAAATCGCGATCCGATTGCGTGACTCGAATAGCCTCTAAAGTCATTCGGTTTTCACGTAATGCCGCTTCCATATCTTGAAAGGCTTTACGTACACCGCTATTTTCAGGTAATAAATAGTCACGCAGTGAGCGGGTAATAGCACTTGAGATACCACCATAAAGGGAAGCTTCGATCAAACGATAATACTTGCTTCTATCGGATGGAGAACGTAATCGTTTTGGTAAAAGACCAAAATCAAACATAACTGAATGATAATCAGTAATAGAGTTAAATTGTTTAAAGATAATGCCTTCCATCAATTCAACTTTTTCTTTTAACTCTGGCAACGACAAAATACGTGCCTGTTTATCATTTAATCTTTCTGTTACTAGTTCAGTTGGGCTTATATTTACCGATAAGCCTTGCAATAAAAATGGTTTGATATCAACTTTTTTGTCACGCCCTGCTACTTGCTGTAATCGTACACCACAAATAATTCGTTGGTTACGAGAGTTAATTACATCAAGCATTGAATAGCAAACGCCTGGTTTTAATTTACCATGCAAACCTTTATCTCGAGATCCTGATGTTGCCCCTGCTTCGGTTGTGTTTCTAAAATGTAATAAGGTTAAGTCGGGAATTAATGCTGTAACAAATGCTGCCATCGTGGTGGATTTACCCGCGCCATTACCACCCGATAGCGTTGTGACTAATTGATCAAGCTCAAAAGTTCGCGCAAAAAAACCATTCCAGTTAATTAGCGTTAATGAGTGAAATTTACCGTGGCCAATCATGTTTATTCTGTCTCCTCATTAACGTCTTCATATTGCTCTTCATTATTATCATTATCTAAGGTAAGTGATGATTCAATTTTAATTGCTTCTCCATCTCTAATTAAGCGTAATTGGGCTTCTTGTACATCATCACCACTACGTACATCTGCCCCAAAGCGGAAAATAGCTTCGTTGATACGAAAACGATTACTATCGTTACCAACAATAAAAAAGATCATACCCAGCCGGCGTAAACGATTTAACGCTGTTTTCACTTTATCAAAGAGTTTTTGGCGGTCCAAATCAGATCCTGTTGAACGTTGGTTCACTAATTTAAGTAATTTACTTTCATCAGCTAACGAAACTAATTCATCAAACAATTCTTGTAGGGTAAAAATACCTTCATGAGCCAATCGTTCTGGGCTTAAGTATAAATAGCAAAGTACCTTGCCAACAAGCATATCAAGTTCAGAAAGAACTGAGCGAGGAATTAATGTTGTAGAACGAGGGCGTAGGTAAAAAAAGCCTTCTGGCGCTCGAATTAATTCAACATTATAACGTTGATAAAATTGTTCAAGCTCAAGTTGGAAATCCATTAGAAAGGCATGATGATCAAGCTCATCAATGCCAATATGGCGCCCAGAACGCAGTAAACTATCAAGCTCAGGGAAGATAGGATTAGCAATTGCTTGCGCCAATTTAACTGGCATATATTTATCAATAGACGCTTGAGAGCTTGCGGCTATACGCTCCTTAACTTCATCAAGATGATGTGCGGTTCGTTGTGTTTCAAAATCGTTAATATCTGTTGATGACATGTGCTTGCACCTTAGCTCCATAATCGTTAATAGGCTTCCACTCAGCAGGAATTCCAAGCAAGTCATCTTCGGCAATACCTAGACGAATAGCTTGCTCAATAAATAACCTTGCAATATCAAAGTGTTGTTCTCGTGGGAACTGTTCCAAATAGCTATAAATGGCAAGACCTATATCAAGTGGTTTATGTTCTTGCTTAAAGACCAATAAATTTTGCTCAATATGAGCAATTATATGTTCTTGAATCTCTTCAATCATTTCAAATTCAAGTTCTGACGGTAATTCTCCTGTTACTTCTGCTTCATGTAAAGCTAGTTCTTCATCACGCATATCAAGTAAGCGATCGGCATTAGCGAATGTCAGTGCCCAAGGCAACTCAAAATATCCTTGTATCGATTTGCGTAAACGCTGTGAAAACACACGATTTTTATCTAAGTCAATAGCAGTACGAATAAATTTATGAACATGGCGATCATAACCGATCCAAAGGTCTATCGCTTTTTGCCCCCAACCAATAATTCGATCTAGTTTACCTTGTAAATCCATAACAACATTGTTAATTTTATCAAGATCAGGATTATCAAGCGTCGCATCTTGTATTAAAAGCAAACTGGCTTGCAATTTATCCCCAGCCGCTGCTAAAGTGTCTTGTAATTCGCGCAATGTTTGCGATGTTTCGGTGAGCAAACCTTCACAACTACTAATCGCCGCTTGCCAATCTTGGCTTAATAATGCCGAAATATTTTGCTTCACATCAGCTTGTTGCTCATCCATTACGCGTTGTGTGATATCGATACTATCAAAAATCTCAGCAACTGAATATTTTAACGGTGCAAAAACATTGCGATGCCAATGTAAGTCATCGCCACCTTCAAGTGCTGCGTCAGCAGCTCGTTTTAACTCTTGTGCAACAATAGAAAGCTGAAGAGATAAACGTAACGTGGAAAACTCCCTCTGACGGATATAATAGTCGGTAATACCTATTCCTAAAGGTGTTAAACGATAGATAGAAAACCCATCGGTCATTTCACTGGTAAATCGAGTAATAAACCGCTGTCGGACTAAATCATTAATTGCATTATTGGCACGCACAGTAATGGTATCTTCACTTTGCTCAAAAATTTGTGAAACATGCCTAAAAGCGTCAATTAATTCCGATTCTGTCATCTCTCCATCAAAACGCTCGCTGTTTAATACAGCAATAGCTAATAAAAAAGCTAACCTTTCAACAGGCAAGACGATCGAAAAATCATTCTTTTTTGCCCAAGAGACCAGTTCTGGCACTGATTGGGAAAAATCAATCATAAAAAAATCCTTAATTTAAGGAGAATAAAATCAAAAACACCACATAGTTTTTTATCTTGCGGTATAAACGAAAATATTGCCGATTATATAACAATATAGAGTAAATTTGTAATGATATTCAATGAAAGCGTCAAAACCATACCATTAAAATTATAGCTATTTAGTAATGGCTTCATAATAATATTAATTAATAAATATCACTAAAATAATTTAAAATCTTATTTCTTGAATAAAAAATGGATTCCCTACTCGCACACAAAACTATTTATGCTAAAATCAATACACATTCAATAAACTAACATAAGGACGTAACGAAATGCATATCGGTATACCTAAAGAACGGTTAGCCAATGAAGCTAGAGTTGCCGCTACCCCTCAAACAATTGAGCAACTGTTAAAGCTTGGTTTTACAGTTTCTGTAGAGCAAGGCGCTGGACATGCTGCTCATTTTGAAGACCAAGCTTTTATTGATGCTGGAGCCACAATTCAAAATACGCAAGATATTTGGCAAAATGATCTCATTTTAAAATTTCATGCACCAACAGATGATGAAATTGCTTTAATGAAAGATGGATTAACACTCATCAGTTATATTTATCCAGCACAACACAAGGAACTATTAGAAAAATTAGCAACTAAAAATATTACTGTGATGGCAATGGACTGTGTGCCTCGTATTTCACGCGCACAATCTTTAGACGCATTAAGTTCAATGTCTAATATTGCTGGTTATCGTTCTGTTATTGAAGCGGCTAACCAATTTGGTCGATTCTTTACAGGTCAAGTTACTGCTGCTGGTAAAGTACCACCAGCAAAAGTATTAGTTATTGGCGCAGGGGTTGCTGGTCTTGCCGCAATTGGTGCAGCAGTGAGCTTAGGTGCAATTGTCCGTGCTTTTGATACCCGCCCAGAAGTTGCTGAACAAATTAACAGTATGGGCGCCGATTTTTTAGAGCTAGACTTTGAAGAAGAAGCTGGAACTGGTGATGGTTATGCAAAACAGATGTCAGCAGCTTTTATAGAAGCAGAAATGGCTTTATTTGCAGAACAAGCCAAAGATGTGGATATCATTATTACCACAGCACTCATTCCAGGTAAACCAGCACCGAAACTTATTTCTAAAGAAATGGTTGAATCAATGAAACCAGGAAGTGTTATTGTTGATTTAGCTGCGTTAACTGGCGGTAACTGTGAATTAACTAAACCCGGCGAAGTTTTCGAAACAGATAATAATGTAAAAATTGTTGGTTATACTGATTTAGCTAATCGTATGCCAGCTCAAGCATCTCAACTTTATGGGACTAACATTGTTAACCTATTGAAGCTGCTAGCTAAAGAAAAAGACGGAAACATTGATATTAACTTTGAAGATGTTGTTATCCGCGGTGTTACCGTTGTTAAAGATAAAGAAATTACTTGGCCAGCGCCACCAATTCAAGTATCAGCTCAACCACAGAAAAAAGTAGCTGAACCAATAGCCAAGCCAGAACCAAAACCAATGGATGTTCGTAAAAAATACGGTATTTTAGCTTTGGCTATTATTGCTTTCTTCTGGCTTGCTCATTCCGTTCCTGAAAGCTTTTTAGGTCACTTTACTGTGTTTGCGTTATCTTGTGTAGTTGGCTACTACGTAGTGTGGAATGTCACACATTCTTTACATACACCACTAATGTCGGTAACAAATGCCATTTCCGGTATTATATTAGTCGGTGCAATATTACAAGTCAGCGATGATAATGGCTTAACAACGGCAATTGCCTTTGTAGCTATTTTGATTGCTAGTATCAATATTTTTGGTGGATTCTTTGTTACCCAAAGAATGCTGAAAATGTTCCAACGTGATAAGTAAAGGAGAGCATAAATTATGAGTAATGGAATAATTCAAGCAGCCTATGTTATTGCTGCATTACTTTTTATTTTTAGCTTACGAGGTCTTTCTAACCAAGAGTCGGCCAAATCAGGAAATATCTACGGTATGATTGGCATGGCAATCGCCCTTATCGCAGCGGTTGCTAGTATCACTGGTGGACTACACTGGATAGTTATCGCTATGGTTATTGGTGCGGCAATTGGTTTATATTTAGCTCAAAAAGTTGAAATGACACAAATGCCAGAACTGGTTGCCTTACTTCACAGCTTTGTTGGCATGGCCGCCGTGCTTGTTGGTTTCAACAGTTTCTTAGATCCTCACATCCAAGATTTTAGCGGTGGTGAACTTAGTGTTCACTTAGTTGAAATATTTGTTGGTGTCTTTATCGGTGCTGTTACTTTCTCTGGCTCTGTTGTCGCCTTTGGCAAATTAAATGGTCGCATTAGTTCTAAACCGCTATCCATTCCAAACAAACATTATTGGAACTTAGCAGCAATTGTTGTTTCTATCATTTTAATGTTTAGCTTTGTTGAACTGAAAAGTGGTGCAGGTGCAACAATTAGCTTATTAGTTATGGCAATTATCGCTTTTGCTTTTGGCTTCCATCTTGTTGCCTCAATTGGTGGTGCTGACATGCCTGTTGTTATTTCAATGCTAAACTCTTATTCGGGTTGGGCTGCCGCTGCTGCAGGCTTTATGCTAGGTAATGATCTTCTTATTGTAACTGGTGCATTAGTTGGTTCATCCGGCGCAATTCTTTCATATATTATGTGTAAAGCAATGAACCGTTCATTTATTAGCGTTATCGCAGGTGGATTTGGTAGTGATGGTAATATAGCAAATTCATCTGATGAAGAACAAGGTGAGTACCGTGAAATGCAACCCGCTGAAGTTGCACAAACATTAAAAGAAGCTCGCTCTGTTATTATTGTTCCTGGCTATGGTATGGCTGTTGCGCAAGCACAAGGTGCTGTAAGTAATATTACAGAAAAACTACGAGCAATGGATATTGAAGTGAGATTTGGTATTCACCCTGTTGCAGGACGCTTGCCTGGACATATGAATGTGTTACTTGCGGAAGCCAAAGTCCCTTATGATATCGTCCTTGAAATGGATGAAATCAATGATGACTTCCCTGACACCGATGTCGTTTGGGTTATTGGTGCAAATGATACTGTTAACCCAGCAGCAGAAGAAGATCCAAATAGTCCAATTGCTGGCATGCCAGTTCTTGAGGTTTGGAAAGCAAAAACGGTAATTATTTCTAAACGATCAATGAATACCGGTTATGCAGGTGTGCAAAACCCACTCTTCTTTAAAGAAAATAGTTATATGCTATTTGGCGATGCGAAAGATAGCGTTGAGAAAGTGCTACAAAACCTTTAATTAATCGCGGCAAATATTACTGTGGCGCTTGCCACAGTAATAACCGAAAAATAAGCTTTTGCCGCCTATCTACAAACTTAAATGCTAGAAATTCATACCATTAATATTAATTAAATTAAATAGTAACTAAATTAGCAAAATAATATTAACCTTTTCTGTTAGTGCCAACTAAGCAAATGATTTATTTAGTTAAAATAATTTTAGAAAAATACAGGTTTCATGTATGAAATAGCCTTTCTGCTAACAGTTATCTTTTTTAATTTGTTCTTTATGATAAAGATAATACGCTCCACGGGACACCATTCGAAGCTGGAAAATAAGATCTTCAATTAGTTTTTGACGCTGAACTATGTCAAAATCAATGGCTTCAGCACCAGCATTAAATGCAATAGTGACCATCGCTTCGGCTTGCGCTTCGTTATAATGGTGAGGCATTTGGTTGGCATTATCAAGATAATCAACAAGCTCAACAATAAAGTGTTGAATTTCGCGCGCAATAGCAGAGCGAAAAGCAGACGATGTCCCTGCCTTTTCACGAAGAAGCAATAAAAATACTTTCGGATTTCTATCAATAAATTCAATAAAAGTGGTTACTGATGTCTGTAATACACTACCACCTTTTTCGATACGTTTACGTGCTTGGCGCAACAATTGACGAAGCGTTAAGCCACTTTCATCAACCATGGCTAAACCAAGCTCATCCATATCACGGAAATGCCGATAAAATGAAGTAGCGGCTATTCCTGCTTCACGCGCTACTTCTCGTAAACTTAAACTAGCAAAACCTTGCTCTGCATTAAGTTGATTAAATGCGGCTTCGATTAAAGTACGGCGAGTTCTTTCTTTCTGTTGAGCTCGAACACCACCAGTCTTGATATTTTTCATCTAATAGCTCAATTCTGATATTCCTACATCCTCGAACATTAATTTGCTGATTTTAATAATTGCTCTTTTTCAGCAAGTACTTTTGGCATATGCTCACGGATAGTCTTAGCTATTGTTTCATAGCGAGAGCGTAATGGTGAACCAGGGCGATAAATCAAAGTAATACTACGTGATGGTACTGGGTCTGTACAAGGAATATAACAAATATTATCACGAATTCGCTCATTAGGCGCAGCAAGTTCTGGAAATAAAGTGATACCACGACCCGCAGAAATCATACTCCTTAGCGTTTCAAGACTAGTCGCTTTGAACTGTTTATCTTCATCAATGCCAACTTGAAAACAATACCCCATTGCGTGATCACGCAAGCAGTGGCCATCTTCTAACATTAAAAATTTATGTCCTTTTAAGCCAGATAATTTAATGGTCTTTTTATTTGCTAGCTCGTTATCAGATCGAACAGCTAAAAACATCGGTTCCTCAAATAAAGGCAATTCAATAAATTGAGATGTCTCTTTAACTTGCGCAACAATAGCGCAATCAAGCTTACCACTTTCTAACTGGGCAACAATACTAGCCGTTTGTGCTTCATGTAAGTAAAGTTCTAATTTTGGAAAAGATTCATGTAAAACGGTAATAACATGAGGTAAAAGATAAGGCGCTATAGTAGGAATTAATCCGATATGCATCGGTCCTGACATTTCTTCACCTTGACGGCTTGCCATTTCTTTTAGAATTTGAATATTACGCAAAATCTCTTTAGCCTGTTCAACTAGCATCATACCTGTTTGTGTAAATAATACTTTGCGGCTCGTACGTTCTAATAACATTACGCCTAATTCATCTTCTAATTTTCTAATTTGGCCACTAAGAGTTGGTTGACTCACATTGCAAGCATCTGCTGCTTTACGAAAATGGCGAAATTCAGCTAACGAAACAAAATATTCCAAATCACGAATATTCATAATATCCCCAATAAGTTATTAGTTAATGGTATATACTCAAATAGCTTCCATATGTAAGATTAATAGCATTAAAAATGCGCTTTATAATTTCTTAAATTATAATGCTTTATAAATAATATCCTACGAAACAAATAAACAAGAAGAAGTTCTGAGTATAGTTTTATTTCATCTTAATCAGTTAGTAAAAAAACACTAACCAATGCAAAACGAAATTTGTCGTTTTTAATTAGGTATTACTAATATTACTATATTAAGTACTATTGTTGATAATTATGTTCAAAAAATCAAATATAATATTTAAATCATTTTGGAAAAATCATTTTATTGAGAGAAAAACATCAATTTTAAGAAACATGGAAACTTATTAGCAATTACGATATAATCACACACAATAACTATTTTTAAGCCAAGATACTTTTTTGAGGTGTGCTATTTTTAAACAAGTTTCACGTTTTTATCAAAAGTTTTTCCGTCATGAAGATAAACAGAAAATGGGCTATGTGTCCATTCCACGTAATGAACATAATATATCCCGCAAAGAAATTAGTGAAAATGCATTAAAAGTCCTTCATCGATTAAATAAACAAGGGTATGAAGCTTATTTAGTAGGTGGATGTATTAGAGATCTCATTTTAGGCAAAACACCAAAAGATTTTGATATCACGACTAATGCAACACCCGAGCAAATTCAGAAGCTTTTCCGTAACTGTCGTCTAGTGGGAAGACGATTTCGCCTCGCTCACATTATGTTTGGCAAAGAAATCATTGAAGTTGCGACTTTTCGTGGAGATCATGCGTCTCAAGAAGGACAAACTAATATATCTAAACGTTCACAATCAGGTATGCTGTTACGAGATAATGTGTACGGAACTATTGAACAAGATGCAATTCGTCGCGATTTTACCATGAATGCCCTTTATTATAGTATTAATGATTTCACTTTACGTGATTATTGCGGAGGATTGAAAGATTTACAAAAAGGTATTATTCGATTAATCGGCGATCCACAGACTCGTTATCGAGAAGATCCTGTTAGAATGTTAAGAACTGTTCGTTTTGCTGCTAAATTAAATATGGCAATTGAACCAGCTACTGCTGAACCAATTAAATACCTTGCACCTTTATTAAAAAATATTCCGTCTGCTCGGCTTTTTGATGAGTCTCTTAAACTATTACAAGCAGGCAATGGCTACAAAACTTATGAGCTACTGAGAGAATATTGTCTTTTTGAGCAATTATTTCCGATTATTGGGCGTTTTTTTACCAATAATCAAAATGGTTATCTAGAAAAAATCATTGCGCAGGCTCTAAAAAATACCGATTATCGTATTGCCAACAATAAACGGGTCAACCCTGCATTTTTATTCGCTGCATTTTTCTGGTACCCAATTATTGAGCAAACACAAGCAACCTGCGTAGAAAGTGGCTTACCATTCCATGATTCATTTTCGATGACAATTAACGAAGTGCTAAGTGAGCAATGCAAAAATATTGCCATACCTCGACGTTTTACCTCTACAATGGGAGATATTTGGCGCTTGCAGCTACGTATGAAAAAACGAGAAGGTAAACGAGCATTTGTTATATTAGAACATCCTAAATTTCGAGCAGCTTATGATCTGTTAGAAATGCGAGCCTCAATCGAAAAAGGAGAACTCTTAGAACTGGCTAAATGGTGGGATGAATTCCAATACTCTTCGGTAGAAAAAAGAATATTGATGGTAAAACAACTTAATAAAATCAATAAACGCAAAGTGAAACGTTAATTTTTAATTCGCACTTTTATAAATAATCGTTATAATGTTGAAATTAAAATAATCATAATAATTTTATAATCATTGATGAAAAAATTAACGCCTTCTCTTATTGCACTAACCATCACTATTTCTTTGTATAACAACGCTAGTTATGCTATAGATTTACCGAAAGCTGTTAGCAATAATCCTCAATGCCTTTTAGACGTACCTAGGTTTGATCGCCCTTTAGTCAATGGAAATATAAATACCTTACCAGTCAATGCTGAAGCTAATCAATTCGAAGCGATTTATCCAAATATTGCCATATATCAAGGTGAAGTATTTATTGAGCAAGGTAACCGCACTGTTCAAGCAGACAAAGTAACCATTGACACCAATGATGATAATAATCGAACTGTAACATTAGAAGGAAATATTAATTATCAAGATAATTTGATAAAAATGAAAGGCGAGAATGCATCAATGAATCTCAATAACAATGATGCCAATATGAGCCCAAGCCAATATCACCTTGTTAATCGACTTGGTCGCGGTAATGCTGATCAGATGAATTTTGAAAAGAACCGCTATGTTATTTTAAAAAATGGTAGTTTTACATCTTGTCCTGTTAATGATAGTACATGGAATATTAAGGGAACAACGGTTATTCATGACAATGAAGAACAGCTACTAGAAGTTTGGAATGCGGTATTTAGTGTTGGTAAAGTCCCTGTTCTATATTCACCTTATTTACAATTACCAACTGGCGATAAACGTCGCTCTGGATTATTGATGCCTAATTTTGGCTATGACAGTACTGATGGCATTGATTTTTCAATACCAATCTATTGGAATATTGCACCAAATTATGATGCAACTTTTACGCCGAGAATTTTACAAAAACGAGGTGTACAATTACAAACAGAATTTCGTTATTTAAATGAAATAGGTTTAGGCACACTTGCATTTTCTTGGTTGCAACATGATAGACAATATGACGCAGATAGAAAAAATCATTTTAATGGCAACAATTATGATGATAATAAACATCGTTGGTTATTCCATTGGAAAAATGAAGAATTAATTAACTATAATTGGCGTTTTTATACTGATACAACGCGTGTTAGCGACAATCAGTATCTTACCAATCTAAACTCTAAATATGCATCCCAAACTGCTGGCTACTTAACACAGTTCTATAAAATTGCTTATAATGACGAGAATTGGGATCTTACGCTAGGCTATAAGCATTTTCAGCCATTTCACTCTGAATTAAAAAATTCACTTTACCAAACCGAGCCACAATTAGATATTAGTTATTATAATAATGATTTGGGACCTTTCAAGTTTAGAGCATTTTCTCAACTATCCCGCTTCTTGACATCGGGTCAAAAGAAACCTAAAGCATGGCGAGCACATCTGGAACCAACGCTTAATTATACCTTAACCAATTCTTGGTCATCATTAGCCACCGAAGCGGGTTTTATGGCTACTCACTATAAACAAGATAATATTAAAAATTATATTGATCAATATAAATACTTAGACAAAAACGTAAATCGTTTTTTACCTAAATTTAGTATTGACGGTAAAGTCATCTTTGAACGGGATATGCCTTATCTCCATAACTATACTCAAACCTTAGAACCACGAGTAAAATACATCTATATTCCATATCGAAAACAATCAAATATTTGGGCATATGATTCCACTATATTGCAATCAGATTATATTGGCTTATTCAGAGATCAGCCTTATAGTGGCCTAGATAGAATTGCTTCAACTAATAAAATATCAACGGGTGTAACAACACGAATTTATAATCAGAACAAAGTTGAAAAATTCAACTTATCAATTGGGCAAATTACTTATTTTACCAAATCAAAAACAAGTGAACACAATAATGGTTTAGACGAAAACTCTGACACTGGCAGTATTACTTGGGCATCAGATAATTTTTGGCGCATAAATGATGACATGATCTTTAGAAGTGGGGTCCAGTATGATACTCGAATTGATACAATTTCATTAGCTAATGCGACATTTGAATATCGACCTTCTGCAGATAAGTTAGCACAATTATCTTATCGCTACGCAAATCGTAACTATATTGATACTGTTGATAAAAATTCTGCTTATAGAGGTTACAAACAAGACATCTCCCAAGCAGGAGTGATGACAGCGTGGCCATTATCACAAACAGTCAGCGCTGTTGGATCGTATTATTATGATGTAAAATTAGGGCAATCCGCAGATGGTTTCGTCGGATTACATTATAGTGATTGTTGTTGGGGAACAACAATACAGTATGGTAGAAAATTAACAGATTGGAACAATACTTCTCGTAGAAGCAAATATGAAAATAAATTGTCTATTAATTTCGAATTGCAAGGATTAGGCAACAATCGAGACACCAAAGCCAAAATGCTAAATTTCGGAAAACTACCATATACAACAACATTTGAATAAGATATTTCTGTAAAAATGATAGATAACCAATAAATTTATTGCAAGCAGTGAATGCTGCAACAACAAAATGAGTTGAGTGAAGATGAAATTATTAAAACTATTTATCGCTTTAAACCTAAGCGTAAGTTTAGGTGTTTTAACACCATTATCTGCCAATGCTGCACCTAAAGTTGTAGAGCAAGTTGCTGCAATTGTAAATAACAACGTTATTTTAGAAAGTGACGTTAATGACATGTTAAAAACAATTAAAGCTAGTACCGATTCTAGAAACTTACCCAATGATAAGGTGCTCAGACAACAAATCATTGATCGTCTAATTATTGAAAACCTAATTTTACAAAAAGCAGCTAAAGCTAAAATCACTGTTAGCGATGACGAGGTAACTAGTGCTATTAACAGAATCGCTGCCCAAAATGGCATGACTATCGATCAGCTTCGAAGCAAGTTGTCAACAATGGGGATCAGCTATGGAGCGTATCGTGAAAGAATCCATAATGACATGTTGATTGAAGAAACACGAATGCATGAAGTAAGACCAAGAATCAAAGTTTCAGAAAAAGAAGTTGATAACTTAGCTAAAAACATTGCTCGTCAACCAACTAATAATATTGATGTAAAAATTAGCCATATTTTGATTTCTATTCCAGAAAGAGCATCAAAACAACAAATAGATAATGCAACAAATAAAGCACGGGATATTATTAATCGAGCTCAAAAAGGGGAAAATTTTGCTAAATTAGCCACTTCATATTCAAACGATGATCTTGCTTTAAAGGGTGGTAGTATGGGTTGGCGTAAACTTAATGAGTTACCGACTATTTTTGAAGAACGCTTAATACGTGCAGCAAAAGGCAGTATTATTGGCCCTATCCGCTCTGGCGTGGGTCTGCATATTTTAAAAGTTGATGATACACGTTCAGAAGCACCAAAAACAATTACAGTCCAAGAAGTAAATGCTCGTCATATTTTGATTAAAACAAATGTGTTAGTCACAGACCAAAATGCAAAACAAAAACTTGCTGATATTCGTAAATCAATTACTAGTGGTGCAACAACTTTTGAAGCAGCTGCTAAAGCTAATTCTGAGGATACAGGTACAGCGAGTAAAGGGGGAAACTTAGGTTGGAACCGTCCTGAGATTTATGATAGCGGTTTTAGAAATGCACTAGCTCAATTAAAAAAAGGGGAAATAAGTCAACCAATAAAATCATCTTATGGTTGGCATTTAATCGAATTAATCGATACAAGGCGGATTGATGGGAAGAATGCCATGGAAAAGGCACAAGCTTATCAACTTATTTTTAATCGTAAATTTGTTGAAGAGGCCCAAGTGTGGATTCAAGAAATAAAAGGTGATGCCTATATTAAAATTACAGGTGAAGATAAACATGAATAGCCGTGTTCATCAAGGGCATTTTGCCCGCAAGCGATTTGGGCAAAACTTTTTACATGATAATTATATTATCGAAAATATAGTTGCAGCTATACAGCCCAAAAAAGAGCAGGCTCTAGTCGAAATAGGCCCTGGCCTTGCAGCATTAACTGTACCGATAAGTCAATGTGTTGATCATTTGACCGTTATAGAGATCGACAGAGATTTAGCCAACAGATTAGTGGAAAACCCACTATTGAAAAAAAAACTAACTGTCATTGAACAAGATGCACTGACCTTTGACTTTAATCAACTAGCTGAGCAATTAGACAAACCATTAAGAGTATTTGGAAACTTACCTTATAATATTTCAACACCTTTAATGTTTCATTTATTCGAATATGCAAATATCATTACTGATATGCATTTTATGCTACAAAAAGAAGTAGTAACTCGCTTAGTTGCCGCTCCTAATAGTAAAGATTATGGTAGATTGAGCGTCATGGCTCAATATTATTGTCAGATCATACCTGTTCTCGAAGTTCCACCAACATCATTTAAGCCAGCACCAAAGGTTGATTCAGCTGTTGTTAAATTAATTCCTTATAAAGAAAAGCCTTATATTGTTAATGATATAAAAATACTTTCTCGTATTACGATGGAAGCATTTAATCAACGACGTAAAACTATTCGTAACAGTTTAAGCAACATGTTTACTGCTGAACAGCTAGAGGATTTAAATATTGATCCAAGTTTACGTGCAGAAAACTTAACAGTACAGCAATACTGCCAACTTGCAAACTCATGGTGTTAACTATATGGCAAACTTACTTATTGGCGATATTCATGGGTGTTATGATGAATTTATGCGAGTACTTGAAAAAGCAAAATTTTCATCATCAGACACGCTATGGCTAACCGGTGATCTAGTTGCCAGAGGGCCAAAATCATTAGATGTCCTAAGGTTTGTTAAACATAATGCCAATCAAATTCGATTAGTATTAGGTAATCATGACTTACATTTATTATCAATTTATGCAGGTGTTACTGTCTCTAAAAAGAAAGATAATCTTGAATGCGTAATCAATGCGCCTGATTTTGATGAATTAATGAATTGGCTACGTAAACAACCATTGGTTCAAATTGACGAGTCACTAAAACTAATTATGACCCATGCTGGTATTTCACCACAATGGGATCTTGAAACACTAAAAAAATGTGCCAATGACTTGAACATTATGTTATCTAGTGACTCTTATGCCTTATTCCTTGATAAAATGTATGGTAACTTTCCTGATGAATGGTCGCCTGAACTAAAAGGTTTAGATAGACTGCGCTATATTGCTAACGCATTAACTCGCATGCGTTTTTGCTATGAGGATGGTCGCTTAGATTTTTATTGTAAAAAGTCGCCCGAGCAAGCACCTTCAAAACTTAAACCTTGGTTCTTATTATCAAGTAAAATTCCAAAAGAATATAGTATTGTTTTTGGGCATTGGGCAGCGTTAAACGGAAAAGGCACACCTGAAACCATTTACGCACTTGATACAGGGTGTTGTTGGGGTGGAAAGTTAACATGCTTACGATTTGAAGATAAAAAATATTTCAAGAAACGTAATATTGAAACAAAAAGCTAAAGTTACTATTAAAAAGGACCAATTATTATGTCTACTTTATCTGTCATTAAATCAATATGGAAAATAATTAACTTTATTAGAGAAATATTTCTTAATCTAATATTTCTAATAATTATTATTTTAATTTTTAGTGTTATCACATTAATCAAAGAAACACAAAAACAAGAAATTGTCCCACAATATGGAACTTTGGTTTTGGATATTGAAGGGATTATTGTTGATAACACACTCTATAGTGATGAAATTTACGCCTTACAAAATAAAATTTACGGCAAAAAAATAAATACCTCCCGTGAAAATAGTTTATTCGAATTGACGCAAAAAATAGCTCAAGCGGCCAATGACCCAAAGATTACCAGTATGGTCCTAAAATTAGATAATTTTGTTGGTGCAGACATGAGCGCTCTTCAATATATGGGTAAATATTTGGCTAAATTTAGCGAAGCTAATAAACCAATTTACGCTTTTGGTTCGAGCTTTAATCAAAGCCAATATTATTTAGCAAGCTATGCAGATAAAATCTATTTGACACCTATTGGCGCTGTTAATGTATATGGATTAGCAGCCAACAACCTATACTATAAAACCCTACTTGATAATTTAAAAATCAACACACACGTTTTTAGAGTGGGTACTTATAAGTCTGCTATCGAGCCATTCATTCGTAATGATATGTCTGAAGAAGCAAAAAGCAATACGACTCGTTGGCTAACACTTATGTGGAATAACTATCTTGACGATATATCAACGCAACGAAAAAAAGCTAACACACAATTGGTTCCAGCACCAGATACTATGTTAGCTAATTTAAAAGTAGCGAATGGAAACATGGCTCAATATGCTATATCTAATGGATTAGTTGATGTCATTGCATCTAACTACCAGTTTGAGTCCGAATTGACTCAGAAACATCAATTAAGCATTTATGATTATCAACTTAAATCAAAAGATAAAGAGTTAGATAATGATAACAAGCCACTTATTGCAGTTGTTTTTGTCAACGGTACTATTAGCGATGGAGAAAACAGTAGTAATATTGCTGGTAGTCAAGACATTGTAGAACAATTAAGAAATATTCGTAAAAACTTAACTAAACATAACATACAAGCAGTAGTATTGCGAGTAAATAGCCCTGGAGGCAGCGTAGATGCATCAGAAGCAATCCGTAGTGAATTGGATGCATTACGTAGCTATAAAATTCCTGTTGTCGTCTCTATGGGCGGAATGGCTGCATCAGGTGGATATTGGATATCAACCGCATCTGATTACATTATTGCAAGCCCAAATACCATTACAGGCTCTATTGGTATCTTCGGTATTATTCCAACATTTGAAAAATCATTATCTCATATTGGTGTTTACAGTGATGGAGTAGCTACCTCACCGTTAGCGGGAAATAGCTCAACGCAAGAATTACCTACCGAAATGAATCAACTAATTCAAATGAATATCGACAATGGCTATCAAACATTTATTTCTTTAGTAGCAAAAGCAAGGAATATGACGACTGAGCAAGTTGATAAAATAGGACAAGGCCAAGTTTGGTTAGGCTCAGAGGCAAACAAAATTGGGCTTGTTGATAAATTAGGCGACTTCGATGACGCCATTGAAACGGCTGCAACATTGGCTCATATAACCGATTACGAAATTGACTGGCAAAAACCAAATGGAAATTGGTTTAATGCATTTTATTCAAATATGATAGCAATGTTGCCTCAATCAACTGCTGAAATAGTTTTTGAACAACTACCTGAAGCAAAACAACTTAAACAGCAGGTTTCTTTATGGAGTAAGTTTCACGACTCTCAAAATCGATATATTTACTGCTTGAATTGCGCCGATGTGCGTTAGTAATAATTTATCCGCCTAATGGCGGATATTTCCTCTAATTTAATCTAATTTATTGCTTAAACTATTTTTCTCTGGTTGAAAAAAATAGCGCATATGATTCATAGCCTCATAAATGTATTGATAATTCGGTGTTTCATTAATTTCACGATTATGTAAATCCATATGATGACTAATACCTAATCGATTCACAAGATAGATATTACTAGATGTCTTTACCGCATAAGAACTATAATTTGACATTAAAAGCCAGTTACGATCGACGATGGAGCTAAATAAATCATAACCTGTCGAATAATCACTTATATCATTTTTCACATATAAATAGTGTTTCATTAAGGTTGGAACAACATCTTCATGACTAGTTAGTTTTCTGCTATTACCTTTGATTTTTTCTAACTCTTTTCCTCCAATGATAATAAAAGGGACTTTTGTTTGCGCATCCGTATAATTACCATTATGCCCCCAAAATCCTAATTTATTATCATTCATCTCTTGAGAATGATCGCCAGTAATGACTACTATTGTGTCTTCTAATGAGTTTGATTTAACTAGTTCATCGTAGACATTTTGCAATAAAGAATCGTCATAATAAACACTTTGCTTATAGCGATTAAAAATTGGCAAAGGATCGGTGTCATTATTCAATGTCATATAATTTAAATCACCAATAGGTTTAAATTTTACCAATGAATCGGCAGCGAAATCATAAGCGTGAGGAGCATCATAAAATAAAAATGAAAATGTTGGTTTAGAAGCATCTCGTGTTTTATACCATGCCAGCCAATCGTCTGTGATTTGCTTATCTCGACTTGATGCCGAACCATCTTTACTACTGATTCTTAAATTTTTGATAGTGACAAATACGGTTCGATCAAACTCAGGAGCAGAAACTTTAGCTGACGTAAAGATGCCAATATTATAATTTTCTTTCTGTAATGTAGTAATAAATAGTGAAGGAATACTATTTCGTAAAAACGCATCCCAATAGGTACCAGGAATACCATAAAACAATCCAAAAATACCAGTACGTGTTGCATTACCCGTTGAATAATGGTTATCAAAAACTACACCATTATTTTGCTTAACAAAACGAAATGTATTAGGAGAAATTTCTTCACTAAATGTATCATATCGCCAAGAATCTAAAACAATAAACATAATATTTTTAGGTTTATTATTATCTGGATTAATCACCAGTGGATTTTTTGGATAATAAACACTGGCATTACTATTGTCCTTATTATACACAACTTTTCTTTGCCCTTTTTCATCAAAAAAACTCATAATTTTTTTTGATGTAAATGGGCGATAAAGTGGAATATATTCTTTTACTGCCATAATAGGCGAATAAGCATAATAAAATGCGATCATATGCACTACATGACTAATCAAAAATGAACTAAAAAGAGATATTGTTGATAGTAAGATAATTCTTGATTTTTTTTGCGATAAAACCAATTTATTATTAACAAAATAAAGAATGAAATACTCTGCACAAAATGAAATAACAATAAGCACAAGCATTAAAAGGTAAGTCAACATTGAAAAATCAACAATCTGACCAGAAAAAACCATCGATAAAACAGATTGATTTATATGAAACCGGTATTGTTCAAAAACAATCGTATCAATATATAATCCAATTTGGAAAAAACTAAATAAAATAGCAAGAATGATATTACGAATAAATTGCTTAAGTAAAAGCAGAGGAGTACAAATAATTAAAAGTAGCAAGTAGGCAGAGAAGAAATGCCCCAATACCGCAAATATTGAAAATACCATCCCTAGCCAATGAAATGAGCCCCCAGGAACAAGAAAGAATCGAATTGCTATTATTGATGAAATAAAGATATTAATTAGAACAAAGGGGTATAATTTTTTCATAGTATTTGTTATCAAGAAGTTCACTTTATATTATATGAATATTACAGCATTTTATACTTAAAAGTGGTTCTTTCTTGAAACTTTTTAACAAACTAGCACTGCTAAATAAATTTCTCATAAAATATTAACAAAAAGGGCTCACTTTAGGAGCCCTTTTCACTTAATTGGAATAAAAAAATTATCGACGATCGGCAAAGATTCTCAATAACATAATAAATAAGTTAATGAAATCGAGATAAAGCGTTAATGCTCCTAAAATAACAAATCGTCTAAACATATTGGGGTCATCTTGTGATAATTGATCGCCTAACTCTTTAAGTTTTTGTGTATCATAAGCCGTTAACCCAGCAAAAACAAATACACCTATATAAGTAATTGCCCACATTAATGGCTGACTATGCATAAAGATATTTACTATTGAAGCAATGACAATACCAATTAACCCCATAAACAAGAAACGTCCAAATCCTGATAGATCTCGTTTAGTGGTATAACCGTAAAAAGCCAAAGCAGCAAACATACCAGCTGTAATAAAAAATACGCTTGCTATCGAAGATGATGTATAAACAATAAAGTAAATTGAGAACGTACAACCATTTAAAACTGAATAAAGCATAAATAACGTTGTCGCAACAGCCCCAGAAAGTTGATTAATTAAGCCAGAAATGACAAAAACTAATCCAATCTCAGCAATCAACAATACCCACATACCTTGGTATAATAAGTTCAAAAGCTCAACATTACTAGATGCATACCAAGCCACCAAAGCTGTTAATAACAATCCAACAGTCATCCAACCATAGACATGGCTCATATATGTTTGAATACGGCTACCTGTTTGTTCAATGATTGAACCATTAGGCGAATAATTTTTCATTAATAACCTCTCATTAAAAAGAATGATATAACTTTGTATCATTATAACCTAAATTATATCTAAAGCCATTTTTTCAATGCCTCTTTATCTGTTTTTTTAGCTTCTACCCAATTTTGCCCGTTAGGTGTTCTTTCTTTCTTCCAAAAAGGCGCTTCGCTTTTTAATATATCTATAATAAACTCTGTGGCAGCAAATGCATCTGATCGATGTGCACTACTCGCGCCCACAAAAACAATTTGCTCATTGGCATTAATTTCACCTACCCGATGAATTATCGCTATTCGGCTTAATTGCCAACGTTCTCTGGCTTGAGCTGCGATATTAGCTAGCACTCTTTCTGTCATACCTGCATAATGTTCTAAAAATAGGCTTATCGTTTGCTTTTCAAGACTACGAACTTTGCCCATAAAAGTGACAATAGCTCCATCTTGCGGTAATTGAGAAAGCCAATCATTAAGCTGATTAACATCAATAGGGTCGTTATTAACTTTGATAAGATCCATAATGCTATCCTCCTGTTACAGGTGGAAAGAATGCAATTTCATCGTTTTCTTGAATAATATAATCAAGATCAACCAAAGTTTGATTTACTGCACATAAAACAGCACTTTCCGTAAAAGCCAATAGCCACCGATCACCGCGTTGACTTAACTGCTCAATAAGATGAGAAACTGAAAGTTCATTAGCATCTAACATAACACACGTAGTTCCCACTAATTCTCTAATTTGTGCAAAAAAAATAACTTTATTCATCTTATCTCTACTAACTTTTTAGGCTATAAAATCACCCGACTTACCACCACTTTTGGTCAGCAAGCGCACCTGAGAAATCACTATATCTTTTTGTACAGCTTTACACATGTCATAAATAGTCAAAGCAGCGACAGAGGCGGCAACCATTGCTTCCATTTCGACACCAGTTTGCCCGTTTAATCGACAAAAAGATTGAATCTTAACACAATTGTTTATTCGATTTGGCTCGATTTTAATTTCAATTTTACTCAAAAAAAGCGGATGGCAAAGCGGGATAAGCTCCCATGTTTTTTTAGCCGCTTGAATACCAGCAATTCTTGCCGTTGCAAAAACATCTCCTTTATGATGTTTACCATCAATAATCATATTCAGTGTTTCAGTTTTCATTAAAACCAATGACTCAGCGCTTGCTTCTCGCATTGTTATCTTCTTATCTGAAACATCAACCATATGAGCATCACCACGTTGATTAATATGCGAAAATGATTTGAGCATTATTTGACCCTTTACAATTTATTCTCATTAACTATAGCCAAGATAGCAAATTTTACGAATAGTTACCACTATTGCATATTAGTTTACCAACTAATATATCTCGGTGAACAAACAAATTTTTCTGTAATAATAAATTGCCTTTGATAGCTTTTGCGGGTTAAGTAAAAACTGCGTACAATATAGCTTTATATTAATCGTAACATTTGTGATTTTTGATGCTTATTGCTCATATAGCCTTGCCTGTACCACTTTACCAACTGTTTGATTACCAATTGGCGAAACCTGCTCAGATTGGAATGCGGGTAAAAGTGCCTTTTGGCAAACGTAACATAATAGGAATTATTGTTAGTATTGATGAAAAAACTGAGTTTGATATAAAAAACTTAAAATCAATTACGACAGTTATTGATACAGAGCCTGTTTTTCCCCCTTCTATCTGGCAATTATTAGAGTGGGCGGCTAGTTATTACCATTATCCTATTGGTGAAGTTTTATTCCATGCTATGCCTATTTTACTCAGGCAAGGGCACCAAGCAGTCAAAGATGAGACAAAACGATGGCAATTAACAGCATTAGGAAAACATATAGATCTGCAATTGCTATCTCGTGCTCCAAAACAAAAGTTATTATTATCTTCATTTAGAAATAATACTATACCTGACACGAATGTAAGTAGTGCCACGTATAACGAATTACAAAAGAAACAACTTATAGAACAAGTCACCTATCTGCCTAGTAATATTCAATGGCAAACAAATTTTTCAACTAATGCTAGCTCTATTCAACTAAATAAAGAACAGACCCATGCTATAAATGCAGTGAATGAGGAAAATAACCAATTTAAGGTATTTTTGCTACAAGGAGTGACTGGATCAGGTAAGACAGAAGTGTATCTAAATGTGCTATCGACTATCTTAGCAGCAGGGAAACAAGCGTTAGTATTAGTTCCTGAAATTGGCTTAACACCACAAACAATAAAACGTTTTAAACAACGCTTTAATGCACCTATTGATATTTTACACTCAGGATTAACAGATAAGCAAAGGCTTAACGTTTGGTTAAGAAGCAAACATGGAGAAAATGCTATTGTTGTTGGTACTCGTTCATCGCTTTTTACCCCATTTAAAAACCTAGGAATGATTATTATTGATGAAGAACATGATAATTCCTATAAACAGCAAGAAGGCTGGCGTTATCATGCGCGAGATTTAGCAATTATTCGAGCTAAATTTAATAATATTCCAATTATTTTAGGTTCAGCAACTCCATCTCTTGAAACACTTAATAATGCGCAAAACAAAAAATACCATTTATTGCCATTAACGGAAAGAGCAGGAAATGCAACACTAGCCAAACAATCGATTTTGGATATACGTGGGTTAGTGCTTACTTCTGGCTTATCTCAACCATTAATTGAACAAATAAAAAAACACTTGTCTAACAATAATCAGGTAATGTTATTTTTAAATCGTCGAGGATTTTCACCGCTATTGATATGCCATGATTGCGGTTGGATTGCCGAATGCCCTCGTTGCGATAGGCCTTACACATTTCATCAAAAACAAAAAAAACTGATTTGCCACTATTGCGATACGCCAAAAATAGTGCCCAAACAGTGTCCAAAATGTGGCTCTACACATTTAATGCCAATTGGATTTGGAACAGAACAACTTGAACAACAACTTAAAGTGCTTTTTCCTTACATCAAGATCAGCCGTATTGATCGCGATACAGTAAGTAAAAAAGGTTCATTAGATACCTATCTACAAACTATCCAACAAGGTGGTGCACATATTTTAGTTGGTACACAAATTTTAGCTAAAGGGCATCATTTTCCCGATGTTACTTTAGTTGGAATTATTGATGTCGATGGTGCTTTATTTTCAAGCGATTTTCGTGCAACTGAACGATTTGCTCAAATTTATACTCAAGTATCAGGAAGAGCTGGTCGTGAAGCAAAAGCGGGGGAAGTTATTTTACAAACTCATCATCCAGATCACCCCTTGTTGAACATTTTACTAACGAAAGGCTATCAACAATTTGCTAAACTAACACTGCAAGAGCGACAACAAACACAATTACCGCCATTTAGTTACCAAGCATTAATTCGTGCTGCAGATCGGAATAACCATTATGCTCCTGCATTTTTACAGCATATTCATGATTGGTTAAAAGTACATTATGGGCCTGCTTTATGGCAACTTGGACCAATGCCAGCTAGCCAACCTAAGAAAGCAGGTTACCATCGTTGGCAATTACTCCTTCAGCATACAAATAGACAACAATTACAACAAATATTAGATCAATTATTAATAACAATCGCTAAATGGAATGAAACATCAAAATTGAGATGGAGTATTGATGTAGATCCTATCGATAATTAGCGTAATATTATTTCCACCAATACCAATTGGTGGAAATAATAAATTATAATGTTATTTTACCAGCATTTTTGTCCAGTGTTGCCTGTCCGATACCTGAAACTTCTTTTAACTGCTCAACTGAAACAAAAGGCCCAAATTTTTCTCGATATTCTATAATCTTCTGAGCTTTATTCGGGCCAATTCCACTCAACACTTTTGATAGCTCTTCTGCTGTTGCAGTATTGATATTCACTTGAACAATTTGTTTTTGTTCCTGTTTTATTGGCTCTGGTGTTGTAGAAGCCGAATCGGCAAAACTTGTGTTTGAAAAAATAAAGCTTGATAACATAATACATAATAATGGAAATACTTTCATTTGATTAACCTCTTAAAATAGTTACGCAAATAAATTTGCTTTACAACTATCTCACTTAATCAAATGAAAAAATTTCATGAATAATAAAAATGAGAAAAGCCACCTAAGTGACTTTCCATTTTTGTTATTATTTCTACTATTTTGGAGGTTAAATCACAAATTTGCATCAGGCATAATTTCTATCTTAGCCTTAGAACGTATATCTGTGGCAAAATAATAATGCAAATGATTAATGAATAAAGGTAATAACTCGGAAGAAATATCTTCATACGCTGGAGTCTCCACCTTAGCCATAGCTAGAACATAAGCGCTTTTGTCATTAATAAATGCTACTCCATAAACATTTTTCCCAGAGGCTGATGGGAGTAAATCGAAAACTTTACTAACGACTTTCTCATCAATATCCTTCGAATGTCGGGTTAACTTATATGATTTAACAAATTGCACATTTTTGTTTTTTCCTGACTGATTTAAGTCGGACAAAAAACCATCAATAGTTGTTTTAAAACGGTTATTAGCAATATCCGTATAAAGTTTATTGCGGATTTCCTCTTGTACTTCTTCAAATGGCGCAATACCTTCCGGCCGATAATCAACTAATTGGATAACAAAATCATACTTGCTTTGAGCATTGTCAACGAATATCATATCGGAAAGTTTATTATTGACTTTACCGTCAGCAATCATTTCTTCACTAAAAACAACATCTTTAACTTCTGGATAATAAAGAATTGAGAATCTATCATTATAAAAAGCCCAATCAGGAGTATATAATTTAAGCCCAGTTTTTTCAGAAAGCTCTTCAATAGATGCTATTGGCTCCTTCAAATTAGCCTTAATTTTATGCTCCACTGCTTCAAAAGATTCTTGTAATTTTTGTTGTTTTATTTTTGATTCTATTTGATATTTCGCATAATCAAAATCCATAACTTTTGCTTTTTGCAAGCCATCTAACTTAACTATTACATAACCACCATCCGCTTGAATTGGAGCTGAAACTTGCCCAACTTTTTTTAAACGAGCATCTTTAAATACTCGTGGCAAGGAATCATCATCAACAAACCAACCTAAGAAACCATTTTTTCCATATGGGGATATATTATTATCCTGATTAACGATTTCGACAATACTTTCAAAATCTCGCCCCGAAGTAAGTTCTTTTACAATACTATCAGCTTGTTCTTTATCTATAACATAAATTGCGCTATAAGATTTTTTTGCTGGAAATGTATATTTTTTTATATTTTGATTAAATTCTTGTTTAATTTCTTCATTACTAACTTTGATTTTTTTTATTAAATCATCCGTACTATTAACAATATATTTGATTTTCACTCTTTCTTTCTTAAAAAACTGCTTTTGATGTTCATTGTAATACTTTTGTTCATCTTCTAATGTTATTTTTACATCATCCATATTCACAACTGAAGGATCTATTAAAGCAGAATAAACCTGTCTAACTTGATTTTTCAATGACGATATTTCTGAATCGATAGGTAAAACAAAACCACTATTAGTTATGGCATTAACAAGCTGTTGTTGTTGTAATACGCTTCTTATAATTTCGGCATAACTATCTGGAGTGAAATGATTTTCAGCAAGAAGATTTAAATAAGTTTGATTATCAAATTTACCATTTTTGAAAAAGTCTCTTTGTTCCTTAATAAAATTTTTAATCTGATCATTACTAATAGCTACACCAATCCTTTGCGAAAACTTATAAGCTAAATAATTATCAATTTGATGAGATAATACATTACGGCGTAGCTGTTTAATAAAAGAACTATCACCGCCAGCCTTTGCTGTTACAGCCCTTGCTTGGGCTTCAAATTCAGCTCTGCTAATACCCTCACCATCAACTTTTGCTATGTACAGCTGCTGATCTCGTGGGCTATTACCACCGCTAAAGCCCAAAAATCCGACGCCTGTGAAAATAAAACATAAAATAATTATTGCAAAAATAATCTTAACAAAAATATTATTTGCTGCTGTTCGGATTGTTTCCATCATTTCTTGCGATTCTCCATATACCTAATGTTGAATTTTGAAAGTATAGCACATTTAACTAAATTGGCTATTGCCAGAATGTTAAGCCTCAAAAAAAAGATCAACATAAAGTTGATCTTTTTTTAAATTATAAGATAGATTAATTTAATCTAACAGAATTCCCAACATTATTTTTTACTTTCTTTATAGCTTTTTTCGCTGGTTGCTTCAATGTGACTTTTTTATCTATTGGCTCTATACCTAATGGATTGTTTTTTAGCGCAATTGTGAGCACTTCATCAATCCATTTTACTGGGCGTATATCAATTTCAGATTTCACATTATCAGGGATTTCTTCCAAATCTTTAACATTATCCATTGGAATCAATACCGTTTTAATCCCGCCTCGGTGAGCAGCTAATAACTTCTCTTTTAGTCCCCCAATAGGTAATACCTCTCCACGTAATGTTATTTCACCCGTCATCGCAACATCCGAACAAACAGGGTTGCCTGTTAATGTTGAAATTAATGAGGTACACATAGCTATACCCGCACTTGGTCCATCTTTGGGAGTGGCACCATCTGGCACATGTACATGGATGTCCCGCTTTTCATAAAAATCGCTATTAATACCCAATTTTTCTGCACGAGATCGAACAACTGTCAAGGCTGTTTGTATTGACTCTTGCATAACATCGCCTAATGAGCCTGTATAAGTTAATTTTCCCTTACCTATTACACTTACTGATTCAATAGTAAGTAAGTCACCACCTACTTCTGTCCATGCAAGACCAATAACCTGACCGATTCGGTTCTCATTATCCGTTTTACCATAATCGAAACGCTGTATCCCCAAGAAATCTTTTAAGTTATCCTGTGTCACAGTTACTTTCTTCAATTTGCTGTCTAACGCCAATTTTTTAACAACTTTACGGCAAATTTTTGCAATCTCTCTTTCTAAGCCTCGAACGCCTGCTTCGCGCGTATAATAACGAATGATTCCAATAATGGCTGAGTCATCAATACTAATTTCTCTTGATTTTAAGCCATTGTTTTCTATCTGCTTAGCGATCAAATGTTGCTTAGCAATATTCAGCTTCTCGTCCTCCGTATAACCAGAAAGGCGAATAACTTCCATTCTATCCAATAATGGCGCTGGAATATTCATAGAATTAGCAGTTGCAACAAACATTACATCTGATAAATCGTAATCAACTTCCAAATAATGGTCACTAAATGCATTATTTTGTTCTGGATCAAGCACTTCTAATAATGCTGATGCAGGATCACCACGCATATCAGTTGCCATCTTATCAATTTCATCTAGTAAAAATAATGGATTTTTAACCCCCACTTTTGCCATACGTTGAATCAATTTACCTGGCATCGAACCAATGTAAGTGCGTCTATGTCCTCGAATCTCAGCCTCATCGCGCACGCCACCTAATGCCATACGAATATACTGACGTCCTGTTGCTTTAGCTATCGATTGACCCAGTGATGTTTTACCTACTCCTGGGGGACCAACCAAACATAAAATAGGTCCTTTCACTTTATTAACGCGACTTTGAACTGCTAAATATTCTAAAATTCTATCTTTTACACGTTCAAGTCCATAATGATCTTTATCTAAAACTTTTTGTGCCCCTTCAATATCTTTTCTAACTTTACTACACTTATACCAAGGAACTTGAATCATCCAATCAATATAACCTCGAACAACCGTTGCTTCTGCGGACATTGCAGGCATCATTTTTAACTTATTAAGTTCAGCTAATGCTTTATCCTCAGCCTCTTTTGGCATTTTAGCTTTAGTGATTTTTTCTTTTAGCTCTTCGTATTCATCAGTCTTATTATCTATATCACCTAATTCTTTATGAATAGCTTTAATTTGCTCATTGAGATAATACTCTTTTTGAGCTTTTTCCATTTGCTGTTTAACACGTTGCCGTATATTTTTTTCAACTTGTAATAATTCAATTTCTGATTCCATCAATGAAATAAGCAATTCAAAACGTTTAGCAAGGTTAACTGTTACTAAAATCTCTTGTTTTTGATTAACTTTTAAAAATAGAGTAGCAGCAATAGAATCAGCTAAATGAGATGGCTCTTTAAGTAAACGAATAGAATCAACCACTTCCTGAGCTATTTTTTTATTAAACTTTGAGTACTCATCAAAATTAGATAAAGTTAAGCGAATCATAGCCTCACTTATATCTGAAGCCATTTTTGTTTCACTTAATGGTTTAACCTCAGCAATGAAAAATTTATTGTCGTCATGCTCAACTACATCAAGCATTTTTGCTCGTTCAACACCTTCAACAAGAACCTTCACTGTTCCATCAGGTAATTCTAGTAGCTGTAAAACATTAGCTACAGTTCCAACTTCATATAAATCATCTATAGCAGGATCATCTTGAGATGGATCTTTTTGGGTTACAAGAAAGACTTGTTTATCCATTTCCATTGCCCTTTCCAAGCAACGTATTGATTTACTTCGACCAACAAAGAGAGGGATTACCATATGAGGAAATACAACAACATCTCGTAATGGTAAAATAGGCATAATTATATGTTTAGTTCGTTTTATATTCATTTTATTCTCTCTAGTAGTACAAACCCATTAGATAAATATTGGGATCGTTTTTAGATATTCAAGCCTATCTTTTTTGATTAAAATTACACTAGTTATGAAACATTATTAGCAGTATTGGCAACTTTAGTATTAATTCTTAGTTTACATGTTTTGCCATCATAAATATGATGGCAAATTTATATTTTAAGCAGAAAGTTCATCACCTTCACAATGTACTAATTTCGGAGCTTGAGATCTTTCAACAGTATCTTTGTCTACAATCACTTTTTTAATAGTATTCATTGATGGTAAGTCATACATTGTATCCAATAATATATTTTCCACAATTGAACGCAAACCTCGTGCTCCTGTTTTTCGTTGCATCGCCTTTATAGCAATAGCATCTAGAGCTTCTTTAGTAAACTCAAGCTCTACACCATCTAACTCAATTAACGTTTTAAATTGCTTAGTTAGGGCATTTTTAGGTTCAGTTAGTATATTAATTAAGGCATTTTTATCCAATTCAGATAATGTACCAATAACAGGTAATCTTCCAATAAACTCTGGAATTAAGCCAAACTTAACTAAGTCTTCAGCCTCGATTTGAGCTAATAGTTCCGATTCAGAAACTTTATTTTTAGTACTTTTAACCTCAGCACCAAAACCTATTCCTGTATTAGTTGATACACGATTTTCGATGACTTTATCCAATCCACTAAATGCACCACCACAAATAAATAGAATTTTTGAAGTATCAACTTGTAGAAACTCTTGCTGAGGATGCTTACGCCCACCTTTTGGAGGAACTGAAGCAATAGTACCTTCAATAATCTTCAATAAAGCCTGTTGAACGCCTTCGCCTGATACATCTCTGGTAATAGATGGATTATCTGATTTTCGTGAAATTTTATCAATTTCATCAACATAGATAATACCCCGCTGGGCTTTTTCAACATCATAATCACAATTCTGTAATAATTTTTGAATAATATTTTCTACATCTTCACCAACATAACCAGCTTCAGTTAATGTTGTCGCATCAGCCATGGCAAAAGGCACATCTAAAAAACGAGCTAGTGTTTCAGCTAATAACGTTTTGCCACTACCAGTAGGTCCTATGAGCAAGATATTACTTTTGCCTAATTCAACATCACCGCGACTCGCATGATTACGTAATCGTTTGTAATGATTATAGACAGCGACAGATAAAACTTTTTTGGCTTTCTCTTGACCAATTACATATTCATCAAGATGCTCTCTGATTTCATGTGGTGTTGGCAGTGTCTTATTAATAAATTCTTCATAGGAAAGAGAACTTTTCGTTTCTTCTTTTAATATCTCATTGCATAAGCCTATACATTCGTTACAAATATAAATAGATTCTGGCCCAGCAATAAGTTTACGGACTTCATGCTCACTTTTACTACAAAAAGTGCAATAAAGTAATTTTTCTGAACTTTTCTTATTCACTTTTACCACCTACCTAATATTAAGATCGTTTACTAAATATGGCATCAACTAGGCCATATTCAACTGCTTTATCGGCAGACATAAAATTATCACGATCAGTATCTTTTTCAATCACACTAATATCTTGGCCGGTGTGCATGGCTAAAATATTATTTAAGCGGTTTTTTACCTGTAAAATCTCTTGTGCATGTATTTGGATATCTGAAGCCTGCCCTTGGAAGCCACCTAATGGTTGGTGAATCATTACACGGGCATTAGGTAAGCAATAACGTTTACCTTTAGTGCCAGCTGTTAAAAGTAATGACCCCATTGAACATGCTTGTCCTAAACAAATTGTGCTGACATCGGGTTTTATAAATTGCATTGTGTCATAAATAGCCATGCCAGCAGTAACGACACCACCAGGTGAATTAATATATAAATAGATATCTTTATCAGGATTTTCAGCTTCTAAAAATAACATTTGAGCGATAATCAGATTTGCCATATTATCTTCAACTTGCCCAGTCAAAAATATAACTCGCTCTTTTAATAATCGTGAGTAAATATCATAAGCTCTCTCACCACGAGAATTTTGCTCAACAACCATTGGAACAACACCCATATATGATTCTAAAGGCATTTTTATCTCCTAATTAACAAAATAGCCCAAACAGACAATTCTTATTTGGGCTTTATAGTGATCTTTTTATATAAAATGAAAAGACTAGTAAGTTAAGCTGTTTGCTGATTCATTAATTCGGAAAACGAATAATTCTTTTCTGTTACTTTGGCACTAGCCAACAACAGATCGACAACTTGATCTTCTAGTGCTACCGCTCGAACATTATCCATCGCTTTTTTATCTTTACGATAATATTCTAAAACTTCTTTTGGATCTTCATATGCAGTTGCAATTTCATCAATTAATGCCTGAACACGCGATTCATCTGCTGTTAATTTATTGCTTTCAATAATTTCGCTAAACAACAAACCAGTAACAACGCGTTTTTTAGCCTCAGCTTCAAATAATTCTTTTGGTAATTCCATACCTGGTTTTACATTACCACCAAAACGAGATAAAGCTTGCTGACGTAATACATCAACCTCACGGTCAACTAATGCCTCAGGCACATCAATTTCATTATTTTTAACCAAACCATCAATAGCTTGAATTTTGACTTTATTGCGAATTGTCGCATTGAGCTCTCTTGTCATGTTCTTACGAACTTCAGATCGTAAGCTTTCAATAGTGCCATCAGCAATACCGAAGCGTTTAATGACATCTTCTGTAAGTTCTGGCAATTCTAGCTCTTCAACCTTTTTAAGTGTTGCCGCAAATACAGCTGGCTTACCTTTTAGATTTTCAGCATGATAATCGTCAGGGAAAGTCACATTAATTTCAAACTGATCACCCGCTTTATGCCCTATAATTGCATCTTCAAAACCAGGAATCATACGACCTTGCCCTAATACTAATGCAAAATCATTAGCCTTACCACCTTCAAATTCGGCATCATCAACTTTACCAACAAAATCCAAAGTAACACGATACTGCTCTTTAGCTTCTTTATCTGCTTCTTTCCAAACACCTTGCTGTTTGCGTAAGGTTTCAATCATAGTTTCAACATCCGCATCAGCTACTTCAGCAATAGGTTTTTCAACTTCAATTTTATCTAAATTTTCAACTTTGACTTCTGGATAAACTTCAAATTCAACAGTAAAGGTATAATCTTCGCCCTTTTTATATTCTTGTGGTGTATAAGTTGGAGCACCAGCCGGATTTAATTTTTCTTGAATAATTGCTTCAACAAAATTTCGTTGCATTAAGTCACTTAATGCATCTTGTAAAATAGAAGCACCATAACGTTGTTCAACAATTTTTAAAGGCACTTTTCCCTTACGGAAGCCATCAATACGTACTTTTTTTGCCGTATTAATAAGTTCTTTATCAACCGCTTTCGTAATATCTTCAGCTTTAATTATAATTGATAAACGTCGACCTAAACCTTGTGTTGTTTCTACCGAAACTTGCATCTTTATACCTCGAAATTATTGAATATTATCTGCCCATATTTATATAAAAACGATAACTGAGCTAAAAAATTTAAAAATAGGCGTGCATTATACCGACCGCAACCGCTTACGTCGAGACATTTCACTGTTTCTTCTCAAGTGCCTTCAAACGTTTATTCATTTCGTCAATATGTAAAACTAATGAAGCCGTTTTTCGCCAAACTTTATTTTCTTGCAATGGAATACCTGATGAATAAATCCCTGGTTCAGTAATTGGGCGCATAACCATACCCATACCAGTTATGGTAACTTGATCACATATTTCCATATGCCCATTAATAACACTTGCACCACCAATTAAGCAATGACGGCCAATAGTTAAGCTCCCTGCCATAATAACGCCACCAGCAACCGCTGTATGATCCCCGATAATATCGTTATGAGCAATCTGGCATTGATTATCTATAATAACGCCATTACCGATAATAGTATCATCAAGCGCTCCCCGATCGATTGTCGTTGAAGCGCCAATTTCAACGTTATTACCAATAACAACTCGACCTAGTTGAGGAATTTTAATCCACTTACCTTTATCATTAGCGTAACCAAATCCATCTGCACCAATTACAGTTCCTGATTGAATTAAGCAATTGTCGCCAATAACACAATTATGATAAACAGAAACATTAGCCCATAATTTTGTTCCTGCACCTATTGTGGTATTTTTACCTACAAAACTACCAGCACCTATAACGCAATTATCGCCTAACACTACACCGCTTTCAATAACTGCGTTAGCGCCTATTGATATATTACAACCTAATTTAGCTGTTGAATCAATCACTGCTGAGCTAGCGATATCCTTAGCTGGAGCAGGCGTAGTATCAAGATATTGTGCTAATTTTGCATATGCAAGATATGGATCTTTAACAATCAGAGCTGCACCATGCCAGAACTTAAGGCTTTCTTCTGTCATTACAACAGCAGAAGCCTTGCACTCTAACAAATTATTTTGTAATTTTTTGTCAGATAAAAAAGTAATTTGACCTGACATTGCACTTTTCATTGATGCAATACCAGTGATAGTTAAATCAGCATCACCGTGTAATTTAGCATCAAGTTGCTTAGCTAGTTGCTCTAAACGAAAAGCAAACATTATTTTTTAACCTTTGCCAATACTTTATCTGAAATATCAACCGCATCTGAAGCTGATAATGTAGCTTCGGCTTTTAAGATAAGATCGTACTTTTCTGTCTCAACAATATCTTTAACAGCTTCTTGGATTTTAGTTAATAATTTGCCTGCTTCTTCTGTTTCACGTTTACGATAATCAGCTGAAAAAGCTTTCGCTTTATTTTCAAAATCAGAAATCACCTTATTTAGTTTAGCTTTTTCAGAAGAAGACAAAGTTAAGCCATCTTTTTTTAGGCGAGCAGCGGCATCACCAGCTTTCTTTTCTTCGACTTGTAATGATTTGGCTCTTGCTTCAAATTCATTATCCAACGCCTTACCGACCGATTCACGTTGAGGCATACGTTGTAAAACTGACATAACATCAACCACACCAATTTTAATTTCTGCATTTGCAACGCCTGCAAAAAGAAATGCCAAACTAACACCAAGAATAGATATAATTTTCTTCACTTTAATCACCTATGTGTTTTTTATTTATAACATGGAATTACCATGTAGACCCTATATTAAATTGGAACTGCTGTGCTGAATCACCCTCATATTTCTTAAGTGGTTGAGCATAAGAAAAGACCAAAGGACCTAATGGTGACATCCATTGCACTGCAATACCAGCCGACATTCTAATATCCGATGGAGAACTATAATCTGGAATATTATTTCCTTTTAGTTTCCATTCGGTATCCCATACAGTCCCTGCATCAAAAAATAACGATGTCCTAATATTATCAGCATATTTTTCACCCGCAAATGGGGTTGGAACAATCAGCTCTGTACTAGCAAAAGCTATAGCATTACCGCCTACTGCATCTTTTGATTTTGTACACCCAGAGGTATTATCTAAACTATCACACTCACCACTTTTATTAAGATATACTGCTTTAGGACCAACAGTATTTGATTTAAAACCACGTAATACTGATGCTCCTCCAGCATAAAAGTTTTCGTAAAATGGTAACTCTTTACCACCAAAACCACCACCATAGCCAATTCTTGCCCGAGTTAAGAATATCCAATTATGGTCATTGTCAATCGGATAATAGTAAGAGGCATCTGAAACTAGTTTATAGAATCGGTTATCAAATAATGGTGCAGTGAATTTAGCGCTAGCTGTCATTTTTAAGCCATCGGTTGGGAAGAATCCACGATCTAAAGAATTATATGTCCAATAAGCGCTTAGTAATAAATCATTAGTATCGAAAGAAATAGAATTTTTATTTTTCAAATTTTCGCCCATGGAGTCAAAATAACGCCACATACTATATTGCGCTTGCATATCGGACAAATTATGATTAGCGTATTCGGCACCAAAACGAACAAAATTATTTTCACTAATAGGGAAACCTAAATTAGCTGAAGCGCCCCAAGTCTTGCTCGCATATTCTGACTCATCATCTTTATCATCGTTTTTATAGGTGTTATAGTAAATGCTACCGCCTAAACTTACACCATCAACAGTAAAATAAGGATCAACAATAGAAACAGACGCTGTTTTATCTGTATCAGTAGTGTTAATATCAAATGAGACACTATTACCTGTGCCTAACCAGTTATCTTGAGAGATACCTGCATTGAAGCTAAGACCGCTATCAGAACCGACGCCAACACCAAATTTGATACTACCCGTATTACGTTCAGCAACTTTATAAATAATATCAACTTGATCATCAACACCAGACACACGCTCGGTGTTTGCTTCAACAGTATCAAAAAAACCAAGTCGATTTAAACGTTCTTTACCTAATTCGACTAACCCGTTACTTAACCAAGCTCCTTCCATTTGCCGAAGTTCACGACGGATTACGCTTTCGCTTGTTACGGTATTTCCTACTATCTTAATATTGCGAACATAAAAACGCTCACCAACATCAACAAGAACAACTAATTTAGCCGTATGTTCTGAATCATCCATTTCTGGCTGAATGGAAACTTTTGGATATGCATAACCAAAATTAGCAAGTAAACGTTTAATGCTATCCTCAATTTCAGTAATTTTTTTACCATTATAAAGCTCACCAACGGTTACTTTTTCGTTAGCAATTTTAGCAATTGCTTCTTTATAATTTGCAAAATTACCCATAAACTCAAGTTTAGAGAGCTTATACTGTTCACCTTCATGGATATTAATTGTAACGTAAATACCTTTTTTATCTGGCGTTAAACTAACTTGTGTTGACTCAATATTGAAACGAGCATAACCACGATTTAAATAAAAACTTTGTAACTCATCCAAATCAGAGGCTAATTTTTGTTTTTGATATTTACGATCACCAAGCATATTCCACCAAGGTACTTCATCACGCAAGGTAAAACGTGAAATAAGTTCTTCTGATGAAAAAGCCTTAGCTCCAACAATATTGATCTGATCGATTAATGCTGATTTACCTTCAGCAACAACTAATTTTAAATCGACACGATTACGAGATAATGGAGTTACAACAGCTTTAATTTGAGCATTATATTTACCAACGCTATAATAAAAATCTTCTAAGCCCTTTTCAATACCTGAAAGCATAGTGCGATCTAATGCTTCACCCTCACGAATGCCAGAACTATCTAGATTTTTCTTAAGCATGTCATTTTTAACTGACTTATTACCAGAAAAACTTATACTAGCAATAGTTGGGCGTTCTTGAACATGAACAATTAACCGATCACCATCACGAGAAATAGTAATATTATCAAAGTTTCCACTAGAATAAAGCGATTTAATTATACGCCCTAAATCCGCTTCATTAACATAATCACCAACTTGGATTGGCATTTCAAGCAATGCTGCCCCAACAGTAACACGCTGTAAACCTTCAAATTTGATATCTTTTACCACAAAATCATCAATACAAAATGCGTTAGAACTATATACTGCTGTAGTACTAAGCAACAAAGATGCTATAAGTAATTTATTTATTTTCATCGTAAATATTTATGCCCTCATTCCATCACAACCGTAAAATATCATTAAATAGTGCAATTCCCATTATTACCATTAATAAAAAAAAGCCAATACGAGAAAAACGCTCTTGTGCTTTATTTGATAAGGTTCGCCCTCTTATTTTTTCAAGTAATAAAAAAACAAGGTGTCCCCCGTCTAATATAGGTAATGGAACAAGATTGATAACTCCCAAACTTATACTTATAAAGGCTAGAAAATATAAGTAAGAAGTAAAACCATAACTTGCTGTTTGCCCTGCGCCTTTTGCTATTGTTATTGGGCCAGATATATGTTCTAGACCAATAACCCCCGTTACTAATTGATAAAGCGAACGAATAGTTAACTTTGTAGTTAACGCCGTTTGCGCTATACCTTTATTAAACCCTTCGAAAAAACCATATTGCACAACTTTTACATCAGTTGTAGGGTATAACCCCGCAACACCTTCCCCGTTTTTTTGAACGGTTGGCACGAGTGTAAGATAAATATCTTTGTTTTCCCGATTGACCTTCAACATCATTGTTTGAGCTTTTTTAATCGTGTTGGAAAAATCCTGCCAATTTGTATATAGCTGATCATTATAACCAATAATTTTATCGCCAACACGCAAACCTGCACGTTCTGCGGCCGAACCTGATACAATTTTACTCACAATTGGATAAATTTCCACCTCTTTAGGAACAAAACCAAATGCGGTAATAGCTGAGTCTTTTTCTATATCAAAATACCAATTGCTAATATCTACACTTTTCTTAACTTCTTTTTTTTGATCGCTATTATTGGTACCATCAATATAGGTGAAAGACATATCATTCTTTCCCATTAGAGAGATTAAAGCCAAGTTTACATCTTGCCATGTTTCAATTTTGATATTATCAATAGTTTTCAATTCAGCACCAACTGGAATTGCTATTGTGGAAGCAGGTGTGTTAGGTATCACTTCCTTTATTTTAACAGGATAAACATTTACACCTATTAAAAAAATAATCCAATAGCTTATCAAAGCTAACACAAAATTAGCAAACGGACCTGCAAAAATAATTGCAGCCCTTTGCCAAATTTTCTTTTGATCAAATGCCAAGCTATTGCTATTGCTTGATAATGCTGTTGATCTGGTATTTAACATTTTAACATAACCACCAAGTGGAATCATAGCAATTACCAATTCTGTTCCACTTGAAAATTTATGTGACCATAATTTTTTACCAAAACCAATTGAAAAACATTTAACTTGAACCTTACATAAGCGAGCAACATAAAAATGCCCAAACTCATGAATAGTAACTAGTATACTAATCGTAATAACAAATAATAACAGTGACCACAGCAAAATCAATCTCCATTTATAATAAATAAAAAGATAATGTAGTAAAAACAGGAACAGCAGCAGTTAAACTATCAATACGATCTAAAATTCCACCATGACCTGGAATTAAGTGACCACTATCTTTTATACCTGCTTCACGCTTAAACATGCTTTCAGTTAAATCACCTAAAACCGAAACAAAAATTGCCGATAAAGAGCTAATAAAAAATGTACTAAATGTCATATCAAATAAATTAAGCATATAAGCAATGATACTAATTATAATAGCCACACTTATACCACCAATAAAACCTTCTATGGTCTTACCTGGAGAAACTTTTGCAGCTAATTTTCGTTTACCCAATGCGCGTCCAGCAAAATAAGCACCTGTATCTGTCGCCCACACCAACACAAAAACATAAAGTAAGCAAACTGCACCAGTATAAGAATTAGACATATAGTTAATTGCTCTTAGTTCAATCATACCAATAAAAAATGGCACTATCGTAAAAAAAGCAAATAGTAGCTTTATAAAAGTTGAATTAATAACCGTTGAATCACTCCAGTATTTGGTTGTACCTGGATAGCTAACCACCAAATACAAAGCAATTAGCCACCATATAATTGATAAAGATAAAATCACAGTGTATAGCTTTATTTTTAATTCAACTGAATTTGGGATCAAATAAAGTATAGTTAATAAAACAACGATTGAAAGAGCAAATATTAATTTTGAACGTTTTTTAGTAATATGAAGAAACTGAGCCCATTCCCATGCAGCTAATCCACAGACCAAAATAATAGTTAGAGAAAATACAGATAAAGGAACAAAAAAAAGAACGACTATGACAAGTGGAATAAGCACAGCTGCAGCAAGTATACGATGAACTAACATAAATGATCCTTAATTGCGAATGCCACCAAAGCGTCTCTCTCTGGCATTAAATGCATTGATTGCTTCATCAAATAAAGTTTGGTTAAAATCAGGCCATAAAGTATCGGTAAAATAGAGTTCAGAATAAGCAATCTGCCATAACAAAAAATTACTGATTCGATATTCTCCCCCAGTACGGATAACTAAATCAACATCAGGAAATTCTCCCATACACATTATTGAAGCAAAACGATCTTCTGTTACTTCATCTAAAGTGATCTCACCCTTAGTCACTTGGGTAGCCATTTTTTTTGCCGATTGCAAAATATCCCAACGCCCACCATAGTTGGCGGCAATATTTAGTACTAAACCCGAATTGTTTTTGGTTAAATTTTGCGCTTGAATAATCATATTTTGTAAATTATCACTAAAACGAGATATATCACCAATAATATTCAAGCGAACATCATTTTTATTCAAACTTTTGATTTCTCGTTTTAATGCATAGATAAAAAGGGAAATTAGAGCGGAAACTTCATTGGGTGGGCGCCTCCAGTTTTCACTGCTAAATGCATATAAAGTAAGAACTTTAACTTTTAACGTTGCCGCATAAGCCACAATTTTACGTACCGTTTTTAACCCTGCCCTATGGCCAACAGCACGCAATTGATTACGTTGCTGAGCCCAACGACCATTACCATCCATAATTATAGCCACATGACTTGGAATATCTCTTTTTTGTGCCATGCGATATCTCGTATTGTATTAATCATTGTGTTAATTATATCATCTTGGTCAATTAACGCGTACCATAAACAACAATTGTCTTGCCATGAGCTGAGATTAAATGTTGATCTTCAAGCATTTTTAAAATTCGACCCACAGTCTCACGTGAACAACCAACAATTTGACCTATTTCTTGGCGTGTAATTTTTATTTGCATACCATCAGGGTGTGTCATAGCATCAGGTTGTTTAGCAAGGTTTAAAAGCGTTTGCGCAATACGCCCAGCAACGTCTAAAAAGGCTAAATTACTGACTTTTTCAGATGTGACTTGTAATCGACTTGCCATTTGACTGGCAAGATGCATTAAAATATCTGGATTGACTTGAACAAGCTGTTTAAATTTTTTATATGAAATTTCTGCAACCTCACAACTTGTTTTGGCTTTAACCCAAGCCGTTCGTTCGGTATCTTCTTCAAAAAGCCCCAACTCACCCAAAAATTGATTTTGGTTTAAATAAGATAAAATCATTTCATTACCTTCATCATCCTTAATCAATACTGCTACAGAACCTTTTAAAATGTAATAGAGAGTTTCTGCTTTTTCGCCTTGATGTATAAGAGTACTCTTAGCTGGATATTTATGAATATGGCAATGAGATAAAAACCATTCTAACGTTGTATCCGATTGCTGTTTACCAATCATTATTCCCACCTCCCCATTTAATTTACAACAATAACACTATAACAAAGTTACACAATAAATTATATACAAACAATCATTTTAACCATTATTTGATTGGCTTAATATCCATTGTTTCGTGCAATTGCGACCAAAAAATTGCAACAGAGCCATTAATTAATTGCAGTTTAACTTCATCAACCTTTTCTTGTAGTGATTTTTCTTGTAAACCGTAGTCAGTACCTTCGCGTAATACAAAATATTCAATTAGATTAGTTAATGTTTGTGGATCGAGGTCTTGCCAAGGAATAATCATATATTATAACAATAAATTCAAATTATAATTATAATTATTTTATAACAAAGCTTCGATAATATAAAGCATACAAAGTAATGCTTCATCACTAACAAAAAAACCACTCAAAAGAGTGGTTTTTTATGCTGTACTATATAGGATAAGCGAATTTAAAACTATTTTGTGTTAACTCTAAGACTAAAGCCTTGAGCACCCGCCGCAAATCTACTTGCATAAGGGCTATTGTGTTTAGCACCAGAAGTTAATGCACCTAAAGTGTATAGATCATTATTTCCAAGATCTTTAGATGAAGAAAGGCCTTTTGTCAACGGTGCAGTATACGTACGTCCCGATTCTCCGCCAGCTTTTACACCTCCATACTCACCATCTAAGCGCCATTCAAACTGATAAGAATCGGTCACTTCAAGTTCGTTTGCATCAACTACACCATCATCATTATTATCTTCCCACACGATAGCCGCAAACTTATCGCCATATGTAGGAACTAAAGGTGTTTCGTTAGGCTTAGTTGGATAAGCATAGTTCTTAGTTTTATTTGGCGCACCACCTTCCATTAAGAAAATACCAACTTTAAGTTTTTCTGATCCAATTGGTCCAAAACCATCATCAATAGTTACATCACCTGGACCATGTTTTTCTGTCTCTGGATCTGATCCTAAACCTTCTGGTGGTGTATTCTCAGGATCATCTAGGTTTGTTGGATCTACAACCGATGGGATAGAATTTTTAGCCCAAATATCGTTTACTTGTAACCATTGGTTAGCATAAGGCAAACCATAGTCTGTTCTTTCTAAAAGTTTAAAACCAACATAATTTGCACCTATGAATGAATTATCAATTTTAAAAGATATTTGACCTTTTGCACCATCATTAGTTGCCTTAAGTGAGTCAAGAGTTGTGATCTCACTCCATGCACCTGTAGATTTCTTTATATAAACTTTAAGTGTATCTTTAATTTTACCAGTATCAAGGTCACCATCTGCATCACTTACATTAAATTTAATAACGATATAGTCACCTGTTTTAGCCGCTCGGTTACCGATTTGGTTTTTTCCCTCATCATCAGAGGTAATACGAACGGTCAAAGTATGGTCTTTTGCGTCATTTTGTTGAGCAGTTAATATGGGTTTATTTCCCGAAATTAAAGATGTGGTTTTAGCATCTAACGCAAATGCACTACTTGACGCATAGCCGGCAAGTAAAATACCAAATGCTATTTTTTTAATTGTTAAATTATTCATGTTTAACTTCCTATTTTTTATTTCTAAATTAACATGTTGTATTTATATAAATACACCACTTTGGTTGGTGTTCCTTATTATAGGCTTGCGGAACTATTCGCTAGCCTAAAATCTATATTATCCTTTTTGTGCTACTAGCTAGGCTAGTTAACAACTACTTGTAATTTAAATCCTTGGTCTCCAGCACAAGCTAGTCGAGATACATTTATCGGTTTTAAATCTAAATGGGTTGGTGCTCCATCAACCTTTTCAATACTTCTACCTGTTGATGCATAACTCTGCGTTTTCAAACTCCTTATAGTATAGTGCTCATCAAATCCCATAGCGACGTTAAACCAGGGTCCATTAGTATTCGATAATGCATCGGGTAGTTCAGCTGTTGCCATTTGTCCGGGGCATGCTTTCTCATTTGAACCAACAAGAGACCAGATAACAAAAGGTCTATTAATTATTGTTTTACCATCAGCAGCATAAGCTTTAACAAAATATTCACTATTGACTATCCATTCTTTTGGACCGTGTGGGTCAAATACAAGTGAATGACCTTTCTGTTTAGCAACTAACATACCATCGCTTCGATAAACTTCTAGGAGCGAAGCCTTACCACCAGAAAAGTCTATAGATGCGTTATTAAATGATCTGCCAAACCGATCAATCTCGATAGAAAAATCTACAATGCCTTCAATGTTTGAAGCAACATCTAAAACATAACTATCACCTATTACTTCAATGTCCGCTGCTGTAGAAGCCTTAGATGAAACTCTTTGCCCTTTTTTAACTTTTTCAAAAGACTTAACAATAATACAAGCCTCTTGTTCTGGACAGACATTAATATCACCAGATGTACCATTAATTAATGCTATTTTTTTACCATTACTTGTTGCTGTCCAACCTTTTAGCACCGATTCAAAAGTATCTGGGATGCTATTCATTAACTCCTCGTCACTAAAACCCTCTACATCTTTTTCTGTGGTAATTTCCCCATTCGGAACTTTAGGTTGAACCAACGTAGCCAACACGGTCATTGCACTTACACCATCAGCTGGGTTCACTGCAACACTAGTTTTATTTCCACCTCTATCTATTGCCCAAACACCAATTTTTCGCATCTGTGGGTCAGGTATGACTTCAAAACTAATTGAGTTAGACGTTGCGGATTTACCACGACTATTTGTAACTGATACCGATAAAGAATATTTACCATTTGTGCTCACTGGACGACGTTGGCCATTTTGATCAACATAACTTGGTGCAACAATTTGCCAGTTATTGGTATCAGTAGGAGGATTAAGCCATGAAGAAGCAGAACATGTCCCTGCTGCTGCACATAAAAAACCACCTCCAGCATCAATTTCTAGCATATCACCAGACCATACTAGGCTTGATAAATCCTTAGCATTATGAACACTAATACTTAATGGATAAGTTTGTCCTTCGATCAATTGCGTTTGTTCAAGCCCTAGATCGACAGACATTTTCTTTTCTTTATATTCAAGAACAATATAGTTATTACGGTCAACTAAATCATAACGGCTACCCTTTAAAGAACGAGCTGATTGAACCATATCTGGATCCAATTGATCTTTTAATGGCGTGCCTATACGATAGTTCATCGTTAATTCTGCTTTAGTTGCCTTTTTATTATCTTGACCCCGTTTATGTTCAGCTTTAATCGTGAAAAGAGGAACTGGCGTATAATCAAGACCAACAGTAATGGCTCTTGGATCTTTTTGTAGATTATCTTTACCAAATAAAGCTACTTTATCACCATAGTATTGCTCATACATCAGTGATCCGCCTAAATGCGGATATTGTGGTAAATACCCTTGGAAGCGAACATCAAATCCCCTCGCTGCACGTTCTAAGTAATCATCGAAATCCTTAGAATCTTTCCAATCAGATAATGGATGATAATAGTTAACCGCAAATTTCATGTAATCACTCCACGCTTCAGCACCAATACCTAAGCGGTTGTGATCACGCTGGAAATCATGATCAAAAAATACGTTATAACCAAGTAACCATGTTTTATCAGCAACATCCCAACGTTGACCAATACCAAAGTTACCTATACGGCGCTTATGCTCATATTCTTGAAATGATATTTGGCTAAATATTAATGTATCTTCAGAATCATATAATGGGCTAAATAATTTTAGGTTAACGTTATTAAATTCCCCTTTATCACTCAGATCAAATTGCAACTGAGCGGTACCAAAACGCCCTAAAAAATCCTGTACAGCATTACGAACTGGATCAACAACTTGGCTTTTAACTCCATTGCGTACATAACTTTCGGCGTAATCTCTACCTTTATTTTTTAAATGCCCTGATAAACCACCGTTGTCTGGCGAAGTGATTTGCTTCCAATCCTGACTAGCTAAAGTTTGCAAAGTTGAAGCAATTTGCGTTGAAAGTGCATCTTTGTCTTTTTTTACATCATAGTTATCATCTGAGCCAAGCTGAGGCAAATTAACATGTTTGTCATCTTTGTCATCTTTTATTTTAATTGCCGGCAATAAAGGAGAGTTTTCAGGCAAAACAATGCGCTCACCGACATTAACAACATCTTTTTTATCAAAACGCCCGGCGTTCATTGCACGTAATTCTGAAATAGAGATACTACTTAAAAGCGCAATCTGATAAAGACTACGTTGCTGATTATTAATCATTTCACGAGCTTTTGAGCCATCTTTTAATTCAATTATCGCATTGCTATCTACAGGACCTTGCGATACCTGAGCATCAGTAGCATAAGCAGATTGCCAACTTAATGTGGCAATTACAAATGCAGAGATAATTGTTAAATTAAGATTCTTTCTCATCTTAATAGTCCTTATATTCCACCGACAATGCCCATAACATAAAATTTATAGCCAATATCAATTTATCTTTATTAAATATCAATGTTATTATTTATTAATATATTTTAGAGCACGGTTTCTTCTTTTGTGCTTTACATTTCTTTACAAAGCTTACTTAAGTTTTGCAATTCTATTACAAAAAAGTCATTTATCAAAATATTTTATTACTTTTTTTGATCTTTTTTTATTAGTTTAGAATTTCTTTATATAATTCAATTTATTAATTTGTATTTTTTTGCTAATTTCATTACATTTGATTATATCTTTATGAAAAGCAATGATTAAATAACGCCCATATTTTACGTAGGATGACATAAAAAATGTTAAAAATAATAAGCTAAAAATACTATTTCAATAAAAACTTAAATTTTGGGATTAGGTCTTTATGTAATATTTCTGCTCTTTTACAACAGCTATTGTTGTTTTATTGTCCTTCATTATAAATCTCTAAGTTTTCAGGCTCTTTAGATTCTGAAGATTTTTTACTTTCAGTTCTTTTTTGTTCTAATAATGACAAATAGTTATCATCAATCCCTTCAGTAATATATTTTCCATCAAAAACAGAACACTCTAAATGATGAATATTAGGATTTTGCTGTGTAATTGAATCAATTAAATCAGATAAATCTTGAAAAATAAGTTTATCAGCACCAATATCTTTTGCTATTTCATCAACCGTTCGATTATAGGCAATAAGTTCACTGGCAACAGGCATATCGATCCCATAAACATTGGGGTGTCTAATTTCTGGTGCAGCAGATGCTAAATAAACTTTTTTGGCACCAACTGAACGCACCATTTCAAGAATTTCCTTTGAGGTTGTGCCACGAACAACAGAATCATCAACTAATAGTACATTTTTGCCTTCAAATTCAATACGATTCGCATTGAGTTTTCGTCTTACTGATAATTTACGTGTGCTTTGTCCTGGCATGATAAAAGTGCGGCCAATATAGCGATTTTTAACAAACCCTTGGCGATAAGGTTTGTTTAAAATACGTGCTATTTCAAATGCCGCATCGCATGATGTTTCGGGGATAGGGATGACAACATCAATATCAATATCTTTCCACTCTCTCGCTATTTTTTGCCCAAGCTTTTGCCCCATCAAAATACGTGATTGATAAACCGATACGCCATTCATTAATGAATCTGGTCTTGCAAAATAAACATATTCGAAAATACATGGGTAATATTGAGGATTGTTAGAACATTGTTGAGAATATAATTGGCCATCTTGAGTAATATAGATGGCTTCGCCTGGTTCGACATCGCGCATAAATTCAAAATCAAGAATATCTAATGCGACGCTTTCAGATGCAACCATGTATTCGACTTTTTGATTTTCAAGAGTACGTTTGCCTATCACTAAAGGGCGAATCCCATAAGGATCACGAAAAGCAACAAGACCATGACCAATAATCATCGCAACACAAGCATATGCGCCTTTAATAATATTATGTACATTATGTATTGCGGTAAAAATATTATCTGCGGTTAGAGGATAAGTTGGGAATTTGTCGAGTTCGTGAGCAAAAATATTGAGTAAAACTTCAGAATCAGAATTCGTGTTGATATGCCTTCTTGCTAGCTCAAATACTTTATTGCGTATTTTTTCAGTATTGGTTAAATTTCCATTGTGGGCAAGAGCAATACCATAAGGTGAATTAACATAAAATGGTTGCGCTTCGGATGGATTGGAACTACCTGCTGTTGGATAACGGATATGCCCTATGCCCAAATTACCTTGCAACCGTTGCATATGATGTTCTTGAAACACATCTCTAACTAAGCCATTTGCTTTGCGTAAACGAAAGCGATTTTGATTATCAATAGTCACAATCCCTGCGGCATCTTGCCCTCGATGCTGCAAAACAGTCAATGCATCATAGATCGATTGATTAACAGTACTATACCCTACAATACCAACGACACCACACATGCTATAGTTACCTCGATTTATTGTACTAAAAAAGAAGAAGACTGCTGTATAAAATCAAAAAACCAACGAATAATAAAATGAAAATGTGGAATTAGCTGCGATTGCACCCAGTAAGGTGATTGCGATAACGGTGTAAAAGTATCAACTAAAAAGAGTATTGCAGCAACAACTAAAACTCCTCGTAGCACACCAAAACAGATACCTAATATGCGATCAGTGCCAGATAATCCGGTTTTTTGAACTAATTGACCAATAACATAAGACACTATCGCACAAACCAATAGTGTAGTAATAAAAAGGAGAACAATAGCTACTGCAATACGTATTATATCGCTATCAAAATAAGTTAAATAATCGGTAATATAGATATAAAATCGGCTGGAAATAAAAAAAGCTAAGATCCAACTAATTAATGATAATGCTTCTCGTATAAATCCTCGCACAATGCTAATCAATGCCGAGAATGCAATCACTCCGATAATCGTAAAATCAATCCAATTCAACATAATAATTCACAATTTTATATTAATAATATTTTATTTTAATTACTGTTTACAACATAAAAAAACGATAGCAACCAATAAAACAGAACTTAATTAGCAACGATCATACCTTTTAATTTTGTTAGATTACTTAAGTTAATAATGACTTGTTCTGCTTGCTTTTTATTAGCATATGGGCCAACCTGTAACTTAATTAACTGATCAGGTTCAGGCTTTTGTGGTATTGTTCTAACGTTATAATTATTTAACCTTAATAATGCAACTAATTCTTCTATTTTTTGCCTATTTTTCAAAGCAGTAAGCTGGATCATATAAGGTTTAGGTTCTTGTTGCGAAGTTGAAGAATTAGCTATCGTTGTTGAAGTGTCGATATCAACAATATCTGGCGAAACAAATGAACTTGGATTTTGCTCTGAGTCTGATATATAAGAATCTTTTGACCTATCACTGGTTAAATTGTCATCAAAATCATCTGGGGATTCTACTTCACGGTTTTGCTGAGTAATCACTTCTGGTTGCAAAATAGGTGTTGTCGAAGTTCGTAAGTTGGATTTATCCGTTATAATGGAAGGGATAATTGCTGCGATAATAAGCAATAATGTAGCAAAACCTACAAGGCGATTCCTTACTTTATTTTGGTTTTTGGGGCTAATTTTTTGATTGTTCACCATGTTCAATTTCACTTAATGCTCTGTTTCAGCTAAAACCTCTGATACCGTATGAAATGAGCCACATACCACAATAATATCATCCTCTTTAGCATCTTGAATTGCTGTTTGATAAGCAGTAGAAACTGTATCAAATGTTGATATATTAAGCTCACCTTTACTTAATAAGTGCTGTTTTAATACTGCTGCGCTACAACCTCGCTCACCATAAAGTGAAGCGCAATACCATTTATCCCCTTTTAAAATGGACAACGTACTTTTAATATCTTTATCTTTAAGCATACCAACAACAAATCTAACTTCACTAATACTTGGATATTCCATTTTTAGTTTTTCCAATTGTTGTGTTAAATAGCCTGCGGCATGTGGGTTATGTGCGACATCAAGGATCACAAGAGGCTTTTTTTGAATAATTTGAAAACGCCCAATCAATTTAGATTTTGCCAAACCTTTAGTTATTTGTTCTTTGGTTATTTTAAGTGATGAGTAACTTAAGGCAGCAATTGCGGTTGCGGCATTAGCTAAAGGAACATCGGCAATAGGTAGATTGTCATATTGCTTTATTGGTGATTTAAATGTCCAAGCATCTTCGCTAACTTGTTGATAGTGCCAATCGCCATTGACCGCATGGATAGGACAACTGGCTAATTTAGCTGCATTTAAGATGGATTCAGGTATTTCTGGCTCGCCTACAATAGCAATACTTTTAGGCTTGAAAATACCTGCTTTTTCTCGTCCTATGCTTTCACGGGTTTCCCCTAAATAATCAACATGATCAATGCCAATTGTGGTAACTACGGCTACATCAGCATCAACAATATTAGTTGCATCAAGCCTCCCACCAAGCCCAACTTCTAATATAACAACATCTAATTTTGCTTGTTTAAATTGATAAAGCGCAGCCAATGTTGCATATTCAAAATAAGTAAGCGATATATCGCCTCTGGCTTTTTCTATTTCTACAAAGGCTTTTATGGTGTTTTGTTCACTTGACTCTTGATTATTAATACGTACACGTTCTGTAAACCGTAATAAATGAGGTGAACTATAAACGCCAACTTGTAAGTTAGCCTCAAGCAATATCATTTCAAGAGTTCGGCATGTTGTGCCTTTGCCATTAGTGCCTGCAACGGTAAAAACATAAGGTGCAGGTTGTAATAAATTTAGGCGTTTAGCTACCGTTTTGACTCGTTCTAAACCCAAATCAATAGTTGTAGGATGTAATTGCTCTAAATAACAAAGCCATGTACTTAAATCGGACATGGCGTTGGGTTGTTTGTTTTGCATACTCAATTAAACTGTCTCGTTTAGAGTAACATCATTAAAAGGATCCGGCTGTTTCATCAGTTTTGTTATTAAACTGGCAATCTTAGGTCGCATATCTTTACGATGAATAATCATATCAATGGCGCCTTTTTCAAGTAAAAACTCACTGCGTTGAAATCCTTCAGGCAATACTTCACGTACAGTTTGTTGGATCACTCGTGGCCCAGCAAAACCGATTAACGCTTTAGGTTCAGCTATATTAATATCGCCTAACATTGCCAAACTTGCCGATACCCCTCCCATTGTGGGGTCGGTCATGACTGAAATATAAGGTAAGCCTTCATCTTGCATTTTGGCAAGAATAGCACTGGTTTTTGCCATTTGCATTAATGAAAATAATGCCTCTTGCATTCGTGCTCCACCGCTTGTTGAAAAACAAATTAACGGACATTTATCGGCAATAGCTTGTTCCGCTGCACGAGTAAATAATGCACCAACAACAGAGGACATCGATCCACCAATGAAAGAAAACTCAAAACAAGCGACAACGACAGGTGTACCAAACAATGTCCCCTTCATTACCACCATCGCTTCTTTTTCGTGAGTTTCTTTTTGTGCAGCAGTTAAGCGATCCTTATATTTTTTAGTATCTTTGAATTTTAAGATATCTTTAGGCATAAGATCTGTGCCAATTTCGACATCTGAACCATCGTCTAAAAAGCGGTATAAGCGCACACGGGCGGGAATATGCATGTGGTGATCGCATTTTGGACAGACTTCTAAATTAAGATCCAGTTCAGCCTGATAAATAACTTGCTCACAGTTACTGCATTTTGTCCAAACACCACCAGGAATATTCGCCTTTTTATGATCTGACGATATATTATTTTTACTAAGAATTTTTTCAATCCAGCTCATTATGATTCTCTCATTCTGGCACTCTTTACAAATTTCGGAGTATTGTACAATACTTTGTACTAATTCTTAATAGTTGTTTTTATTTTTATCTTATTTTGTAAATAAATCTTGCTAGAAGATGCAACCTTTAAATAAAAATGTGAAGATAAATCTGCAATTAAAGCCAAATTAAATGCAATTGATGTGCAAGTAGGCAGTTTTAGTTAATGTAAAAAATATCATTTATTGCTTAATAAATATAATAAATATGACCAAAAAAAAATATTAGTATATAATTAGTAGAAGTTTATTTTCCATTTTTCAGATAAGGGGTTATAGATGGACAAGGAAAAAGCAAGCGCATCGTCATTTCAAGATGTATTAGAATACATTCGTCTATCACGTCGTTTAAATAAATTAAAGCGTGAAATATCAGACAATGAAAAGAAAATTCGTGATAACCAAAAACGTGTACTCTTACTTGAAAACTTAAGTGAATATATTAAACCTGATATGACTTACGAAGAGCTTCAAGCAATTATTGCGAATATGAAAAGCGATTATGATGATCGTGTTGATGATTATATTATTAAAAATGCCGAAATATCTAAAGAACGCCGTGAAATAAGTAAAAAAATGCGTACTTATCGATCAAATTAATATCTATGTTTTTATAAGTAGCGTCCTTTTTAGTTATGGACGCTATTTTTATAGCATGAAATCAGCCTCCAGCTAATTTTACTTTGAATCCTTTTTCTTCTAACAATGATTTTAGTAAATCTCGTTTATCACCTTGAATTTCAATAGCACTATCTTTAACTGAACCACCACAACCACAGCGCTTTTTTAATTCAGCAGCTAACTGTAATAATTGTGCATCGTCTATCTCAAATCCGGTAATTACACAAACACCTTTACCTTTACGGCCTGAAGTTTGTCGCTGAATTCGAATAATGCCATCTCCCTTTGGACGTGAAATAGCTGGCTTTGTCGGTTTAATTCGACCTTGATCGGTTGAATAAATAATCGGGTTATCAGACATAATTTAATTAACTCTTACTTGTATCAAGTGTGGCCAAAATTGTTTTTAACGCTTTAGCTGGATCTTCTGCTTGAGTAATTGGCCGTCCAATGACTAAGTAATCAGAGCCAGCAGCTTGAGCACGTTGAGGTGTCATAATACGGCGTTGGTCATCAGGGTTACTACCCGCTGGCCTAATACCTGGTGTCACTAATTTAAAGTCACTACCTAAACGCGTTCTAAAACTTTGTACTTCTTTTGCTGAACAAACTACCCCATCAAGTCCACAATTTTTAGCTAGCATAGCTAATTTAGTTGCTTGCTCTAAAGGCGATGCATTAATACCTATTTCTTGTAAATCGGTCGATTCCATGCTGGTTAATACTGTCACAGCGATTAATATTGGCGCATCTTTACCATATGAATAAAGAGCATCTTTAGCTGCTGTCATCATGCGCGCCCCACCACTCGCATGTACATTGGTCATCCATATACCTAAATCAGCCGCAGCAGTTACGGCTTTAGCAACCGTATTTGGGATATCATGAAATTTAAGATCTAAAAAAACGTCAAAACCTTTTTGCATAATTTGCTTAATAAATTCGGGACCTGCGTGTGTAAAAAGCTCTTTACCTATTTTAAGGCGACAATCTTTTGGTTCAACACGATCAATAAAATCCCACGCTGATTTTACATCTGCAAAATCAACAGCAATAATAATAGGTGATGGCATAACTTATTTGTTCCTTTTAATCAAAATTTTTAGCTATTTTTTCTAACAAATTCATTCAAATCAGCATAAAAGATACGAGCACTTTCTTTATATCCTTTTAATGTTTGGTGAACTAAATCTGCACGCGCAAGTCCACGTTTTCGCCACTGCTTAATAGAAAACTGACCACCCATTGCCACTTGCCAATCCCAAAATAACGTTTTTTCAGATTTAGCAACTTGCTTTTGAATAGTCATTATCTTTGCAAAAGATTTAGGCATATTTTTTTCATTTGCCATAGTGTCTGGGGGTGTCATTATTAAAATAGCAGCATTAGGCAATGTTTCGCGAATCATTCTGATATTATTCACTAAATTTTTTCGATATTGATTACTGTCTAATGTTTCATCAAAACTTTCATTGGTACCATATGCTAGAATCACTAAATCACTTTGCGATACAGCAAGTTCTTTAAACCAGTTTTTTCCCCACTTTTGCCAAATGGTTTGTTTAGCGCCATTAGTCGCAATGGGTGAAACAACAACACCAGATTGTTGATTACAAGTTAACCAAATACCACCCAGTTCCATCTCTTTTTGGCCTTTGATAACTAAAGGCATTTTAGATAAAACCGATGCAGTTTGCCAAACCTTTGGGGTTGGTGTATAGCTGAAGTTAATTTTATTGTTATTAGCATCATAAAGCGATAGTAGGTTTGAGTTGTTTTTTAGTGTTTTAAAGGTCAATTTAACTTGCCAATTTTTATTGCAAGATCCTCTTGCTGTAATTTGGACAGTAGCAGAATCTTTAATGGGTTTAGCAATAAATCCCCCCATAGGAAAATCAAGATTACTTAAAGTTCGGCTACTTAACATATCCCAATCTCTAGCTCGCCATGTAACCGCTGCATGGCTTTGCCCTTTTATCGCTATAGGCGTTATCCAACCAATACCTGCGTTGCCATACTTTTTTTGCATTAATGTTCTAAATTCACCAGTAAAAAAGTCGGCTGCCACATGTGAATCGCCAAATTGAGTAATATTGATTACTCGGTTAGTTTTTTTATGATCCGCTAACGAGTTCAAACGCGCTGCAAATTGTTTAGCGTTAGGATCCCCAAAATCAACAACAGTAGATGTTTTACTTTCAGCTACACTACAACCAGTAATCGTTATTGCAATGAGGGCTATAATATATTTTAAAAATTTAATCACTATGGGTGTCCTCTAATTCTTTATAAATTATTTTTTCCATAATGGCCTTTGCTAGAATTTTTTGGCCTGTTGGCGTAAAGTGAACACCATCATCAACCCTTACCTTAACTTTTGCTTTATTGCTTTCTACGAAATTACTAAATTTTTGATACGTACATCCCAATAAATCATTTGTCATTAAGAAATGTTGTTGGACTTTTTCTAATTCGGACTGATATAAATTATTTAGATAAACCATCGCATTATTTAATTTTGGTTTGCGCATACAAGGCGCTGCCAGCCAAAGTATTTGAACATCATGCTCTATGGCACTATTTAAAATAGATTCAATACGCAAACGGTAGTGTTCTTCCCACAAGTCGGATTGGAATTTAGCATATTTGACATAGCCTTTAACTGGAAAATCCCAAGGATCATTTGCGCCAAGAAAAACAACAAGCAATTTAATTGAAGGATCTGCAATTAGATTATCACTAATTGTTTTTGGCCAATCAAAAGCACTCGGATAAGCAAGCCCAGTGCTCTGTTTGCTCAAATCAAGGCTTTCTATTTTATACTGCTTGAATAGCATTTTTTTAACATATGGTGCAACACCTTGCATTAAAGAATCACCAGCAAAAAACACCTTATCATTGCTTGTTAATATAATAGGTTGTGGCTCAACTGGTACCGTGTCTTTTTGTGCTTTTTGATTTTCATCTTGCTGTGCTAGGTCTGTTTCGGACACGTTGTCAGTATTGACTCTTTGTCCACTTTCAAGTTTTGCATTCTTTAAAGCATCAATTGTCTTATTTTTAGCATCTTTCACCGCAACATCAAGCAACTGAGAAAACGGAGGAAGTATTTTTATTGATATATATTTTTGAAAATCCTGTTCGTCATCCTTGCTTGTTTCAAGCTCTTGTATCAAACTTTCTTGGTTTGCAAGCGTATTATTATTCAACAAATCGGTATGATACACTTGCTCGCAATAAATCAATATTGATTTGTAGTAAATGGCTATTAACGCAATAGCGGTAACAAACATTATCAAAAATACATAGCGAGTAGACAAAAGATTGCTAGTAACAACAAGAGATGAATTTGTTTTCTTATTTTTTTTACAATCTTTTTTAAGCGTATTTTTATGCTGTGATTTATTACGTTGCCGTTTCAAATTCGGTTTGGATTTTTTATTATTTTTTGAAAACGATTTTTTATATATTTTCATAATTAAGCATCATTAAAAATTAGCGTAAATAAAGTTTGGCATTCCTGATGGTGCAATATAAATCGTCAGCCATAAAATCAAAATAAAAACTAAAGGTAAATAGTAATTCGGCATTTTAGTCAACTGTAAAATAAACCACTCAGTCAAATTTTTACACATTGGGTAGGCAAGGTAGATGACACAAATAACCAAAAACGCCCCAGCATGATGCGGTTCTATCAAGAAGTTATGCGTTAATGCTGTCAAATAATCTACAGCATCAGATAAACTTTCACTATTAAAAAACAGCCATGTAAAACAAATATAGTGCCATGTTAATAACCGTGCCATCAGTGGCGAACGCGCAGCTATCCAACCTTGCCCCAAATAACGGTCGCCAATGTTAAGTACCACAATACCAATACCATGACATGCCCCCCAAATAATAAAATTAACGCCAGCACCATGCCACAATCCCGATAATAACATGGCTAACATGACATTAATTTGAGTGCGTATAAATCCTCGACGACTTCCGCCTAAAGGAATATAAATATAGTCACGAATCCAACGTGATAAACTAATATGCCAACGTACCCAAAACTCTCTCAAATTCAATGACAAATAAGGAAGATTAAAGTTGATTGGCAAGCGAAAACCTAATAATAGAGCAATGCCAGTAACTAAATCAGTATATCCAGAAAAGTTTAAATAAATCTGTATTGCATACGCATAAAGGCCAACTAATAAATCAACCACACTAAATTCTAGTGGGTTAGCAAATATAGGTGTAACCCAATGCTCATTAACTAAACCACCTAAACAGTAAACCTTTATCACAGCTAAAATAAGTAGCGTAAATGCGCGAAATGGCTCTAAAATTTCACGCGGTTGATTAACATTAATTTGAGGTAGAAAGTCTTTTGCTCGGTTAATAGGGCCTGCAATAATACTTGGGAAAAAGGACAGAAATAAGGCAAAATCCCAAAAATTAGCAACAGGTAACTCCTGATTTTTTACTGAAACTAAATAACTTATTGAATGAAAGGTGTAAAATGAGATCCCAATAGGGATTAATACCGTGATAGCGGGAAGCAAAATCGGTAAATCTAATAAATTAAACAGATCTTGTAACTCGTAACGGAAAAAATCAAAATATTTAAATAATGCTAGATTAATTACAGATACGCATAACCCTAAAATTAACCATCGCTTGGCATTGCGTTCTGACGCTGCGATCATCACAGAAAAAAAATAGATTACACAGGTATAAATAAAAAGGATGAGTGAAAATCGCCAGCTGTAACTACCAATAATCAGGTAACTTACAACTAAAAGCAGAGTATTTTGTGTTTTGGGTGATAAGCGACAACCCCAATACAAGGCAAAAAAAGCGATAAAAAGTAAACAAAATTCAATAGATAAATAACTCACTACGATCCTTTTAGCTTAAATGTGTGCTTTTTTGAAGCATTAATAAAATTTTTATAAACAGCTTAGCTTTTTGCCTCGCTAATTAATTCGGATTGAGCAAGTACATTATAAATAATCAGCTCCTTATTCAATCCTGTAATAGTCAATAACTGATTTCTTGCTTGTAACCATAAATGATAAAGAGCAGAAAGCTTTTCATTATTTTGAGTCGCAAGTAATCGAACTAACGGGACTTGATCACGATTAACAATAAAGCGCCCCGCTTTTTGCTTTGCTTTAAGCGCATCGCTTAATAAAGCGCAAAACCAAATAATTCGTTCAATAAAATCTTCATTATCAAAGGTCTTTGCTAATTGCCAATAATTATTTTGAGGAATAACCTCTAATAATTGGCTACAAAACATGTTTCTTTGTTGCCACTTTTCTGGTGCTAATAGTGCGATAGCTCTTAGTGGCGCATTTTCGCTCAATAATAACGCCGAAGCAAGCTCATTATCACTGTATTGTTGATCATGTTTGTTTTTTAACCATTCAATAGATTGTTCTAACTTTGGAGTTGATAAAAAATAAGAAAAACAACGGCTATGAATCGTAGGTAATAATTGGCTATTATGCTCATCACTTAAAATAAAATATGTACTGTCTGGCGGTTCTTCTAACGTTTTTAGTAGTGCATTAGCCGCTGCTTCAGTCATTAAAGCGGCATGTTTTATCCAAATAACTTTATTACCGCCTTGCTGGGATTTTTCGTAAATCTTGCTAGATATATTACGTATTTGATCAATACCTATTGATTGCTTACCTTGTTCATTAGTTATCGCATAATAATCAGGGTGATGATGAGACAAAAACAATTGGCAACTGTGGCATTTAAAGCACGGCTCCAATTGCTGTGAATTTTGGCATAACAAACGGTTGACAAGATTTTCAATAAATTCATTTTCACCGCTACCTTGGACATAATTAATTAATAGCGCATGATGAGCACGCTTATGCATAATACCAGAAGCCAATTGCTGATAAGGTAGCAAAAGCCAAGGATAATCACTTAACATCATTAAATATTAACCTGTTTTGTTAACCAATCTATTAAAATTTGTTCAATTTGCTCAGCTACATTGTCAATTGATTTTGTAGCATCAACCACCCTAATCGTTTCATCTTGTTTAGCTAGTTCTAAATAGCGTTGATGAACTCGCTTAAAAAAAGGTAGCGACTGTTGTTCAATACGATCGAGATCGCCTCGAGATCTTGCTCGCCGCAAACCACTTTCAGGATCAATATCCAAATACAAAGTCAGATCAGGTTTAAAATCACCTAATACTTGTTCCTTTAGTGTCATCATAAAAACTTTATCTAACTGACGCCCTCCACCTTGATAAGCTTGCGTGGATAAATCATGACGATCGCCAATAACCCATTTACCCGCATGCAGTGCTGGTTTAATCACATTGTCAATCAACTGAATACGTGCGGCATATAGCATAAGTAATTCAGCTTTATCAGTTAAAGGCTCATTATCTAAACCATTTTTAATAATATTACGTAAAGCTTCAGCAATCGGCGTACCTCCTGGCTCACGAGTGAATTGTATATCATCAATATGATGTTGATTCAAAATGCGAGCAACGATATTAATCGCCGTCGTTTTACCTGCGCCTTCAAGCCCTTCAATGGCAATAAATTTGCCTGTCATACTAAATTCCTAAATTATTTATAATAAATCTGCATTTATATGCCGTTATATTGTACGCTATTTTTGCTAATTATTTTAGACAGCATTATTAATAATTTCTTTTAGTTTTACAGTAAATATTATAATAACAACTATATTGTTAAACTTTCCGTTAATTGTAAGCTATTTATAATAAAGAGAATATTAAACTTATAATTAATACAATAACAACCAACCAATAGATATTTAATGTAGCAATAAAAATCATTCAGAAAACCCATTGATTTTATTGAAGTTTTTATTTTAATTAAATTTCTATAAAATAAATGAAACATATAACAAATACAGCTTTACCTCTGTGGGTACAAGGAACACAGCTTCAGAGGCTTTCTGAGTTAATTTCTCAGCGGTTTATCCCTGTACCTACAGGGAACACAACGCGCAAATCGAAAGGTTCATTTGCCTCGCCGGTTTATCCCTGTACCTACAGGGAACACAAATAATGCGTTTTTGAATTTTGTAGCCAAAGCGGTTTATCCCTGTACCTACAGGGAACACAACTACACTACACGTTCTATACGTATTTCCGCCGGTTTATCCCTGTACCTACAGGGAACACTCTAAATATAGATATTTGTTTTATTTAAACTTATATCTGCTATTAAATTCTACCAAATTTTTCTAATTTTTAAAGAACATTAACTTATTGATTTTTAATAGGTAAAAATGATACTAAGCGTAGCCCATCAAGATCTACCGGAACTCTTCTATTGGTACCATAGGTTTGAAAATCAAATCCTGATTCAGTATTAGTTGCCCAGGCAAGGACAACATTACCGTCTTCTGCGAGTTTAACAATTTGTTGCCATATCATTTCTCTTATCGGTCTTGATATATCACCAATATAAACCCCTGCCCTAATTTCAAGTAACCAAATGGCTAAACGGCCTCGTAATCGAGCTGGAACATTTTCAGTTACAACAACACACATACTCATTATTAGCGACTCCTAAAACCGCTATCGGCAAGAGATTGAGGTTCGGGAATAGCGGGAGGTTGAACATTGTCTGGAGGTGGCGGTGGTTCAATGCCGCCGGCTGACAAAACTTCTTCAATAAGAGGAATTAATGTTGCTAATGTTTTCTGGCTTCTAAAAATTTCGCGACACGCAATTCTAACTTCGCGATCAGGATCGCTCTTGTTCTTTGCGGCGATTTCGAAAGCTTTGGGAACGACAGTATCAAATTTAATAATATCAGCAATATCATAAACAAATGATAGTGGCTTGCCACTATGCACAAAACCAATTGCCGGAGCATAGCCTGCTGCCAAGACAGCGGCTTCAGTAATGCCATATAAGCAAGAGGTGGCTGCACTTATACATTGATTAATGGTATCGCCTTTTTGCCAATCTTTGGGATCATACTTTCGCCCATGCCATTTTACGTTATAACGTTTAGCCAATAAAGAATAGGTTTCTCGCACTCGTGCGCCTTCAATTCCTCGTAATTGTTCAATCGAACGACGACTAGGTGCAAGTTCACCAAATCGCAATTCAAACATCTTTTTAACCACTTTTAAACGTAAATTATCATCTAAAGCCAATTTAGCTTGATAAAGCAGTTTGTCAGATCTTGCTCCACCGGGTTGACCTGACGAATACATTCTTACGCCAGCTTCACCAACCCAAACTAGCAAGGTTCCGACCGTTGCTGCTAACTTGACTGCGGCATGTGAAACGCGAGTTCCAGGCTCAAGCATTATGCATGCTATAGAGCCTACTGGAATATGTGTTCTAATACCTGTTTGATCGATTAATACAAATGCCCCATCTAAAACATCAATTTGTCCATATTGTAAAAAAATCATTGAGGTTCTATTTTTTAAAGGAATAGGATTAAGAGGAACATAAACCATAGCCCCCCCCATCCTATTGATAATGTTTTATCAAGAATAAGCCACAACCAAATCCTTTACTTTTACCAATACCTCGATAAATTGTGTTCAAAAACAATTCTGTATCCGTCACCGTTAACACCCCTTGATAATCAACGGTGCTATAAGTAATCGGTTTAAGATCATTTCTTTTACTAAATTGCTGTTGGTTATAACTGGTGACCGTGCAATGTACTTGTTGATCATCTGTTGTTAATAATGAAAATCCTCTGGTTTCACTCTGTTTTATTAACCAGTTGATTGCTGCATCATTTTGTCGGATTTTTATCTCTTTTGAACTTAAACCTTGTTGTTTTGCTAGATATTTAGCATTCATCATTACATCACTACGTTTACCATTTTTAAATACCACAGGATTAGCTCGTAAGGAAAAAATCAATCTCATTCCAACAATTAATTTGGGTTGATATGGTTTAGTTTCTATTGAAAATAGATCATGATTTGAGAGTGGCTCGGTTTCCGATAATAAATAGTATTGATAACCTTTACCTATTTGTTCCTCATGGAATAAAAAGGCGCGTTTATCCTGATTAGGGAAGAGTTGCCATAACCATTGATGAATTGCATAAGGCCCCGAATTTTGCATTTTCTGATGTAAAACTTCATGAAGCCGATTCAGTTTTAAAGTAACTCGAGAAAAATACATCTATTCACTCCCTTTCAAATGGCCTGAAAATTGCTGACGGTTAATAAATTGCCATCGATGACGATTTATTGGTTGATCTTGTCGGCACTGAATTTTAATGACATCAAATCGATCTTCTTGATTGTTCTGTTCCCAATAATATTCATCCGCAGTGCCTTGTAATAATTTATTGATAACAGGATCTTGACGATGGCAATCTTGGTAATGTTTATCGGCAAAAATAAAAGCATCGCTCAATGTGCCTTGGCACAAGATAGGCGATAATGGCAGTGATAATGGTGAGTTTTTTCTGCCTGCATATAATGGAAAAACGGGCTTAAGTAATGCTTGTTGTATTTGCTCTAAACGATAGGGCGCCTTGTCGGTTTCAGACATGACAATTTGATAATAAACGTCATTATAATATTCACGCTGTGATAATAAGGTTTCTAGCTCAAGAGGGCTTTTTCGTATTTCGTCAAAACGGGTATGCCATACTTGCTTTTTGTTCGCTTTAGGTGCTTGTACCGTTTGAAAATCTCTAAACCAACTATTACTAGCAATAAAAGGACGAATAGCAAAATGATAATGCAAATTAAAGTTATCAATTTGTTTATCATCACGCCTTATACCAAGTGCGGCAGCCACTATTCCTAATAAAGCCGAACGTGAAGGGATGATATTGCTGTGGCGAACTTCACCAACAGCCGGTTCGCCCCATGAGGTAAAAGGGGCATAAATCTGAAAAATAAGATGGTTTATCATCTTGTCCGCTCTCCTATTTTTGCGCAACAAAATCTAATGCAGCACTCAGTGTTCCTTCTCCTGTTTCACTGTTGAGAATATAGCGGCTATCGGCACATTGCCCATAAACTTTATCAAATTTATCACGTTGCTCTTCTAAACGGGTAATCGCATCATTCACCATATCTTGGCCACGAATTGGGTTAAAATAGGCCACAGCTAAAGAGCGCGGTTGTTGGGAGCCTTTTTCTATTAATAGATAAGAGGTATATGCTCTTGAGGCAAAACTATTTTGCATACCAGTTGGTGCCACTTTTGTTGCCGATTCGGTTAAAGCTTTTAAGGTTTTTTCTACTAATGCCTCATCACCATTTAAATTCTCTAGTAGTAAATCACGGCTGATACAAACATAGGTGTAAAATAGTGCTGAAGCAAATCCTCGCTCACCCAGATGAGCAGAACCAGCATCAACATCGTTATTATTTAAATCATCAACAGCAGTAAAGAAATCATCTTCTATCGTAACCGTACTTACACCTAATGCATGAGAAACTTGGCACGCGGCTTCAATATTAAATGCTGGGCTATCTGCTAACATTCGTCCAAATAATGCTACATCAACACTGCTATTCTCTTTACGCAGTAATTTTACTTCATCATCGCTAGGCTCACGTTTTTCATTAATCAATAATTCCACTAATTGCTTGATTGCTTGTTGCTCATTACTGCTAATATGAACCAATTGTTCAATCTCTAAATTAGTTAATGGATCTTTAGGTGATTTTTCATTTTTTACTTTACCAAACTGGCTTGCTATTTTGATGGTACTGTCTTTGGCTATTTTTTCAGAAATACCACTCTCAATCATTGGCGTATATACCCAATCTCGAGCAAAACGACGTGAACGAACACCAATATGATCGCTTAGTGATTGATAAAAAAAGTCCGAGGTTCGCCAAGCTCGCTTTAAACTTTGTGATGAAATACGTAAACGATCGGTGTTGCCCATTTTGGCTGTTTTTGGTCGCCCTAAATCATCACGGTTTAAATTTGAAGGGGCATAAGCAGTTAATAAGTGTAATTGAATAAATGTAGTCATGATGATTATTCCTTAGAATTATTTTTTGTTGAAAAATAGTCCATTGCCCAACGAACAGAAAGGCGTTCAAACGGATTAGTTTTGGCTGATGAATTATGCTTATACTCTCGCTCATACCACTCTTGCATCCATAAAAAGATGCCGTCGGCAAGTGAAATAAGGTTAACACCTTTTTCGCCACGTATTTTTACCGCACGAATCAAGCGACGACAAAATTCTTCAGGCGTTTGACTTTCGCAAAGCTGTTCAAATCGTAACGGAGATAAAAAGTTATGTTCACCACCTTTTACTTTTTCACTTAATTGTGCGGCAAATGGGGCTTTGTCATTATTAGCTTGAGCAAAAGCAGCAGCATTGACAAATATCTGTAGTGCTTGATACTGAACATCCGTTTGCGGCAATTTGCTATCGTTATGAATAAGTGCCTTGGCTAAAATCATATAGCCTTCTTGTAAGATTATAAATTCAGATAGTGCATTCCGACGTAATTCAGCACGCAATTTACGTCCATTGTAGCTAATACCATTAAATGTACATTGCCTTAGCTGCAACATAGAAAACCACTCATCGATAATCTTTTTATGGTTATCATTTAAGATCATCAGCTTTTTTTGGATAGTGCCTGACATGTTGTTCTCCCCCACATGCAATCAAGACGATTTGTTATTTTTAATCTTTTTGATATTTCTCAGTTTATTAAAAGCTTTAATTAAGTTTTCTCTTGCGGTGATTTTTTCAGAACTAATCATGAGTTGATCTGGGTCAGCAAAAGCAGCTTTATCATAAACTTGTGTGATATATTTCAATAAGGTATTGGTCCAATCGAATAACAAAGGAAAGCGACCATTTGGGTTGTCTTTCTCTTTAATCAATTGTTTAATATATTGATAAAAAGGTGTTTCAGTTTCCTTCCAATAAGCGATATCCACTGTGCTTGATTGCTTGTTAATACTACTCATCGCTTTACGGAGTATTGGCAAGGTATCTTTGCTGAAATCTAGCGCAAGTGTTATTAGTTCTTTAATATCGCTATCCAAATCATCAAATATTGCATAAACAGGGAAAGTATGTTCATACCAACAACGAGCCTTCATATTGTCAAAATCATAGCCAAAACACCAAAGATGATATTTTTCTGAAGCTCTCAATCCACGCGAATAATGAACTGCAACTAATCGGGCTGACTGAGTTTCGTCATTGGTACTCACCATACCTAACCAATCACGATAAATTAATCCTCCCGGTTGGCCTTTAATCGCAATCGGTTCCCCCGTTTTACTGTCGGTCCGATAAGGCGATAACGGATGTCGCCAATTTTTATATTGAACACCGTAATTTTTTGTTTGATACTGACTAATAAGCTCGGACGATTTTTCACCACAAAGGTCACAATCGCCTTGCGTGGTATTTTCAAAATCAAGCTCAATGCGGCGAGGCATCCCCCAATATGCTTGACAGCAATTAGCTTGCTCAGGGAATACACTTAAATTTTTGGGTGGTTCGCTAGTTACTGTTTTGTTTAACCACGGGAAGACAGTTTCATCATAATGTTGAGGTTTTTCGTCATCATCAAGAGGCATCACATTTAGCCATAACTTTTTCCATAATGGCGTCGATGTATCGAGTGCGGGCATCATTAAAGTGGTAATCGGCCCACCACCTCGCAAACTAACGCGATGCCCTTGTCCTCCCGATGGCGCATTAGTTTGCAAAGTAAACAGTGCCATAACAGCGCAATGCGGGCAGATCGCTTTGACAAAATCACGTTTAATAAAATGGTCAGTATTCTTCTTTAATGCGTTTTCACCCGGTGCTTCAACCAATAAGCCCGATATTGGTACTTTATTACCATCTAATGGCGTAAAATCTTGCATAAATGCCGGTTTATGTTCACCAAATTGCATGGCCTGTTTAGCAGGTTTAAATGCTTCATCTAATTGTGATTGAGTAATACCTTCATGCCAATATTCTAACCATTCATCATTATCTTCAGGAGAAAAAGTGGTTTGTAGCAAACCGATAAGAAATTGGTATGCAGCACCTTGGAAGTCAGGTCTAAAATAGGCCAAATCGGAGAGGGTTTCGTCAGCAATTTGGCTAGGCTTAATTTTACTTATTTGACCATTAAAATGTCTCACGGGGATCCATTCTTCGTCTAGAAGAGATAAACAGAACAAAACTCACTCCTTTTTATTTTATTGGCAATTTTAAATAAAATAAAACGATAAAGCGAAAACTAACTGTTTAGCTTATCGTTTTTAATTTGTTTTTTTATTTATCTTCAAAGCTATTTTTTTCACTTTAAAATTGAAACAAAAATATTGAATTTCTATATCTGTTGCTTTTTGCTTGTTTTTACAACAAAAGCACATTTTTAAAAATGTACTTAAGATTGTCTTTGCTAAATAAAACAATATGTTAAATATTTTCATGATTATTTTTCTCTTTTAAAAAAATGATTATATTGAATAACATTAGCAAAGCTGATATAATTAGCGAACTCTACTTCTGCAATTATAAAATGCAGTGCTAAAACTTAGCTAGCTGAATAGCGTGTTATTAATTTAACACTATAGCTTAGTTGAGTCAACAAAAATAATAAGATAGTAAATAAAAATTAAAATAATAAAATAAACAGTTAATCATAATAAAATAGCTCATCTTATCAAATAGTTCCCTATATGAATAGGGATAAACCAATAGTAAATAATAATTATAATCAGTTCCCCACTCTCGTGGGGATTTTTATTTTATAGCCAGATAACCTGGATCAGGTTCAACGCACTTTCTGCCTAGGCTATTACATGAAAAACCGATATCATGCATGACTTTAATTTGACTGCTTCAATGGCTTAGTGTTTATAATATTGCATAAAATACTAACCACTCGAAACATCAATTACATAATAATGTTACACACATTGAGAAATGTTATGATTAAAAAAAATAATGATCTAGATAACAGCAACAATTTATCTGAGAGGCTTGATTCACCTAAAGAACAGTCTTCAATTCTGTCAATCCTTAATAAATTAGTTCCCTTTTCAATGATTTGGGTCAGTTTAGTTTTAATGTTTGGTGTTATTTGTATGTACACCAATGCCATGGGGCAAGACGAGTTTTATCGTTTTATCTTTTTTTTACGTAGTCCTTTTATTATTGTGCTCAATAGCATTGCATTGTTGGTTGCTATTTTTCATTCAATCTGTTGGTTTAATTCCATTCCTAAAACGATATTTTTATATCGTACTGCTAAAAAATCACAAGCTTATTTAATTATTATAGGGTTGTGGATAGCAACAATTTTTGTGTCAGCCTATTTGCTGTTATTTATCTTAAGATAAGTGGTATTTAATCAATGAAAAATCAAGAAATCCAAGCTAGAAGCACCAATGGAAAAGTTGTAAAAGGGCTATTTGCGCTAGGGGGTACATGGGCGGCTGTTTTTTCTCCCATTGTGCTAATAATTATGATATTTATCATCCCTTTTGGTGATGCAGCAACACGTTCTTATATTCTTAAAATAGCCAATACGGAATTTGGCAAGATCTTTTTATTTTTGATGATTTCACTACCTATCTGGTGTGGATTACAACAAATTTTAACCATTTTGCATAAGTATAATATTCACCCAAAACGCGAAAAACTACTTACTTTTAGTTTAGCATTGGCATGGACAGTTCATGCCATTTATGTCTTATTTATTCGGATATAGCAAGCATTTGAAAATTGCGACAAAATAAAAAGCGTTATTAATCAATTAACGCTTTTTTTATTTTTGGAAACTAATAATAAGTAATTTCGCGAATAATATTAGTTTGTTTGTTATTTTTAGATTTTTTGGCTGTAAGCCAATCGTTTTTTTCATTAAATGTTAAAAATTGAGTGACATAATGTGCTAATTCTTTACCAGCAGATAGATAAGATGTTTCTATAGTTGTTAAACGATGAAGGTTGTTATCATACTGATACAAAAAATCACTCTCGTTTTGCATATTATTACTAAATTGATAGCGCACTTTCGCTAATTGGTGTGTTTGGTATTCAAATGTGTAGGTTGAAGCTCCTTTTTGCTCTTTCCCTGTATATTTGCCATTCTCATCAACTTCTTTGAGTTGCCATTGGACATTTTTATTGATAAGGCAATTATTACTATCGTAAACATAGTTATCGGTTTCAAAAAAAATGAAATCAACCGCTTTTTTAGTCTGTTGTGATACAATAATTTTACCTTGTTCATCAGTATTAAATTGGATAATGCTATTGGTTTTATCTTCGACATCTTCAATAATATTTTCCCAACCCGATTTATTTTTTTGTAGGTGTTCAGAATAGATTCGAACGTTTTTATCTAAATAAAGATCATAATGGCTTTTTATTATTTCTCCGTTAGTATCATATTCTAATGCATGTTTAGCGTTCGTACTGTTAGTTTCAGTAGTTAATTTAGTGGTTAATGTTCTCACCTCGTGTTTAATGCCTTGTACAGGGGAATCAATATAATCAAGGATCTGAAAAATATAGTTATTGGCATTCGCTGTATTTTGAGTAGGATTATCACTACAAGTTAGCGCCATGGCGTCTATTGATGTGAGTGATAAACAGAGTGTTAATAAAAAAAATCGTATTTGTTTTTGCATCGTGTTCCTGCTGAATAATTTATTGTATGCTTTTACCTTTTGCCCATTAATAATGCATCATCCCAATTCACTTTTTTACCTTGTTTTTTATTTGGTTGGCTGTCATCTTGATGAGTAAATTTTTCTTCTTTGTTTTCATCTATCAACGTGTTACTCGCTCTACGAGGTGGTTTATCTAAAAAAGAAAGTAACTCTTTGGTGTATTCTTCTTCAGGAGAATAGAAAATCTTTTCTCGTGAGCCTTGCTCTATAATTCTACCCTCTTTCATAACAACAACTTGATGACACATTGAGTAAACTAGCGCTAAGTCATGGCTAATAAACAGGTAACTGAGCTGATGTTTTTCTTGCAATGATTTCAGTAAATTAATAATTTGTTTTTGAATTGTATGATCTAAAGATGAAGTTGGCTCATCTAAAATTAACAATTCTGGCTTTAAAATTAAAGCTCTAGCAATAGCTATTCGTTGGCGCTGCCCACCAGAAAACTCTGTTGGATAGCGATAACGCATATCGGGATCTAGACCCACTTCTTGCATAATATCAATAACGGCCTGCTCACGTTGTTTTTTACTTTGTTTTTTGTGCGTCATTAATCCTTCACTAATAATCTGTTCAATATTAAAACGAGGATTAAGTGACGAAAACGGATCTTGGAATACCACTTGGATACGACTTCGGAATGGCAATAATTTTTTGCCAGTTAGATTTTGTATCGGATGGCTATCAAATACAATATTACCTTGTGATTTAATCAACCGCAAAATAGCTAGTGCCGTTGTGCTTTTACCGGAGCCCGATTCACCCACAATACCGACCGTCTCGCCTTGATGTACAGCAAAACCAACATTATTGACAATTTTCTTTTTAGTTTTTTGAAAAAATCCCTTTCTAGCGATTACCTCAACATCCAAATGGTTAACATTAAGCAGTATTCCTGGCGTATTAGGCAATGGCGCAGGATCGCCACTCGGTGCTGAATTTAATAAGGTACGAGTATATTCATGTTCAGGACGTAAAAAAATGCGTTGCCTATTATTATACTCAACGATTTTCCCTTGCTGCATAACAGCAACTTTATCCGCCAGTTTTTTGACAATGCCAAGATTGTGTGAAATAAATAATAGACTCATATTTAATTCATTTTTTAGCTCTTTAAGCAGGCGAATAATTTGTGCTTGTACCGATACATCTAGGGCTGTAGTTGGCTCATCGGCAATTAACAATTTGGGATGAGTTAGAATGGCCATGGCAATCATAACTCGTTGCCGTTCTCCGCCCGACAGTTGATGAGGGTAAGAAGATAATTTACTTTTTGGATCTTTAATGCCCACCCGATCAAGATATTGCAAAATTTCATTACGTGCGACATTTCGGCGCATGCCTCGATGTAATGACAGCACTTCATAAAGCTGTTTTTCAACCGTGTGTAGTGGATTAAGTGACACCATCGGTTCTTGGAAGATCATGCTAATTTGATTACCACGCACATTTTGCAGTGTTTTGTCTGTCGCATGTAATAACGATTTTTCTTCAAACAAAATATCCCCTGTGGGATAAGTCACTTGCTCTTTACACAGTAAACGTAAAATAGACAACGCGGTTACACTTTTACCCGAACCAGATTCACCAACTAAAGCTAACGTTTCTTGTTCATGGATATCAAAACTAACATTGCTTACTACTTGGGATTCAGCTTGAATGTTACGTTTAAAAGCGATACTTAAATCCTGAACGGATAATAAAGGAGAACTCATCGATACACTCCTTTGTTTGGATCAAATGCATCCCTGACTGCCTCACCAATAAAAATAAGCAGCGAAAGCAAAGTTGCAATGATTAAAAATGAACTAATACCAAGCCAAGGTGCTTGCAAATTATTTTTACCTTGTAGCAATAAACGACCAAGAGACGGCGAATCAATAGGCAAACCAAAACCCAAAAAATCTAGCGACGTTAAGGTGGTAATTGATCCACAAAGAATAAATGGTAAAAAGGTTAATGTTGCCACCATCGCATTAGGTAATATGTGACGGAACATAATTTTAATGTCACTAACCCCCATAGCTTTAGCTGCACGAATATAATCAAAATTGCGGGTACGTAAAAATTCAGTACGTACAATTCCCGCTAACCCCATCCAACCAAATAAAACGGTAATACCAAGCAACCACCAAAAATTAAGCGGTAAAATACTAGCTAATAGAATAATCACAAATAATCCAGGTAAACCACACCAAATTTCAATAAATCGCTGACCTATCAGATCAACGATACCACCATAATAACCTTGAATCGCACCAATAATAACACCAATGACAGAAGTAAATACTGTCAAAAAAATGGCAAAAAACATTGAGAGACGAAAACCATATAAGATATTGGCAAACACATCAAAACCCGCATCAGTAGTGCCTAACCAATGTGATGATGAGGGCGGCGTTGGAAAGGTGCTTGCCTTATCATAAATTAATGTACTATAGCTGTAGCGAAACGGTGCCCATAAAATCCAACCATTAGCTTCTATTTTCTTTTGTACAACAGGATCAAGATAATTGGCTTGTGTTTCTAATTGACCACCAAATTGTGTTTCTGGATAAAAATGAAAAATTGGTGAATAGTAATTATCCTGATATTTAATAAAAATAGGTCTATCGTTAGTAATAAAATCAGCAAATAAACTAACCACAAGCAAAATTGAAAATAACCAGAGTGAATAATAACCACGGCGATTATGTTTAAACCGTTGCCAACGTTGCTGATTAATAGAATAATTTTTGGTCATTATTTGTGTGCCTCAAAGTCAATGCGTGGATCAATCATCATATAAGATAAATCCGATAAGAGTTGAGTGATGAGCCCTATTAACGTAAAAATATACAAAGAACCAAAAATGACTGGATAGTCACGTTGAATAATAGCTTCATAACCCAATAAACCAAGCCCATTGAGCGAAAAGATAATTTCAATGAGTAACGACCCAGTAAATAAAATACCAACAAAAGCAGCAGGAAAGCCTGATACAATCAGTAACGTTGCATTACGAAAAACATGTTTATATATAATTTTTCGTTCACTTAAACCTTTAGCTCGTGCAGTAATGACATATTGTTTACGAATTTCATCTAAAAATGAGTTTTTAGTCAGCATGGTGAGCGAAGCAAAACCACCAATGACCATTGCAATGGTGGGCAAGCAAATATGCCATGCGTAGTCTTTCACTTTGCCCCAAAAATCAAGTTGTTCAAAATGATTTGAAATAAGCCCTCGTAGAGGGAAAATATCCCAATAACTACCGCCCGCAAACACCACAATTAGCAATACAGCTAATAAGAAAGGAGGTATAGCATAACCAATAATAATTAGTGTGCTTGTCCAAAAGTCAAATATAGAACCCTCTTTCACCGCTTTACGAATGCCTAAAGGGATTGAAATTAGGTAAACAATTAGTGTGCTCCACAGCCCCAACGAAATCGAAACAGGTAAGCTTTTAACAATTAACCCTAATACCGATTCACTTTTAAAAAAACTATTGCCAAAATCGAATGAAATATACTTTTTGATCGTGTCAACATAACGTTCAAATATTGGTTTATCAAAACCATACTGTTTTTCAATCATTGCGACAACTTGTGGATCGAGCCCTCTTGATCCTCGATAGCTAGATTCATTCTTATACTGTTCAATTGATGTCGATGAACTAATGCTTCCGGGCAATAGTCCTTGTCCTGCTTGCGATCCATTTTCAATCATAGCAAGCGCCTGATCGACAGGCCCACCAGGGGCTACTTGCACAATAAAAAAATTGATAGTTAAAATCACAAATAATGTTGGGATAATCAATAGAAGTCGACGAATAAGATAATTGAGCATATTAATGTTTCCGATTTTTAGGCAGGCTAGCTGCTTTGTTAGCATCATACCACCAGCTATCAACGCCTATTGCATAAGTCGGTTGTATGGCTGGTTGCCCAAATTTGTTCCAGTATGCATAATACGTTTTACTGTTATACCACATTGGAATCATGGGGTACTCTTGCGTTAGAATTCGGTCAAGAGCTCGCCCTAGAGGGATTAATGCTTCTTGATTATCTACATTTTTGGTAATTTCAGCAATAATGCCATCAATCGCCTTGTTATGCAAACCCGATGCGTTCCACGATGAATTAAGATACTCGCTCCCCCAAAGTATCTGCAAATTAGAGTTTGGGTAATTGGCGGCATAATAATCACGAGCAACCATATCATAATCACGCTCACGAACACGGCGTAATTGTTGTACTGAATCTAATAAGGTAATTTTCATGGTGATCCCTAAGCGCGCTAAATTTTGTTGGAAGGGAATTGCATACTTAATATCACTACCAAGATAACTAATCAGTTCAAATTCAAAAGGTTGCTGTGTTTTAGTGTTAATCAGTTTACCTTTTTTAATTACCCATCCAGCTTGTTTTAGTAATTCAGCAGCTATTAATAAATTATCACGATTAAAACCCAATCCATCACTTTTAGGTACATAATAAGCATTACCAAAAGCACGCTTTGGAATAATATCTTTATAAGCATTTAACCATTTTAGCTCTTGTTCGCTAGGCTTGCCGATTGCTGCATAGATTGTGTTTTCAAAAAAACTATAAGGCCTTTTGTAACTGTCATAATAAAATGCATGATTTAACCATTCAAAATCAAATGCCAGTGTGATTGCTTCACGCACTTTAACATCGTGAAACAGATCTTTTTGCAAATTAAACGCTAACCACTTAGTATCAGTTGCCGTTTGAACGGGTTTTTCTTGTTTAACAATGTGGTTAGCATCAAAATATTTTCCTTGATATTGAGTAAACCAGTTTTTAGGTTGATCTTCAGCTCGTAAATCATATTCACCTGCTTTAAAGGCCTCTAACGAGATATTATCATCCATATAATAGTCAATTCGTTTTTCGTCAAAATTATCTAACCCTTTATTAATCGGCAAATTACGTGCCCAATAATTGGGATTACGTCGATAAACAACATATTGCCCTAATTTATATTCGCTAATATAGTAAGGACCACTACCAATAGGTGGGGTATTTAAAGGTTCAGCAAGATCATGATTCTGCCAAAAATGTTTTGGCATAACTCGCATACCACCGACAAATGAAAATAATTTTTCACGATCAGAATTAGGGATATCAACACGCAAACGATAATTATCTATCACTTTAACGGTAATGCCTTTATTATAAACACGATATTGAGGCACACCTTCGGTCATAAATTTGTGAAAAGTAAACGCAACATCCTGTGCAGTAATTGGCTGATCATCTTGAAAACGAGCATTTGGGTTAATTGAAACTTCAGCCCAGCGATAACTATCAGAATAAGTTATTGAAGTAGCAATAAGTGGATAAAAACTGGTAATATCATCGGCAGTATTGGTAAAAAGTGTGTCATATAACGATCCCGAACTCCGCTCAGGAGCTCCTCGGCTAGCAAAACGATTAAAATTATCAAAAGAGCCAACTTCAGCTAGCTTAATCGCACCACCTTTGGGTGCATTTGGATTGACATAATCAAGATGTTGAAAATTAGCTGAATATTTAGGTTGACCTGAAAGTGAAAAAATCGTTTTATGATAAATTTTTTCAGTTATTTGGCTAGGACCAACAATATCAATTGGTTTATCCCCAGATAATTGAACTGGGACATTAACATCCTTGTTTAACTCAGTTTGAGGCTCTCGTTGTTCTTCATCGGCAAAAGCAGGCGCAGAACAAATAACTAGACTAGTTAGGCAACTCAAGATGAATAATGTTTTTATAGGTTGTTTAATTCGAATAATCATCCCAATTCCATTAGTAATTTATTTAACAATAGCGTATTTATGCTACTTTTTTATTTTTAACATATCTAAACCATTTAAGGTGATAACACTCCCCCTCAACTCAGGCTGTCTATTTTGCCAAACTTCAACTAAATGAGCAAAACCTAATTAATAAAGTTGATATAAAATGATAATGTTAGGTAAAAAGATACCTTTATTTTTACATAAAACAAGTTATATTAAATCAATTATTAAAGAATAAACATCATAAAAAAAGACAAACGTTATTAAACATATCTATTGCCAAACGTAATGAAGGGATAAAATCAATGACTGAATCGTTTTATCAATATTGGGGAAAATGTCGACAAAGGGACAATAGCGATGATAGCGATGATTATCACCTACTGGCTTATCACAATTTAGATGTCGCTGCTTGTGGATACCATATTGTTAAAAAGAATTATTTTTATTCTGCTGAATTATTTGAGCAACTTGGCTTCTCATCAGATGAGATGGAAAACGCAGCCCTTTGGTTTGCCTATTTTTTAGCTTGGCATGATATTGGTAAATTTGCTAATGGGTTCCAGCAATTATTCAAGCATAATAATGCCAAGCTCGTCGCCGCCGATCCAGCAAAAAGTTACACTACCCGACATGATTCGCTTGGTCACTGGTTATGGCAGAACTATTTAATTGAAAAACCAGAAATACAGCTAGAATCATACAATTATAATATAAAACAAGTATATAATATCTGGTTATTAATCATGACAGGCCACCATGGTAAACCGCCTATATTGGATGCCAATGGTAACTTATCATTTAACGCACAAGATAAACAAGCTTCATTAGATTATATTAAAGCAATTAATCAACTGTTTATTGTGGATAATAATTTAGCCAGTTACCACACCCGCTTTTTTGACAAAACATTCCGTAAAAATCTTAACAAACTAAGTTGGTTATTAGCGGCAATAACCGTTATTAGTGATTGGTTAGGTTCCAACCAACAATTTTTTCCTTTTTCTTCAAATGTGATGGAATTGTCAGAATATTGGTTAAACTACGCTCTAGTTAGGGCTGAAAAAGCCGTAGCGGCTTTACCTCAACAATCCCCTATTATGCCTTTCAATGGTATCCAAAATTTATTTCCATTTATTGAAAAACCAACCCCCTTACAACAACAAGCATTATCTTGCCAACTATCAGATAATGGCCCAGAGTTATTTATTATGGAAGATGTTACTGGAGCGGGTAAAACAGAAGCTTCAATGATTTTGGCACATCGATTAATGACAGCAGGGAAAGCACAAGGGATTTATATTGGCTTACCAACTCAAGCTACCGCAAATGCAATATATCAACGCACAGCACAGGTATATGGGCAATTATATCGATCTAACAGCCATCCATCGCTTGTTCTAGCTCATGGTGCAAGTTATATGAATCCCAATTTTACCCAAACAGTCATTAATTTGGATAATCTTAGTCAACCCAAATACCTCACAAATGAAAATTCCGCGAGTAGCGAGTGTAATGAGTGGTTTGTTGACACACGAAAAAAATCATTGCTTGCTGAAGTTGGAGTTGGAACGCTAGATCAAGCTTTAATGGCAGTTATGCCGTTTAAACATCAATCGTTGCGGCTATTAGGACTACGACATAAGTTACTGATTTTAGATGAAGTTCATGCTTATGATAGTTATATGGCGAAATTATTAGAATCACTGTTACAGTATCATTTTTCACAAGGAGGGAGTGCGATTATACTTACCGCAACTTTACCCTTTTTTCTACGTGAAAAATTACTTAATGCTTTTTATAAAGGATTAAATTCAAATCAATCGCCTTTAACGCTAAATTCAGATTTACCTTTCCCTTTATTGACAAAACTCAATCAACAAGGCTTAGTCGAACAAGCAATAGAGACAAGAGATGAAGTAAAGCGGCAAGTTGATATTGACTGGATTGATAATATTGATTCTGGTATAGAAAAAATTAAGATTGCCATCCAGCAAGAGAAAATTATTTGCTGGATAAAAAACAGTGTGGCTGACGCAATTAGTTTATATCAACAACTACAACAAAATTTGAATCTTGATAGTAAGCAAATTTTGCTATTTCATAGTCGCTTTGCATATTGTGATCGCTTGGATATCGAACAAAAAACGTTAGCATGGGCAGGAAAAACCTCAAATCATGCAATTCGCTCAGGAAAGATCATCATTGCAACTCAAGTCATTGAGCAATCATTAGATCTCGATTTTGACGAAATGATTAGTGATATTGCCCCAATTGATTTATTGATACAACGTGCAGGTCGTTTACAACGACATGTACGAGATAAACAAGGAAATATCAAACTATCCACAAACCAAAATCAACCTTGCGATGATCGAGATAAACCAATATTAACGATATTTGCGCCAACTTGGAATGACAATCCAACCGAAGATTGGCTAGATTACCCAGAATTTGGCAATACTAAGTATGTTTACGCTAATCATGCTTATTTATGGTTCACGCAACGAATCTTACGTCAAAAAGGCGTCATAAAAATGCCCGAAGATGCCAGATTACTCATTGAATCAGTTTATCATAGCGATCTTGAGCCACCAAAAGGTTTACAAGCGGTTTTTTATAAAGAATTAGGACAACAACTTGGGCAAAGTTCACAAGCTAAAAGTATGATATTGAATTTTAAAAATTGTTATAGCCGAGCGCAATTCAATGCTGAATGGGATCATGAAATTGAAGTATCTACCCGTTTATCAAGAGATAATATTGATCTTTATTTAGCTTATCAGCAAGATGATAAAATCGTTCCTTACTGTAGTAGTAGTGAATATGCTTGGGAACAAAGCCATCTTACAATTAGTGTATCAAAATGGAATAGAATAAAAAGTGCAATTCCACAACTAGAACAGCACCATCTAGAAAAATTAAGGCAAAAGATACATAGGCCTAATGCAATAATTGTTTTAATTGAAAAGGAAAAAGTATCTTGTTTTTACACTAAAGAATTAGGCTTTTATCTCAATTAATTAATGCGGTAGATTAATCATATTTGATTAACCAAAGCTAAAATATTTTGGATGGCAGTTTTTGCTTGGTGGCTATTTTTTCAACATGATGATCCAGTTAACAAAGCGCCTTTGTTTAATATTTCATCTAATGTGGTGTTACGTCGTTTTTCGAAAGAGTCTAATTCCATTTGTTGCAATCTTTAAATAATTTTATCACCAACAAATTTTAGTTCTAAAATTGCTAGGTTTGGTATGCTTTAAAGAATGTTACCATTTATTAAATTGGTGGAGCCAAGGGGGATCGAACCCCTGACCTCAACGCTGCCAGCGTTGCGCTCTCCCAGCTGAGCTATGGCCCCAAAAGAAAGGGATAAAACTGTGGCTAATAATATGCAACTAAAGGGTAGGTGTCAATCAATTTGGTATCATTTGTTTTAAAAATAGTCTAATGAAACTCTGCCAATTAATAGCAGAGTTTAAACAATTAGCGTAATATTGAAGGTTGATCAGCTCCTTCTGCTTCAATTTTTGGTGGCATAAAGTGTTCTCTTTTTACGCCTAATTTAAGTGACATATAAGCCGCCACATAAATTGATGAGATGGTACCAAGCACAATACCTACCCCTAATGTTTCAGAAAATCCTTTTAACATTGAACCACCAAAGATATATAGAATAATCACCACAACAAGTGTTGTCCCTGATGTCATTAAAGTACGATGCAACGTTTGCGTTAATGAGATATTAATTACATCATAAGGTTCTGCACGGCGTATCTTTCTAAAATTTTCACGAATTCTATCAAAGACAACAATAGTATCGTTGAGTGAATAACCAATAATGGATAACATTGCAGCAATAATCGTTAAATCTAATTCTCGTTCAAATAGTGATAGATAACCTGCAGTAATGACGACATCATGCGCTAAAGCAACAACCGCTCCAGTACCAAATCGCCACTCAAAACGGAATGCAATATAGATTAAAATACAAACTAACGCGGCACAGATTGCCAAAATACCATCTTGAGCAAGTTCAGCGCCAACAGTTGGACCTACAAATTCAATACGTTTGATTTGAGCATCTGCATCAATATCTTTATGTATTAAATTGGAAATTTTTGTACCTAGCGCATTATCAATAGCCGATGAGGTACTGTCTTCTTGCTTAGCCGAAGGTAACCGAATGATGATATCTTTACTACTACCGTAATATTGTACTATCGGCTCATGATAGCCTGCATCGCGTAAACTATTACGAATATCATCAAGATTAACATTTTTTGTTACGGTAAGCTCGACTGTTGTTCCGCCAGTGAAGTCTTGTCCTAGATTGAATCCTTTAACAAAAATAACGACAAAAGACGCTACAACTAAGAGCATAGAAATAACAAAAGCAACGAAGCCAAATTTTAAAAAGTCGAGGACTCTGCGACCATGATTTAATTCTCTAACATCATGATTTTCTTTTTTATTAATAATCACAATAAACCTCTAAATTGATAACTTATTAACGCGACGACCGCCATAAACAAGATTGGCTAATGCGCGAGTACCAACAATCGATGTAAACATTGATGTAACGATACCGATACCTAACGTAATAGCAAAGCCTTTAATTGAACCAGTACCAACTGCATAAAGAATAACCGCAGTAATTAAAGTAGTAAGATTGGCATCAAAAATACTGCTCCAAGCTCCTGCATATCCTTCATTAATTGCATGTTGCACACTTCGACCATTACTCAGCTCTTCTTTTATTCTTTCGTTAATCAGTACATTAGCATCAACAGCCATACCTACGGTCAATACAATACCAGCAATACCCGGCATGCTTAGCGTTGCCCCAGGAAGTAAAGACATTGCACCAACAATTAAAATTAAGTTTGCAACTAATGCAAGGCTAGCAAACACACCAAATAGGCGATACATTACTAACATAAAAATAACTGAAACCGCCAAACCCCATACACAAGATTCTAAGCCTTGAGTGATATTTTCTTGCCCCATGGATGGCCCAACAGTTCGTTCCTCAATAATTTGGATCGGTGCAATTAATGCCCCTGCACGTAATAATAGTGATAAATTTTTAGCTTCATCAATACTACCTATACCCGTTACTTGGAAACGATCACTAAAAATACCTTGAATAGTCGCGACGTTAATAACTCGTTCTTGTTTTTCAAGAATCGGCTTGTCATTTTCATCGCGTTTTCCTGTATCTTTGTATTCAACAAATAAGGTTGCCATCGATTTATGAAGATTTTTTTGAGTAAAATCAAACATTTTTTTACCGCCTGTGCCATCAAGCGTAATAGCAACTTCAGGTAATCCATATGGATTAACACGATATGAAGAATCAGTAATATGATTTCCTGTTAATACAATACGTTTATAAAGTAATACAGGACGTCCATTTTCCATATACTGAATTTCTGAACCATAAGGAACGCGCATATCACCATTGATAATGGCCGGTAAATTTGGTGTGCTTTCTTCGTTAACTTGTCTAAACTCAAGCGTCGCTGTTGCCCCTAAAATACGCTTAGCTAACGCGGTGTCTTGAATACCTGGTAATTCAACTACAATACGATCAGCACCTTGGCGTTGAACAATAGGTTCGGCAACGCCTAGTTGATTAACACGATTACGTAAAATAGTGGTATTTTGTTGCACAGCATCATTTTTAGTTTGTTGTAAACGTTGTTCACTGATATCGACAACAATACTGCTGTCTGTTTGAGAAACTACTTTGTAATCTCGCAATCCATTAATTTTAGTAATACCTTTATTGCGATCATCCGTATTATCAAATTGTAATACAATTTGTTGATTACTATTTTTGCTGATTTTTTTATAATTTAATTTGCTATTTGTAAATTCAGTTTTTATGTTTTCAATAGATTGTTCAGTGAGTTTACTTAATGCGGTTGTCATATCGACTTCCATTAAAAAGTGAACGCCACCACGTAAATCAAGACCGAGTTTCATAGGCTCAGCACCTAATGCTGTCAGCCACGTTGGTGTTGCGGGTGCTAAGTTCAATGCAACGATATATTCTTCACCTAATGCTTCTGATATGAGCTCTTTTGCTTTAAGCTGTGTATCATTATCACCAACGCGAATTAAAATTGACTTATTTTCATAAATTAATGATTTAGTCTCGATGTGATTATCAGCTAAAAGTTTTCTGATTTTATCTTGCGTAGCAACATTAATTTCAGCAGTATTTGAGCCTGAAATCTGTATAGCAGGATCTTCACCATAAATATTTGGAAGTGCATAAAGAAGGCCGAGGCAAATTACAACGACCAACATAATGTACTTCCACAAAGGATAGCGGTTTAACACGACATATTCTCTTGTGGAATTAGATAATCAATACAATGAACAATAATAGATGATCCCTATTATAGCGATTTCATTGTCCCTTTTGGTAAAACTGATGTGATAAAGTCACGCTTGATCACAACTTCAGTAGTATCATTTAATTCTAGCGCTATGTAGCCATTTTCGTTGACTTTTGATACACGACCAATAAGTCCGCCATTGGTTAATACTTCATCGCCTTTGGAGATAGAAGCCATAAGATCGCGATGTGCCTTTGCGCGTTTTTGTTGTGGACGCATGATCATAAAATAGAAAAATAAACCAAACACAACTAACATAATTGGCATGAAAAAATCGCCACCGGGTTGGCTACCATCTGCGGCATAAGCATTAGAGATTAAAAAGTCCATACTGGTCCTCTTGATTAAAATAAATTTTTAAAGGTCAGAATTATAACATAATAAATAAATCTGTTATTAACTATTTCTTGTCAAAAAGCCTTAGGAAAACATATGCTTTAGGATAAAATGCTGGTTTTATTTATTTTAGTTAATATGACTCCACTATTGAATTAAAGGAAGCTGATACAGGCTCATTATGTGGTTAAATATTGAGCCATGCTAACTAAGTTAAATAACCATTTAGGGTAAATTCCGCAAAGCATCGTCAATAAGGCACATAATACGATGATTAATTCGCTTATTCTAATATTAGTCCATTTTAACTTAATCGAGGCTCCACTTAACATTTTTCCATCACAGTTAATTGGTTTTATATAAAGATTGATAATTAAGCGAGCATAAAAATAAAGTCCTAATGCACTACCAATCACTACAGCAGCAACTAACCACCATAATTCTGCTGTAACACCTAATAGCACCAGTAAAAATCGACCGACAAAACCTGCGGTTAATGGTGTACCAGCTAAAGATAAAAACCCAATCCCCATAGCTAGCGCAAGAATTGGTCTTCGCCAAAATAGACCTGAAAGATCGATCTCATTTTCATGATCTTGTAGTTCATCTGAATGGGAATCTAAGCTGATTGTGCCTAAAATACAGATATTAGCTAAAATATAGCCAATGAGATAAACGCCAATAGTTTCTAATGCAAGTACTTGATATTGCACAGCAATTAACGCTGTAAATAAATAGCCAAAATGTGCAATTGAGGAGTAAGCAAGTACTCGCTTTAAGCTACTTTGCATCAATGCCAATAGATTGCCCCATAAAATAGAACAAAAAGCCATAATAACTAAAATAATACGGATTGTTTCATTGTTCACAATCGGTGCCAATAAAAACAGCCTAGCAATGGCACAAAAAACTGCTACCTTTCCAACTGTTGATAATAATAAAGCAACAACCGTTGGTGCGCCTTGATAAACATCGGGTAGCCAAAGTTGGAATGGAACGAGAGATAATTTAAAACCAATACCAACTAACATCAAACAAACACCCATCAGTAATAATGTACTTGGGTAAGTCATCGTTGAGAGTTGATAACTTAGCCCACTGAATGTTAGCTCACCAGTAGTTGCATAATAAAATGCAATCCCTATCAATAAAAATACACTGGCAATAGCAGATAAAATCATGTATTTAACTGCTGCTTCTAATGAATGAGTCTGTGTATATTGATAGCCAATTAACCCTACAAATGGAATAGATAACAGTTCAATCCCAATAAAAAATGCAATGAGATGGCTTGCGTATAAGAGTGTTACTCCACCTAATGTCATGAAAAGTAGGATTAAATAAAATAGTCCGTGATGAATCTTTTCTTGCCGGAACCAACGATAAGCAAAACAGGCTACAGCAATAGATATCATTAAAATCAAACTGGTATAAAGCAACCCATAACCATCACAAGTAAAAAGTGCAGTGATATGGTGCGCTTTCCACTCATCTATTGAACTATTATCAGTGTTTGAATTAGCATCAATATTTGTCTTATCAATCTTACTGTTGTTGACGTTGTCATCAATGTTTTCATTTTGTTTGTCCACATCATCAGTAGACACAGTATCAATTGCTATCGTTTCTTCAGTTGATGGAGTTAGTTCTTTATTGGCGTCTGAAACTGATACCGATAATTGCATATTATCACTACTGATATCTGCAATAGCTTGTGCATTAAATGAAATTTTATAGCCAACTACCGCGGAACAAGCTAACGCACATGTTAATCCACAAATAGTTAAAATAGTACATCCTTTAGTGCTTATTTTAAAAACAAATAATGAAAATAACACAACAATGATGGCAATGCTTAGTACAAAAATAGGCGATAAAGCTATCATAGATTATTACTCTCCCACTCGTTCTGTGGTTATGTATTGTTGTGTTTGATTCATGATAGAATAAGAAATATCTAAAATCAGTTGTGGATACAAACCAATAAAAATAAGGACAATTAAGATGCTTGATAATAACAAAATATCTTTTTTACTAAGTAGATGTTTTGTGGAAGCCTCTTTATCTGCGGCGCCATAGAATATTGGCTGCATACGCACGATAAATGAAATAGACAATAATAATAAGCCAATTACTAGCAAAATGGTATAAAAAGAAAATGTGTTATAACTACCAAGTAACATCATATAATTACCAACAAAATTAGCTGTACCTGGAATACCTAACACAGCTAATATAAAATATAAAGTTAACGAAGATAGATAAGGCACTCGTCCTTTTAACCCAGTGAACTGGTTTATATTCCGAGTGGAATAACATTCAACTAATAACCCACTAATTATAAACATACCAACGATTGCTAAATTGATGGCTATCATCTGGATAACTACACCTTGATAAGCAATAATAGAACCGCTATAGATTATTGCAGTAACAAATCCCATTAAAGCGATATGAATATAAGCAACAAGTTTTTTAATATCGGTTTGATTGAATGCAAGCAATGCTGCATAAACAACAGTAGCCAGTGCACAAGCTAACATCAATGGCATAATCATGATTGAAGCATTAGGAAATAGTGGTATAACAAAACGTAATAAACCAAATGCTGCTGTATTGAGTAATAATCCACTAATCATCATTGAGCCAGTTGTTGAAGATTCAATATGGGCTTCAACAAGCCAACCATGAAAGGGAACAAAAGGAATGCGTACTATCAAAGCAGCTAAAAAGCCTAACATCAGTAAAAATTCAGTATGGCTTGATATTGGTGTTTTTATTAATTCCTGAGAATCAAATGTCCAATGACCTGTTAAGTTCCAGTTGATTAGTGCCAATGAAACGATTGAAATTAGCATGAGCAAACTACTTAATTGGGTATAAATCAAAAATTTGCTTGCCCCATTAAAGCGCAATTGCGAGTTCGAATCTCGGCGCCCCCATAAGGAGATCAAAAAATAGACCGGTATTGCCACAGCTTCCCACAGAAAGAACATTAAAAATAAGTCAGTGGCGACAAACAACATCATAATGGTTGATGTCATAAATAATAGGCACAGGTAAAATAAACCAAGATTGTTTAAATTTTCTTTACTAGAATAAACAATAGTCAATAATACAATAAATAGTGTTGCGGTAATAACAACCATTGATAAGCCATCTAAAACAAGGTGAAAACGGATGCCTAGTAATGGGATCCACTCTAGATTAATTTCCTTTCCCCAGTTTGCGCCTTGCTTTAGTGTTTCAGCGGCATCTATCCATAATACGATCGCTATCGATAATGTAATACAAATTGTGGTAAATGCGACAATTATGGGTAATTTTGACCAACGCTTTTGTACGTTGATGGAAACTACCCCCCTTTGTAAACATGCATGGCATAACCAACCAACAAATCCGCCTATTACAGGTAAAAAAACAAGCCATAACAACATGAATGATTACACCTTTATTAAATGAAAATCAGTAACATTAATATAATAATACTGCCTATAACCATCGAAACCATATACCATCTAATTTGCCCATTTTCTAGATCAACGATAAATGCGTTTATTTTTTTTATGCCCAACATTATCCAATTATCCCATAAAGCAATAGGATCTTTTTTTAATAATTTAGCTAGATAGATATAAGGTTTAACAAATAAGCAATTTAACAAATAATCATAACGCCAATCACTATTACACAAACGTAAAAATAATTTAATCATTGGTGTATTAAGTACTTCTCGCACTTCGCTATTAGGGCGCACATATAAAATGTAGGCAATAAGAAAGCTCAAACCTGTCACTGCGGCTAATAGTAGTTGAAAAGGCAATTGCCCATTAGTATCTAACTTGCCTAATGGAATAATGCCATGAATCGGTAACGGAAAATGAATAAATAAAGCGGTAGTAAATACCAATAAGATAAAAATTGGGCTATAGCTTATCCATTTAATTTTTGTAAAATCATACCATTTTTGTTTATGATAAAATACCATTGAAATTAAACGCCAAATGCCTAAGCTAGAAAATAAAATACCTATCAGACCAATCGTTCCAGATATTAATCTACCCTGCGCCATTACTCCCCAAATGATATCTCCTTTGATATAAAATGATGCCGAAATCCAAGGAATAGCACTGAGTGAAAGCATAATTAACAAAAATACAATATACAGCGTTGGAAAAGATTTAATTAAACCGCCTAATTTGTTTATATCACGCTCACCTTGGCATTTTTTAATTACAATAGATGAGGCTAAAATTAACAATGTGCTTGTTACGGAGTAATTAATTAAGCAATTCAAAGACAAATTCCAACTTTGTGTTGAAAAAGCATAAAAAAGGTAACTAATTTGCGCTAAATTGATATACGTGATAATTCGTTTAATATCGTACTGCACTAATGCAATAGTACTAGCAAATAATATCGTTAATGATGAAATCATCGATATAATAGCTAAAACATCGCTCGACATCATAAACAAATTACTTAATCTTAAAACTAAATATACCCCAGCTAAAATAACTGTTGATGACTGTAACAAAGCTACCGCAGGCATTGGCGCTAATGTTGTTTCGGCAAGCCATGAATGCATGGGAAACAGTGCAGATTTACTCATTGCTCCAAGGAATAACATTAAAGTTATCCAGAATATAATGTCTGAATCAACCGCTAAATTATCATGTGCTTGCACCAAAACATCATGAATATTTAATGTGTTTAAAGTCTGATAAAGTAAAAATATACCAATGATTAAAAATATATCCGTTAAATGCATAACGATAAATGCTTTCACTGCAGCATAGCCATTACGCGCTTGTTGATAGTAAATACCAATAAGTAAGTAAGTACTTATGCTCACACCTTCCCAACCAATTAGCATAACAAATAAATTATCAACTAATATAATAGTTAACATGCTAGCAATTAATAAGTTACTGTAAGCATAAAAAGTATAAATATCCTTTCTTAACGTCAAATAACAAGCTGCAAAAAAATAGATCAAGAAACCAAAAAATGAGATTAGCACTAAAAAAGTTAGTGATAAACCATCTAGTGTCAAAGATAAAGGTATAACGAAATCACCAACAGAAATCCAATTCCATAATAGCCTAGTATAGATTAGCGTCATGTCGGGCACTGTATTTGAATAAAAATCAATACATGAAAATACCGTAATTAATGCAATGATGAGCATAGTACTGATGCCTATAATTATTACATTAATTGAGCGTATATGCCTCCCTAGGCAAATTAATCCAAAAAAAGAAAGCAAGGGAACAATGATAGTTAAATAAAGTAGATTCATCCTTTCATCTCACTCAGTGAGTCAATATTTAAGGTTTTTCGGCGGTAGAATAGTTTCATCATTAATGCTAGCCCAACACAAATCTCTGCTAGGGCTGTTATTACCGCGAGTATTGCAAGTACTTGTCCATCAGATTGTTGCCAATAACTACTTGCCGAAAACAACGCAACGATTGCACCATTATTCATAATCATCAGGCTAAGCAACAGAAAATAGAGATTGCGTCGAATCATTACCCCTAATAAGCCGATCACAAATAAAATAGAAGCAAAGATAAGACAATGCATAAGTGGGATCATATTATTTCTCCGACAACAGCCGATGCATAAAATGATAAGCAATCACAGCTGCACCTAATAATAAAAATATAGCTAATTCAGCCATTAAAATGTATGCATATACAGACATTTCATGCATTAATTCATGAGACTCTTTCAGCTCCGAATAGTTGGCCGTTACTACACCATAAATAAGCGCGACTAACAAAATAAAAGCTAAAATTAATGGCCCTAACCAAATTTTTGGGCTAATGCCTTGTTTTTTTGTTTCTATATTATCAACACGAATTGCCAAAATTGAAGCGACAACATAAAAAAGAGCCGTTGTTCCACCAATAAACAATAATATATATATAACAGCAGAAAAATAGGTATTAAGTAGAATAAATATCGACGCTGAAGCAAACAGCGAAATAATAAGGTACAAAATTGCCTTATCAACTCGCAAGCTACTAATCACTTTTATACTAGCAATAACAGCAATAATCGACGCGATATAAAAAACAGCGATCATCTAATTATCCAATACATATTCATAATACTGTTAGTATATACCCAAATGATATTAATATACAGTTTGCAACACTGTGTTCACTGAAAAATAAACCAGCTAAATACTATTTAGACGAACATTTCAAAATTAAAGAAATATTTTTACTTATTAATATCTTGAAGTAAATATAATTAAAACAATTAAAAACAATAAAAACCATAAAATTTTATTATTTAAATTCAAAGCAACATTGTTATAAAGTATATATCTTAAGCAAGTTAACCAACAATTATACCGATGTCATTAAACTGCCATTTTTTTCATGCATTTTAAAGGATCTTAGGCATAATAAAATCAAAAACGAGAAAATCATGAATAACCAATACTCCTCAATGCGAAGTAATGTCAATATGCTGGGTACTTTACTAGGCAATGCGATTAAACGTGCCACAGGCAATGAAACATTCGATTTAGTCGAAAAAATAAGACAATTATCAAAATCAGCTCAACAAGGAAACGTTCAAGCACATAATGAGCTACTCAAATTAATTGAAAATCTGAATGATGATGATCTATTGCATGTTGCACGCGCATTTAACCAATTTTTGAACTTAGTTAACACTGCTGCTGAGTATTATGGTATTTCACCGCATGGGGAAGCTTCTAGTAGCCCTAAAAAAATGACTGAATTATTTAGTACTCTAAAAAAACTTAGTTTTTCAAATGAAACCATTACCAAAGCAATTAATGATTTATCAATTGAATTAGTATTAACCGCTCATCCAACTGAAATCAATCGTAGAACCATGATAAACACCTATACCGCAATTAATAGCTGTTTATCTCAGCTTGATCATGATGATTTAGCTGATTATGAGATAGAACGGATTATGCGACGCTTGAAACAGTTAGTTTGCCAAGCTTGGTATACCGATGAAATCCGAAAAAAACGCCCAAGCCCAATCGATGAAGCTAAATGGGGATTTTCTGTCATTGAAGATAGTTTATGGCAAGGCGTGCCTTTATTCTTACGTGAACTTAATGACCAGTTGGTTGATACTTTTGATGAACAACTCTCCGTTGAACATGTTCCCATAAAATTTACTTCATGGATGGGCGGTGATCGTGACGGAAATCCAAATGTGACAGCAAAAGTGACAGAAAAAGTAATGTTACAAGCTAGATTAAAGTCAATTGAATTATTTTTATCTGATATTCAAATACTTGTCCGTGAACTTTCAATGACAGAATGTAGCCAATCTGTTATCGATCTATTAGATGAAAAGAACAAAACCGTTTCCGAGCCCTATCGAGCCGTAATGAAACAGTTACGCACTCGTTTAATAAAAACTCACAATTATATTGAAGCTTTACTGAATAATGAACAAGTACTACCACCTAGAGATATTTTAATTAAAAACGAACAGTTATGGGCGCCACTTTATACCTGTTATGAATCATTAATTGATAATGGCATGTCAACAATTGCCCATGGTCCATTACTTGATACTTTACGGCGGATAAAAAGCTTTGGTTTACAGTTGGTTAGATTAGATATTCGCCAAGATAGTTCTGTACATATTCAGGCACTTGATGCGTTGACCCAAGAACTGAATTTAGGTAGCTATGCAAAATGGTCAGAGGAAGAAAAACAAGTATTTTTATTAACTGAGCTGCAATCTAACCGACCATTACTACCTTATAACTGGCAACCAGATGAAACAGTTCAAGAAGTATTAGATACTTGTCGAGTTATCAAAAAAGCAGGCGAAGAATCAATTGCTTCTTACGTAATATCAATGGCTAAGGCGCCTTCAGATATTTTAGCTGTTTACTTATTATTGAAAATCGTTGATTGCCAAAAGTATATCCCTGTTGCGCCATTATTTGAAACATTAGAAGACTTAAATAACGCTAAATCGGTTATGCAAAAGCTGCTGGATATACCTTGGTATCGTGACAAAATCCAAGGTAAGCAAATGGTGATGATAGGTTATTCTGATTCGGCTAAAGATGCAGGTACACTTGCCGCATCTTGGGCACAGTATCGATCGCAAGAAGAGCTAGTTAGCTTATTTGAAAAATATAATATTAATTTAGTATTATTCCATGGTCGAGGTGGCTCAATTGGTCGTGGTGGTGCGCCTGCTCATGCAGCTCTACTTTCTCAACCACCTGGATCGTTAAAAAGTGGGCTTAGAGTTACCGAACAAGGTGAAATGATTCGTTTTAAACTTGGTTTACCAGAAGTTGCTCTCAGTAGCCTAATGCTTTATACCTCAGCGATTTTACAAGCCAATTTATTGCCCCCACCAGCACCAAAACAAGCATGGCGCCATATTATGGATGAAATGTCGGAACTTTCCTGCAATTGCTATCGCAGTTATGTACGCGAACGAGCTGATTTTGTTGATTATTTTAGAGCGGTAACGCCAGAGGTTGAATTAGGCAGATTACCACTAGGCTCCAGACCACAAAAACGTCGAACGGGAGGGGGGATTGAAAGCTTACGTGCTATTCCATGGATTTTTGCCTGGACACAAAACCGATTAATGCTACCATCTTGGCTTGGAGCCGGTAACGCACTGAGATCTGTCATCGAGGAGGGAAAAAAAGAGCTTCTTAAAGAAATGTATCACAAGTGGCCTTTTTTTAATGCTCGATTAGGCATGCTTGAAATGGTTTACGCCAAATCGGCGCCTGATATCCACGAATATTATGAGCAACGTTTGGTCGATCCTGCTTTATGGCCACTAGGCGAAGAATTAAGAAATTTGTTAACCCAAGATATCAATACTGTGCTAACGATCACCGATGATGTTAGTTTAATGGCTGATTTGCCTTGGATCGCACAATCTGTAGCCTTGCGTAATACCTATATTGAGCCATTAAACTTATTACAAGTAGAGTTATTAAGCCGTTCACGGAAACACTGCGGCGATGACAATATTATAGTAGAGCAAGGACTCATGATCACCATTTCTGGCATTGCAGCTGGTATGCGAAATTCTGGATAAAGCAAAAATACAGCACTTTTATTTTTTAGGTAATAAGTGTTCTAAATAGGTTTTAGCGTCTTGGTCTCCTTGTTCGCTAGCTTTAGTAAACCAATAAATGGCACGATCGTTATCTTGATCTGTGCCTTTACCTTCTAGATATTTAATGCCTAAATTATATTGTGCATCAACACTGCCTTGCTCTGCCGCTTTTAGATACCACTCAACGGCTTTCTTATCGTCTTTAGAAACACCACCACCTACATCATACATTACACCAATATTATATTGAGCATCAGCATTGCCAGCTTCGGCAGCTTTAGTAAACCAATATGCTGCTTGCGTATTATCAGGTTTAGCTCCGGTACCTGTTGCGTACATAATAGCTAAATTATACATAGCAAGTACGTGCCCCCGTTCTGCTGCTTGTGTATAAAAATAACTAGCAGCCATATAATCTTGGGTTAAACCATCTCCTTTTTCTGACATTAGTCCTAAATAATATTGCGCTTCTGGCATATTTTCTTTAGCTGCTTTACTAAACCAATCAGCCGCAATCATACGATCTTCTTTTATGCCATCACCAAAAAAATACATAATTCCAAGATTTAAATAAGCGTCATAAATCCCGCTATCACCTGCTTGTGTAAAATAATCAATTGCGGTCAATGTGTTTTTTTCAACACCTTCACCTTGTTGATACATTAAAGCTAAATTGTATTTAGCCAATGCATAATTTTGATCTGCCGCTAATTTGAAATATTTAACGGCTTCATTGAAATCGCGATTAGTACCCAAGCCACTTTGATACATTAATGCTAGATTATTTTGTGCTTTAGCTAGCCCCTGTTCTGCTGCTTTTTTATACCAGAAAAAAGCACGAACATCACTAACTTCAACGCCCAAGCCTTGTTTATAAACACTTCCTAACGAATATTGTGCTTCTGCATTACCTTTTTCTGCAGATAAACGCAAAGCGGGAAGCAATAAATCTGATTCTTTAAGCTTTAATTGAGTATCATCTGGCTGTGCCTTATAACTGGTGGCCTGTACACAATAAGAAATGGATAATAACAATACAAATAATAGCTTGATTTTTTTCATTTTTTCTAATTTTTATGAGGTTACCTATAATTATACATAAATGCATCTAAAAGGAATAGTTTTTGTTTAAGACTTATTTGGGTTATTTTATTTATACTATTTTTAAAATAAAACATTATTAATCAATAAAGTTGAATCATCATGCCACATAAGGTCGATAACAAAAAATTTGATTAAGATTGAACAACAATATCAATATTATTGCCATCTTTAAAAAGAAAATTATTTAGCGCATTATTTTTATCTTCAATATACTGTTTATTCATTTATAGGAATAAATTCTTTAATGCGCATTTTGTCTTTTGCAATTCTATTCTTCTGTATCACACCTAATGAGTTTTTTAACTTTACCATAATAAAAAATGCGATAACGATAATACTATAAACCAAGTTCATTCCAGATTTCGTCAATTCGAGCAATAACTTTAGGATCTTTTTTAATGATTTTACCCCACTCTCGATTTGTTTCACCAGACCATTTATTAGTAGCATCCAATCCCATTTTAGAGCCTAATCCAGAAACTGGTGAAGCAAAGTCTAAGTAATCGATCGGTGTATTATCGATAAAAGTCGTATCACGCTGTGGATCCATGCGAGTAGAAATCGCCCACATCACATCTTTCCAGTCTCGGGCATTAATGTCATCATCACAGACAATCACAAATTTAGTGTACATAAATTGTCGCAGATAAGACCACACTCCCATCATGATTCTTTTAGCATGGCCAGGATATTGTTTTTTAATTGTCACAATCGCAATACGATATGAACATCCTTCAGGCGGTAGATAAAAATCAACAATTTCAGGAAACTGTTTTTGTAAAATTGGAATAAAGACTTCATTTAACGCCAGTCCCATTATCGCCGGCTCATCTGGTGGCCTGCCTGTATAAGTTGAATGATAAATGGCGTCTTTACGGTGAGTTAAATGCGTCACCGTAAAGACAGCAAATTGTTCCACTTCATTATAATAACCCGTGTGATCGCCATAGGGTCCTTCTGATGCTAGCTCATTAGGATCAATATAACCTTCAAGAATTATCTCGGCACTGGCAGGAACGTCTAAATCACTTGATAACGATTTGACGACCTCTGTTCGACTACTGCGCAATAATCCTGAAAAAGCATATTCGGGTAACGTGTCTGGCACTGGTGTCACTGCACCTAAAATAGTTGCGGGATCAGCACCAATAGCGACACTAACAGGAAATCTCTCGTTAGGATGCGCTTGTTGCCACTCAGCAAAATCAAGTGCACCGCCACGATGTGAAAGCCAGCGCATAATTAGTTTATTTTTACCTAATAATTGCAAACGGTAAATTCCCACATTTTGCCGTTCTTTATAAGGACCTTTGGTAATAGTTAATCCCCAAGACAGCAATGGTGCCACATCATCAGGCCAACAATGCATAATAGGTAAACGGGTCAAATCCACATCATCATCTTTAAAAACCACCTCTTGGCATGGCGCCGATGAACGACGTTTAACAGGCATATTTAGTACTTGTTTATATTTAGGCAAGACATTAAAAAATTGCCGTATCCCTTTTGGTGGATCGGGCTCACGCAAAAATGCCAATAGCTCACCAATTTCACGCAAAGCTGAAGTATCTTTGCGCCCCATTCCCATCGCAACACGTTTAGCTGTGCCAAACAAATTACATAAAACAGGCATATCATAACCAATTGGGTTTTCGAATAATAAAGCTGGGCCTTCACTACGTAAAACGCGATCAGCAATTTCGGTCATTTCAAGATAAGGGTTAACAGGGAACGAAATCCGCTTTAATTCACCGTGTTGCTCAAGATAATCTAAAAAATCCCGAAAATTTGAAAAATTCATTTATTATGACTCTCTATTACTAACTAACCTTGAGTTAACTAAACCCAGAATATTTTTAATCCTTAATACTCACTTATTTATCAGTCTAACTACATAACCTAACTATATAGCCTAACTACATAGCCTAACTACGGCAAAACCTTCCTATATATAGGCGTTTGTTTATCTTGATTACATTCAATAATTTTAGATGATAAAGCGTCAAATTGTTTTTCATCGATATCAATAAATTGATTCTGATCAACTTGGTAAAGGAGATATTGTTCAAATTTATCATCAAATAAAAAAGAAGCGATCCAATCATTGCGATCATCGTGATTTTCATTAGCAAATATCTTAATAATAATATATTCGTGTTTTTCTGATTGATCATGTAATTTATAATCAATGATTTTTTTAGCGATTTTATCATCATCATCATTAAAAATAACATGATCATTTTGATTAGGTTGACATTTTTTTATGTCTATATCTGCATGGCTAGTTGATACAAAAAAGTATAAAAAGGATAACACAATAGCATATAGATTCGATTTCATTTCCTACCTCTTAACTCGATTCAATCAAACGATGAATGTTACCGATAGCTTCACTGTTATTGGGAGATAAAGTAAGATTGGCAGCATCATCAATCTTAAGCCATTGATAAGCTAAATGTTCGGTAAGTATTGGCGTTATCTCGTCAATAAGAGGAAGATAAAACCAATGTTCTTTATTTACCGTAACATCTGGCGCATATCGATGCCTGAATTGTGGAAAAATTTCAAATTCAACGATATGCTCTACATCAATTAGCTCAAGATTTTGACCAAGAATATCAATACCTGTTTCTTCTAAAACTTCACGAATTGCTGTTTCTTGTGGCGATTCATGAGCCTCCATACTACCTGTTACTGATTGCCAAAAATGGGGATCATCTTGGCGTTGTAACATAAGGCAACGTTTTGTTGTCTGGCAGAAAATGACTACCAGAACAGATTCAGGATTTTTAAATTTTTGCATCAAATATAACTATTTTTTACTTACTTCAATACCCAGTTCAGTCAAAGCTGCTGCATTTGCCGGGCTTGGCGCATCGGTAAGTAAACAAGTTGCCGCAGTTGTTTTAGGAAATGCTATCACATCGCGAATATTATCCGTTCCGGCTAATAACATACTTAACCTATCTAAACCGAAGGCTAATCCTGCATGTGGTGGCGTACCGTATTTCAATGCATCAAGTAAAAAACCAAATTTCTCACGTTGATCATGTTCGTTAATACCTAAAATTGAAAAAACGGCCTGTTGCATTTCACTACGGTGAATACGGACAGATCCCCCTCCAACTTCATAACCATTAATGACCATATCATAGGCATTAGCAACCGCATTCTCAGGATTTTTAATAAGATCTTCTGGCAAATAATCTTTTGGTGACGTAAATGGATGATGCATCGCACTTAACCCTTCATCGGTTTCTTCAAACATCGGGAAATCAACCACCCAAAGTACAGCCCATTTATTTTCATCGGTTAACGCTAAATCTTTACCGACTTTCAAACGTAATGCCCCTAGTGCATCGCTCACCACTTTATAGCTATCAGCACCAAATAATAAAATATCACCATCTTTAGCATTGGCGCGATTAAGTAATGCTTCCATTTGCGATTCATTAAAGAATTTTGCCACAGGGCTTTGTACACCATCTAACCCCTTACTACGTTCATTAACCTTAATCCATGCCATACCTTTAGCACCATAAACCGAAATGAATTGTGTATATTCATCAAGTTGTTTACGTGTTAATTGCGCACCATTTGGTACACAAAGTAAAGCTACACGCCCTTTAGGATCATTAGCTGGTGTTGAAAACACTTTAAAATCGACATCTTTAACCAAATCAGCCACATCAATAATTTCAAGGGGATTACGTAAATCGGGTTTATCACTACCATAACGACGCATTGCTTCAGCAAAAGTCATAATAGGGAACTTTCCTAAATCCACATTTTTTACATGCAACCAAAGTTCACGGATCATCTGTTCCATAACATCACGCACTTGTTCGGCTGTCATAAACGATGTTTCAACGTCAATTTGGGTAAATTCAGGTTGGCGATCGGCACGTAAGTCTTCATCACGAAAACATTTTACAATTTGATAATATCGATCAAATCCTGACATCATTAATAATTGCTTAAATAGTTGTGGTGATTGCGGTAGTGCGTAAAACTCACCTTTATGAATTCTGCTTGGCACCAAATAATCACGAGCGCCTTCAGGTGTTGCTTTAGTCAACATCGGTGTTTCGATATCTAAAAAGCCATGTTCATTCATAAATGAGCGAACAAAAGCGGTAATTTTTGCCCGAGTTTTAAAGATCGTTGCCATTTCAGGGCGACGCAAATCAATATAACGATATTTTAAACGTTGCTCTTCGCTGTTGTTTTGATTGAAATCAAGCGGTAAAACATCACTACGGTTAAATATAGTCAACTCGGTGGCTAAAATTTCAACCTCACCTGTCGCCATATCTTTATTAATTTGCCCTTCTGGTCTTGCTCTTACCTTGCCTTTAATTTGGATACAAAATTCATTACGTAACTCGCCAGCTAATTGGTATGCTTGTTGATAATCAGGATCAAAAAAAACTTGCACAATTCCTTCACGATCACGCATATCAATAAAAATCATTCCACCTAAATCACGGCGTTTATTGACCCATCCACATAATGTGACGTCTTGATTAATATAATTTGCGTTTAGTTGTCCGCAATAAATTGTTCTCATTAAATATATCCTGTGTGCAATTGTCAAAAATAACAATTATTATAGAGCAATTTATCAGGGGATAAAGCCTATGTTTTAAAATAATCACTATTTAATTTATTTATACTCGGTTGATGATAATAATTTTACTTTATAAGTAATTTTACAAATTATTTTAAATTCAATAGGATAACAAAATTAAATTCCTTTTTTCTTGATGAAATCGGAAAATGATTCATTTAAAACTTGTCATATCAAATATTTATTACTAAGCTTTAGTATGATTTAGATATTATTAACTTGATATGAAAGCTTTAATTTCAATTGACTACACTAATGACTTCATTGCTGACGATGGTGCGTTAACTACTGGTTCTGAGGGTCAACAAATTGAGTCCGAAATATTAAATATAACTGAATCATTTATTAAAAAGAATCAGTTTGTCGTTTTTGCTATTGATGCTCATGAACCTTCAGATACATATCATCCTGAAAATTCACTCTTCCCACCTCATAATATTGTCGGAACAGTTGGACAACAATTATTCGGTAATTTACAGCAAATCTATCAAAAACAGCGAAATTCAACCAATATTTATTGGATCAACAAACGCCACTACTCAGCATTTTGTGGCACAGATCTCGATCTTCGCTTACGCGAAAGACATATAACTGAAATTCATTTAATTGGTGTTTGTACTGATATTTGCATTTTACACACGGCTGTTGATGCTTATAACTTCGGTTATAAAATAGTTATTCATAAAAACGCAGTTGCAAGCTTTGATCCTATCGGCCATCAATGGGCTTTAAAGCATTTTCAAAATACCTTAGGGGCGACCCTAGTATAAAATAGATAAAAATAAAAAAGGAGCAGGAATGGAAATTTTAAAAGACTACAAAGTGCATTTACTCGCAATGATAGTCGTTTTATTCTGTGAGTTTATTGGCAAACAATCTATTTGGATTATCACATTATACCCCATGTTATATGCCATGATTATTGGCGGCATAATCAGCCTACCAAAATTTAAAATATTAAATCTAAAAAATATGAATCATGCTAGCGCCATCATGATGGTAACGTTAATGCTACTTATCGCCAAACTGGGGCTTTCTGTGGGGCCAAAAATAGAAATGATTCTAGAAGATGCAAAATCGGCATTAATCTTTCAAGAGTTAGGTCATTTTGCTGGCACCATTTTACTTGGTTTACCACTAGCAATGATGCTAGGTATGAAACGCGAAGCAGTTGGAGCAACCTACTCTGTTGCCCGTGAACCCAATATCGCAATTGTTGCCGATAAATACGGATTGGACTCTGCCGAAGGTCGAGGTGTTATGGCAATGTATATTTGTGGCACACTTTATGGTGCTATATGGATGAGTATACTAGCCAGTGTGATGGCAAAATTAGATATTCTCCACCCTTACGCCTTAGCCATGGGCGCAGGCGTTGGAAGTGGTAGTATGATGGCTGCGTCACTGGCACCAATAAGTGATCTTTATCCAGAAATAAGTGAAGATATTAAAGCCTATGCCACGACAGCGAACTTAATGTCTAGCATTGTTGGTATTTATATTTATACATTATTTTCATTACCTTTTGCCTCTTTCTTGTATAACACTTTTAGCCGTTTACGTCGTAATCGTCATAAAGAAGGAGCACTATAATGAAGTTTTTAGAAACAGTTTTTTTATTGATCTTAGTTGCCATTATTATGGCAGCCGGTAATACTGTTGGCTATAAAATTGACTTTATGCAGTCAATAGAAGCATTATCAATTTTAGTTGCCATATCAATTGTTGGATATCTTATTAGCAAGATTCCTTTATGCAACAAACTGCCTGTCATATTATGGGTATCGGTCGTTGCAGCAACCGCTTCATCACCTATTTTCCCTTTTCATGAGCAGATTGTTTCAATTACTGACAAGGTTTCTTTATTGACTGTTTGTACTCCGGTACTTGCTTATGCAGGGCTTGCTATTGGCAAAGATTTAGCATTATTTAAAAATATCTCGTGGCGAATCATTCCGGTTTCTTTAGCGGTGTTTTCAGGTACCTTTATTTTTGCAGCAATCATTGCGCAAATCACCTTACATTGGGAAGGTGTTATCTAATTTGGATTAGGATTTAATTTATGACAAAAGAAGAACTTAAAAAGAAGGTTTGTATTGCTATTGCAAATCGTAAGGCCGATATCAAGGCGGTCGCCGAATCAATTTGGGCAGAGCCTGAACTTGGTTACAAAGAACACAAGACGGCCAAAAAAGTTGAAGAAAGCTTTGAAAAACTGGGCGTACCATTTAAAAATAAATTAGCAATAACGGGAGTAAAAGGCCGCTTAAAAGGGGGCAAAGGCAGTAAGTATAGCATTGCTGTTATAGGGGAGCTTGATGCCATTATTTGCGCTGATCATCCTGCTGCTGATGAAATATCTGGCGCGGCACACTGCTGTGGTCATAATGCTCAAATTGCCAATATGATGGCTGTGACTATGGGGCTAATAGATTCTGGCGCCATGCAATTTTTAGCAGGGGATGTAGTACCTTTTGCGGTTCCAGCTGAAGAATATGTTGAAATCACATATCGTAATCGCCTTATTGAGGAAGGTAAAATCAAATATATTGGCGGTAAACCAGAGCTAATCTCGCGCGGTGAATTTGATGATATCGATATGGCATTACAAATACACTTAACTAGCGTACCCAATGACCGCCAAGATGGTTTTATTGAAATATCAACAACCAGTAATGGTTTTATCGGCAAACTGATTAAATATAAAGGCGAAGCGTCGCACGCAGCAGCAGCGCCACATGCTGGAGTAAATGCCTTAAATGCCGCTATGATGGGAATGATGGGCGTACATGCCATACGCGAAACCTTTCAAGAAAAAGACTATATTCGATTTCACCCCATCATTACTCAAGGTGGCGACTTAGTCAATGTGGTACCAAGTGATGTAAGAATGGAAAGCTATGTACGAGCAGGCAATGTTCCAGCTATGATCGACGCTAATGAACGAATTAATCGCGCCTTAAAAGCTGGTGCAATGGCTGTTGGTGCAACCTGTGAAATTAAAGATTTGCCTGGTTATCTACCATTAAATAATAATCCAACACTTAACGAGCTTTTAAAACATAATGCTGAAGCATTAATTGGTGAAGAAAATGTTTCTATTGCCCCTCATATGACAGGAAGCACGGATACAGGCGATCTATCCCACATTATGCCAGTTAGCCACCCGTGGATTGGTTCAGTTAGAGGTGTTCTACATGGTAAAGATTACACCGTATTTGATGAAGAGATGGCTTATATTCGTCCTGCACAGATGATGGCTTGTACCATTATCGATTTACTTTATGATGATGCTAAACCAGCACAAAAACTAATATCAGAGTATAAACCATTAATGACTAAGGACGAATATTTAAAATTCTTATCTAGCTTTGATAAATAATCTTAATTACTCTTGGCACTTTGTTGTGCCAAGTTTCTGCTATAATTATAATATAGTTTTCAACACTAACAACACAAATACCATATGCAACAGCTTACCAATCAAGAGTTATTTCGTTATGACCGGCAAATAACCCTACGAGGCTTTGATATTGATAAGCAGCAAATCTTAAAAAATAGCTCAGCACTTATTATTGGTTTAGGCGGTTTAGGTTGTGCTGCTTCACTTTATTTAACGGCTGCTGGTGTTGGTAAATTAACCTTAGCTGATTTTGATACCGTATCAAAATCTAACTTAAATCGACAGATTTTATATACTGACAAATCGATTAATCAATACAAAGTAGAAGTAGCTCAACAAACATTACACAAGCTCAATACAAATATTATTATTGATACAGTAAATCAAAAGCTCGATGATAACCATTTAATTTCACTAATAAAACAACATGATATTGTCATTGACTGTACAGATAATTTAATTACCCGCCAGCAAATTAATCGTTGCTGTTTTCAAATAAAAAAACCGCTAGTTTCTGGCGCTGCGATCCGTATGGAAGGATTATTAAGCGTATTTACTTATCAGCCTAATGAACCTTGTTATCACTGTTTGAGCCGTTTATTTGGTAAAGATCAGTTAACTTGTATTGAAACTGGCGTCATGGCACCGCTGGTTGGCATGTTCGGCTCAATGCAAGCCTTAGAAGCGATAAAAGTACTAACCCAATATGGAAAACCATTAATTGGACGTGTATTAATGATTGATACCATGACTATGGAATTTAACCAAATTAAACTCACCAAACAACTAAATTGCCGTATTTGTGGCAATGATAAAACCAACTAGGTTTCCCCAATGAAAATTAAACGAATAATTTTAGCCCCCATGGAAGGCGTACTTGATTATCAAGTAAGGCAACTTTTAACCAATATCAACCAATTTGATTATTGTGTGACGGAATTTATCAGAGTGACACATCACAAATTATCTAATCGGACTTTTTACCGCCTATGCCCCGAACTTTACAATAATGGTAAAACTAAATCAGGCACGCCAGTTCGCATCCAAATTCTTGGCCAATCACCAGAATGGATGGCTGAAAATGCCGTTAAAGCCATTGAGTTAGGCTCTTATGGAATAGATATCAATTTTGGTTGCCCCGCCAAAACGGTGGTTGGCAGTCACGGAGGCGCTTATTTATTACAATATCCCGAACAGATATTTAATATTGTCAGCCAAGTCAGGCAAGCAATAGGGGCAACAAATCAATTATCAGTCAAAATTCGCTTAGGGTGGGATAATAAATCACATTGCAACGAAATCGCCAGCGCCATTGAACTTGCTGGTGCCAATGAAATTGCTATTCATGGCAGAACCAAAGAAGATGGTTATAAAGCCGAAAAAATAGATTGGCAAACAATAGGCCAAATCAAGCAACAGCTAAATATTCCTGTTATTGCCAATGGTGAAATTTTTGCTATTGAGGATGCAAAAAATTGCATAAATCAAAGCCAAACTAACGATATTATGCTAGGCCGTGGTATTTTAACGATTCCTAACTTAGCCAATATGATTCGAACTGAACAATCAGCATTCAGTTGGCAACAAGTGATGGAAATATTAATCCTTTATGCGACATCCTCCATTGATGACGTTAAACCGCTTTATCATTCTGCACGCATCAAACAGTGGCTTACTTACTTAAAACAGCACTATGCTCAAGCAGCAGACGTCCTACAAAATATTAGAACACTCAAATCACAGCAAGAAATCTGTGATTTCTTAACGTAGAACCGCCCAAATAACTTCCTTAGATAATAACAAAATAGCAATTGATGTTCATTTATTATAACGATGTAGGGGGATAGGGGAGTATAAAAATCGGTCAGAAAAGTAATTGATTTTATTGAAGTTTTTAATAAGCCATTTCATTAAAAAACCTCAATAAATCAATACTTTTTTGTGATTACAATTGATTGGGGGCAGTGGTTTCGGACGTATTAGCTTTGTTGAACAAAATAAACTTCGAATTTAAACCATAACAAACGTACTCTCAATAAAGCGCCCCAACTACGCTAGGGCGCTGTTCTTTAATAAATTATCCTCTGTTTGCACCATCTCCCTCTCCACGACCTAAGGGTTAAGGGCTAAGAAATAAAAGCTAAGGTGTGGTGCAATAAATGTAATCGCGGTGCGACCCATCATCGAGGAAGACAGTACCGCGACCGACACGAAAGATGACACCGTTATCTGTAGCGTCGCTTGTCCAGGTTGAACTTCTGAAGCTCATCTCGTAGTTCATTTCATCGAAATAAAGTTCTACGTCGTCCCACTCCGTGAAAAATCCTGCGCCTATATAACTCGTGTGATACCGTGTATTTGACGACGGCGTGGCACCATCTATGCCATCATAACATGGAAACCGATCATCTGAACCACACTTCGCGTTAGTTAACTCCTTGAGCTTTGGCGCACGATAACCCAAACGACCACACCAAGATATTTGGTTAGACCAATAATCCCATTTATCACCCCGATGGACAAACCACTGCCTCAACACAAATCCATACTTCACCTCATTCCCACTACTATCTCTACCCACCAACTCAAATGTCTGTGGCAAAGATGGTATGGTTAAAGGGCTAGGATTATCTGACTGCATTTGAGCATCACTTGCCCTAGGTCCCGTTAAAGTTACTCGCGTTACATAACTGGATCTATCTTCATCATGAATCCACGCATCTTCTTCGCCGCCTTGTTTTGGCAGTCTCCAACTCACCGTAGCTGTTATCCCTCCATGCGAGACTGAAGACCATGTCAACTGACTCGCATCAACCCCAGCTATGAGTAAATCAAAATACAAACGATCCCCCCCCGTTGTTGGAAAATTAAGGCCATAAGATGACGAACTTGTTGACTGAACTAAAAATCCCTTATCAGGAACCATGCCAGAGGGTTCGAAGGAGGAAGAATGAGTACTCGGCCTGACAAAACAAATACGAGGACCACTATACGGAGTAATATAATACGTCACTGTTTGACTACTAAAATTTCTTGTATTAGGTAACCCGTACTTTGTTTGTAAATCCCCTCCTGTACTACTTAATGTCATCTTATAAGGCGCCTTACAAATATCTAATGCATCACTACGACTTACAGTATTATTATCCGCATCATTAAAACTCACCGATACACTCCCCATCGCAGTAACACCATTAGTACCCTGACCATCCCCATCGTCATCTCCCCAATTACCTTGAGTAATTAAGTCATTTAAACTGACTGTATTTACCGATAATGGCACCACCATGTGTATATCATTAAAAGTAGCTCCATTAACTAGCTGTATCGGATTTTTCGAACTTGATGTGTTAGTTGATGGCTTGAGGGTTGTACCATCCGGCAACTCAATAGCTAATAGATTATCTGTCGAAGTCACCTTAGTTCGCCCATCATCAAACGTTAAATACGGTGCCTTACCCTCAATTTCCCTTGATGTATGCGCCGTTAATGCCTGAGAACCCTGCGTATATGACAATAAAAGCAGTGGCGCAAAGAACAGCGAGAACTTAGTTAATTTAAATAATTTATGTGATTTAGGTAACCTAAATAAATTAGATAGGTTAAAGAAGAAAAATGAAAAAGGTAAAAAACGCAACCTCCACAAAAAAAACACCGATATATCCGACAACTTTATTAAGCGTGATGATTTCGATAACTTCGGTGATAAAAATAAGAAATGAGTCTGATTTTGACTATAGTGAAAATAAAAAAGATTTTGGGCGTAGATTTGGCAGACCATAGCCCAGTCATGATAACGCATTTCGATCATCCTATCAATTAATTTTATGTTTTTATTTAATTTTTAAAAACCACTCAATTAATGAGTATTCCTTTGCTTTAAAGCACTTGAATCATAACCTATTGATTAATAGTACGCTACTTTTTTGTTGAAGAAATACAGCAATTATCGAAAATATCATCATTATGTAAATCAATAGCATTATATTTTATTAACCATATGAACATTAGCGTAATGAAGAACAAGCAACAACACGCCAAAAACCCATAATGTATCTACAAATTTATTTTGATAGAAATAAATTGAAATACCAAAATCTAGTAACTGAAATGCGCCCCAAAAAGCTTCGTAATTGTATTGCAAAAATGCGAAATACATCGAAAAAAAACAACTCAATAAAAATAAACTACACCATCAATAATGGGGAGAGTAAAAAAGACACTTTATTCATCTTATTTGCTTATTAATTTTTACTTAAACGTTCCTGTTACCTAAAATTTTTAACAAAATTTTAATTATTGGTTGTTGTTAATCAATTCGTTTAATAAAGTGTTTAATCTTAAATCCCATAGCAATTAATGACGCAAAATAGACAACGATGCCAACAATTACCAATAAAAATAATCGCCCTATACGAACCCACATTGAACCCGTTGACCAATCAGGTAATAGCTGTGAGCCAAACCATAACACTCTGGACATTAATATTACGGCAATAATGACTTTAATTAAAAAGAGATACCAACCAGGTTGGGGTTGATAAAGTTGTTTTTTACGCAGTTGCCAATACAATAATCCAGCATTAAAGCAAGCGGCTAAACCAATGGATAGTGAAAGGCCTGCATGTTGCAATGGGCCAATAAAGGCTAGATTCATTAATTGCGTTAACATTAGCGTAACGATTGCAATTTTGACTGGCGTTTTAATATCTTGACGTGAATAAAAAGCTGACGCTAACACTTTAATCAAAATTAAGCCAAGCAAACCTATTGAATAAGCCACTAAGGCTCGTTGTGTCATTAAGGTATCATTTAGGGTAAATTGCCCATACTCAAATAATGTTGATATAAGGGGACGAGAAATAACGCCTAATGCCACGGTACTTGGCAGAGCCAGTAAAAAACAAAGTCGCAATCCCCCAATCTAATACCTCAGAATATTGCTTATGATCACCTTTAGAAAAACTTTTCGCTAACGAGTAATAAAATCGTACCTAATGCTACGCCAAGCACGCCAGCAGGAAATTCCATTAAGCGGTCTGCATAATACATCCATGAGACCGATCCTGAAACTAGATGTATTTTGTTACTTTTGTTACTTTTTTTACCAAGATAGTACCTAATTTTATCAGCTTTCCACCGCTTGGAATTACAATTGTGGCGACATTAGGCATAGGTATTGCTGGGAGCAGTGGTTATATCCATGTGCTACTCAAAAAATTACTGGCTATTACCCCGAAAAATATAACAAATGTTAGCACATTCGAAACTACACAATCCCAATAATCTTCATTTTACGCTAAAAACATTCAGAAAACCCATTGATTTTATTTAAGTTTTTGCTTTACTTTTTTTATAAAAATCACCCACTTTTTATCTACAACGGTGGTTAATGTCGTACCTTATTCGACGTCATAATGTGCCATCGACAAAGCAAGGTTAGCACGTCAAACAAGAATGTTTGGCTAAGGCTATTTTATCGGAAATAATTTTGTCAGGAATAAATCGGTACCGATGCGTAAAACCGAGTAAACGAGATGGACAGTGCAGGCCGCATTCGGCAACCATTTCGCGGGCTAGGCGATTTAGCATAAAATCCCCTAGCTCAAGCGTTATCATCAATCGCTTATTATATATCCTCAAAGCTCAAAATTACCGCTACCCTCAAAACAAATCATTTTTTAAAATCAGCCAGAAAAACCATTGATTTGATCTTTATTATTTTTGTTTTAAAAAATAATGCTTAGTCACTTTATTAATAATCAAACAAATTAGCATAATAAGCAATACCAATAGGAGTAGGCTACGACCTGCATGTATCAATACATTAGCGTCAATAGAATATCTTATCGGCATTTTGTACGTGAAAGTAAAATAAAGAATGTCGCAAATAAAAATCATCATGGCAGACACAGAAACACTTTTAATGAGTTTTTCTGATTGAATTTTATTAAAGGGTTGCTTAAAACAGCTTTTAGACAAAAACAGTCCAAGCAATATACCACCAATATACAAAGACTCTTGAAAGCCACTAAGCATTAAATCAAAAGCATTAGTGATTAATTCATACCCTTTAATCAAAATAAAACCAATAAACGTTGAAAATAAAATGAAGTGAATAGTTGAGCTATTAGTTGCTGTAATTGCAAATGACTGTTTGCTTTTTATAAAGTATTTTTCAAAGAAATTTGTTAAATAGTAAATTAATAAGCTGTATAGCAAAGCGCAAAAAATAACTGATGAGATAACTATTATCATTATTGGGAAAATAGGTAGCTCGTAGTAATAAACAATTATACTTCGCTGAATAAATGCGGCAATTATTGAAAATATCATCATCATAAAAATCAATAGTATTACATTGATTTTATTAACAATATTAACATTAGCGTAATGCAAAACAAGCGACAACACGCTAAAAACCCATAATGTATCTACAAATTTATTTTGATAGAAATAAATTGAAATACCAAAGTCTAGTAACTGAAATGCGTCCCAAAAAGCTTCGTAATGGTATTGCAAAAATGCGAAATACATCGAAAAAAAACAACTCAATAAAAAATAAACTAGACTACCTATAATAGGTAGTGCAAAAAAAGAGACCTTATTCATCCTATTTCCTCATTAGTTTTATAATTAATGATTTTTACTATTTGATACTTTTTTGAAAAAATGAAATTTATCTTTACCGGTCGTTTATTATTAATCAATTCGTTTAATAAAGTGTTTAATCTTAAATCCCATAGCAATCAATGATGCAAAATAAACAACGATGCCAACAATTACCAATAAAAATAATCGCCCTATACGAACCCACATTGAACCCGTTGACCAATCAGGTAATAGCTGTGAGCCAAACCATAACACTGTGGACATTAATATTACGGCAATAATGACTTTAATTAAAAAGAGATACCAACCAGGTTGGGGTTGATAAAGTTGTTTTTTACGCAGTTGCCAATACAATAATCCAGCATTAAAGCAAGCGGCTAAACCAATGGATAGTGAAAGGCCTGCATGCTGTAATGGCCCAATAAAAACGAGATTCATTAGCTGTGTTAAAATTAACGTAACAATTGCAATTTTGACGGGAGTTTTAATATCCTGACGCGAATAAAATGCGGGTGCTAACACTTTAATTAAAATCAATCCAAGTAGACCGATAGAATAAGCCACTAAGGCTCGCTGTGTCATTAAGGTATCATTTAGGGTAAATTGCCCATACTCAAATAATGTTGATATAAGAGGACGAGAGATAACGCCTAATGCCACGGTACTTGGCAAAGCCAGTAAAAAACAAAGCCGCAATCCCCAATCTAATACCTCAGAATATTGCTTATGATCACCTTTAGAAAAACTTTTCGCTAACGAGGGTAATAAAATCGTACCTAATGCTACGCCAAGCACGCCAGCAGGAAATTCCATTAAGCGGTCTGCATAATACATCCATGAGACCGATCCTGAAACTAGAAATGAGGCAAAAATCGTATTAATAATTAAAGAGATTTGCCCTACTGACACCCCTAAAATTGCGGGTCCCATCTGTTTCAAGACTCGCCAAACACCACTATCTTTAAAACTAATACGTGGCAACACTAACATACCAATTTTTTTTAAATGGGGAAGCTGATACAGTAATTGCAAAATACCGCCTACACCAACCGATGCAGCAAGCGCTAATACTGGAGGGTTAAAATAAGGAGTCAAAAATAGCGTGAATAGAATCATACTTACATTCAATAGTGTTGGAACAAAAGCAGGAACAGAGAAGCGATTCCATGTATTGAGTATCGCGCCAACAAGTGAAGCCAGTGATATAAAAAAGATATAAGGAAAGGTTATACGCAACATGGTCGTTGCAAGCTCAAATTTTTCGGTTGACTCTTGCATAAATCCGGGAGCCGTTAACATTATAATAAAAGGTGCGCTAACAACGCCAATTAAGGTAACAAAGGCTAATACTAAGGTTAAAAGCCCAGCTATATAAGCAACAAAAGTACGCGTTGCCTCAATGCCTTGTTGATTCTTATATTCAGCTAGAATGGGCACAAAGGCTTGAGAAAAGGCGCCTTCAGCAAAAATACGCCGTAGCAAATTAGGCAATTTGAAGGCAACAAAAAAAGCATCGGTCGCCATGCCTGCGCCAAAAAAACGAGCAATAATGGCATCGCGCACAAAACCTAATACACGGGAAACCATTGTCATGGAACTTACGGTTGCTAAAGATTTTAAAAGATTCATATTTAATTTATATACAAAGTATACAACCTAAAACGGGTAATGATGCATAGTCTACAAACTATCGCTTAAAACCACCATGCTTTTTTCAATAAACTTTACCTTTTATTAGGTAAACCGCTAGCGTATAAATTTAACATTATCTCTTATAAAATTAATCTTTTGTTCATCTTTGGAATGTACTTTTGACACAATACTAACCACATCAATTAGGTAAAAAATAGTGATGTAAAAAATATTCAGAAAAGGATAACTTCAGTATAAAACAACGTTATTTGCCCGCACTATAAATATGTGTTAGATTGTCAATCCGAACAATATTTACACTAATTTTATTATGAACCAAACAACAAATCCGTCACCAATAAGAACGGGGGGCTTTCTAAATGCTATTGAACGAATTGGAAACAAAATCCCCGATGTAACCACTCTTTTTTTCTATGCTTTAGTCATCTGTTTTGTTGCTTCGTTATTGCTTTCTTTTGTGAGTTTTAACTATATTAATCCTGTCACGCAAGATAAGCTTGTTGTTGTTAATATGTTAGCGCCTGAGCATCTTGTTACTTTTTTTACTAAGATGGTACCTAATTTTATCAACTTTCCACCGCTTGGAATTACAATTGTGGCGACATTAGGCATAGGTATTGCTGAGAGCAGTGGTTATATCCATGTGCTACTCAAAAAATTACTGGCTATTACCCCGAAAAATTTAGTCACACCATCAGTGATTTTTGTCAGTATGGTTTGCCACATTGCTGCTGACTCAGCTTATGTGATTTTAATGCCCGTATCGGCTATGATGTTCTATGCAATTGGTCGCCACCCGTTAGCTGGGATTGCGGCTTCATTCGCTGGATTAGCTGGTGGATTTAGTTCAAGCTATACACCATCTATTATCGATCCAATCATGCAAGGTTTTACTCAAAGTGCAGCACAAATTATTGATCCATCTTATCAAGTCAATGTACTTTGTAACTATTTCTTAAGTTTTGGCGGTACCTTTTTTGTACTATTAGCTTGCTGGTTTGTTACCGATAAAATTGTCGAGCCTCGATTAAATACAACCATGCCTTTAAATAGTGATCTAAAATTAGATAACATTGCCAACTCGCCAGCGATTACACCCGTTGAAAACCGTGCTTTCAAAATGGCTTCAATTGTCTTTATAATTATTGCTATTGGTTTAATTTTATTATTGTTACCAGAAAACTCTTTATTGCGTGCATCTGATGGAAGCATGACAAGCAATAAGGCTCCAATTATGCAAATTATTGTGCCATTATTATTTGTATTTTTTGCTATTCCAGGCTTAATACATGGTTTTATAACTGGTACATTTAAATCATCACGCGATATAGTAAAATCAATGGAAAATATCACTAAATCACTTATTCCATTCATTGTTTTTGCTTTCTTTTGTGCTCAATTTCTATATGTCTTTTCTCATTCACAAATTGGAACATTAATTGCAATTGGTGGCGCCGATTTATTAAAAGCACTGCACCTGCCTCCAGTTGTAACCATATTTGGTGTGATCATTCTAACAAGTATGTTAAATGTGTTAATTACCTCGGCATCATCGAAGTGGGCTATTTTAGCGCCGATTTTTGTACCTATGCTTATGTCTGTTGGTATCTCGCCAGAATTAACTCAAGCCGCTTACCGCATTAGTTCTGCGGTTAATGTTAGTACGCCTATGTTTGCTTTTTACCCGCTGATTATTGCCTATTGCCAGCAATACTGTAAAAATACGGGTGTAGGTACATTAAGTTCAATGATGATTCCTTATACCGCTGCACTGCTTATTGCATTAACGATAAACTTATTGCTTTTTTGGTTCCTAGGCCTACCAATTGGTTTTGATAGCGGTTATGTTTACCCGCCAGTAAATAATTAGTCACCACAAGGAGTCAAGATATTATGAATATTACCGAACAACTAGTTAAACGTTTTTTACGCTATGTCAACGTTCCAAGCCAAAGCGCTATTGGTTGCACACATGTGCCCTCAACTCCAGGGCAAGCAGAATTAGCCAAATTACTTAAACAAGAGTTAATCGAACTTAATCTACAAGATGTTCATCTTGATGAACATAGTATTGTAACGGCTAAACTCCCCGGCAATAACCCAAATGCGCCTAAAATTGGCTATGTTGCCCATCTTGATACTGTCGATGTTGCCTTATCAGATAAAGTTAAGCCACAGAGAGTAACCTTTACTGGCCAAGATATTCTATTAAACAAAGATAAAAATATTTGGTTTAAAGTCGATCAGCATCCCGAACTAAATAAATATCTCAATGATGAATTGATTGTCACTGATGGTACTAGCGTACTTGGTGCTGATAATAAAGCAGCCATTGCCATTGTGATGACTATGTTAGAGCAATTACAACAACAAAATTATACATATGGCGATATTTATGTTGCCTTTGTACCCGATGAAGAAGTCGGCTTAAATGGTGCCAAAAAACTGGATTTAAACCGTTTCAAGCCTGATTTTGCTTACACAATCGATTGTTGTGAGTTAGGTGAAGTCGTTTATGAGACATTCAATGCTGGCTCAGCCATTATTGAAATTGAAGGCATCTCTGCTCATCCTATGTCTGCTAAAAATGTTTTAATCAATCCTATCGGCATTGCCAATGACATTATTAACTGTTTTGATAGCTTTGAAACACCAGAACATACCGAAGGCAAAGAAGGGTATTTTTGGTTTAATGATATCGTTGGTAATCAAAGTACCACAACATTAAAAATGAGTATTCGTGACTTTGATTTAGCTAAGTATGAGGCGCGTAAGGCTTATATACAAGAAGTTATACGTTTTATTAGCTTAAAATATCCAAAAGCAAAAATTGAGTGTAACATTACCGATACCTATAGCAATATCGCTAACTATTTAGGTAATGACCGTCGCTGTATTGATTTAATTTATCAATCATTTGAACAACTCAATATTCAACCAAAAACCATCGCAATGCGTGGAGGAACCGATGGTTCTGCTCTTTCTGCTAGAGGGCTTACCACGCCAAATTACTTTACTGGTGCTCATAACTTCCATTCATGCTTTGAATTTTTACCATTATCATCATTTCTTAAATCATTTGAAGTAACAATGAAAATTATTGAATTAGCAGCCAAGAATAAATAACCTTAAAAAGGGAGATATCTCCCTTTTTCCACCTACGAAGCATTTCGATAACGATAAGAAGCAATCCTCTCACCAATCCAACATTGTTAATACAAAATAAAATTATTTCATTAACACCTTAGCAAGCTTTATAAAGGGCTAATAAAAAATAATTGATTGATTGATTGATTGATTGATGAATTTTCTAGAGAGAGTGGTGGGTCGTGAGCGATTCGAACGCTCGACAAACGGATTAAAAGTCCGCTGCTCTACCGACTGAGCTAACAACCCATTTCAGAAAACAACTACTTAATTCCTTAAGGTTTCAAGTAATTTCGGGTTGGTATAATACTTATAATTATAATGTTACGCAACCCTTTTATTGATATTTCTATTTAACAGATGGTTATTTGTACATTTTACTTTAGCGATGCTAACTTTTTTTTAGCCTGATCAACAACGTTTTTATTTTTAGAATATTTACTTATAACTTGTTGAAAAACGATTCTAGCATTTTTCTTATCGCCTTTCTCAAGCAAAATCAAACCAACTTTATATAGGCTATCTGCAGCTTTGGAAGAGGTCGCAAACTTTTTCACTACAGTTGCATAATAAAATGAAGCCTGATCTTTATTTCCTTGCTTATAATAAAGTTGACCTATCCAATAATTAGCATTAGCTAAATAACCTGACTTTGGATAAGCTTTTATAAATTTTTGAAATGCCGCAACGACCTCATTACTTTTTTTCCCATCGTTAACAAACTGCATGATAAAATTATAATCAGCCTTATCACGACCCGAAGTTTCCCAACCAGATAAATCAGATGATGGCGTTGTTGCCGTTGATGAAGAAGTATTATCCTCAGAAGTGTTCGCATTTGCAGAAACGCCCGAGCCACCAACCATTTGTTGAAGAATCATTTTTTGACGTTCTATCGTCTGATTAAGTTGGTATCTAGTTTCTTCTAATTGCCCTCGAAGCGCATCCACTTCAGCTTGTAAATCATTAATCCTTTCCTGATTTTGTATTAATAATTGGCCTTGTGCCTGAATAGTTCTATCCGATTCTGAACTGCCTGCTGCACAGCCAGTGAATAAAAGAAATAAGAACAATACGAGTGTTTTTTTATGCATATCATATTACTCAGCATGAATGTAGAAAAGAAACGGCTGAATAATCAGCCGTTATAAAATGCTATTAGTTGATAGCATAAGTTACTACAGCACGACGGTTTTTAGCATAAGCTTCTTCGTCATGGCCTAATACTGCTGGTTTTTCTTTACCATATGATACAATTTCCATTTGGCTATCAGAAGCACCATTACCTTGTAGATATGCTTTAACTGCAGCAGCACGACGTTCACCTAATGCAATGTTATATTCTGGCGTACCGCGTTCATCTGCATGACCTTCGATAATTACTTTCACGTTATTTGCACGAATAAATATTGCATGTGCATTTAATAATGTTGCATAGTCAGATTTAACATTATATTTGTCAAAATCAAAATATACTGTATTGATTTGTTGTAATTTATTTAATTGCTCTAAAGCTTCTTTTGATAAAGAACCACTTGCAACACCAGCTACATTGCTACTGTTATTAGACGAACATGCAGTTACAGTAATTAGTGGTAAAGCAACCGCGGCTACTTTAAGAAATTTAGAAAATTGCATTGTATTAACTCCTTTTGTTTAAATAAATTATTACCTGTATTTTTACACACCTAACCAACTTCAAAGTAACAGCCGTTACCAACCAGAACGATTAGAGGTATATATTATAATGCCCTTGTGCTTTACACAATTTTAATAATTGCAATATTGTGCAATATTATAACCTCTTCTTATAAATATGGCGACCATGAAGGGAATTTTACTTGCCCATCTGTTGCTGGTAATCTTGCTTTAAAATTACCATCTGTTGAAACTAGATTCAAAATTGTACCTAATCCTTGTGATGAGCTATAAATGATCATAGTACCATTTGGCGCAATGCTTGGCGTTTCATCCAAAAAGGTGTCTGTTAAACGTTGATAGGTATTTGTGCTTATATCATATCGAGTAATATGTTGTTCACCATTATTGGTTGATATCATAGCAATAAAAGAACCATCAGGTGATACCCGCGCATTTTGATTCTGTGTATTATCCCAAGTTAGCCTTTGAGATGCACCACTATTAATGTTGATACTATAGAGTTGAGGGCGACCTGCTTGATCAGAAGTGTAAACAATAGTTTGATTATCAGGCATCCAAGATGGTTCTGTATTATTATTACGATTAGAAGTAATTTGCGTGATTTTTTTGCTACTTAAATCCATCATATATAAATTTAAACTTCCCCCTTTAGATAAGGCAAAAGCTAATTTACTGCCGTCTGGAGAAAACGCTGGCGCACCATTATGTTGTGGAAAAGACGCAATTGTTTGAACAGCGCCACTATCCAATGTTTTTAAAACTAATGAAGAATGGCCTCCTTCAAATGTTACATAGGCTATTTTTTTACCATCTGGTGACCAAGTTGGAGACATTAATGGCTCTTTGGAACGATGAACAGTGATTTGATCATAACCGTCATAATCAGATACTCTTAATTCATGTGAAAAAGGTCCTTTAGTTGTTTTAACAACATAAGCAATTCGTGTTCTAAAAGCACCTTTAATACCGGTTAATGATTCAAAAATTTCATCACTTGCAGTGTGAGCCGCGTAACGGAGCCAACGCTTATCAATAGAATATTGATTTTGTGCTAAAACGGCACCTGGGCGATTTACGATATCAACTAATTGATAATTGATAAGGTATTTCCCAGAAGCATCTGGCTGAATCGAGCCGACAACTACCGCAGAAACCCCCAGATTATTCCAAGCCGCAGGCGTAACTTCAGAAGCTGTTGTTGGTTTTTGTGGCATACTATTAACTTCAACAGGATTAAATTTACCACTATTACGTAAATCTGAAGCAACGATATCTTCTATAATTTGTGGTGGTTGACCAGAGCCTGTCCACTTAAATGGCACAACCGCGACTGGTTTAGCAGAGCTTACGCCATCGGTAATAATAATTCTTACCTCAGAATTAGCCATCGTGGTAAAACATAGAATAAAACAAGTTGTCAAAAAGCGAAAAGCGAATTTGATCATCTTAAATTCCTTAATAAAAATAAGACACATTGAGTTAAATAAAATATAAACCCGTAAAAAAGAAAACAAAACCTTTGAAAATTAAGATACAACAGCTAATTGCCCCCCATATATTAAACTTTACAAGCTATAAACAATGATTCAGCAAAAAGATAGCTGATAACAGGTAACAAGTCCATAGCCTTTAAAATAAAAAGATCTCTGTAATATTAATGGTTTTACTATATAAAGTAATCAACGCAGTAACAAAAATAACTTCTTTAATTGTAGTTGCTTATACTAATCTTATTTAAATAAGGTTTAAAGGGCTTAAAAAGATATTTTTGTAAAAGAAAGGGAGCCAATACATGCAAAATATTTAAAATTCTTAGCAACTAATCACAAAAAATAATAATTTGGTAGAGCTAACGTTGCTATATTTGGCAATATTCACAATAAAAGGTATTGCGTTGTCCTATTTTTTGCGATTTTATCTCTGCACCACAAATTAGACATCGCTCGCCATTGCGCCCATAAACTTGTAGCTCTTGTGCAAAATATCCTGGTTTTCCATTAGATTGAAGAAAATCCTTGAGCGTTGTCCCTCCTTGTTCAATGGATTTGCTAAGAACTTGCTTAATAGCAGCAACAAGCCTTTCAAATTCATTTAATTGTAATGAGCTTACTTTACGGTTAGGATTGACTTTCGCCATAAACAATGACTCAGAAGCGTAAATATTGCCAACGCCAACCACAATATGGTTATCCATAATCCAACTTTTAATGGAAACCTGTCTATTTTTGGCTTTTTCGAATAAATATATAGCTGAAAACTCATGACTTAACGGTTCTGGACCTAAATGTTGTAATTGCAGTATTTCGTCTAGCGAATTTGCCCAGAGCCAAGATCCAAAACGCCTAGGATCAGTATAACGCAATGTAACACCATTTTCTAAAATGAGGTCTATATGATCATGCTTTTGTGCTTTTTGAGGCTTTGGTAAAATACGTAAACTACCTGACATACCTAAATGAATTACGATCCAGTTATTAGATAGTTGTAGCAATAAATATTTAGCTCGACGCTGTATATCTAAAATAACCTGTCCATGTGCATTACTTATAGCGCTATCAACAGGCCAGCGTAATTTAGGTTGTCTAACAATAATTTTATGTATAATCTGTCCTTTTAAATATGGCAAAATGCCTCGACGACTTGTTTCAACTTCGGGTAATTCAGGCATATTATTTCCCCTCTTAATTATTTAATAGGTCTGTAACCCAATTGGGTACCTGTTCAGTGGCCATCATTTGGTTATTTCCAGAACATAAATCCTTAGGGTTAATGATCCATACGGGTAAAGTACGCACACCATCGCCATTACATAGCCACTGACCATTACTATCAATTGGTACCATAAAAACATTTTGCGGTATCGGCAATACCAATTTCTTTGGTGGATTGTTTTGTAAATATTCACTATAAATTTTCAGCGCTCCTGTAGCTCCAGTTAATTTCATTGGTGAATGATCATCTAAACCAATCCAAATAACAGCAACATTCCTGCCGTCAACGCCTGTAAACCAGCTATCACGAGAATCATTGCTTGTCCCCGTCTTAGCAGCTAAATTAAACGAACCGTATTTAGCTTTTAATGAACGAGATGTGCCCGAACTAACAACTTGTTGCATAGCATAAGTTGTCAAATAAGCTGATTGTCGAGACACTGCCTGAAGTTGTTGTGGATAGCTTTGATAAACTAGCTTACCTTTATCAGTCAATACATATCTTAAAATAGTAAGCGGAGAACGTTGCCCATTATTAGTGATAGTTTGAAACATCTGAGCTGTTTCTAATGGTGTTAATTCTAATGCACCAAGCAATCTTGATGGTAGATTAGGTATACGATCCGTAGGAACTCCTAAAGCTTGTAAAGTATTTTTCGTTGCATCCAGTCCTAATTCCATACCTAAATTAACCGTTGGTACATTTAATGAAAGTGCCAAAGCGTCCACTAACATAACACGATCACGGAATTTACGATCGTAATTTTTAGGCTGCCAATACCCGCCACTATCAAGCTTAACCGATAATGGGCTATCATTAAGCCATGTATTAAGTTGGTAATAATCAGGTTGCCCAAGTGCAGTTAAATACGTTGATGGTTTAGCTAATGAACCAATCGCTCTTTGCATTAACCAAGCACGGTTATAACCAGGGTAACGTGGGTCTGCACTACCAATAATTGAGCGAATTTCCCCTGTTTCTCGACTAACTACAACCATTGCTGATTGTAATTCTTTTTTCGTTGATTTGCGCAATTTGTCAATTTCGTTAGTCACCGCTTGCTCTGCTGCAGATTGAGCTACCGGATCAAAAGTGGTAAAAATCTTCATACCTGACAAATGATCTGCTTTATCACCCAATTGTCTTCGCAGTTCGCTACGCACAACTTGCATAAATGCTGGTTGCGGAGAAATCACACCACCCTTGGGTAGCACTGATAGTGGGCGCTGACTTAATAAGTTATACAACTCATCATCAATTATGCCTTGTTGCTGAGCAAGTTTTAACACCACGTTACGGCGCTCAATAACTTGTTGAGGTTGTGTCCACGGATTATATAACGAAGCGCCTTTTACCATACCAACCAGCACTGCTTGCTGATCTAATGTAAGTTCATTAACTGGCCGCCCAAAATAGTAAAGACTTGCCAATGGAAAACCATGAATCTCTTCTCCTCCCGCTTGCCCAAAATAAACTTCGTTTAGATAAAGCTCTAAAATACGTTCTTTACTATAACGACCATCTAAAATCAGAGCCATATAGGCTTCGCGTATTTTACGGCTTAAACTACGTTCATTAGTCAGAAAAAGGTTTTTAACAGTTTGCTGGGTTAAGGTACTGCCTCCTTCGATGCGGCCAGTAGTCAAATTAACGAAAATAGCACGACCGATAGAATATAAACTTACACCATGATGATCATAAAAACGCTTATCTTCTGTAGCAACCAATGTTTGCAATAACGAATCAGGAAACTGCTTCAATGGAACAAATAATCGTTGCTCGCCATTTGGAGAATGCATCATGGTAATTAATTTAGGATCAATTTTTAGCAATCCAAAATCGCGCCCAGTTTCTAGATTAGTAATGCGATCTATACGATTTTCATAAAAAGTAATACTAACTCTAAATGACGGTTCTTCACCATCAGGAAATGTAAAAGGTCGTCGATAAACCTCAACAGCATTATTACTTACAATAAACTCACCTGGGCGGCTGGCTTTTGTATCTTGCTGACGATATTGTGCACCTTCTAACATTGTCACTACATCATTTAGACTATATTCACTATCAGGCTCAAGATCTATAATTTGTCCATAAACTGCCGCTGGCAACTCCCACACATTACCATCAACTCGCTCCTTGATTTGTTGATCAAGATAAACGCCGTAAACAATAGCCACAGCTGCAATGACAAGAAATAGCTTAAATAATAAGGTCAAAAACCGGCGCCAAAGTGTAGACTTCTTATTTTTTTTATTTTTTGGAGAATTTTTGGGAGACCGTTTTTTTGATGTTTTAGTTGACCTGTTCAAACTGCACCTAACATTTATTATCCAATGAAAATTAGCTTATCATAACATAATTTCTAAAGGATATTGTGGTCTTCTTTTTGTAAAAAAAGCTTCAGGTAAAATCGATTTTGAAGCATAAAACAAACGTATGAATTTAAAAATCTAGCTGTGAGCTAATGGTTTTAACTTTCGACAAAAACGCTTTTTTTGACTTACCTGTCAACCCTTCCGAAATAGGTAAACTTGCTGTCAATGGATTAACCGGCTTATTATTAATGTGTAGCTCAAAGTGCAGGTGAGGTCCTGTAGAACGCCCTGTATTCCCAGATAACCCAATCTTATCACCTTGTTTAACTTGCTGACCTGGTTTGACTAAAATCTTATCCAAATGCATATAAGTTGTCATATACTGACGCCCATGCCGAATAGCAATATAATTACCAGCCGAACCACTATACTTTGCAATGACTACTTCGCCATTACCAACTGATAAAACTGGTGTACCACGAGATACTGCAAAATCAACACCATTATGTGGAGTTATCGCACCGGTAACAGGATGTAAGCGACGTGGGTTAAAACCAGATGAAACTCTAGCTTGCTTTGCTAATGGATAGCGGAAAAAACTTTGCGACAAACTATTCGCATTAATATCATAATATTTACCATCATCTGCTAAAATAGCATAATAATCTTTGCTACCATTTTTAATGCGTACACCTAACAACTGACTATTAGATAAACGATTGCCATGCATCTCTCGGGTTAAAACAACTGAAAATTTATCACCAACTTGCAACCGACGAAAATCTAAACGCCATTGTAAAGCACGAGTAATTACGCCAATTTCATTACTAGTCAATCCATTTTTGCGAGCATCTGCAACAAAGCTACTTTTAATATCACCTTTTATAACAATATTTTGTGGTACACTTTCAACTGTTTCTGAACTTTCTACAAATTTATCGCCCGATTTTTCATAAATTCGAATATTATTACTGGAGATTGTCCAACTAAAAGTTTGCAAATTATGATTATCATCAGTCGTCCAACTAATTTGTTGACCTATTCTCAAATTTGCAAGTTGTTTAAATTTTGTCGTTAACTGATAGATGTCGTTTCGATTAACGTTATAACGAATCAAGATATCATGCAGGGTATCCCCTCGTGCAATAGTGTATTGCACAGTATTATCTTTATCATCAACAATGTCATCTAATTCATCTTTAACAATCTCATCTTCAGGAATATCTGATGATTCAGTAACTGTAGAAGGTTTTCCATTTACCATCTCAACTTTTCCATCATCGATAACAACAGAAGAATGGGTGTTATCATTTACAGTCGTTTCAGCTTGAGGCGTTAAAGGAACATAAACCGTTCGATTCAAATTGAGTGGATTCCACAGAACGATAAATAAGATAACAATGAAAAGAACACCTAATATTGAAAAATAGGTATTTCTAAAATTATTTTTTTCAATATCAGGTGATTTTATTTGTCTTGCCAAAATTAACCTTAACTATTTATTCTAAAACTAGTCTTTATCTAAACAATCCAACAGTTGCTCTGTTAATTTTGCTAAAAATTGTGAATATGCATCTTTAGAAAGAGCAATACCCGTTCCTAATGGATTTAGCTCTCCAATACGTACATCTGTTCCATTCACTATTTTTTCAATAACTGCAGGGCTAAACTGTGGCTCTCGAAATACACATACTGCTCGGTGCTCTTTGAGCGCCTGTTGAATTGCATAAACCTTTTGAACACCCGGCTGAATTGCTGGATTTATAGTAAAACTGCCTAAATTCTTTAATCCGAACTGCGATTCAAAATACCCATAAGCATCATGAAACACAAAATACCCTCTATTTTGTACGTTAATGAGTTTTTTTGCAATGTTTTGTTCTGTTTCTGCAAGTTTTATGATGAATTCGTTTAGATTTGCATCAATCAATGCGTTTTTATCTGGATACAGGGTAATAAGTCGATCATGGATTGACTGCGCAATCACCTTGGCAATTTTAGGTGAAAGCCAAATATGTTCATCATATTCACCATGGTGACCATTAGCAGGTATAGGATGGGAGTGAGTATCTTCATGTTCATGATCCTCATGACCTGTTCGAAGCAATACTTTAATCTCTGGTATTGCCATTAATTCAATTTGTTTTTGCTTATCAATACTTTTTAATATTGTTGGCATAAAAGCTTCCATATCTTCACCAACCCAAACCACAAGTTCAGCTGATTTAACTTTAGCCAAATCAGATGGTTTTAAATAATAACTATGTGGAGATGCGCCATCAGGAAGTAAAATATCATTATCAGTTACTCCTGAAGCGATTGCTTCGACAATAAATCCTATTGGCTTTACAGACGAAATAACTTTCGCATTAGCATAATTAACAATACTTTGAATAAACATTAATGAACCAAGTATCATTAAGAAAACTAATTTTTTACTATTTAGTAGAATATATTTTTTCATACAATTTTCCTATATTTATTATGTATGGTAAAATAGAGTTAATTATTGTTATAATATAACATAACATATTTATAGACAAGGGTGATTAACAAAATGACTCCACTCATTTCGCTTGATAATGTTTCGGTGCAAATTGACCATAAAAAAATATTATATGATGTTTCGTTAGTCATTCATCTTAATCAAATTATTACAGTACTTGGTCCTAATGGAGCGGGTAAATCGACACTGGTGAAAGTTATTTTAGGATTAATGCCATACACCTCAGGAACAATCACATGCTTACCTAACTTAACGATTGGTTATGTGCCGCAGTCAATCAACTTAAATCCAACACTACCTATTACTGTTAGACGTTTTATGTGTCTTAATAGGCAGTTAAATAAAAAGGATATTTTTAATATATTATCAATGGTAAAAGCTGAATATTTAATCAATGAATCTATGCATCAATTATCAGGTGGTGAATTGCAACGTGTTTTGCTCGCTCAAGCTTTAGCTAAGCGCCCTCAATTATTGATTCTTGATGAACCTACTCAAGGGGTAGATGTCAATGGCCAAGTACTATTATATGATTTAATCGCTGATGCAAAAAAACAGTTCAATTGCGGCGTGTTAATGGTTTCCCATGATCTTCATTTGGTCATGGCAAAAACCGATGAAGTAATCTGCTTAAATCATCATATATGCTGCTCTGGCACACCAGCAATTGTTTCTAATGATCCAGAGTTTATTTCTCTTTTTGGACAACATGAAACCTCGCAACTCGCTATTTATAAACATCATCACAATCACCAACATGATTGTTGTAAACAATCTATTGAGCAAAATAAGCGTATTGTTTTGCCAAGTTATAGAAGGAAAAAACAATGATTGAATTACTATTACCTTCTTTATTAGCGGGATTATGTTTAACTAGCATAACTGGGCCTTTAGGTACTTTCGTTGTTTGGCGAAGAATGTCTTATTTTGGCGATACTTTATCACATGCTGCTTTACTTGGTATCGCATTTGGCTTTTTGTTGAATATCAATTTATTTTATGCAGTCATTTTTGTCACACTCTTACTAGCTATCGGATTACTTTGGTTAGAAGCACAAAAACAATTACCAATTGATACATTACTTGGTATCTTAGCTCATAGTGCCTTATCACTAGGCTTAGTAGTAATTAGTTTAATGGACAATATCCGTATCGATTTAATGGGATATTTATTTGGCGATCTTTTATCAGTAACATATTCAGATCTTTATCAGATTATTATTTGTGTAGCATTCATTGGTGCTTTATTATTTTGGCGATGGAATAACATTTTATTTATCACTGTAAGCGAAGAATTAGCTTTTAGCCATGGCATTAATGTACAGCTCACAAAATTGCTTTTGACTTTACTACTAGCATTAACCATAGGTCTGTCAATGAAATTTGTTGGAGCGCTAATTATTACATCTTTACTTATCATTCCTGCCGCAACAGCAAAATATTATTCAAAAACCCCCGAAACAATGGCGTTAATTGCAATAATAGTAGGAATGCTATCGGTAGTTGCTGGAGTGCTATTCTCATTTGTTTATGACACCCCAACAGGTCCCTCTATAGTATTAAGTAATACTTGCCTATTTTTTGTATCATTACTTATTTCAAAACGCATTTTAAATAAAACAAATTAAAATCATTGCAAAATCGTATTATTTATTTGTGTGTTATATCCCATTAATAAATATCTTTAATGGGTTTTCGATATTTTCTAATATGATAATAATAAAATTAAACATATTAATTAATAATTAGAAACTATGTCACTTGCAATTATTTATACTCGAGCCTCTATTGGAATACAAGCACCATTAATAAACGTTGAAGTTCATATTAGCAATGGGTTACCAGGCTTTGTATTAGTTGGTCTTCCTGAAGCAACCGTTAAAGAAGCAAAAGATCGAGTTAGAAGTGCCATTATTAATAGTGGTTTTACCTTTCCAGCTAAAAAAATAACGGTAAACTTATCTCCAGCAGATTTACCCAAAGAAGGAAGCCGCTTTGATTTGCCAATAGCTATTGCTATTCTTGCCGCAACAGAACAAATTCCAACAGAAGATTTATTACATTATGAATTTTTGGGGGAGTTAGCTCTTTCAGGAAATATTAGAGCCGTAAAAGGCGCAATACCTGCTGCAATTTCCTCTAAAAAGAAAAATCGCACATTAATTATTTCCACCGAAAACCAATCAGAAATTTCTTTAATTCACCAAAGCAACGCATTAATCGCCAGTAATTTACTAGAATTATGCCAATATTTATATAAAGAAATTGATTTACCAACAGTTCAATATCGTGAATATCAAGACAGTAACAATAACCCAGCTAGTTTACAAGATATAATTGGGCAAGAACACGCCAAAAGAGCATTAGAAATTGCTGCAGCGGGAGGACATAATTTATTATTAATTGGACCTCCAGGTACGGGAAAAACTATGTTAGCAACGCGTTTAACCTCTTTATTACCTCAATTATCTGATGATGAAGCACTTGAAAGTGCAGCAATAACTAGCCTTGTCAGTTCATATGGATCAATAAAAAATTGGCGTAAAAGACCTTTTAGAGCACCTCACCATAGCGCATCAACTGCAGCACTTGTTGGCGGAGGAACAATCCCTAGACCTGGAGAAATTTCTCTAGCGCATAACGGTGTATTATTTTTAGACGAATTACCAGAATTTAATCGAAAAGTATTAGATGCTTTAAGAGAACCCATTGAGTCGGGAGAAATTATCATTTCAAGGGCAAATGCAAAAATAAAATTTCCCGCTAGATTTCAGTTAATAGCCGCAATGAATCCAAGCCCAACAGGACATTATCAAGGCACACATAATAGAACAACACCACAACAAACTATTCGCTATTTGAATCGGCTTTCAGGGCCATTTCTTGACAGGTTCGATATTTCTATTGAAGTTCCTTTACTACCTAAAGGTGCTCTAAGCCAAAAAGTAACTTCAGAAGAATCAACTGAAACAATAAAACAACGAGTTCTAACAGCAAGAAATACTCAATTAAAAAGAAGCAGCAAACTAAATAGCCAATTAAGCACAAATGAAATTCAATGCTATTGCCAATTATCAAATGAAAATAATGAATATTTAGAACAAGCTTTAATTAAATTAGGCCTCTCTGCTCGCGCATGGCACCGAATACTAAAAGTATCGCGTACAATCGCAGATTTGGATTTATCAGACACCATAGAACGAAAACATGTTTCAGAAGCATTAAGTTATCGCTCTATGGATCGGTTACTAATTCAATTACACAAAAATATTGGTTAAAGAATTAGTCATCACTATCTACAAAATCGTCTGTTACATCAACCTGTGGTTTTCCACCAGATAATGTATGAAAACGTTTTGGCTTATTGATACGAGAAAGATACTTCAACCATGTTTTTTCAAAATCAGTTGATGGCTCTTTTTTACCTTTGCAAACCTCTACAAATGATTTTTCTTCTGCAGTGGTAGGCTTTTTAGCTTCTGTGTCAAGATCTTTAAAAGCACAACCATGCTTTTCTAAAATCATAGCTTCTTTAATAGTAAAATCGCCGTGGCGAGAAAATCCTCTTGGATAATTCTTATTATCGAAAAAACGTTGTTGACTCATAAAACTCTCAGCCATGTTCTATCCTCTAGATTGTAAAAGTAGTTGGCGGGAATTATAATTGACAAAGTTAATCTGTAAACAAAATTCTTTTATTTATACAGATAAAATGGGTTAATTGGCTAAAATTAAAACATAAATGCTATCTTGTGGCAGGGGCGGAGAGTCTCGAACTCCCAACACCCGGTTTTGGAGACCGGTGCTCTACCAATTGAACTACGCCCCTAAATGGAAGTGGCGGAACGGACGGGGCTCGAACCCGCGACCCCCTGCGTGACAGGCAGGTATTCTAACCAACTGAACTACCGCTCCACCGTATTTGGTATGTTAATATAAATAAAATTTAAAAGTCTGGCGGCACCCTACTCTCACATGGGTAATACCCACACTACCATCGGCACTACGGCGTTTCACTTCTGAGTTCGGCATGGGATCAGGTGGGACCACCGCGCTATTACCGCCAGACATATCCTGTCTTCTCTTCTCTCAATTACTGTGTATTATCTCATATCCACAACAATCTCTCAATCCGGAACAAACTGCTCTCTCATTTATTAAACAATTTAAAGTCAATCTCTATACAATCATCAACTTCAATCATCCTATCGCGTAACTCTCACAGTTGTCTTGGTTTTCAATTTACGCTTTTTTTCTCTTTCTTACTTCAATGCTTTTTATTTCCTTAACTTAACTCCATATCTATTGAATATTTCATTAAACCAAAAATAAAAGCTTTCCGTAAAAACGAGAACTCGTTTCTTTCAGCTTGTTCCTAATTGTTAAAGAGCTTTATCTTTCTATTTACTCATCTTTTAACTCAAAGTAAATACAAACATAATTTTTAAAAAATAATTCCGTCGCACTTTATGGCGTCCCCTAGGGGATTCGAACCCCTGTTACCGCCGTGAAAGGGCGATGTCCTAGGCCTCTAGACGAAGGGGACTGAATTATTTCTATTCTAAACAAACAATCTGTGTGAACACTTACGAGCTCTTCATAACTGTCTCTGACATATTCAAATGAATCTTCAGTGTCACTTATCAAGACTTAATTTTTTAGTCCGTAGACTTTAATCTTTTGTCTCGCAAGTGCCCACACAGATTGTCTGTTTCTTATTTTTAAAGAGCTAACAGCTTTTTTAAATCAATCAACCTTCCGTTAATTTACTTCGCTGCCTCAAGGGTTGCGTATACTACGCTAACCTTTTTTATTCGTCAAGATCTTTTTTCAAAATTTTTGATCTTAATTTTTCACTAACTCGCCTCAGCTTTTCGCTGACGCCGTGTCAGTGGATGCGCATTATAGGGACTTCATTTTTTTTGGCAAGCATTAATTTCAATTTTCCTCTCGTTTGTTTTTTATTTGTTCAAACCCTTTTGTTCGCTGCATTTGATGTAAATATAAAAACCCTAGTATTTTCAATAATTTTTTCAAAATTAATTGATATTTTGAATATATTAAAAAAGCGAACGATTATTCTCACTATAGTAATTATTCTTTTTTTACCACAAAAGCACTAATATATAAATAACGTGATTTAGCGAATTGCACCTATAAGATATTTTGCGTTATTTTTGAAAATCAATTTTATTATGTTGGCAATCATAATACTGATAACTAAAGTAGAGACTAAAAAAGTTACAGCCCCCAATGATGCTAACCAACCATTATCCGTTTTAATTATATTGCTTAGTGGAGAGATATATAACAAATGCTCAAGCTGTAACACAATGATTTCATGAATAAAATAGATGGGAAAACTTATATTTGCCATATAAGAGAAAAATTTATAAATCTTTCCTTTATTCTCTTTGTGATTGAGCCCATCTAAAAAATAAAGTGCTAATATAAATAAAACGATCTTTTGTAATGTATCATAATATAGCTTTTCTACAACCAAATGAGTCATATAGCGATAAGCAAATGGAATGAAAAAACATAAACAAAAAAAGGATATTATCAAAAACAAATTATCTTTTACTGATTTGATAATAGTTTCATAATTTTGTTTTATCATCATACCAATTAGATAAATAGGACCGTAATGCAGTAAATTTAAAAACGGTTTAGTAAAATCTGGTTTAGTAAACATCACAACCCAAAACATAGCAATCAAACCTGCAACAATTAATTTTTTTTTCGACCAATAAAAGAAAAGTGGTCCCATTAAATATATCATGATAATCATTGGCATAAACCATAAAGGTAGAAGCTGTGTGCCAGTTAGCATCATGTGAACTATCGCATTCATAACACTAGGCTCAATTGATGAGAACCATGGCAAATTGGATAAGTACTGATAATGAAAAAAGATAAAACAAAAAAGTGATACCGAAATATAAGGGCATACTACTGTCTTAAATTTTGATAAATAGTATGCTTTAGTATCATATTTGTAAGTCAAGTGTTGAAATAAAAAACCGGCAATTAATACAAAAAAAGTAGTGAAATTAAATGCAAATAAATTTAAAAAAGAAAATAAATAACTATTTGTAATTAAATGATTATTTTTAAATACACCTAAGCAGTGACTAAAAACAATCATAATAATCGCAACACCACGTAATACGTGAATAGAATGAATTTTTTGCGGTTTTTCTGTTACCATTTTCGATAGTGTGAATAATGAAAGTGAATGTGCATACATTATCACATATTTATGTAACTAGAATACTCTTTTACAAAAAAAAACCATATAAGAATACAGTAAAAATATTAATATAAATCAATATTATAATCGAATTGTGCTTGATTTGATTACCTAACCAATTTATTCGCCGCAAATGAACAAATAGGAATAATTTCTCGATTTTCCTGCCGGAGACGTTTTACCACTAACTCTAATAAATTATCAGCGATACCTTGCCCTCGATATTTTGGATCGGTATAAGTATGATTAATAGTCGCTTTATCTTTTCCCACTCTTGTAAATGTCATTTCAGCGATTTCTTTATTATTAGTATCACAAACATAAAAGCGATTGCTTTCTTCTAAAAAACGTAATGACATAAAATTACCCGCATAATATGTGTAATTAATTGATTATAAATTACATCCATACTTAATAAAATCCAAGAATTTTTTATAATAACTGAAATCTATTACAGGAAAACATGTAGAGAAAAAAATAGGTGACTGTTTTAAGATTTTATCTTTAACAGCTCACCTATAGCAAAACAGAATGATATTAATTAATGTAGATTATGCTTTAGTTGCACAATAAACGATTTAAAATAATCGTTTAGCAGTATTATATAGATCAATATCAAATGGGCGTTTCATATTATTGATAGCATCAACAATATTATGATGCACTAATTTATTATTTTGTACACCTACGCTTCTACCTGCCTCACCTTGTAACAATAATTCAACGGCATAAGCTCCCATACGAGAACCTAAAATACGATCATAAGGAACCGGTGAACCGCCTCGTTGAACATGCCCTAATACTGTTGCCCGTGTTTCGTGATGGACTGCTGCTTCAATGTCTGCAGCAAGTTGCTTAACATCACACATATGCTCGGTAACAGTCACAATCGCATGTTTTTTACCTTTAGCAAAGCCGAGTTTAATCTCTTCGATTAGATCTTCTTTAGTATATGAAACCTCAGGAATAATCATAAACTCACATCCACCGGCAACTGAGGCATTTAAGGTTAGATCGCCACAGTCTCGTCCCATAATTTCAATTACTGAAATTCGGTTATGTGAAGAACAAGTATCGCGTAATCTATCAATAGCTTCAACAGCAGTGCTAAGCGCAGTAAAATAACCAATAGTATAATCAGTGCCACGAATATCATTATCAATAGTACCTGGTAAACCAATACATGGGAAACCTTCTTCAGTCAATCGCATTGCCCCCATATAGGAACCATCACCACCAATAACAACTAAAGCATCAATTTGATGCTTTTTCAAATTAGCAATGCCCTTTTGTCTTACTGCTTTATCTTTAAATTCTGGAAATCTAGCCGAACCAAGAAATGTGCCACCACGAGTAATGATATCTGACACACTTGAACGTTCTAGTTGAACAATGCGATCTTCACAAAGCCCCATATAACCATCATAGATACCAAAAACATCTAGCCCTTCTGCCAATGCAGTTCTAACTACACCACGAATAGCTGCGTTCATTCCTGGAGCATCGCCACCACTGGTTAAAATACCTATTTTTTTTATCATATTAAATAACTCCAATTTATTAACTTTTCGTTATTATAGAGTCTTAACAGATATCTAACAATAGACAATAAAAGCTATTTCTGATTAATTTTTCTACTTTTTCATTTCAGCAGGCACAACAGAAACTGGGTCTTGATGAATAATTACTGTTGCAGGTGAAAATTCTTCTGCAATATATTTTTCAATAGCATCCGCAATAGCATGAGCTTTAATTAAAGGCATGTTATCATCGAGTTCAAGGTGTAATTGAATAAATTTTATAGGTCCTGCTTGTCGTGTTTTTAGATCATGAAAACCTAGAACATCAGGGTATGAAGAAATAATTTCAGCAATTCGTACATTATCGCTATCAGGCAAAGCGCGATCCAACAGATCTTGGATAGCATGATAAGCAATATGGTAAGCATTATAACAAATATATAAAGCAATCAAGGCTGCAAAGGCAGCATCTGCATAAGTAAGTCCATACCAACTTAAGCAAAGCGCAATGATAACAGCAATATTCATCAACATGTCGGAGGAGTAATGTAGCATATCAGCCTGAATAGCATGACTATGAGTCATTTTTACAACTCGCCTTTGATATAAAACAAGGAAGCCTGTGATTACCGCTGAAACTGTCGAAACCATAATTCCTAATAAAGGGATTTGCAATTCGCTAGGATGAATAAAAGATCGAACACTAGAAAATAATAAAATTATCGCCGAGCCAATAATAAATGCGCTTTGCGACAATGCAGCCAAAGATTCAGCCTTGCCATGACCAAAAGTATGCTCATCATCAGCAGGTTTTAACGCATAGCGAACTAAAAAAAAATTGAAACCAGATGCAAGTAAATCAATACTTGAATCCAGTAATGAAGCAAATAAACTTATTGAACCAGTTAACCAACACGTAATAAATTTAATTAAAATTAGAAAAATAGAGGTCAAAACGGCAATTAACGTTGCTCTTTTAACTAACTTTTCGTACAAATGTGAATTTGACATTTAGTACCTAATTTATTGATAAGACTCAATTCCCAATGGAAGAACTAACTGCTCGGCAACCTCAGCAGCCTTTGTTCGGCCTAACAATACATCGATAATTTTTAAAGCAAAATCAATAGAAGTCGCAGGACCTTGACTAGTAATAACGTTATTCGACTTGTCAAAATAAACCCTATCTGCTTTCCAATTTTTGAATGCACCTTTAGTAGTTGGGTAACCTGTCATATTAGCGTTAGGAAATAAATTATGATGTTGTAAAACCATAGCTGGCGAAGCACAAATTGCAGCAACAATACCACCATTTAAATGCGTTTGCTTTAATTTCTCAATCAATAATGGACAATCTCGAAAGTTTTCAGCTCCTTTTAACCCACCAGGCAACACCACTACGTCAAAATCGATGTATTGAATGTCTGAAAATACTTTTTGAGCCAAAATTGTTACGCCTCGAGAGCAGGCAATTTCACGAGAACTTGAAATGCTAGCTGTCGTAACATTAATTGCTGCTCGAGTTAATAAATCAATTGTTGTCACAGCTTCTGTTTCTTCACAACCGTCCGATAAAAACACCAATGCTTGTTTTGTCATTATTTTATTATCCTTTCAATATTGGCACCTAGTTTTCTTAATTTTGCTTCAATATTGTCATAGCCTCGATCAATATGATAAATACGATCAACGGTAGTTAGCCCCTCAGCTATACAACCCGCTAAAACTAAACTTGCTGAAGCTCGTAAGTCCGTTGCCATTACTTGTGTACCACTGAGCTTTTCGACACCGTGAGTTATTAAGGTGTTACCTTCAATTTCTGCTCTGGCTCCCATACGAATTAATTCAGGCACATGCATAAACCGATTTTCAAAAATCGTTTCTTTAATGATCCCTGTGCCTTCAGCCACCATATTTAATAATGAAAATTGAGCTTGCATATCAGTAGGAAACCCTGGGTGAGGTGCGGTATGAATATTCACTGCTTTCGCTCTTTTTCCTTGCATATCTAAACACACCCAATCTTTACCAAATTCAATTTTAGCACCAGCTTCCTTCAGCTTAGAAAGCACAGCATCAAGCAAAGTGGGATCAGTATTACGACAAGTAATTTTACCTTTGGATATCGCAGCTGCCACTAAAAAAGTCCCTGTTTCAATGCGATCAGAAACTATCTCATGAACACCACCACCTAAGCGTTCAACACCTTCAATCTCAATACGCATAGTACCAGCACCTGTAATTTTGGCGCCTAGCATATTTAAAAATTTAGCTGTATCAACAATTTCAGGTTCACAAGCTGCATTTTCGATTATCGTTTTACCTTCCGCTAAAGTTGCTGCTGACATAACAGTAACGGTTGCACCAACACTTACTTTATCCATCACTATATGAGCACCTTTAAGCCGACCATTTACTGATGCTTTAACATAACCTTCATCAAGCGTGATAGTTGCACCTAATTGTTCAAGACCAGTAATATGAAGATCGACAGGCCTTGCTCCGATAGCGCAACCACCAGGCAATGAAACTTGTCCTTGCCCAAATCGTGCTACAAGTGGACCTAAAGCCCAAATTGAAGCTCGCATAGTTTTAACTAACTCATAAGGCGCACAATAGTTATTAAGATGACCCGCATCAAGATGAATAAAGTCATTTCGCTCACATTTTACACCTAGCTGACTTAGCAATTCCAAAGTCGTATCAATATCTCTCAACTTGGGAACATTTCTAAGTTCAACAGGCTTTTCAGCCAAAATGGCAGCAAATAAAATTGGCAGCGCAGCATTTTTTGCGCCAGAAATAACCACTTCACCGTTTAACGTGGTAGGGCCTTTTACGTGAAACTTTTCCATTATTAACTCTTATGCGTGATAAATTGGCAAACATTATAGAAGTTATTTACTAATAGATAAATGAATTTCATGAAAAAATTAAAGTGCTATTCTTTTCAAATCAACTAAAAGTACAGAAAATCAAACGCTATCAAAAATTTGATTTTTATTTGCGAATCTAATAATCATTACAATTAATCAATGATTGGCTCAGGCAAATTCGCACCTTTATTGGTATATACTGCATTCGTCATTATAATTTGAGTTATGCGATATAACCATTTAAAGATTTTATATTTCAATAATATCGTATTCAATCTGAGAAAAATATGTTTGATTCTCTCTCTAAAGTAGGGAAATACCTTGGTCAAACTGCAAAACTGATGGTGGGCACTTTTGGTTATGATAATTATGTTCAGCATATGAAGCTTACCCACCCAAAGCAACTCCCTATGTTTGATAAAGTTTTTTTAAAAAGCACTAGCAGGAAAAAGTCAATGGCAAAGGTGGTTTTAAATATTGCTAATAATTAAAAAGCTATAAGTAAAAGATTTTATTACTAATTCATTATTACCTGTAATCTTAATAACTTTCTTCGCTCAGGTAAGACAACACACCTTAATTATTTATTAAAACAACATAACCGTGATGAAAAGCCATTATTATCGAAAACGAATTTGGCTCAGTAAGCATTGATAGTAATTTGTTAAATATTAACACTAAAATTCAAATCGTTGAAATGACCAATGGCTGTATTTACTGTAGCGCGCAAGGAAAACTAACCGAAGCATGACATAAATTACACGTAAAACACTAAGCGGGGTGAATTACAATTTGATCGGTAGATTATCCTACCAACTGATCTTGCCAATCTGGGATCTGGCACCAATGATTTGAGCCGTTTTTATTGATGATCTAATTCGAGAAAAATCCAACTTGATCGATTATTACACTGGTAGATGCGCAACATATTTTAAAGCATTTTAATGAATATCACATTAATGAATATCACATAGTTCTTTCACAAAATGTTTTTTCAAATCGCATCATTTTTTAACTAAAACTGGTCGCATTAACGATGAATAAAAAACTGAAGTGATTCACCGAATTTATAAAATCCACCACAAAGCGACTATCTTTGAAGAAGTAAAAGAGCAAATCCCAAAATCACATTGGCTTGCTATACAGCGCTTTGATCAAAGTAATGAACTATATCAAGCATTAAAAAAACAGCATCAGGTCAATAACAAAGCTAACATATTGAAAAAAATTATATTATATGCTGAAACGGTATACATTCCTGAAACTTTTTGACAAGCTAGTTGGTATACAGAAAACGATATCTCTAATAGCCACATTGAATTTAATTTGCTAACATGAAAGCTTTTTTAACCGTGATAAAGCAAGCAGTACAATAACATGGATTATGATATCGCAATTATAGGGCTTGGGCCTGCAGGCAGCACGCTAGCTCGTTTACTTAGCCCGTCGTTCAAAGTCATTGCATTAGATAAAAAACATCAATCTACAGATGAAGGTTTTCATAAACCTTGTGGTGGATTATTAGCAGATGATGCACAAAAAGCTTTTGTTCGACAAAAGCTGAATTTACCCACTGATATTTTAACTAATCCTCAAATTTTTAGTGTCAAAACTTATGACTTACAAACAAAACTTGTTCGCAATTACCAACGAAGTTATGTGAGTTTTGATCGACACAAATTTGATCTATGGTTAAAATCACTGATACCGTCAAAAGTAACCGTTCTTCATAATACGCTTTGTAAAGAAGTAAGGCGCATTATTGATGGCTATCAAATCACTTATATTGATGAAAACAAAACCGAATATAATATCACAGCGCAATATGTAGTAGGTGCTGATGGTGCCAACTCGCTTGTCAGAAGAATGCGATATCCTCAGCATACAATAAGGCAATATGTAGCTATACAACAATGGTTTGTAGAACAGCACCCAAATCCATTTAATTCGTGCATTTTTGATAATCAAACGACAAATTGCTATGCTTGGAGCATTTCAAAAAATGGTTATTTTATTTTTGGTGGCGCTTTTCCTAAAAAAGCGGCAAATCAAAATTTTGAGCAATTAAAAGAAAAATTAACAGCTCAGGGGTTTATTTTTAGTAAACCAGTCAAAACAGAAAAGTGTTTAGTGGTTTACCCAAATCGGTTACGTGATTTTTATACTGGCAATGAAAACATATTTCTAATTGGCGAAGCTGCTGGATTTATCAGTGCTAGCTCTTTAGAAGGAATTAGTTATGCATTGGATAGTGCGGAAATTTTAAGTAAGATTTTAAACAGTAAACATCCGAAACCAAATAAATGTTATTATCAACGCACAATTCCACTACGTTTAAAACTCTATTGCAAAATTGTTAAAGCTAAATTATTAACGACGCCTTTCTGGCGTAAGTTGATCATGAAAAGTAAGATTCAACATATTAGGCAAATTGAATAACGTAAAATAAACAAAAATATAATAATAAAAATAATAATGAAATAGATGAGGAAATATCAATTATGTTTGATGTACAAGATTTGATTCGTTTTAATCACGAATGGTCAGAAAAAATAGAGCAAGAAGATCCAGAATTTTTTAAACAACTTGCCATTGAACAAAATCCGAAATTTTTGTGGATCGGCTGCTCAGATAGTCGCGTTTCAGCAGAAAAACTTATTAAGCTAAAACCGGGTGAATTATTTGTACATCGAAATGTCGGTAATCTTGTAATACACACTGATTTAAACTGTTTATCCGTTGTGCAATATGCTGTAGATGTCCTTAAAATCGAAGATATCATTGTTTGTGGTCATCTAGGTTGTGGGGGAATTCGAGATGCGGTTGAAAACCCAGATTTAGGACTAATTAACAACTGGCTGTTGCATATTCGAGATCTGTGGTTTCGAAATAGCTCACTACTAGGTGAATTTCCAGCGGATATTCGTTTAGATGTTTTATGTGAACTAAACGTGATTGAACAAGTTTACAATCTAGGTCACTCCACTATCATTCAATCAGCATGGCAACGAGGGCAAAAAGTGAATTTACATGGCTGGGTTTATGGAATTCATAATGGTAAAATTACTGACTTACACATATCTTCGTCAAGTAGCGAAAATCTTGAAATTAACTACCGCGAAGCGATTTCCTATCTTCTAAATTTACACAAGTCCCAATAATTAACTAATCATTTTTATTTAAAACGGTGAATAATTTGATTACTGCTTCCTCGCCATAATAGGCGGGGATCAGCGAGCTCTTGAATAAATTTTCCATCAATTAACACATCAATATAAGGAATAATAGCTTGTTGTTCGACTGTTAACTCACCAAGTTTATACCCTGTCCAAAGCCAGATATCTTTGTTATCGCATTCCGATTTAACACGTTGAACCAATTTTAATATAGTTGGAACGTTTTGTGGGTGCAATGGATCACCGCCAGAAAGTGATAATCCTTGACGTTTTATTTCAGTATCTTGTAAGTCTTTGATAATTTGATCTTCAAGTGATTGAGTAAATGGCGAACCAGAATTGATACCCCATGTACTTTTGTTATAGCAACCAGGGCACTGATGTACACATCCAGCAACAAAAAGCACACAGCGAGTCCCTTCGCCATTGACAACATCAACAGGATAATAACGATGATAATTCATAACTATTTAATTATTATCCGATTTGCCCATTATGCAAATGTTTAACACGACGTTTCACTTCTTCTTGCTTACCCACATTGAATGGACGAGCATCTGGACTACCTAAATAGCCACAAACACGGCGAGTAACAGAAACTTTTGAAGAGTCATGATTACCGCAACTTGGGCAAACAAAACCTTTACTGGTACATGAAAATTCTCCCGTATAGCCACACTCATAACATTCATCAATTGGAGTGTTAGTACCATAATAAGGAACTCGGGCATAGCTATAATCCCAAACATCCTCTAATGCTTTAACATTATTTATCATATTTGGATATTCCCCATAGCAAATAAAGCCACCATTTGCCACTGATGGATAAGCTTTTTCAAATTCGATTTTTTCATATGGGTTAACTTTTTTCTCAACATCAAGATGAAAACTGTTTGTATAATAACCTTTATCAGTAACACCAGATATCACGCCAAATTCAGCAGTATCAAGCCGACAGAATCGATCACATAAATTTTCACTTGGTGTACTATATAAACTAAAGCCATAACCTGTTTCATCTTTCCATTGATCTACCGCCTTACGTAAATGCTCAACAATTGCTATTCCTTTTTCACGTAATTTATCGCTATCAAATGGGTGTGCTTGATTTCCGTATAAGGCATTTAACGTTTCATGAAGACCAATATATCCTAAAGAAATTGAAGCCCGACCATTTTTGAAGATTTCAGAAACACTATCATCTTCATTAAGCCTTACGCCACAAGCTCCCTCCATATATAAAATCGGGGCAACTCGGGCTTTTACGCCATCAAGTCGAGCAATACGCGTCATTAATGCTTTTTTACAAATAGCCAAACGTTTATCTAAAATTTCCCAAAAACGTGCTTCATCGCCTTTAGCTTCAATAGCTATCCGAGGTAAATTTAAGCTAATTACGCCTAAATTATTTCGACCATCATGAATTAACTGACCATCTTCTTCATAAACGCCTAAAAAGCTGCGACAACCCATTGGGGTTTTAAATGAGCCAGTCACCTCAACAACTTTATCGTAATTTAAAATATCTGGGTACATCCGCTTACTTGCACACTCAAGTGCAAGTTGCTTAATATCATAATTAGCATCGCCCTGTTTATGATTAATACCATCTTTAATTGCAAAAACCAGTTTTGGGAAAACCGCTGTCTTGTGATTTTTGCCAAGTCCTTTAATACGAACATTTAAAATAGATTGTTGAATTAATCGTGATTCCCAGCTAGTTCCTAACCCAAAACCGAAAGTAACAAACGGTGTTTGACCATTAGCGGTATGTAAAGTATTGACTTCATACTCTAAAGATTGAAACGCATCATAACACTCTTTTTGGGTACGGCTTTCAGCATAAGCTTCTGGATTTGGGATATCCCACTCTTCAGCCACTTGTTTGTGTTTGTTATAACTGACGGTAACAAATTTTGCTAAAACTTCATCAATGCGATTAATTGTCGTACCGCCATAAATATGGCTAGCGACTTGCGCAATAATTTGTGCTGTTACAGCTGCCGCTGTTGCAATTGACTTTGGCGGCTCAATTTCAGCATTACCCATTTTAAATCCGTTAGTTAACATACCATCTAAATCAATTAACATACAGTTAAACATTGGGAAGAATGGTGCATAATCTAAATCATGATAATGAATTTCACCGCAATCATGAGCTTGAGAAATGTCTTTTGGTAAAATATATTGTTTAGCATAATGCCTTGCCACGATACCCGCAAGTAAATCGCGCTGAGTCGGTATTACTTTGCTATCTTTATTAGCATTTTCATTTAAAATAGCAACATTACTTTGCTCAATTAACCCTCGAATATCTTGATTTAACCGACTACGCTCCTCTCGGGCACGATCACGATCGTGACGATATTCAATATAAGTTCTCGCTAATTTTTTATAAGGGCCTGACATTAACTGATTTTCAACTGCATTTTGAATTTCGTTAATATCAACACTATCATATTCACTCATTTGATTGGTCACAACACGAGCAACTGTTGCACAGTAATCTGGATCATGAACATTGGCTGCCACAGCAGCTTTAACAATGGCATCGTTAATTCGAGTCTCATCAAATGCAGTTTGACAACCATCTCGTTTAATTACTACAGGCATAATATGCTCCTCAATATTCATTAATAATTAGCAATTGGCATAGATTTATATCAGTAAAAATATTCATATAATTATTATTTTTTATCAGAATATTAAGCTTTTATGATAGAAATCAAAGTTCTCACATTGCTTAGAAAATACTATATATAGTAAATATCAGCGAATTATACACCATATATAGTGTTTTTCTAGGTTTTTTAATAAATAAAATAACTTGACAAGTTTAAAATCAATAATGACAAGTATTTATAAATTATTGGGATATAAAAAGAGAAAAGAAGAAAAACAAAAGTGCCCGCAAGTTCTGCACTTTTGTTAAAAAAATAGAATTAGAAATTGAAAATACTATGATTCAATATTTAACCAATCGGTGTGAAACACACCTTCTTTATCTATACGCTTATAGGTATGTGCACCAAAATAGTCTCGTTGCGCTTGAATCAAATTAGCGGGTAATACCGCAGAACGATAACTATCATAGTAGGCAATAGCTGCCGAAAGTGTTGGAACTGCAATACCTTGTTGTACAGCTAAAGACACCACATCACGTAATGATTGCTGATAAGCCTCAACTGTTTGATTAAAATAAGGTGCCAATAATAAATTATCAATCTCATTGTTATCAGCATAAGCATCAGTAATTTTTTGTAGAAACTGGGCGCGAATAATACATCCAGCTCTAAAAATTTTAGCAATTTCACCATAATTTAAATCCCACTGGTACTTATGAGATGCGGCTTTTAACTGCGCAAAACCTTGCGCATAAGAGATGATTTTACCCATATACAGCGCTTTACGAACCTTCTCTATAAGCACTTTCTTATCACCACTATATGGTTCGTTTTGCGGACCTTTTAACACTTTGGCAGCCGAAATGCGCTGATCTTTAATGGCTGATAAATAGCGTGCAAATACAGACTCAGTGATTAAAGATAAAGGTTCCCCCAAATCCAATGCACTTTGGCTGGTCCATTTCCCTGTGCCTTTATTACCTGCTGCATCCAAAATCACATCAACTAAATAATTACCCTCATCATCTTTATGTCTAAAGATATCGGCTGTGATTTCAATCAAATAACTGTCTAATTCACCTTTATTCCAGTCGGTAAACACATCAGCTAGTTCATCATTAGTTAAACCCGCAGCATGTTTCAATACAAAATAGCTTTCAGCTATCAGTTGCATATCGCCGTATTCAATACCATTATGAGCCATTTTCACATAATGACCCGCGCCATTTGGTCCGATATAAGCGACACAAGGTTCACCATTAGCCTTAGCGGCTATTTTCTCTAATATCGGTGCAACTAGCTCATAAGCCTCTTTTTGTCCACCGGGCATAATTGAAGGCCCTTTAAGTGCACCTTCTTCACCACCAGAAACTCCTGTACCAATAAAATTAAACCCTTCATCTGAAAGCATTTTATTCCGACGAATGGTATCTTCAAAATAAGCATTCCCGCCATCAATAATAATATCGCCTTTATCTAATAATGGACGTAGCTCATCAATCACCGCATCAGTCCCTTTACCTGCTTGCACCATAATAAGAATACGGCGAGGCTTCTCTAATGCATTGACAAAATCTTCAATGGTAAAGTAAGGAGCCAACTGTTTATCAGAATGCTCAGCCATGACTTGTTCGGTTTTATCTTTAGAACGATTATAAATAGCAACAGAAAACCCGCGACTTTCGATATTAAGTGCAAGATTTCGCCCCATAACCGCCATTCCAATAACACCGATTTGTTGTTTTGACATAATTTGGCTCCTTTATTAAACCTTTATAACCTTAACCATAAGGTTTTTTTACAATATCTATAACGTACTTAAGTTTTATAAATTACGCTATATTCTGCCATAAAAAAAGCCGTATCAGAATACAATACGGCTATTTTTCATTACTTTAATAATATTTATTATCAACTGAACAAATCATGAACGCTTCATCATTTCAAAAAATTCATCATTAGTCTTAGTCATGGCTAACTTATCGATTAAAAATTCCATCGCATCAGTTTCACCCATTGGATTAAGAATTTTACGTAAAATCCACATTTTTTGTAGCTCATCCGGTGAAGTCATTAAATCTTCTTTACGCGTACCAGAACGATTAAAGTCAATAGCAGGGAACACACGGCGCTCAGCAATTTTACGTGATAAATGAACTTCCATATTACCTGTACCTTTAAACTCTTCGTAAATGACTTCATCCATTTTAGAACCCGTATCAATCAGTGCAGTGGCAATAATAGTTAAGCTACCGCCCTCTTCTACATTACGAGCAGCACCAAAAAAGCGTTTTGGTCGATGCAGTGCATTCGCATCCACACCACCAGTTAATACTTTACCTGATGATGGAACAACGGTGTTATAAGCTCGAGCAAGTCGGGTGATCGAATCTAATAAAATAATGACATCTTTTTTATGTTCAACCAAACGTTTAGCTCGTTCAATAACCATTTCAGCGACTTGAACATGTCTTGCAGCCGGCTCATCAAATGTTGAAGCAACAACCTCACCTTTAACTAAACGCTGCATTTCGGTCACTTCTTCTGGTCGTTCATCAATCATTAAAACGACTAATTCACATTCAGGATGATTCACCGCTAAACTTTGTGCAATATTTTGTAGAAGCATTGTTTTACCAGCTTTAGGCGGTGCAACAATCAAACCACGTTGACCTTTACCAATTGGCGAGGCTAAATCAAGTACTCTCGCTGTGATATCTTCTGTAGAGCCATTGCCTCGTTCCATACGTAAACGAGAATTTGGATGAAGGGGAGTTAAGTTTTCAAAAAGGATTTTATTGCGGGCATCTTCTGGCTTATCATGATTGACTTCGTTAACTTTCAGTAAAGCAAAATAACGTTCGCCTTCTTTTGGTGGGCGAATTTTACCTGCAATAGTATCACCCGTCCGTAAATTAAACCGCCGAATCTGGCTTGGTGATACATAAATATCATCTGGTCCTGCTAGGTAAGAGCTGTCAGCAGAGCGTAAAAAGCCAAAACCATCTTGTAAAATTTCCAGCACACCGTCGCCAAAAATATCTTCACCACTTTTGGCATGTTGCTTTAAAATCGCAAAAATAATGTCTTGTTTTCTAAGGCGGGCAAGATTTTCAAGCCCCATTTTTTTCTCACCAAGCGCTACAAGCTCAGAGACAGAAGTGTTTTTTAATTCAGTTAAATTCATAATTTTAAAAATTCTTGAGGATAAAATTGATATGTTTGCAATTAATACTATTTGTGTATCTTTGTTTCATTTACTTATAAAAAATTCTTTCCCTTACAGCACATAAATTCAATCGATTACTAAGCTATTGATGATAATTAAAGATCTGTATGTAGAATTTCACCACTTTACCAATAAAAACAATGAATTTGTAGAAAGGAGTATTTGTAAGAAGCTCGCAATTTACACTAAAAATATCAATATGTCTAGATTTAATTGCATTAATTAGTCTTGTTTGTAAAGCCAAACAAAAAGAGCGGTACACAATGCACTACTCTCTTAATAATTATTATCTTAGTTTTTATTCAATTCTTAGTTCTTATGCAATATAAAGGCTATTTCATAATTGAGAATCGATAAAATTTTTAAGCTCCGCTTTAGATAGAGCACCGACTTGAGTCGAAACCACTTGCCCATTTTTAAAAATCAACAATGTTGGAATGCCTCGTATACCAAATTTAGGCGCTACATTAGGGTTTTCTTCAACGTTCAATTTGGCAATAATAATTTTATCATTATATTCCTGAGCTATTTCCTCCAGAATAGGAGCAATCATTTGGCAGGGTTGGCACCATGGAGCCCAAAAATCAACGAGTACAGGTTTTGCTGATTCATTAATTGTTTTATCGAATGTCTCTTCCGATAAAAGAACGATATTATTACTCATTTCTATCTCCAACATACTTTAACTTGACACAATAATAGATTACTTTGCATTTCTCGGCTAGTAATTATTATAATAGGACATAATTATTAGTGATGTCACGGTATTTAGTATGTTATAATCTCCAGATTCTGATAATTATATCTGCAACCATAATGATTCAATCATATCTTACCCAAACAACTTTTAGTCAATTTCCTCTTCATCCTTTGGTGTTAAAAGCACTTGAGAAAAAAGGGTTTGTTTACTGTACGCCAATCCAAGAAAAAACATTACCATTAACCACTACAGGGATCGATATTGCTGGGCAAGGGCAAACAGGAACTGGCAAAACAATGGCTTTTTTAGCCTCAACATTTAATCACCTGTTGAATCATGAACCTTTACCTGATCACAAAACCAACCAACCAAGAGCTATAATTCTTGCACCAACACGAGAATTAGTTGTGCAAATTTATCATGATGCACAAGCGTTATCTGAAGAAACAGGTTTAAAATTAGGATTAGCTTTTGGTGGCGATGGCTACGATAAACAATTAAAAATGCTATCTAACGGCGTAGATATATTAATTGCTACAACAGGAAGATTAATCGACTATGCTAAACAAAATTATATCAACCTAGAAGCGCTTCAAGTTGTCGTTTTAGACGAAGCCGATCGTATGTTTGACTTAGGATTCATTCGTGATATACGTTGGATTTTCAAACACATTACGCCACCGCAAAAACGGCTAACCATGCTGTTTTCTGCAACATTAACACATAATGTGCGTGAGCTCGCATTTGAACATATGAACAATCCACAGTATGTTGAAGTTGAGCCAGAACAAAAGATTGGTCACAGAATCAAAGAAGAACTATTCTTTCCATCAAATGAAGATAAATTAGCGCTTTTACAAACACTTATTGAAGAAGAATGGCCAGATCGCTGTATTGTGTTTGCTAATACCAAAGTGGCTTGTGAAAAGATTTGGCGACATCTTGTTGCTGATGGTCACCGTGTTGGATTACTCACTGGCGATATTGCTCAGAAAAAACGTTTATCAATTTTAGAGCAATTTACACAAGGTAATCTGGATATTTTAGTTGCGACCGATGTGGCTGCTCGAGGTTTACACATTCCTAATGTTACCCATGTATTTAATTATGATCTACCTGATGATTGTGACGATTACAGACACCGTATTGGTCGTACAGGGCGGGCGGGAGCTGAGGGATACTCGATTTCCCTTGCCTGCGAGCGCTATTCGCAAAACTTACCCGCAATTGAAAAAGCAATTGATCATGCTATTCCCGTTAGCCAGTATGACCCTTCTGCATTATTAGTTGATTTACCAACGCCAAAACCTTTTCGGCGTCCATCACGTAGAAAATCTACAAACTAGATAAGTAAACAGTGAGGTACAAGAATTATATATTCGTTACTATTTAATCTGACACCATATTTGCAAAAGTGAGCGTTGCTGGTTTTGAGATAAAATACTAAATCTACAATTAAAAATATGGTATATCAGCTTATGTTTGAGCTAGCAATTGTAGTAGCTTAAACATGAGCTAACAGACACTAACTATTCATTAGAATTTATGTTAACAAAACACAGAACCGATGAGTAAAATAAATTCTGCAGTGACTTTTCCTTAACTAGCGCCTTTGGCACCTAACCAAGTTTGCCAAGGCGTTTTACCTTAACAATACTTGTCTCAATGAGCTATTTCTTTATTATAAAATTGAAGCCATTACTCAATTTTCTTTTTATTTTCAGATGATTAAGTGCAGATATTGCGTCTAAACATAACATCATAATATTCAGCTTTCATTGTTTTATTGAATCATTTAAAAATACCACTAGACTAAAGGAGGTAAGCTTTGGTTTCTGTATACTCAATATCCTCAGTTAAACTATTTTTCCGTGTACACTTTGGCAAAAAAGCTTTGAATAATTATTGATAAAAACTTGTTAAGATGTTTCCCTAATTTCTTTGATGCATCCTACATAATAGATATCTTGCGCACATAAGTAGCCGAGATGCTGGCTCTCAATTTTACCATGAACCTCAAGACACACTTTTGCTTACCCAAGTGTTTGCAACTGGTTTTCTATCAATACATGACTTTCTTGAGCTACTTTCATTTCTAGGGCAATTAAATGTTTTTTAAACTTTCTAAATCGTAGTGCAATCAAATTGAGTACGCACACTACCTGAAATATTCCTTGTTGACGTAATTGATTATCAACTTGATGTTAACCACCGCTTATTTAATATGCGACTTATTTCCTAAAATGACAGCTATCTGACTTGCTTATTGCGTGCTAGCATGCATTATAAAATCAATGATAAAGATAAAAATTGGCATAAACTTGACGGGTATATTATTTGAAGTACAGATGAAGTACAGATAAAGATAAGGATGATAATAACCAACATATCAGTGTTAATTTAAATATCAAACAGTCAAAAATTAAAGCCATTAATGCCAGTTCTGATGAACCACCACTGATTACCTTTTACCGTAACCAAATGAGCGTTATATTTAATAGCACGAATAATCAACCTTTCATTTAGTTTAGGGAGCAACGAAAACAACTACCACATCACTAAGTGGAATAGATTTACTTTCTTCCCAATTTAATGTGCATATTTGATGCACCACAAGCCTTTATTGGCGAATAATGTGATGCTAGCAGAGAAAAATGTTACCTACAACAAAGAGTGATTCGGCAGGCGATTCTTTTTACTTAAATAGTTAATTTGCGTTTGTTTAGTACTTGGTACTATTTTGTTAATGATTATTGTATTAAAATTAACTAATGAAGTAAAAAAAATCATCATGATAAACAGGTTAAAAAACTATAACTCACTATGATACTTGCAATTGATGTCTATTACATTAATGACCGAGCAAAATCGGTCGGCGTTTTATTTAATCATTGGACTGATTCGAAAAATGCGGTTGAAAGCTTAATCATCGATTATCAAGATAATGTTGCGCCTTATCAATCTGGTCAATTTTATCAACGTGAATTACCTTGCATAATGTCACTGCTTAATAAAGTTGATTTAAGCCAGATCTCAACCATCGTTATTGATGGCTATGTCCATTTGAATGACGGTAAGATAGGCCTTGGTGGGCATTTGTATAATGCGTTAAACAAAATGATCCCAATTATTGGCGTTGCTAAAAAACCTTTTGCGGGGAATAGCGAATATTTGATTGAAGTTATTCGTGGTCAAAGTAAACACCCACTATATGTAACGTCAATGGGTATATCGTTAGAGCGTGCAGCAGAAAATGTGCGATCAATGGCGGGTAAATACCGAATGCCTGATTTACTCAGCTATTTAGATCAACAAACAAAATTATTTAAACATGAAAAGTAAAGTCATCTAGTTAGTTATCATTCGCCGACTTGCGCCGGCGATGATTGCAAGTTTAATTATGTTCGTTCCAACTATCTCTTAAGCCCACTGTTCGGTTAAACACTAGCTTATCTTCAGTTGCAAATTTGCTATCCAAGCAGAAGTAACCTTCGCGCTCAAATTGGTAAGCATGCCCAATATCCGCATGTTGTAAGCTTGGTTCAACAAAGCCTTGTTTAATTACCAAAGAAGTCGGGTTAATGGTTGATAAAAAGTCTTCCGCTGCACCTGGATTTGGTGTGCTAAATAAGCGATCATACAAGCGAATTTCAGCAGGTTTGGCAAATTTTGCTGAAACCCAATGAATAACACCTTTCACTTTACGCCCATCTTCAGGGTTTTTATTTAACGTAGCGGGATCGTAGCTACAATAAATCGTTTGAATATTGCCTTCAGCATCTTTTTCAACGCGATCAGCTCGGATAACATAAGCATTACGTAGTCGCACTTCTTTGCCTAATACCAAACGTTTGTAATTTTTGTTGGCTTCTTCTCTAAAATCAGCGCGGTCAATATAGATTTCACGTGTGAATGTGACTTCACGGTGACCAAGTTCAGGACGATTAGGATGATTTGGCATACTGAGCACTTCATCAAGGTTTTCTGAAAAGTTTTCAATAACCACTTTAACCGGATCAAGCACAGCCATTGCGCGTGGTGCGTTTTCGTTAAGATCTTCGCGAATACAAAACTCCAGGGTGCTCATTTCAACCGTGTTTTCTTGTTTTGTTACACCAATTCGGCGACAAAAGTCACGAATAGAGGCTGGTGTATAACCTCGACGACGTAATCCCGATACGGTTGGCATACGTGGATCATCCCAGCCATCAACAATTTTTTCAGAGACTAATAAGTTTAATTTACGCTTAGAAGTAATAGCATATTCTAAATTCAATCTTGAAAATTCATATTGGTGAGGGCGAGCTTCAATCGTAATATTATCTAAAACCCAATCATATAAGCGACGATTGTCTTGGAATTCAAGTGTACAGAGTGAATGCGTGATATTTTCGATCGCATCAGAAATACAGTGGGTAAAATCGTACATTGGGTATATGCACCATTTGTTGCCTGTTTGGTGATGCTCGGCAAATTTAATACGATATAGCACCGGATCGCGCATGACAATAAATGGCGAGGCCATATCGATTTTAGCACGTAGGCAGGCTTTTCCTTCTGCAAATTTGCCTTCTTTCATTTGAATAAAAAGTGCTAAGTTTTCATCAATACTACGATCACGATATGGGCTATTTTTGCCGGGTTGAGTGAGTGTTCCTCGATATTCACGGATTTCATCAGCTGACAACTCATCAACATAAGCAAGCCCTTTATTGATTAGCTCAATTGCATATTCATATAGTTTGTCAAAATAGTCAGATGAATAACAAATTTCGCCATCCCACTCAAATCCTAACCAGCGAACATCTTGTTTAATTGATTCAACATACTCTATATCTTCTTTGGCTGGGTTGGTATCATCAAAACGTAAATTACATTTACCTTGATAATCTTGCGCAATACCAAAATTTAAACAAATGGATTTAGCATGGCCAATATGTAAATAACCATTAGGTTCTGGAGGGAATCGGGTATGTGTTGTTTTATATTTTCCCGCCGCTAAATCAGCATCAATAATTTGACGAATAAAGTTAGTTGGACGATTATCTGTCTCGGCCGGTAATGAACCGCTCATAAAAAACCTCTGATGATATATTGATTAATAACAAATTTAGAATATTTGCTTTGTCATTACTTGTAATGTTAACCGAAGAATATAACAAATTTTTCCTATTTCTGAAACGGAAAACAAGCTATTTGCAACGACAAAAATGGTTTGTAAATAAATCTTTTAATTAAAACAGATCGTTATTGCATAAAAAGCGCGATCTTTCACAAAAAACAGCCAAATAAAAACTCCAATAAAATCAATAGCTTTTCTGACGCGCTTTTACAAGGTGCGATAAAGAACAATTGTTTTAAGCATCCCCTGATTTTAACGAAACCACAAATCTTGCACCACCAAGCGGGCTGGTTACAACAAAAGCTTTGCCATCATGAAATTCTGCCATTAATTTTACATAAGCTAAACCAAGCCCATAACCACCGGTTGAGCGGGTTCGACTAGTATCAAGCCGAGCAAAAGGCATAAAAATCTTTTCGCGCGCATCAAATGGGATTCCGGTACCATCATCATCAATCTCAAAGATGACTTGATTTCCTTGTTTAGTGATATTTAAAACCGCTTTATGTGCTGCATATTTAAAGGCATTTAGTAACAAATTTTTAACAATCGTTTCAACTAAATTAGTATCAATTATCGCTTGCACATCTTGGCAATTACAAGTGAGTTCAAATCCTTTTGGCTTAAATAATGTGAGTGATTGGCAGATTTTGTCACCCCACGCTTTTAGCGATACGGGTGTTAGGTTTAGTTCAATATTACTTTGTTGCATTTTGAAGTAATTTAAACTAGCCGTAATTAATGTTTCAAGCTCGTTAATATCATCACTCATGCCTTTTTGTAAAAGTCGTTTTTCTTGCTCGTCGTTAGACTCTTCCAGCATGCTAAGTTCAAATCGCATACGCGCAAGCGGTGTGCGTAATTCATGCGCCATGGCATGAGATATCGTTTGATTAGTGCTCACTAAGTGTTCTATATGCGTTCCCATATTATTTAACACATTAGCAAGTGGCTTAAATAACCAGCCTTTTACATTTTCAGTTCGTGCTTTTAAATTACCTTGTCCAAGTTGTTCGGCAGTTTGTCTAATATTGACTAGATCTTTCCAAACCGCACTAAAAGCCAGATAAATTAAAATAAAAAAGATGATTGCACTAAATAATGCCCAAATAATCAAAAATAGGGTTAATGACATGGTGTTGGATGCCAAAATATCCCGCACAACTATTGGGCCTAATTGGAGCAAATGCCCATCTTTTACATCAATATAAACGACCTCTTTGTCGCTATCATAAGAAAACCCAAGCTTTGCTAGCTCGTCAAGCACCACTTCGGATAACGGAGTATTTACAGGCAGTACTTTGATAGGATAAGCAAAATAGGGTTGTAGTTCGTTAACCACTTCTTGAAGAGGGCGATCTTTATGCTGGTTGATTTGCATACGAATAAGGTTGACCGTGCCACGCTGAGATTCTCGAAACACAATATGATCATCTGGTATATCCGTTAATGAAGAAGGTAATGAATCAAATACAAGTAAAGCACCATAAGCAATAATACTTTGTAGTAGCAGTAAGATGACGAGGTAGAATATAATTCGGCGATTAAAAAATAGCGGTTTAGCTAATAGTTGGCTCAATGGCTGTCTCCTTCTCGCATAAATAAATACCCCTTTCCTCGAACTGTTTTGATGCGTGATGGGTTATCTGGATCATCGAGTAATTTTCGTCGAAGCCTTGAAACTCGTGCATCAATTGAACGATCACTACCATCAAAATCGATACCTCTGACCTGAGAAAAAATGTCATCTCGGGATAAAATGATCCCTGCATTATGCGCAAGCAACCATAACAGATCAAATTCAGCGGTGGTTAAATCAATTTCTTGCTCTTGCAGTAGTACTTTGCGGTTTTCACCATCAATAACTAAATTATCAAATATAAGGGTTTTATTGTTGTGTGGCACAATCCATTCTTTAGTATGCTCTTTATCCGTTTCTATCTGTTTTCGGCGGAATAAAGCCCGTATTCGTGCCAACAATAACCTTGGCTCAACAGGTTTTGCCAAATAATCATCAGCCCCTAATTCAAGCCCAACAATTTCATCAATATTATCTTCGCTAGCCGTCATGATGAGAATATAGTTAGTAAACCATGTACGTATATCACGACAGATATCAAAACCCGTTTTTTCAGGAAGCATGACATCTAATATCACCAAATCAGGATTAAGTTGTTGAATTTTTTCTTCGGCTCCTTTGCCACTATTATGCCATTCCACAAGGTATCCTTGGCGAATTAGATAAACTTGAATCAAATTGGCTAGCCGTTGATCATCTTCAATGATTAATATACGTTCACTCATTATGCGCTCTTAATTACGTAGCTGATATTTAGAGGTGCCTCATTATACAGACATTTTATTGGCCGTTACAAAACATATACAAAGAGTCTACAAAGTTTATTACCACTCTATGAGAAAATCTGCGCCAATATTTATAAATAGACTAGTTTTATATCAAATCAATATGGATGCTTTTTCATCAATAACAAATTCCCTTTCTTCTCCAAATTATACACAACATAAGACGCCCATTGTCTTGTGTGATTTTGATGGAACCATTAGTGTAAAAGATGTGACAGATACATTACTGAGCCACTTTGGGCAAGCTGGTTGTGATGAACTTGAAGAATTGTGGGTAAGTGGCAAAATTGGCTCTCAAGAATGTATGAGCAAACAAATTGCATTAATGGATGCAAGCCTCGATGAACTTAATGAAGTCTTATCTCAAATTGAAATTGACGCGGATTTTAAATCTTTTATTAATTATGCCGAACAAAACAATATTCCTGTTCACGTGGTTAGCGACGGGCTAGATTATGCAATTGAGTTTATTTTAAAACGTCATGGCATTACGCATTTACCTATTTTCGCCAATAAATTGATGCATAATGATTTGCGCAGTTGGCGTCTAGAGTTCCCTTATGCGAATAAAGACTGTATTAAACAAAGTGGCAATTGCAAATGTCATCATGTTAAAAAACAGCAATATTTTCCGCAAATACTCTATGTCGGCGATGGCACATCAGATTACTGCGTGTCACATCATGTTGATTTTGTGTTTGCCAAAGATAAACTAGTTAATTATTGCAAAGAAAATCATATTAATCACTGCAAAATTACTAGCTTCGCAGAGGTAACCACCGCATTAAAACAGGCTAAACATGCTGTTATCCCCGTCACGATGGTAAAATAACAAGGAATACTAATGAGTACAATTCAAGATTTATCTTACTTTTTACCTGGAAACAGAAATGGCGTGCTATTAATTCATGGTTTAACTGGCACCCCCAATGAAATGCGAATTTTGGCCAATGGTTTACATAAAGCAGGATTTACGGTTTATGCCATCCAACTCGCTGGGCATTGTGGCACCGAAGAAGATCTGTGTAAAACAACATGGCAAGATTGGTATAAAAGCGTGCAAGATGGTGCTGATTATTTAGCCCAACATGTCGATAATGTGTTTGTTGCAGGACTGTCAATGGGCGCTTTGCTAGCACTAAAATTAGCAGCTGACAGACCTGAGCAAATCAAAGGCGTTGGTGTGTTAGCGCCTACATTTCGTTATGATGGTTGGAGCATGCCATTATGGGCAAAAAAACTCTTTTTCTTGTTAGTTTATTTTAAGAAATTAGGTATTTTTCAAAAAAAAGTTTTTATCGAACAACCGCCTTATGGGCTTAAAGATGAACGTATTCGGGCGGTAGTGTCTGAAAGCATGTTAAGCGGTGATGCCGCCTCAGCAGGGCTTGCGGGTAACCCTTTTCCGGCTCTTGCTGAGATGCAGTTATTAGCAAAACATATGCGCAAGCAATTACCCAAAGTCATTTCACCTTGCTTAATTATGCATTCTGGTAATGATGATATCGCCAATATAGAAACTAATGCAAAATTGGTTGAAAAACAGGTGTCAGGGCCAACAAAATTGGTGGTATTAAATGATAGCTATCATTTAATTACCATCGATAGCCAGCGCCGTGAAGTGATTAAGGAATGCGCCTCGTTCTTTGATAATATAGCAGAAGGAATAAAAGCATAATGTCACCATTAGTTATCATACTTTGGGTTTGTAATATCTGTTTTGATACATTAGGGCAAGTCGCTTTTAAATTTGCAGCCATCGCACCCAATAATCGTGATGGTTGGTATTACTGGCTCGATTTATCTAAAAATAAGTGGATTTGGGTTGGGATTATATCCTACGTTGCTGAATTTTTACTATGGTTAGCCTTTTTAACCTTAGTTCCTCTTTCTCAAGGGGTGTTACTTGCTTCATTTAATATCATTACTATCATGGTGGTTGGGCGCATTATTTTCAAAGAACTACTAACTATTTACCGCTTAATTGGAATGCTATTAATTACTGCTGGTGTCGTTTTTGTAGGGATGTCTTAATATGGCTAGATTCTATGTTATTGGTTTTTCTGTATTGCTCTTTTTTGACACAATTGCGCAATGCAGCTTCAAATTGACGGCTATTGAGGCTCAACCGCTAGAAATGAGCATTGAATGGCTAATTCGCGTATTTACTAATCCTTGGATTTATATCTCAATAGCGGGGTATATTTTAACTTTCTTTACTTGGATGACGCTATTAAAAAAAGCGCCAGTAGGCCCAGCTTTTGCCGCATCACACTTTGAAGTCGTTACGGTGATGATTGCGTCAATTTGGTTATTTAACGAACAAGTCACCTTGTTCAAATTCGTTGGCACCATACTCATTGTTTCTGGAATTCTATTTTTAGCTATCGCTGAAAGTAAATTGGCTAAACAAGAATCCAGCAATCAAACCCACTAAAAATAATTACTCAAAAAAAGCAGGATTATACTCAAACCTGCTTTCCTTGAAATTTTTTATAACGACGACAATGCTAATGCGTTTAGTAATGTCAAATTTAGCTGATGCTGTTCTTGTTGCCACTCATTTAGCTTGTCAGATGAAATAATCGGTTGCTTATCTAATGAGCTTAAAAAACGCTTAAACCAACTCGATGGCTGCCATATTGATAACTCACCAGTGATATCACTACCAACAATGCGTTGTTTAATTGAGGAAATCGTATCTAATAAATGGTAAGTTTGCAACTGACCTTGATCCCAATTAGTATGGATCACCTCTTCGCTTAATACATCTTTATCAATCGATAAGTAAATGGGCTGGGCACAATGGTATTGTTCCGATAAAAAACTGGCAATGAGATCATCTGGTGATTCAAAATGTCGAAACGCGTGAGCCAAACCGATTTTTCTCGCCCAAGCGGTATTCACGTTTAAACTCCAGTAAGTGAGCTTTTTATGGAAAAGCGGTGCCCATCTGTTTTCCCAAAAATGAGTAAGCCCAATATCATTAGAGGTAATACCAAGCACATGTACATGACTAACAAAAGGCAAACTTGCCACATAGCTAACCCATGAACCACAATGAATGCCAAATAAATAACGCATATTATCGGGGTGGTTATCAAAAATCACAACTTGAATTGGATTTTCGGCTGAATATTGTTTAGCGAGATTTTCAATTAATAATAATGAAATATGGTGATAATCGCCACTGCCCATAAGTACCGTGCCATAATTTTCAGGCAAAGATTGTTCTAGTAATGATTGAAATTGTTTGAATTTTTTTTCACTGCAACCAAAGCGAATACTCTCTTGCCAGTTATTAACATCAATTGTTTTGGCATCATTAATCTGACCGACGCTGTGATCAAAATTGAGTATAATTGGGGAGGTCATGCTACTTTCTCCTTGTCACTTTCAAAATGACCAATGAATTTGCGTAATATCACCCGTAATAATGGATTTCGGATATAAACTAAATGCTTTGATAATGTAAAACTAGCGCCAAGAGAGGCTTTAACTTCTGGATCGGTCCAACCGGCAATATAATGACTAAATCCTTGCTGTAGCGCATATTCAAGATTAAAAAACCAACTAACATAGTAGAGGTTTAACTCTCTCGCTTTGGGATAAACCATGCCAATATATTTATCTACCAACATATTGTTAACAACAAAACAGATATTATAACCGACTAATTGATCATCATCATAATAAGTAACAATATGCGCATTTCTCGTTTTACTCTGTAATAACTGCGTAAAAAAGGGTTTGGTAAGTAAATCAAAATGCACTTCGCTTTGCTGATAGACATTAAGATAAAGTTGATAATACTCATCTAAAACAGCATCGTTAAAAAAAGATTCATCACCACTATGCAAAACCTTGATACTCAGTTTTTCGCGTGAGCGTAGTTTACGTCTGAAATTTTTACGGCGACTATAAGAAAAACGCGATAAAACTTCATCTAAGTTTTTAAAATCAATCGGCACCCAAGCTAATGCCTGACCTTCTACTTCGATAAATCCTTGTTCTTTTAAGGCTGAAATAAATTGTGTTGAATATTGATTATCTTTTTTACTCAATAAAGGAGATGCAGACGGTATATCTTTGATAATCATAAAAGGATATTGCTTCGCATAGGCTTTTTTAAGATTATTCGCCAACTCATTAGCATCAACATCATTAGTCAACAACGCATTTTCAGAAACCGTCGATCCCACAAAACAAGTTTTGGGTTGTAACCAGTGACGCCATTTTTTTGAAAATGGTAATTTCTCGATTTTATTTTTAAAATTGTCATCAGCAGTAGTAAGTAAATCGAACTTAGCAGAAAAAATAGGCACACCATCTTTACTCAACCAAGCTGAAAAATCTTGTGGTGGATGAGTTAAAAAATTGTCGATTAATTCATTCGGTTCTAACTGATTGATGTATTTCATAACAATATAACGAGTAATTGATTCAATTCGATAAGAAGCCCCGCCAATAAAATTGACGGGGAAAATAGGAATAAGTGATTAAAGTTCTTTTTTAGCACGTGTAATAAGTTGATCGAGTAATTCAATACCTTGATCAATCTCTTGACGAGAAATATGTAACGATGGAGCAAAAGTAATGACATTTTTGTAATAACCACCAATATCAAGTACTAAGCCCATTTTTTTACCATTCCAATCAAGATCACCTGACATACCAATATCAACCATCTTATCAACTAAAGCTTTATTGGCAGTAAAGCCATCTTCAGTACAAATTTCAGCACGAAGCGCTAAACCTAGGCCGTCAACTTCACCAATTTCTTTATGCTTCTTCTCAAGTGTTTTTAAACCTTCAAGGAAGTATGCACCACTTTCCATTACCATTTTTTCGTAATCCGTTTCAGAAGTCATTTTTAACACTTCAAGACCAACCGCTGTACCTAATGGGTTAGAAGCAAATGTGGAATGGGTTGAACCAACAGGGAATACTTGTGGATTAATTAACTCTTCACGTGCCCATAAACCACCCAGTGGGTTAAGACCATTAGTTAATGCTTTAGCAAACACCACAACATCAGGTTTAACATCAAAGTGTTCAATAGACCAAAGTTTACCCGTACGATAAAAGCCCATTTGGATTTCATCAACGACTAATAAAATACCATACTGATCTAAAACTTTCTTAAGACCTTTAAAGTAATTACGCGGCGGTACAATATAACCACCAGTTGCCTGTAAAGGCTCAGCATAAAATGCGGCATATTCTGCTTGCCCCACTTTTGGATCCCAAACACCGTGGTATTCGGTTTCAAATAAACGCGCAAATTCAGCAACTAAATGTTCACCATACTCTTCTGCTGTCATGCCTTTAGGGCGACGGAATGGATAAGGGAATGGAACAAACATGGCACGATCACCAAAATGACCATAGCGACGACGATAACGGTAACTTGATGTAATTGATGAAGCACCTAAAGTACGTCCATGATATCCACCTTGGAAAGCAAACATTAATGATTTACCACCCGAGGCATTACGAACTAATTTTAATGAGTCTTCAATACATTGTGAACCACCTACATTGAAATGCACTCGACCTTCGTAGCCAAAGCGTTTTTCCATACCTTGAGCAATGGTTTTAGCTAATTCAATTTTAGTTGGATGCAAATATTGGCTGGCACATTGTGGTAAGGTATCAATTTGTTTTTTTAGAACGTTGTTTAGGCGTTCATTAGCATAACCAAAGTTACATGCTGAATACCACATTTGTAGATCTAAGAAAGCTTTGCCTTCTTTGTCGTACATATAGCTACCTTCACAACCATCAAAGATTTTTGGCGGTTCAACGTAATGAACAGTGTCACCAAAAGAACAATATTTTGCTTCATCTGCTAACAAAGTCGCATCATCAGGGCGACTATTAATCATCTCTAAAGTTGGTTTACTCATAATTTATCTCACTAATCCATATTCAAACACGATAAAATGTGGCATTATTATTAAAGAAAATGGATTGTAACAATGTACGATTAGTGTATAGATTTTGTGACGATAACCCCGAGAGGCAAAATTATTGCAATAATTGTCTTGAGTCATATTGCGAGAAGTGGGTATCAGAATGAAAAATTTAAGCTGCATAATTTCAATCTTATCAATGTTTCCTTTAGGGTATACTCAAATTGCATCAGCCGATCCCACATCATTAGGTATCGGCTTAGGCTGGTCTAATTCCCCCTATAAGAGTTATCGCTCAAGCTTCTATCCTATTCCTCATATTGATTATGATAATGGTTCCTTTTTTATTGATGATCTCTCTACCGGTATTTACGCATTAAACGACGATAATCAAAGTCTATCATTTGGTGCTCGCTATCTTGCTAATGAATTTAAACCTCATGATGCTAACAATCACATGCTAAAAAAACTTAACAGCCGTCACTCTACTTTATTGGCAGAAGTAAATTACGATATCATTACTGATTGGGGGATTTTTTCAAGCAGTATTGGCGCTGACGTTCTTGGTAAAAGTCACAGTATCTTAGTGAATACTGACTATACCGTGCCTTACATACAAGGTAATTTAATTGTTGCGCCCACGATTGGTATTAATTGGGCTAATAGTAAACATAATGCCTATTATTATGGCGTTTCTCATAAAGAGTCTTCACGTTCAGGTTTGCGTTATTTTAATTCAAATAGTTCTGTTACGCCTTACTTTGAAATTGGTGCACAATATTCTTTAACCGATAATATTGCTACTTTCGGTGGCATTCATATTGATGAACTGACAGGCGATGTAACTAACAGCCCAATGATTGATAATAATGTAACAGCCTCAATTTATGCAGGTGTATCTTATAATTTTTAATTCATAAACATCGATACTGACAATGAAAAGATAACGACTTGTTACGCACTATCAGTTAGTATCAGTTTAAACAAAATAAAATCTTCATCACAAAATTCAGGAAATAGAAAAGTATGCTTTGGTTTAAAAATGCCATAATTTATCAACTTAATAGTGACACGCTACTTAATAAAGATGCGATAGAAAAAGCCTTAAAGTCTCACCCTTTTACCCCCTGCGGTAATTTAGATACCACAAAGATGGGATGGGTTTCGCCTTATCATGATAATAATCAAGATGATTTGCTTGTCGATATGCAAGGGCATTTATTATTACGTATCAAAAAAGAAACTAAAATATTACCAGCTCCCGTCATCAAACAAGCGCTATTAGAAAAAATTGATAAACAAGAGCAAGCACTAAGTAGAAAGCTCAGTAAAAATGAAAAAGCCACTTTAAAAGACGAAGTTATGATTGATTTGATGCCAAGAGCATTTAGTAAATATAATCACTATTGGCTATGGATCGATACGCACAATAAACGCATTATTGTTGATTGTAGTAGCTTTAAACAAGCTGAAGATATTTTAGCAATTTTACGCAAAGAGCTTGGTTCACTAGCATTAACGCCATTGTCTATTGACAAACCACTTGAACAAATCATGACCACATGGGTTAAAGAAAATCTGAATTTTCCACCATTTGTATTAGGTGATCAAGCCGAACTTAAAGATCCTCTTGAAGGTAATGGGATTATTAGTTGTAAAAATCAAGATATCACTAGTGATGAAATGCGCATCCATTTTGATTTAGGGAAATGGATAACTAAGATTAAAATTATTGATGAAAGAGGCATAAGCTTTATCATTAATAGCGATTTAACATTTAAACGAATTAAATTTGATGCTATTATTTTAGACGAAAATGAAGATATTGGTTCCGATGAATTTGATAAACGACTAGAAGCTGATTTCTATATTATGGCTAATACATTAGCAAACACAATAAATGATTTATATATAGCTATTAATAAAATTGTTTAAATTTTTACAAAAAATTATCGCCACATCTAGATTCGGGTAATATTTATGCTATAATGCACTTAATATTATGTGTAACATAATTGTCTATAAATAAAAGACACTTTTAAAAAGTACAAGTAAGCAATAAAAGCAAACTAAACAACGTCTATAACAACAAATAAGTTGAGGCAAAAAATGAAAAAAACAACTCTAGCTCTAGCAATCGCAGTTGCAAGTTTAACCACTACTGCGGCTAATGCTGCATATGAAGACAACACTTTTTATGTAGGTGCTAAATTAGGTTGGTCAGAACTTTATCGATTAGATGCAAATAAAGTACGTATAACAGATGGATTTGGTATTAAAACTTCAGATCGCAGTAACATCACTGGTGGTGCTTTCCTTGGTTTCCAAGCAAACCCATATTTAGCTTTTGAATTAGGTTACGACTGGTTAGGTTCAGCTAAATATAAAAGAACAGAAAAAGTTAGTGGAACTAATGAGGGTGATAGCAAACTTTCTGCTCAAGGCGTTTCTTTAACTGGTAAATTAAGTTATCCATTATCGTTCATCACCGATGGTCTAGATATCTATGGTCGTGCAGGTGGAATGGTTACTATCGCTAAATGGACAAATAACGGTTTAGTGAAAAGAAATAATTCTCTTGAGCATGGCACAAAAACTGATTTATCACCAGTTTATGCTTTAGGTCTTGATTACCGTTTTGCTGACAACTTCTCTACTCGTTTAGAGTATCAATATGTTCAACATATTCATACAAAAACTGACGCATCTCCAGATGCTGGTACTGTAAGCTTAGGTATTACTTACCGTTTAAATACACCTGCAGCGCCAGCTCCAGTTGAAATCAAAACTGAAGTAAAACGTTATGTTTTAAATGAAGATGTGTTATTTGCTTATGCAAAAGCTGATCTAAAAGAAGATGGTCGTCAAGCACTTGATAACTTATTAACAAACCTTGTTAAAATTAAACCAACTGAAAGTGCTATCGTAGTAATTGGTCATACAGACCGCATTGGTTCAGATAGTTATAACCAAAAACTATCAGAACGCCGTGCACAGACTGTATTAAACTACTTAGTTAAAAAAGGCGTTCCAGCTGAAATCATCAGTGCACGTGGTATGGGTAAAGCACAACCAGTTACTGGCACTAAATGTAATGCACTTCGTGGAGCTAGCTTAAAAGCATGTTTAGCACCAGATCGTCGTGTTGAAATTGAAGTTAAAGCACGCAATGTACAAGAAGTTGAAGTAATTAATCAAACAAATTAATTTTTGTCATTAATTATACCATTAATTTAAACCCAGCTTTAGCTGGGTTTTTTATTTATACATTCTGTTAGTAATTAAATAATATCTTGCTTACACTCTACAAATTATCCACAAAAAAGATTATAATTATTTCAGTACTGTTAGTATTCCACTTAAAGGAGTAGCCGTGCCTACCTCGATTTGGCAAGATTGTCTTTTTCAATTGCAAGAAGCACTTCCTACAACAGAATTTAATCTCTGGATTCGACCACTACAAGTGGAAATAGTTGAGAATAAACTTTATATCTATGCACCAAACAGATTTGTACTAGATTGGGTTAAAAATAAATATTTAACAACTATTTCTCAAATGTTGGATAAATTGCTAGGTAATAATTCACTAAAATTATATTTAGAAGTAGGTTCAACTTTATCTGTAGAAAAAAAATCCGAAGTCAACAAGTCAAAGTCTGATGTTTTACCATCTTGGAAAACAACAAAAGAAAGTAATAGCAATCATACTTATTATTCGGGCATTAATCATAAACATACATTTGATAGTTTTGTCGAAGGTAAATCAAACCAACTTGCGGTTGCAGCAGCCAAACAAGTCGCTGAAAACCCAGGTAAAGCTTATAATCCTCTGTTTTTATATGGTTCAACCGGTTTAGGCAAAACCCATTTATTACATGCTGTTGGTAATGAAATTATAGCTGGTAAAACTAATGCCAAAGTTGTCTATATGCATTCAGAACGTTTTGTGCAAGATATGGTCAAAGCATTGCAAAATAATGCGATTGAAGAGTTTAAAAATTATTATCGCTCAGTCGATGCATTACTTATTGATGATATCCAATTTTTTGCAAATAAAGAGCGATCTCAAGAAGAATTTTTTCACACATTTAACTCTTTATTAGAAGGCAACCAACAAATTATCTTAACCTCTGATCGTTATCCAAAAGAGATTAATGGCGTTGAAGATCGCTTAAAATCGCGTTTTGGTTGGGGGCTAACCATCGCAATAGAACCGCCTGAGCTTGAAACTCGGGTTGCAATTTTAATGAAAAAAGCCGAAGAGAACCATATTAAACTACCAGAAGAAGTTGCTTTTTTTATTGCTAAACGATTACGTTCCAATGTTCGTGAGTTAGAAGGGGCGCTTAACCGAGTCATCGCTAATGCTAATTTTACGGGAAAAGCTATTACCATTGATTTTGTTAAAGATGCCTTAAAAGATTTGCTAGCTTTACAAGAAAAACTGGTTACTATTGAAAATATACAAAAAACGGTTGCTGAATATTATAAAATTAAAGTATCAGATTTACTTTCTAAACGTCGTTCTCGTTCTGTTGCAAGACCAAGGCAAGTTGCTATGGCGCTTGCAAAAGAGCTTACTAATAAAAGCCTGCCTGAAATCGGTGATGGCTTTGGTGGCAGAGATCACACAACAGTATTACATGCATGTAGAAAGATTGCAGAATTAAAAGAAGAAAGCAATGATATTAAAGAGGATTATTCCAATTTAATTCGAACATTATCAACTTAAAAAAGAATTAATATTATGAAATTTATTATCGATCGTGAAAAACTGATTAAACCATTGCAACTTGTTAGTGCACCATTAAGTGGGCGTCCTACACTACCAATTTTAGGTAATTTATTGTTGCAAGTAAGTGAAAACACGCTATCCATGACTGGTACCGATTTAGAAATTGAAATGATATCTCATATTCCTTTAACCGAATCTTGTGAACCAGGCGCAACTACTGTGCCAGCTAAAAAGTTTCTTGATATCAGTCGAAGTCTACCCAACGATGCTCAAATATCGATAAGCCTTGATGATAATCGATTAATTATTCAATCAGGTCGAAGTAAATTTTCTTTAGCCACATTGCCTGCATCAGATTTTCCTAATTTAGAAAATTGGCACAGTGATGTTGAGCTTTCTATACCTCAAAAAACAATCAAGCGGCTTATTGATGCTGTTCAATTTTCAATGGCTAACCAAGATGTAAGATATTATTTAAATGGTATGTTATTTGAAATTGAAGATGGGTTATTAAAAACTGTTGCAACTGATGGACATCGCTTGGCAGTGTGCGCTCAACCTGTTGAGCAAGAAATCTCTGGCACCTGTTCAGTCATTTTACCAAGAAAAGGGGTAATCGAACTAGCAAAACTTGTTGGCGACAACGATGAGCTTGTTAACATGCAAATCGGTAACAACAATTTGCGCATTAGTCTTGGCGATTTTACCTTTACATCAAAACTGATTGATGGCAAATTTCCCGATTATAAACGCGTCATGCCCCGAAATCCTGATAAACCACTTGAAGTATCCTGTGATGAGCTTAGAAACGCCTTATCACGTGTTGCGATCTTATCTAATGAAAAATTCCGTGGAATTAGGCTTCATGTCCATAACAATCAAATAAAAATTACGGCCAATAACCCCGAACAAGAAGAAGCAGAAGAAGTCATTGACGTCAAATATGCATCATCAGAGCTTGAAATTGGCTTTAATGTAACCTATTTACTTGATATATTAAACACATTGAAATGTGATAGCGTACAACTGTTATTAACTGATGCAACATCCAGTGTACAAATTGAAGATATTAATAATCAATCCGCCACTTATGTTGTTATGCCAATGCGCTTATAATCAACCCCATCTAACCTTCCGGCTTCGGCCGGAATAATATAAGCATATGACTCTTTCAAAAATCCAAGTTCATCATTTCCGTAATATTGATTATGCACAACTGTCTTTATCGCCGCACTTTAACTTTATTGTTGGTGATAATGGAAGTGGGAAAACTAGCTTGCTTGAAGCTATTTACATGCTTGGCCACGGGCGTGCATTTAGACATACACAATCCAATCGAATTATCCAACACGAACAACCTGAACTTGTGTTATTTAGTGAAATAAAAAATACCAATCAACAGGTTCATTCAATTGGTCTTGCAAAATCACGTAATAGCAATAATAAAATTAAAATAGATGGTGATGAGGGCTTTCGATTAACTGATTTAGCCAAATTATTACCCATTCAATTAATCACACCAGAAGGATTTGATTTATTGACAGGGGGCCCCAAATATCGTCGTGCATTTATTGATTGGGGATGCTTCCATCATTACCCTGAATTTGTTTATTTATGGAACAATTTAAAACGGCTATTTAAACAGCGAAATGCATTATTAAAGCAATCCCAGAATTATAATCAATTATTACATTGGGATAAACAAATCGTACCCATTGCTGAAAAGATTAGCAACATTAGGGCAAATTATTCGCAACAAATTTTTCCTGAAATCATTCAAACTTGCCTGGATTTTTTACCTGAATATCACCTTAGTTGCCACTATTATCAAGGTTGGGAACATGACACTGATTATGCTGAAATATTAAACAAACACTACGAGCGAGACAAGCTGCTTAACTATACATCAGTAGGGCCACATAAAGCTGATATTCGGTTACGTGTCAGCAATATTCCTGTTGAAGACTTATTATCCCGCGGTCAATTAAAGTTATTAATGTGCGCTTTACGTTTAGCTCAAGGTGAATATTATTCAAAGCAAAATACTCAAGCTTGTGTTTACCTAATTGATGATTTTGCCTCTGAATTAGATAACCATAAACGAGAGTTATTAGCCAAACGGTTAAAATTAGCCAATTCGCAAGTATTTATTACCGCAGTTAACCAAGAACAAATTACCCATATGATCGATGAAAATGATAAGATTTTTTACATAAAATCTGGTATAATTTCGTAAATTTATAGAATGATATAAACAATCAATTAAGTCGAGAAATCCATGTCTAATTCTTATGATTCTTCTAGCATTAAAGTACTCAAAGGACTTGATGCTGTTCGTAAACGTCCAGGTATGTATATTGGTGATACTGATGATGGCACAGGACTTCACCATATGGTTTTTGAAGTGGTAGACAATGCCATTGATGAAGCATTAGCGGGTTATTGTCGCCATATTGAAGTCACTATCCATCCTGATAACTCCGTTTCTGTGCGTGACGATGGTCGTGGCATTCCAACTGGCATCCATGAGGAAGAAGGCGTTTCAGCGGCTGAAGTTATCATGACTGTATTACATGCTGGTGGTAAATTCGATGACAACTCATATAAAGTCTCTGGTGGCTTGCATGGCGTTGGCGTTTCAGTGGTTAACGCTTTATCAGATAAATTAGAATTAGTTATTTATCGTGAAGGAAAAATTCACCAACAAATTTATCAATTAGGCGTACCACAAGCCCCTCTTAAAGTTATTGGCGAAACAACTGAGTCAGGAACCTATGTCCGTTTCTGGCCAAGCCCTGAAACATTTACTAATATTGAATTTGTTTATGAAATATTAGCGAAACGACTACGTGAGTTATCGTTCTTAAACTCAGGTGTATCAATAAGATTACTTGATGAGCGAACAGGCAAAAGTGAGCATTATCATTATGAAGGTGGTATTCAAGCTTTTGTTGAATACTTAAATAAAAATAAAAACCCTATTCATCCGAAAATATTCTATTTTAGTACTGAAAAAGATAACATTGGTGTCGAAATTGCATTGCAATGGAACGACGGCTATCAAGAAAATATCTACTGTTTTACTAATAATATTCCTCAACGAGATGGGGGAACGCATTTAGCTGGTTTCCGTGGAGCAATGACTCGCACATTAAATAACTATATGGAAAACGAAGGATACAGTAAAAAAGCCAAAATCAGTGCAACGGGCGATGATGCGCGCGAAGGGTTAATTGCCGTAGTCTCAGTCAAAGTGCCAGATCCTAAATTTTCCTCACAAACCAAAGATAAATTAGTGTCATCAGAAGTTAAATCTGCGGTTGAATCAGTAATGGGCGAAAAATTAGCAGAATATCTACTTGAAAACCCAAGTGATGCCAAAATTGTAGTTGGGAAAATCATTGACGCCGCAAGAGCCCGTGAAGCAGCCCGTAAAGCTCGAGAAATGACCCGTCGTAAAGGCGCTTTAGACTTAGGCGGATTACCCGGTAAACTTGCCGATTGCCAAGAAAAAGATCCTGCCTTATCTGAGCTTTACTTAGTGGAAGGGGACTCTGCGGGTGGCTCGGCAAAACAAGGTCGTAACCGCAGAAGCCAAGCAATTTTACCATTAAAAGGTAAGATTCTAAACGTTGAAAAAGCCCGTTTTGACAAAATGCTTTCTTCGCAAGAAGTAGCCACGTTAATCACCGCACTAGGTTGTGGTATTGGTCGCGACGAATATAACCCTGACAAAATGCGTTATCACAGTGTGATTATTATGACCGATGCCGATGTTGATGGTTCACATATCCGTACATTATTACTGACGTTTTTCTATCGACAAATGCCTGAAATTATAGAACGTGGTTATGTTTATATTGCACAACCACCTTTATATAAGGTAAAAAAAGGCAAACAAGAACAGTATATTAAAGACGATGATGCAATGACTCAATTCCAGATTGCTCTTGCCCTTGAAGATGCATCATTGCATGTTAATGATCATGCACCAGCTTTAGCAGGCGAAGCTTTGGAAAAATTAATTGCCGAATATCAAAAAGTCGAGAAGTTAATGACTAAAATGGAACGCCGCTATCCTAGAGCCTTATTATCGGAATTAGTGTACCATGAAGTATTAGATGAAAATATTTTAAAAGATCAACAAAAGACAGAAACTTGGGCAAAATCAATTGTTGAAAAACTATCTAATAAAGAACAACATGGTAGTAGCTATGATTATAGCGCGGATTATAGCGAAAAAGCACAATTATACATACCTATTATTAAAGTCAGAACTCATGGCATTGATACCAATTATGCATTAGATCAAGTGTTTATTCATAGTAATGAATACCGTAATATTTGCCACCTTGGAGCACAATTAAAAGAGCTGCTTGAAGATAGCGCATTTATTCAACGTGGTGAACGCAAACAACCCGTAAGTTCTTTTGAACAAGCTGTTGATTGGTTAATTAAAGAATCACGTCGTGGGCTAACCATTCAACGTTATAAAGGCCTTGGAGAAATGAATCCAGAACAGTTATGGGAAACCACAATGGATCCAACAAGCCGAAGAATGTTACAAGTTACAATTAAAGATGCCATTGAAGCCGATCAGTTGTTTACTACATTAATGGGCGACGAAGTTGAACCTCGTAGACTATTTATTGAAGAGAATGCCTTAAAAGCTGCTAATTTGGACTTCTAATTCGCTACCAAACAAGAAACCAGACGCAACGTCTGGTTTTTTTTACTATCTAACTAATAAATATCAATATTTAAAACTTCAATTTATATAATGGACTTAATTGTTCTCGTTTATTTATTGACAATAATTAATTACAGCAACTTGATGCTGTAAGCTGTTAATTCTGGGTAACCATAAAGAAGCTATCTTTTAGTTCATCAGTTAAAGAAAATTTGTTTCATCGTTGTTTGAATGTGATTAATCTTAGTTGCTAAGGTTTGTTTAATTTTAACTTTATGAAATTCATTGCTTATATCGTTAAATAATATAGGCTTACCTTCAAGATTGGCATACCCACCCATGTATTGATTATCTTCAATTAATCTTGTGAAGAAAAAATGAATAAGTTCTTGCGGTCAGATGTGATTTAAGCATTGAAAGTAAAGAACCATACTGTTCGAGTAACTACATGTTGTTTAAACGATTATATCAAAAGCAATAGGAGATATTCTTTGTATCTCTTAACTTATTTTATTTCTTGTCGCGAATCCTGTAGTTAAAAAAAACTACTATCAGAATTGTTAAATAAATTTAATAATTACTATTTCAACAAAAAATAATATGTTATTTACAAATAGGCTTACTAACATTCATATTTGAAATGGCGTTATTCATTTGCTTAATAAGCTGTGCGGAACTTTGGGCTATATAAACATTACCACCAGTGCTTTTTGCTACACAATCTATTTTATGTTGGCCTGCAATATCAACAATATTTATTTTTAAGCGTGGTTTTTGTTTAGCAATTTTATCAGCAAGAGTACAAATATTAGCTCTAGAACAATTATCCTCACCATCACTAATCACTAAAATATAATCATCATGATTAACACCATCAAGCATCTTACTTGCTTGCTTAATACCACTGTATAATGGTGTCGCACTGTTATACTCTAATGGTTCTAATCGTTTAATTTTATTTTTTAATTTTTGTCTATTTTTATAAGGATAAAACGATGTTGTTCCTGCAGCAGGACAGCTTGTTAAGGTTACAAGCGAAATATCAATATTTTGCTGTATTTTATCAATACTAGCTAATGCAACTTCCTTACTCTTTGATAAGCGATTAGGTAAGCGTGTCATCCGTTTTTCATAAGCCTCAGCTTCTACTTGACTCATTGAATAAAAATTACTGTTCAAATACTCATTAATACTGGCTTGTGACTCCATTAAAGTAATCTTCATCGAGGCTGAATTATCAAATATCATAACCATTTTAGGAGAGTCTATCTTATTGATAACATCCTCTTTAGGAATACAATTTTTAACTTTAGGTGCTGGCACCAATTTAGGCACAGGTTCAACAACAGGCTTAGTTTCTGATACTTGTTCTGATACTTGTTTTGATTCAGGCTCTTTTGGTTCGGGCTCTTTTAGGTCAATTGGTTCTTTCGGTTGTTCAACTATCGGCGTTGGTTCAATTTTATCTTCTGCTATATTTTGAATAATTACTGGCTTCGTTTCGGGTATTTTTTCTTTTCCGTATGGGCAGAATAAGTACCAAAGTAAACCCAGTAATCCAATTAAGAATAATGCAAGTAATAGAAAATACCACCATCGCCAAAATGAAGTTGGTGGTACTACTGGAGGTACAACAGTAGGTTTAGGTAAAATAGGCTTTTCAAAAAGATTAATAATAACGGGTTCATCATTAATGACATATATAGTATTACCTAAACTCTTAATTCTTGGTAACCATGCAGATATTAAAGCCTGTTCATCACTAGTTAATGGCATCGTTTTAATCGCGAACTCAATGTCATTAATACGAGTATTCAACGTTTTTTCTATCTGTTTTTTATGTTCCTCGTTTTCAATATTACTAAGTAAAACAGGTTGTCCCTCAAGATTACTATACCAACCAATATATTGATTATTATCAATCAATTTAGGTTTCCCTAAAATTGAAAACGTTCGTTCTGTTAAATTTTTTCTTAACAAGATTAACAAAGAATTATATTGTTCTAACAAAGATTTTTTATCAGAATCACCATTATCAAATATAATTCTTGTTATTCGCTGCATTATTTTATTGCTTTCCTATATTTAGCTAATTCTTTTTGTTAGTTCAACATCTACCGTCAATCATCTTTAAATATTTAATGCTTTTTGTAACCGTTGAAGTTTTTTATTTAGCTTATCTAATTCAACTTGTTTTTCAAGATCAGAGCCCTTTAAATTATTAACTTTATTCATTTGTTGCTCAATATCTTTAACTTGAATTTGTAAGTCATCACGATCTTTAGCTTTTTGTTTTACTTCATTGGTCAACTGGGTTAAATCTTTTCTTAACTTCTGTAACTGTACTTGTTTTTGCTTAACACTGAGTGACGTTGAATTTTTCTGTTTTTCAATAGTTGCATAAATTTCTCTGAACTGCGCATTCGCTTTTTTTTCGTTCTCTAATATCTGTTCTTTTTTATCAATACGAGCTTGATAATTTCCTGAATAATTACAACTAATTTTATCCATGATACCAATATTTGTATTAGTTGGATCACATTGTTCTGGTGTTGTTGAACAACCCATTAAAAAAATAAACGGGCTTAGTAATAAAATAAGGAATGTCTTCTTCATATTAGCTTACCTTTACTGCTGAACGTTGTTGAGAAACAAAATTGACTTGCTTTTCAAGCATAGCAATCTGTTTATGTAACTGATTAATTTGTTTATCAAGCTTTGAAACATTTAAACCTGATTGTCGTTCCTGTGTTGAAATAGAAACCCAATCTCGTTCAACTTTCTTCATATTAGATAATTTATCTTTCAAATAGGCAATATTAGCATCAATTTGATTTAAATCATTCCTGGCTTGCGTTTTATTCACCGATTGCGACGCAATTTGTTTATTTAATGTATTAAGTGTCGCCAAATTTTTATCCAAAACCGCTCTAGCAGTTTCAGTTACTGCTTGAACTTCATAGGTATTTTGTTGAACATCTTGAATATAAACATCAAGGCGCATTTCAGCATCCGCATATTCTGCACGTTTAGTATCAAGATAATAATTCGCCCCCATCATTACGCCACAGCCCACAGCAGCTGAAGCTAGGCAAGTAGCTGTTTTTCCACCTAATAATAAACATCCAAGACCTCCCACTCCAGCACCAATAGCACAAGACTGCCATGCTGATTTACTGAAAAATTTTGCACTATTACTTTTGGTTAAGGTAGGATCGACACCTCTAGAGCTTGCACCGCCCGAAGCCTGACAACCGGTTAAAACCATTGAAATACATAAGGTTATCGTCATTATAATTTTACTCATTATCTTTTTCCTTTTATTTCATTACACGCTTGAAGCCAATTAGTACGCTCGATCTTTCCGGACTCAATATATTGATTAAGATGCTTGAAATAAAGCTTTAAATAATCGCTCATATTCGCCTTACCACTATTTTCTAAAATAAATTGCGTAGGTTTAGATTGCTTATTAATCGTTTCTTTTTCATAATTTGTTGCTGTATTTACGATCGTATCTGAATAATATTTTAATATAAAATCACGTGCACTTTTTGACTCATCTAGTACACTCTTTAAATCATTTAGTTTCGCTTTAGAACACATATTTTCATCATCTAAAGTATCAATTTCGTTTTTATCACAGACCTCTTCGACCATTGTTTCATACAAATTGTTGTTATATTCAAATTTAGCATTTAAATCTGAAACATTCGCACACAAAAATGCACCTAATTGTAATGCTGACTGAATGGATCGATCTCGTTGTTCATCACGAGCTTGGTTAGCACTACGTAACAGTGTATTAAGTTGATTTAATTCTTTTTTCGTTTTCTCGTCTTCCACTTGTTTGGTGATTTTTTCAAGCTCACTAACAACATTAGCATTTTCTGAGCTTTCCGTTTCGCTACCTAATTGGTTCCATTCTTTTTCTAACTCTTTAATTTTATCACTAGAATTCATCACTTCTGTTGTATAAACCAAACGAAACCCAACATCTTTACTCTTATAAGCACCTTTATCATCATAAAAAGGTTTTTCGGTACGAAAAGCACTGGTAGTTGATGATTCAGGTGTCAAATAACTACCACCACGCACTGTCATACCGCCTTGTTGACCATGATAACGATCGAGCTTATTCATTCGAAACGAATCAAACATCATTTCGCTTGCATTACCTAAGATATCAAACAAATCTAGCGGATTAGGTTCAAGCCGTCCAATAAGTTGTAATTTTCCATTAGCTGACTTGGCACCAGAAAACCACGCGTAATTTTCAAGATTACCCGTCATTGGGAACCGTGATTCACGAAATTCTGATTCGGTTACTTTCGAACCACCTCGTGCAGCATATTCCCATTCGGTATTACTCGGTAAACGGACATAACCATTAGGCAAACTAATTGATTTTAGCTTTGACCGATTTTCAATTAACCAACGATTATATTTATTCGTAAAAGCTATAGCATCAAACCAACTAATATCAGTGATAGGAAAAGAGAGGTTCACTTTAGGTATTGGGCAGGTGTCATTCATTACAGATTGATATTGCAATACGGTAATTTCATATTTACCTATCAAATAGTACCGTTCTTTACCTGCATCAGAAAAACTTCCTGCTATATAGTTGGGTGTCGCATATTCAGCAAAACCAAGCTCTTTTTGATTACTTCCTAAAATAACTTTGACATCATCTAACGATTTATTGGTAGGAGTAAATACCTTTTTCATCACTAAACTACCATCACACGGCATGGGTAAAATGACATCATCTTTGGCTGGTTTGGGATTATAAAATTTACTGTCCCAAGGCTCAGCAAAGCTTAATGAGGGAAGTAAGCTTATTGTAGCCAATCCCCAATAAGCCAATCGAATACATTGGGGATAACTATGCTTCACGTAAGCTTTCTGCTGGTTGAATTTTAATAGCACGCCGCCCTCCTATAACCACAACGCCGCTTGATATAAATAAAGTCAGTAAAAAAGCAACGATAAGATGATAAAATTGTAATTGACTCACCACGGATTGTGAAATCAAATTTTTACCTAAAACTAAATTAAAGGCACTATTTCCTAATCCAAAAAGCACACAAGAGATAACAAAAGCTAAACAGCTTAAAATCATTACTTGATTGATTAAATAAAGCATAATACTTTTTGAACGAAATCCAAGTAATCGCATAAAGGCAATATCTTTGCGTTTACGTTCAATATTTGATAAAAATGCCCCTGTAAATGACAAAATACATCCTAAAACAGCTGTAATTGCAATGACACTAAAAATAAAATTGAGCACTCGATCGATTGCTTGCATGTTTTCAATCGCATTAGCTTGTGTACGCGTTTCTATATTTTTTTCTCGTAATTTAAAGGCTAATGGGGCGACATTATCTAGTGAATTGGCATAAATACGGGCTCGCGCAAACGAAGTATGTTTTGGCGGATTTGATTGCCCAGTAGACGTTAAAAAAATATCACTTTGGTAGCCATCATAAAAATCTTCCATGGCAATAAGTAAATCTAAAGAAATAAAAGCAGCTGCTCGACTATAACGACTCTCGGGAATAATACCTACCACATCTAATGTGGTTATGCCTTTTTCCAGTTTTCCATCAAGCTGCCTTGTTATCACCATTTTCACACGACTACCGATAGTTGCTTGCATTTTTTCTGCCGATAATGCGCTTAATATAATTTGATTTTTATTATTAAGCAAAGGCGTAGCTTCTGTTATTGGATCACCTGTAGCCGTAGGAATAATTTCGGCATTATTCACAAAATGACTCGCATCTTTCATTAAATCAGCTTGTGTATTTAATGAGCGTGTTAGAGGGATAACAAAAGCCGTTTCAGGCTGTTTTTTTATCCACTCAAACATTTCACTCGTAAACTGTAAATTACCAACGATTTTGACTTCTAAATTTTGTGGATCATTAAGTAATTGTTCTCTAAGTTGAGAAACCACACCATATTTTAAGCTAAATAACAATAATAATGGCGTAATCACTGAGATCACCGAGGCAATAATACAAAACGAAACTTTTTTGTCATACCATAAGTCAGCTAAAGATAAGCGAGTAACAAGTAACCATTTTAATATTACTTTAGTCATTTTTTACGCCTTATCTTGTAATGGTAAAAATACTGAGGATTGGGGGGAAGTTAAGTTAGCTGATAAAGTAAATAACCCTTTGCTTGCAATGCGTTGCCAATCGTGCGTTACAATCATCACAGCAATATTGTCTTGCTGAGCTTGCTCAATAATTAAATCAAAAAGTAAACTTGCATTATAGGGATCCAATGCCGAGGTTGGCTCATCGGCAAGTAATAATGCCGGTTTATGAATAATGGAACGAATAAAAGAAGCGCGTTGCCTTTCACCAATAGATAACTGTTTAGGATATTTGTTTAGCAAATGGTCAATTTTAAGTTTTTGCACTAGATAATCAAACCGGCTGTTATCCACTTTTTTTTGTAATAACTTCAATGATAATAAAATGTTATCACGAACTGTCAAAAAAGGTAGTAATCCACCTGTTTGTAACATAAAACCCAAATACTGAGCTCGAATATCAGCCAGTTTATCAAGCTGGTTTTGCTCGATTAGCGTTGCAATGTCGATTGCATAGTTATCAACAATCAATTTATAGTGGCCAATTTCATCTGGTTTTAAAATCATTCCTACCATTTCAAGTAATGTGCTTTTACCTGCACCACTATCGCCCTGAATAACAACAACTTCACCAGCTTTGACGGTTAGCTCTGGCAGGCAAACACTAAAAAAGGATTTACCTGTTGTGCGCAAAATAGATAACTGCTTAATAGTTAACATATGTCTAAGGCAACATTTCTAATGGGATAGGATAAACATTTTCGCGAGGATCGCTGCCTTCGGCTAACGAAATCCAACGATCGACATCGGCATTACATTTTTGATAGTAACGAATTTTACTATTTAAATTACGGATAAATTTTTCTTGCTCAAGCCCGCTCATGCTTTTCCAAGTATCTTGGTCAAGCCCTGTCACATCACTTTTATATGGAATGTTATCTAGATATTCACCAAGCAGACCTAAATCAGCAATTTTGGTCACCGAATCTGATTTTAATTTACTTGGATCTTGCCCCATTGCAGCAGCAACAGAGCGAAGCTGGGAAAACATATCATCGGCTGAAATTAACCCATCATTAGCCGCATTAGCAATTTTGCTGACAATATCACTCAAATCACTAAGTTGCGATTTAGTTAATAATATACGAGGCTCGGCTGTTGGAATCGTCGGTTTAACGAAATCTTTATCTGCAATCCACGCTTTAAAAACGGTTGGCGCTTTAGTCCCTTTGGTATCGCCTAAATAAGCTAACTGCATGGCCTTACTGAGTAGCAATGCATCTTTTAACATATCAGAATTATCATCTTTTGCATTAAGTGCATTGCCGACAGAAGCCTCGCCTTTATACGCAAGCTTAACTTGTTCTGATAAGGCTTTTGCCAGCAAGTCAACTTTTTGGCCAAACTGATGTACATCACCCGCATTAACAGGATAATAAAGCGATTTATGAATGAAATCATTATAAGTTAGATCCGAATATTGCGTTGCAGCAATCTGATGATCTTTTTCACCACTTGGCGTTTTTAAATGTAGTGCGTAAATAGCGACGCCCTTATGCTGAGCTTCAAGTCTTAATTGCGCAGCATCCATTCCTGTACTAGAAAGTTTATCATCACCGGGAATTGCACTAGCATCTGTTATCAAAATCATGTAACGCGCGCCAAAGCTATTCCAATTAATATCATTTAATGCTTGAGCAACCCCAGCATAAGAATCTTCGGCAAAATATGCGGTTGATACAGAAGCTTGTTTAAGCGAAGCGCTTAGCTGTTTAAAATCCTCTTTATCTTTCACTTTATTGGGATCGGCAAAAAGTTTAGAAACAAATTCAAGTTTATCCGAGGCCTTTAAACTCGATCGAAATGAAACCAATCCAAATTTAACTTGATCTTGTAAATTTTCTTTTTCAATGTGCTGATAAACTCGCGTTACCGCTTCTTTAGTTCTTGAAATATAAGGATCCATTGAAATAGTGGAGTCAATAACAAACACAATGGCGGCTTTAAATGGAGCAACTTGATTAGTGCTATCATCAGTAGTTTGACCATTAGCTGGGTTTGTATTATTTTTTACCAATGAATCCTGTTTACTTACTGATGCTACTTCTAGCACTCGCTCATAAAAACCTTGCCCATTCATAACCTCTTCACCTTGTAAAATAGGTAATAAATAGAAGTTACTTTTAAAATCAACAAACTCTTTAGGCTCTTGAGCAACCACATCTGAAGCTGGCTTATTGGCTTTTAACGTGTCACGAATAGGCTTTAATAAAACCTCTGGCTTATCAGCATCAACAATAGCGGTTAATGCAGCCTTATCTTTGAAAAATAACAAAGGATCACGATCAACAGGGTTTGTAAAAACTAATGTCATTTGCATATTCCAAGCAACTGCACATGAATTATTAATCCAACCTATCGTTTTTCCATAAGAATCAGGCCCAACTTTAAGCCATTGCTGATTATTGTCGTTTTTACGTTCATAAACATAATAGCGTGAAAATGCTGGCACAGATTTGCCGGTAGGATCTGTAATATTATTTTTTAATTCACACGTTGGTGTGCTTAATACACGCTGATATAAGGTTTTTTTACCTTCTTGTTTGAGCGGTTCAGCTGCCGAAGCTATCCAAGGTACACAAGCGAGGCTTAGACCAATAACGAGTTTTGAAATTGCTATTTTTTTCATATCCTTTCCTCACTATTTTTGCAATTCAGCTAAGCGATTTTTGGCTAAGGTATTATCAGGATCATGATTCAAAGATGTTTCATACCAATAAATAGCGGTTTCTTTATCTGCTTTAAAGCAACTATTATTTTCATAAAACTTCTCGTCGTACTCTTTAGCATAAAGTATAGCAATCTTCGCATTTTGCTGAGCTTGATTTGCATATAATCGTTGAGCAATATTACATTTTTCAGCTTTTTTAGCTTCAGTAATTATCTGAATAATTGCATCAACTTCTGGCTTGGTTTGTAAACATTGTTGAATAAAAGTTAAGTCATTGGTAAAACCATTATTTAAACTGCATTGGGCACTAATTTGCACCGGTGTTATTGGTTGTGATTGCTTTTTGAAAAAGAAAAAATACCAAGTAGCAAAAGCAATCCCGATTAACATCATAAAACCAATTATAATAGCAACGATTAATCCTAAGCGACTTTTCGGTTTAACCGATTCAAGCGGTATTTCAGGTTCAGGCTCTGGTATTGTTTCCGTTTCAACAGGTTCAGCCAGCATTGTCTTCTCAGTATCCATGCTGGACTCTTCAATTAATGGCGTCTCTTCTTCAACAATAGATTCGTTTGCTAATTCTGGTTTTGCTATAACTGGTTCGTCATTAGGTAATGCTGCCTCCACATTTAATGCCGTTGATGCAAACACGGTGTCAGCAATACTAACAACCCCGCCATCAATATAATTCTCATTTTGTTTATCACGAATTTGTATAAGAAAACGAACCTGATTTCCCTGTGACAACAAAGTGTCAACCAACCATTCACTGACTTGCCCTGTTAGCTGTTCATTCTCTACAGACATATTTTCAACTGTATGCCAGCTTTTTTCAGGAGCCCACTGATTCAAATCAGATAAATAGTACCCATCCTGATTACGTTGTATAAGCATATCAATTTCAGAACTGCCTTTCCATTTTTGAGCTAAAAACTTCGCAACACCGGGTTTATAACCATCTAATTCAATTCTTAATGCCATGATATCCTCTATTTTATACCCAAACTTTGAGCATCATTCACTCTATCGAGTGATAAGCCTTTTATTCAAAAAGGCTCATTTACTATATTTAGTCAATACGTTATTATTTATTTTTAATTAATCTGCGATTGCTTGAAAAAGCCAAGAATTTCGCCTAATCGACTATTTTGTTCTTGACTAATTTCTCGCCCTGCATGGTGGCCTACATTTTCTTGCGCAAGCACCGCAAAAGCAATAAACCAATCAAATATAGCAAATTGCGAGTAATTTTTAGTCTTATCATCAAGAATCGGCAGTGGATGCGATAATTGATCGGTAAAACGATCCAACGGTGAAGAAAATATCGGCTTCCCTTGATTAACCCTACTTATTGGTATCTCGCTTGCTTGCCCTTCGATAAAACCAAGCCATGCAATAAAATCAGCTAACAACATATGAATAGAGCTAATTTGTCGAGACTCAAGATCATCACGTTTACTGCCCATATTTTCATTATCTAAAACGATCTTAGTTAAACTTGCCTCAATTTTTAAACGGCTAGCCGCAGTAATAAGCTCCTCAATAACAAAAGAGAGTGACTTTTGTTCAAAACCGAAAAATTGCAAAATTTGCTTGTCTAATACAACATTTCTTAAATGCTCTAGCCATGCAGTAAACACATTTTTCGCAAACTTCGATTCTGTTGGAATACTAGCTACCACCTTGGATTCTAAAGATGGGTTCACATCAGGAAAGAGTTCAAATTCGGTATTTAATCCAAAATCGTTTGATGAATTATCTATTTCATCATCACTATCAGTATTGATAATATCATTATCCGTATGGCTAGAATGGTAAATTGCCCGGATTGTTTGATCAGGCAACTCTAAAACTTTAAGTAATTCACCTAATAATAATGCTTTTCCTTGCAGCTCTTTAACAACGTTAGTGATAACTTGTTTTTTCTTACCAAGCTCCTCATCACTGCTTGCTTGATACCAAGTATCAAAACGCATATTGATAATATAATCAATTTTTTCATTAAGTTGCTCAATAATCCGTTGTTGCTTCACTTCCGTAATAGCGACTTGTTCTAAATACTGGCTAATTCGACCAATTCCGCCATCATTCAACTTCAACATCGCATCCCAAGCTTGTTCAGGAGCATTGACATACTCCTTAATATCTGGATTTTCAATAAATGTGTTTTTCAAAATTGACATTTTTTCCTGATAATTATCATTATAAGATAACTCAAGATTTGCTCCAGCATCGACATTTAAAAATGGTACGTCAAACCCTGGTTTTCGAACCAAAAACACATTGTTAAATTTACCATCATTTGACCAATTAGATAACCAATCATAACTACCAAAACGTTCTAAAATAGTTTGTTGTAATAAACCACCTTTACCCCAAGTGTTTCTTAAATTGTCTTCTGATTGATGTAATGAAGTTACAATTCGTTTATCAAACATTGTGATAGCCCATAGCAATCCAGCTTTTTTAGTTGCTCTCTTCTCAGCCGTTTCACCTTGCGTTTTATCAATCCAACGCTCTAATACTGGGCCAACATCATTAACATCCGACTGTTTATCCGATGGCGTACAAACAACCAAAACATTCATCTCTTGGCTATCGGTATATTTTTCAAAAAGATAAGCGACTTTGCCTCTTAATAAAAGCTGAGCAATAGGATTACCTTCTTTGACATCAGAAATAGAAATTAAATTTAATCGTCCTCGATACCCTGGAAAATCAAGTAGATCGACTTTTTCAAACGTAGCGACCCTTGTTTGATTTACTAATGGAAAAATCAATTCTGCAGTTAGAAAAGCTAATTGAGCTAATGATATTGGCGTTGGTGCTCCATTAAGCGGCACAACAGTTACAGATAAATCTTTCTCGGTATTTAACCTTTCAAGCATATCTACATTCATGATGCTATCAATCTGAGATTTCTTACCATCATTCTCTTTCACTAATACAGAAATTGGCGCATAAACCGTATTAGCATGACTTAAGCTTGACAAGGTTGTCGCTAATTGCACATAAATAGCCGTGAGTTCACTAATTCCACCCCATAAAATGGAAAGTAAAGCACCACGATCCGCAATAGAAAGATAAGGCAATAAAGCCACCGCTTTCTCCCAATACCCACCTTTCAACCCATCAAGTGAATTACCAAAGTTTTCAGATAAATAATCATAAAGATCAACGACATCATCTTCCGTTATACCGCCTGCATAATTGGATTGTTTTTTACTTTCAGTATGCTGAATAAGTTGATTTAACGCTGAAAATTCAATTTTATTGATAACTTTTTGCTGATCAAAATCCTTAAAATACGCATTAATTAGAATTTTAACGATTTCTACTTCTTGAAATAGCTTTAACTCTAATGGATAGTTAGCAATACCGCCCTTAGCAGTACGACTAAATCGAGTAACAAGGCCCGTAGCTTCTTTACCGCCACCAACAGGATTTACATGATCAATAAAATCTAAAATTTCATTATCAACAACAGTTTCAAGCTTACCATTTTCACCTGCAGCTAACGCGGAAATAAGGTAAGATTTACCCGCTTGTGACAAACCAAAAAATCCCACAGCAACAGATTTAGTTGAAACATCACCCAATCGCTTTGCACTATTACGTAAACGACGCAAATCCAGAATTAAATTGTCGGCTTCATTATTCAACCGCTTTGATGAATCTCGGGTTTGATTCACCCACTCAATTGCCTGTGCTGATGCCTGATAAACCTGTTCCCAAGACTTAGGAAGTTGTTCATTTAAATTTTTCATCGTTTTATCATTCCACTATCAAGCCAATATTGTGTGCTAATTAAACCGGAATTTACCATTGTGTTTAAATTAAGCTTTATATCAGTCGTTTTATTGCAATTGCGTCCATCTGAAGCTTTAACATCTCTAATATAGAAATTCTCAACCTTTTTTTGTCGATTTTGTATTCCTAATGTCACTTCTAATACTACACCTTCCGCACTTAACCTTTTGGCTACATCATCATTTTCAATAGTTAAAATATAAATTGGTGATGCAGGCCAACGATCAATCCCTAATTGTTTAAAACCAAGCCTTGTTGTACCTCGAATTTCGAAAGAAAGCTCTGGAAAATCATAGTCAGGATCATCTAAATCAATATCTTGATAATAAATATTCTCTTTTTTTATCATATTTAGATTATCTAGCAGACCAATGTATTTGATTGTTGAATACAAATCCATATTAGATGATCTAAAATAGAAATTAGGTAATCGTAAATTCTTGCTTAAAAAGCACAGCATAGCCCCTACTGCGGCTGTCGTTTTAGGATCATCAATACGTTCTTGTTTATGGAATGGGTACCAGCTACCAGTGTGATATCCGTGTAATGGTAAAATTCGCCCAGCAGGTATTGATAACCGTGATCGAAAATAACTTTGAATACCCGGTAAACGCGAAGGCCGCCCAGTTAACAACAAGACATCACATTGATAACAGCTAATAATTTCTGATAAAGCATCAAACGTTTTACAAATATTGTAATAATCACCACGAATAAATAAGTGATGAATACGCCTTAGATTGATTTCAACATTTAGATCAAGAACAGAAAATTCAGAATTATCTAACGCACGACAAATAGGTTCATTAATAAAATTCAGAACATTACTCGTCATCACATTATTTTGTAATAGCTCGCCAAATGTCATGTTATAAACATGTTGCTCAGCGCGCAATGGATCATAAAGTTCATAGAGTTTTAATACATGTAAACCTACTGGTGTAAATAGTTGTAAAGTTAATTGTTGGCGTAATACCGCATCTTGGATTGAAACCTGCTGAGAACCAATAATTGTAGATAAAATAGGATTAGGGTCAGTAAGTCCCAGTTGTTTTAATCCATTGGTTAACGAAGATAAAACGGTATCTTGAATAATATCAAGTAAAATATCATCACCAGCAACTTTAAATCCATCACGAAAACGTTGTGTTGGTGCAAGGTAAACATTGCTACCACTAAGTTGTTTATTGGTACCGTAGTCAAGTTCATAATCATTAATAACTAAATCAGTAGTACCACCACCAATGTCAACTGTAGCAATAGTTAGCTTTTGCTTATTGGCTTTATCTGGCCGCACCATTGAAGCAATAAATTCTTCTGATCGACCGTTATAATTATTTTGAGTCTCATTAAAGAGATAAACCACTTGGCCGCAGGTTGCTTCGTCCCACTGTACGTACACCTCAGGAATATTAGGCCAAATACTTTTTAACTGTTCAGAATTATCAAAATCAATATTATCGTCAGAATTATCCCAACCTAAGCTCTTCCAAACTAAACCTATAGCTTGATAAACACAACTTTTAAAAATAGCCTGTTCTGGTTTTGGCATTGCTGGAGGAATAGTAAGAATAATTGAACGCAAATTACGAGGTGTTCTGGCATGTTCAAGCTTATTACGCTGAGCAACACTATTTATTTGCATTAAAGCATGCATTAATACTTCGCATAACATAAATGTCATCAGTGAACTACGTGAATATTTCGGGTGAAATACTGGCATTTTACGATCAAACTCTTCCTCAATGTCATTACTGAGAATATGTAATGCTTCACCATACTCATTAATAAGACTAGAAAACGGCTCTGCCGTTGCAAATGGTTCATGATCACTTTTCACATAATGTGAATTAAACCGCCACCCTTGCAAATACTTTTCCTGATCCCACAAATAACGTTTCGGACTTGAAAGCCCTGTTGCCCCTTCATTACCTTCACGACGGCTAGCTAAGCGACTAGCCTCTTTCCCTACTCGGACAATACTTGGCCAACGGAAAGCATCTCGTCGCCCACTTTGCAGAGAAAAATGCTCCTTGCCAAAAAAAGTTTGAGCAAATTCTACTCGACTTTCAAATGGTTCACTATAGATATGTTCAGGCTGAGTCAAGTCACGAATTTCAAGCTCATATCGACGATTTAAGCTATCTTTATCTTGCACGTGATCTTCAATTAATATGCCACAAGTCCTTGAGTTACCCACATCTAAAATCATATCAACTGGGATTGACTTAACTACATCATCTCGATTATTTGAGACAATTTTAATTTTTGGTAACTGTAATGAATCAGTAAGCAAATTAAGAATATTTAAATAATGTCCATAATAAGCTTTATTACTTATTTCTAACTCAATATCATTTTTATGAATTTTTAACCGCTCTGGTTGAGGAGCTAATTCTTGGAATAGGTCTATTAACCAACTAGTAATCCATTTTTGCTCTAAATACCAAGAAACTTGATCCGAACGAGAAGCTAAGTCAAACACAGCACCGGTTTTAACATCATTTTCAGTCGGAGCCAAATAAGCAACATCTTGCATATTAGTAAAAACTTTTGTATCAAAGGCAAACGTAATACGATGAGTATTTCCATCAGGATCTTCTCCTTCAGGAATACTAACAATTCGAACTCGACTCCAGTTATACGGACCTTTATCAAAGCGCTCAGGTGGAATTGCTCTTAAAACTGGAACCGGCAACCAAACACCATCATACAGTTTTACTGATTGCTCAACGCTAATCTCTTGAGTAGGAGTAACAGCGAAAGAAAAATTATCTGGCGCAAAAAACTTACCACTATCGATATCTTCAATTAATCTAACTAAAGCTCCACTTTCGGATGGATCAATAAAACAGCCATTAACCTTACTGCGCCATTGATTATCTTTCCAATCTATTTTTAATGCAAAATCAAGAAATTGAATACCACTATTCATGATAAGTGTCACTTCTTGACCATAGTTGCGTATTTCTGGAAGCATATACAACCCTATTGTTTTTTCATCGTAATTGGGAACGAAATCCCGTTATTATAAATTCCCTGGCAATCAGCTTGATTATTCTTGCCTGGTTTACACTGAATGTTAGGTAATTTATATTTTGTATTATCACTACATATAGCTTCAGTATTACCAGCAATTTTTAAATTAGCATTATTTATACCACTACCGACCTTACCAACACATTTAACACCATCGCTTCGAGTAACGGTAACTTCACCATCACCTTTATTAAAGTTATAACTCAACTGTAATGGTTTGCCTGTTGCTTTATCTTGAATTCCGCCACCGGCCGACCATTGACCATTTAAAAAATCAGTCGAGCCTTGTTTTAATGCATCAGCAGGCAATGCTAAATTTTTTGATTGATTAGCATTTGAATTAGATGTACTACTTTGATCAGCATTACTATTCATAGCATCAGGAGTACTATTTAAATCCGGAGTTGAAGGCACTTGAGATGCTTGTGTATTTTTGTCATCGTTATTCTGCCCATCTTGATTATCTTTTTTATCATCAGATGGATTAGGGGTAGCACCTTGATCGCCTTTATCGCTGTTATCCCCCTTATCGTCTTTATCTACGTTATTTCCTTTTTCATCAGGATTATTTGCTTCAGGAGGCGTAGATTGAGGTTCGGTTTGTGGCTGAGCTGCCGTGCCATCTGGATTTTCATTATTTAGCACGCCTTCATCTGGTGTAATAGACGACACCCCTGAATTATCAACAACAGCCGAATCAGAGGAAGCAGCATTAACAGCCGCAGCATTTGGATCCACAGCAATCGATCCATGTGGTAAATGGCCATTAAGCACATTAACAGGTTTATTATTTACGATGCCATTGGCTTCTAGTTCAGGATCTTTTTTATCTTCTTTATCATTTACTACCGCTGGAAGGCCAACATTATGATCTAAAGATAAATTTGGTTTGACAGGCAAACTTGGGCTCAGCCAGCAACCTCTCAACCAAAATATTGCTAACAACAATAATAACAGAGGTAATAATCCTAATAACCATAACCACCAACGCTTCCACCAAGGTCTACTAACGGCAACACATGGTTCCGTTAGGGTTACGGCTTGGCTCTACGTGCCGAAATGCTTCTAAACAATAAAATGGAGAAGTAGCTTGTGGTGTTTGTGAATCAACAAATCCCCAAAAAGTAATAACAGTTTACCATTAACAATATACACAAACTGATTACTCGGAAATCGGATTGACATCAAATTAGGTTCAAGACGATCAGAGGATTGTTTGGGATCGTAGATTAGGCGACTAAAAAGTAACTGATCCCCCTCTAAATTAGGGTTGCTGGCTAATCGTTGGCCTAAATCAATCACTTTATTCTCAAATTCTTTGAGTAAAACAAGCGCAGATTTTTGTTCTGCTTCACTAGCTGATGTCCACGGAATAATATCATACTGTCCATCAGGCAGATCCGAATCGAAAGGAATATACCAATCAACAATATTACCCTGATCATTACGTTGCGGAATAGCTAAACAATCAGCGTACTGACGCCCTAACTTAACTCGAAACATTTCACGAATTTGAGAAGCGACCAGATAAGCTGCTTTCCCATCATGCCCAAGCATTTAAAGTCTTTTATATCACCACTTCGGAGTAATGTGTTTGCCATATATTCCCTGATATTCCTTTAAATTTCTTATATTTTTTTAATTATTATTTAGTTAAATCAATTCTATCAGAAACATTAAGTAGTTGTCATTGACAACTCCAAATATAATATGATTTTTTTGTCATTCTTCATCCTTTCTATATTATTTAATATGATATATTATTTCATAAAATCAGTAACAAATAAGCTATCAGTATCGATAAATTGAATGATTAACTTGTCAAATTAGGCTTCAAAAACCCCTTTCTGAAGTGACCCCATAAAGTTGGACAAATTAAGCAGCTTGTAAGGCCTGATTTCGGTACTCAACTGGCGTCAGTCCTTTTAATTTAATTTTAATCCGTTTAGTATTGTAGTATTCAATATAGTCTTTCTATTTTTTTTATCAATTCATCGGCATCTTTAAAATGTTTACCATGATACATTTCAGACTTAAATAAACCAAAAAAGTTCTCAATAACAGCATTGTCTAAGCAGTTTCCTTTTCTCGACATACTTTGCTTTATCGCATTGTCAGCAAGTTGTTTTTGATAAATAGGATTTCTATATTGCCAACCTTGGTCACTATGCAGTAAAGGCGTTGTCCCTTTTCTAATCGTGATATCCCTTTTTTAAGCATGTCAGTAACTAAGCTCAAACGTGCGTCTTCGCTATACTATAGGCAATCACTCCTGATTGTACAAATCAATAATAGGTGATAGATAGATTTTTTGTTCATTTACTTTAAATTCGGTCACATCCGTTACCCACTTTTCATTCGGTTTTGACGCGTTAAATTGCCTTCCAAGAGATGATTGGGCGCTGTTTTTCCTATCTCACCTCGGTAGGCTCGATATTTTTTCGGCCTAACTGTCGATTTAAGATTAAGCGCTTTCATTAGTCGTTGTACTGTTTTATGATTAAGTTTGCTTCCTTCTTGGTTAAAGCTAAATGAATACGGCGATAACCATAACAACCTTTATGTTCGTCGTAAATTGCTTTAATTCGCGCTAATTCATATTCATAAGCACGGGGGCTTTCAGCTGTTTACATGATAATAAAATACACTTTTAGGCAACTGTAATGTCGATAGTAAATGCTTTAAGCTATGCTCATGTTTAAGTGCTAAGACAATTAATGTTTTTTCTTTGCTTGTTTCTGTTTTGCTTGCCTCAGCTCTCCAACTTTTTTAGTACTGCATTCTCCGCTCGTAAATAAGCAACTTCTTCTCTTAATTCTTCAATTGTTTTTTCTTTATTATCTTTTGCTAAAGTAATTCGTGCTGGTTTCATTGGTGGTTTTCCTTTAGATTGAGTCTCAAGCCCAAGGAGTCCTTTTTCTCGATATCTTTCAAGCCAAACAAATAATATCCCAGGTGAGACTAAATTTAGCATGGCACTTGTATGCCCGATAGACCAACCATTTGCCCACATTACATTTTAGCGCTTCTAATTTCGCTTGCCCGTTACGAAAATGTGGCGTGGGTTGAAAGCATTATCACCATGAATCTCCACCACCTGAGACCAATATCTTATTTGGCGACGAGGGATGGAATTTTTTTTGATAGTGTTGCCGACGATATTCCTGATAAGAATTCATTAGCTACGGTAATTTTAACTCTCGACTGTATTTTAACATAAAAAACCTCCTATAGTTGGAAGTCCAACTATTGGGGGTCACTTCATTCCTCACCTTTTTTTGGATGATATTAAAAGATCTGAATATCTATCTAATCAGAATATCTACCTACTTAGCACCGACATAATTAAGGCTGCCGCAAGACTCATAAACAACGACAGCGACAGAATTAGACAAATTCATACTTCGGCTATTGGCCGTCATCGGGATTCGGATTTTTTGATCGTCAGGCAGTGCATCAAGCACTTTTGCCGGTAAACCTCGGGTTTCTGGGCCAAACATCAAAAAAATCACCATGTTTATAACAGACCTCGCTGTGTGGCTTTTGACCTTTCGTCGTGAGGGCATAAACTTGAGAAGCTAAATCCAGCTGATTCTCATCTAAAAAATGCTCAAGATTTCTATAACGTTTTACATCAACAAATTCCTGATAAATCAAGCCCTGCTCGTCTCAATTTTTTATCATCCCAATTAAAACCCCATTGGCTCAATAATATGCAAATTAAAACCGGTATTTGCACATAAACGAATGATATTGCCTGTATTAGCAGGAATTTCAGGCTCAAATAAAACAATATTTAAAGGTGCATTTAACACAATGATTTCTCTTAACCGTTAATATTTTTGAAGAGGCAATACTATCACAATTCTAAGCCCACCTAAGTGACTTTTCTCGGCTTTAACAGAACCATGATCTCGAGTAATAGCATTAGAAACAATAGCCAGTCCAAACCTGTACCGCCAGACTCACGATCTCGCGCTTCATGAGTGCGATAAAATGGTATAAAAATTTGCGCTAACTCATTATCTGCAACACCTGGTCCATCATCATCAATAGTAATCATCACCGACTGTTGTTGGATAACAAAATTGACATCAATCTTTTGATTTGAATAACGAAAAGCATTCCTTACCACATTCTCAAGTGCACTACATAACGCCATTGGGTAACACAAAATAGTATGGCTAGTTGGGGGATTTTGATAGAAAACTGTTTAGCGATTTGAGTTGCTTCAAACATCGCATTATCCAACACATTTTTAAATCACTCATCTAACTTTTTATATTCACGAACTTCATTATTATCATGCTGATTTCTTGCTAATGACAACAAATCACCAATCATAGAATCAAGCTTCAACGCTTCATTACTTATTCGCAAAACCTCGCTACTTTCGCCTTGCTTACGACGCAACAGTGAAGTTGCCAACTGCAATCGAGTTAATGGTGTACGTAACTCATGAGAAATATCAGAAAACAAGCGTTGTTGTAACTCTTGCATTCTTTTCAACTCTCTAAGCATATGGTTAAAACTTGCACCCGTTGCTTTATACTCATATGAACCAACATTTTCAAGTTCCGGCCACTGCTGTAAATTACCTTTTGCGACTTGCTCGGCAGCTCGCCTTAAACCTCGTGCTGGCTTAGCAATACTCCAAGATAACCACAACAAAAATGGTGAACTAGTCAACATAGTCAGCGCTAAAAGTAAGAAAGGGTGATCAAAAATAAAATTAACAAACTGCGACTGAACATCAGATGCCGGTTGCAATAGATACAATTGATATTCTTCATTAACATAATGAAGTAAGAAAGGACCTATAATCTCCTGAGTATCATAAATTTTCTTAGCTGGGTCATCAACATCATGCGACTTTTCACTAAAACTTTTTACTAAATCAATATTTTCAGTATCCGCCGTAATAATCTGTTGATTTGGAGTCACAATAAATAACACTTGCCCAACTTTTTGATGATTATCCATTACAACAATAAATCTCATCCACCAACGAAAACTATCTTTAGGAATCTTAGTCAAATCCTTCTCAATTTGACTTGCCAAAATATTGCCACTCTCTTTATCCTTATTTGTTAAATACGTTAAATTTCGGGAATCAAGTTTCGGCAATGCCATGACAAGAATAAGAAAGAAAGCTATCGTAAATAAGAATATTGTAAAAATTCTTATTGTTAAACGATCAAAGATCCACATATATTCTTACCACATAAAAAAAGATTTAACTTTGTAATGCATCATCATTGCGATCTACAACAAATAAATATCCTTTTGTACGTAATGTCTTAATCCACGGCAGCCCATCACTACGAGGAGGCAGTTTTCTACGCAAATTAGAAACATGAACATCAATCGAACGCGCTAATGGTAAAAACTCTTTACCCAATACGTTTTCACTTAAAACGTCTCTAGAAATGATTTTTCCTGCATTTTCTAAAAGCTGTAATAATATTTGAAACTCAGTGCCCGTTAAATCAACATACTCATTATCAAATAAAACTGACTGCTGTTTTCGATTAACGACAAGTTTATCAATGGTATATCGAGCTAACTGTTCAGCAGAATTATCCCAACGTCTTCGGCGCAAAAGTGCGTTAATTCGAGCAACCAGTTCCTTGTCGTTAAAAGGTTTTAAAATATAATCATCAGCGCCAAGCTCAAGCCCAGTAATTTTGTCAGACTCATTATCTTTAGCTGTTAAAAAAATAACTGGAACGGTATATTTATTTCTGAGTTGAGACAACACACTTAGCCCATTCATTCCCGGCATCATAATATCGAGCAGAATAAGATCAACACTATTATCAAACTTATCTAAAGCCTCAACGCCATCATTAGCGACTACAACATCAAACCCTTCTAATACCAATAATTCGCATAACATTGAAGCAATTTCTGGATCATCATCAACTACAAGCAATTTGTTCATTACCATCCTCACTAACTAACAAATTTATATTTCTTTTATACTTTTAAAATAGTATATAGATAAAATGCGAAAATAGAGTAAATAATTGTTAAGATTTATCGCTTAAACACCTTCACATTACTAAATCCTTGTTCAATTAGATAAAGTGCCTGCAATTTACTCATAACACCTTTTGCACAATACAACAAATAATGCTTTGATTGATCAAGATCGCCAAATTGCGTCGCCAATTTATAAAATGGAATAAGCTTCACTTCAACATTATCAATTTCTAATGGACTATCCTCTTGCTCTTCAGGCGATCGAATATCAATTATTACTTGATTATCTTCCAATGTCGTAACCGTATCGACTTGTATAATCGTATTATCGGTTTGCTTCGCAATTTCACGAATATCAATATTTTCAGCTTCATCAACGGCCTTATCTAAAATAGAAAAATCAAAATGTTGCTCTTCTGCTTCTATTTTTTCCTTCACCGCTTTTACTGTCGGACTTTTCGAAATCACACCACAAAATTCAGGCATCGTTTTAGCGATATCCTCGGTACCTATCTGACGGGCAAGATTAATAATCGTTTCTTTATCATATGTAATAAGTGGGCGTAAAACCAACGTATCACTCACATTATCGATTAAACGCAAATTAGTTAAAGTTTGACTCGATACTTGCCCTAACGCTTCCCCTGTCACTAACGCTTCAACATGATAACGCCTTGCAACTTTAGATGCGGCACGAATCATCATCCGCTTTAACACAACGCCCATTTGCCCATCATCAATCTTTTCAAGGATCTCACCAACAACATCGGAAAAATTAATAGCAATAAAACGAACTTTATGCGAACTGCCAAATTTTTCCCACAGATAATGCGCCATTTGCTTAACGCCGATTTCATGCGTTTTACCGCCTAAATTAAAAAAGCAATAGTGGACTCGACAACCTCGGCGGATAAACATATAACTCGACACGCCCGAATCAAACCCACCAGAAATAAGCGAAATAACATCTTCCTGAGTACCAGTCGGGAAACCGCCAATCCCAGCATGTCGCGCCTTAACTAACAAAAGCTTATCATTATCTATCTCAAGATTAACGGTCACATCAGGGCGCGTTAATTTTACTTTAGCGGTTGCAACATATTGATTAAGCCCACCACCAACATAACGCTCCACCTCAATAGAGGTAAACGCATGTTTGCCCCGTCGCTTAACTCTTACACAAAACGTTTTATTTTCAATTAAAGGCGCATAATGATTAAATGCCTTCTCATAAATATCATGCAAATCAACAAAAGTCAGCTCTTCAACCGCCAAAACATGATGAATACCCGGAATCCGAGTTAACAACGCCAAAATTTGATCTTCACTATTTTCGACTTTAGGGCGAACTTCAATAAAGTCCCAATGGCGAATAACGGCAACATCGCTGATGTGGTGTTTTAAGATGTTGCGGATGTTGCTGGTTAATATTTTAATAAAACGCAAGCGGACAGATTCGCTTTTAATCGTGATTTCAGGAAAGAGTTTGACAATAAATTTCATAATAAACCGAGTTCGCCATAAAAACCGATATTATACTGCTTTTTAGGACTACTTGGCTAGATTTAGGTTTTTTGGGGATTTTCGAGGTTTTTTCCCCCCGTAAAAAACACCGCTCCTCACTTTTTTGCTGACGTTAAACTGCCATTACAGCAGTTTAATGTTTGTGGTAAGCGTTATTTTTCGGGATAAAGCATGAACGGTACTTTTTGGTATTGTTTCGTTTTTTTGTTCCATTCTTCTATTTTGAAAACACAAAGGAATTTCTTTTCGTCATCTGTTCGTTTAGCGCCAATGGATAATAAGTAATCTTTGTTTGCCTCGGGAATAAAGAAGAATTTTTTGTAACTCCATTTGCACGTAACTGATTCGGTATAACCGCTACGGAACCAACCTGGTTCAACTCTTTTACTTTTACCAAGCCCTACTTGAAAAATGAAAGGTTTTTTCGGCACAATATTGATTTGATTCAGCGGCTTAACAAAATCATCCGAAGGAACAACAACATCTTGTATATCCAAAACTTTATTAGCATAATAACTGTCACCAAACCGGAAAGAGTTTAAGCGCCCTTTCTCATCTTTGTTTTCTTGATCATATACCTCTAATCCAGAAGAATAAAAATCACTTTCACCAAATTGAATAACGGTAAGTCGAGATTTTGGCTGATTTCCTTTAGGCTCAACATCAGAATAGTTACGAAGTTTAGCTAAAAATGTATCACGAGATGTAGAATGATTATTTTGCACACACGATACGATAAGTAGCGCAAATACTGACAGAGATAACAATTTGAAAGATTTAAACATTTTTATTCCTTATATTTCATATCGGTTTAATAGAATAATATATATATATCAAGTCAGTTAAAGGACTTCTTTAACATCAACTTGGCATATTTCTTTCCCCGAGTCTAACTGACTTTTATGAAAGTAAAAAACATAATTTTTATTAAGCTCTGGATTAAATTTGTAATCAATAGAACATGTTTTACCCGGGGAGATTATTGCCGCAGCCATACCTTCAAATCTAATAATATGAGGTTCGTGTCGCATATAAAAAGAATATACAGTTTTTCCCTTAAAATCATCGGGTATAGCAAATCCAAAATCAATTTTTTTTGATGGAAATGAGTAGGCATTGGTGTTTTCTTTTGCTACATATTTTACTGCAGGTTTGTCAGACGAATCACGATAATCATAGATATCATAGCCATCCAATCCATTTGTTATAAATACCACCTTAACTTTATTTTCTTCTGAAGCTGGCGATTGATAATCAGAATATTTATTAAACTGAAATGTCTTCTTCTGCCAATTGTCATATGACCACCCAGCATTATACATAGAACCACACCCTAGTAACTGAGTCGAAAGAAAAGCTATCATAATTGATAATGCTATTTTTTTCATTTTTGTATTTCCTTATCATAAATTGGTTATTACTTTTAATTTTTCTATCTGTTTATTACGCACTCATTTCCCGTTTTCTAAATATATATAATTATACGGTGTTATAAGTTTATATCTAGAATCAAAAAGGCTGCAAGGTTGGAATTTATGAACAATAAAAATAACGGTTGTAGATAGTGTCCCCTGTGCACATAGGGAACACACTTTGCGTGGCCATAAAAATAGCCGTGTTTGCGGTTTGTAAATCTAAATGTTTTTAAACTTGGGCTTTAGTTTGCTCGCCCACGCTGTGAGCGAGGGGTTGCGCCTTGCGATGCAACCCTTTCTTTAATCACCTCGGCGATATTAGTCCATATTGGCCTTGGTGCCCCAAGGACTAAGAAATAAGGACTAAGGTCTAAGGTCCGAGGCGCAAACACCGCAAGTGCTGTAGCTCGGGCTGAACCAATAGATGTTGCCATTGCCCGAGTGCACAGCGAACTGGTTGCTACCCGTAGCATCGCCCGTCCAGAAGTCGCAGTTGGCAAAGCTGGCACCGGGGTAAACGTCCATGCGGCCCCACTCGGAAAAAAAGCCTGCATCAATATGACGCATGTAATTGTTGTTAGAAGATGATGGAGTAGCGCTGACTGAACCCTGACACCAAGAACCACTGTTTTGACCAGTACAAGCCGCGTTGGTTAAATCCCTTACCATTGGCATCTGATAACCTATACTAGAACACCATGCATTTTGAGTAGCATAATTCCTGCTACTATTTCCCCTGTTGACGAACCACTGCTTTAACTCAAATCCATAAGTGATAATAGCGCGACCACTACTATCTCGGCCGACTAACTCAAAGGTCGCAGGCAAAGATGGACGAGGTATATTACCCGGAGAAGAAGAACTTATTTGCGATGAAGTGGCAACAGGACCAACTAGCGTAGCACGCACGGTTGTTGCTGATGTTACGCTGAGCTTGACGGTTATACCACTTGGATGGACAACATCAGGCCAAGTTAACGATGTTGCGTCTACACCACCTATATCTAAATCAAAGTATAAATTATGGGCGCCAGTAGTAGGAAAGTTTCTGTAATAGCCTGATGATTCTGTAGACTGGGTGAGGAAACCCTTAACTGGATTCCAGATGGCAGGAGGGCCTGCGTAATTACCTGTAGCTAAAGTCATATCTGGCTTAGCAAAACACACCGCTGGCGATGCCTTAGGACTGATGTAATAAGTCGCAGAACGAGCACTAAAACTACGGCTCTTAGGAAAACCGTAACGCGTACTTAATGTCCCCCCTGAACTGGATAAAGTGACTTTATAAGGCGCGTTACATATTGTCAATGTGTCTCGCCTGTCGACGGCATGACCCGCTTTATCGACGATAGATAACGTTAAACTCCCTGTAGCAGTAACACCACCACTACCCTGTCCATCTCCATCATCATCTCTCCAATAATTATTGGGTGGGCCAATGAGCGTACTTAAGGCGACTGAACCCGTATTTGTTGGCACGAACATGCCTATGTGGGTGAAATTGATATTAGCATACTGCAACTGGATTGGATTTGATGCACTAGATGTGTTGGTACTAGGCTGAATACGTGTACCACTAGGCAAGGTTATCGACAACAACTCGTCAACGTTAGTTGCCCGAGTACGACCTCCATCAAAAGTCAAATACGGCGCACTACCATTGATGACGTTACGCGTTACTTGGGTTGTTAATGCTTGGCTGCTGAAAGCGGAGAACAACAATAAGACTGATGATAACGCTGGCACGATCCGACGGGGAAAATGTGATCGCCAAAATGATCGGGCGGCATTTTTTGATCCGAAAGATCGGCGGAAAAATAAGGATCGGTCACCAAATAAACAACTATACTCGGTATTGGCTATATTTAAAGTATAGTTTGGCCAGGTGGTCTGTGGTCTGTGGTCTGTGGAAAATTATAAGGCATCTGCAATTCCTTGTCAAGCTATTTTACTGTTTTATTTCATTTTTTGCTTTTTGATCTTGTTTTGATCGGTTTCTGATCTTATTTTGATCGCTCTGCACCAAAACTCACTCAGTACATCGTCAAAAAGTATAAAATCACAAAAAAATCACCGCAACTTTTTTTTAAACGTTTTTGTAATTTTTTGTAAAGAAATGTAAAGAGTAGCCCGTTTGGGGGTAGTTGGGTGGTTTGGATTGGTGAGCTTGCTCAAATGCCAGCACATTGCAACGCGCAAATTTGGAGCTTGGCTTAAACTTCGGCAAAAAACCATGTTTTTGCTGGTTTTGCCCCCTCAAAAACCCCTTTCCTCACCTTTTTTGGGTGCTTGGTAAGTTTGGATGGTTTAGGTGAGTGGTTGGTTAAAGCATCAATACTGTCGATTTGAGGCAACTCGCTTCGCAACCCAATCGCGATGAGTTTCCATTTTGTTTGTTAATGTTATGATAATGAATACAGTACTTGCTTATCATGCCAGTTTGCGAAACAATGTTAATAATGTTAATTATTGTGCTATAGGAATTGATAGTGAATGATACAAAAATAGCTGTTAACCCAAATATGTTATGGCAAACCATTCGGCAAGAAGCCTCAGCATTAGTTGAAAGCGAGCCGATGCTAGCTAGTTATTTCCACGCCACTTTACTAAATCATGAAAATCTGGGTGATGCATTAAGCTATATTTTAGCCAATAAGCTTGTTTCTCAGGTTATGCCTGCGATTGAAATTCGTGAAATTGCTCGACAGGTTTATCAAGCCGATGAACACATTATTCAATCAGCAATACGCGATATTATGGCTGTCTATATTCGTGATCCTGCTACTAATTATTATTCAACACCACTGCTTTATTATAAAGGTTTTTTATCATTACAAGCATATCGGATTGCCCATTGGCTTTGGATGCAAGATCGTAAATCATTAGCTATTTTTTTACAAAGCCAAATTGCGATAGTGTTTGGCGTTGATATTCATCCCGCTGCTCAAATTGGGTGTGGTGTGATGTTTGATCATGCGACAGGGATTGTGATTGGTGAAACAGTGGTGATTGAAAATGATGTTTCTATCTTGCAATCAGTAACATTAGGTGGAACAGGAAAAGAACATGGAGATCGGCACCCTAAAATACGCGAAGGCGTCATGATTGGGGCTCACTCCACAATTTTAGGTAATATTGAAATCGGTAAAGGTGCTAAGATTGGGGCCGGTTCAGTGGTTTTAGAACCCGTTCCTGCGCATACAACGGTTGCTGGAGTGCCAGCGAAAGTTGTTGGTTGTCCTGGTTGTGATAAACCGGCATTAAATATGGATCAAGATATCTAAGTTTTATAAATATGGTAAAGAACAAACAAATTTAACTATAGCCGAATCTGCATGGCAATTGGTTAATATTTTTCTTGGTTGACGAGCCACCAATATAGCCATCATTCGACCGATGGGAAATATTAGTATTGCAAAGTAAAAATGGTAATACAACTAAATACTACCCCATCGTATTTCACAACAAATAACCAAATTGATTGGCTATATTTTCCATGAAATTATCCTCTGTAAAAATAACAGAAATAACTTAGGTGAATAATTACTATCAATTTGGTTTAAACTAATTGTTTTGCGAGTAAAGCCCAACGGGTTTCAAAGTTTGTTGTCGGTAGATATTTAAAACCAGAACGAGAGTAACGCACCATCATTCCTTCACAAAAGGCAAGTAGCTGACTAGATAAAATACGCTCATCAGTGGTAAAGGCCACGCCTTCTCGAATTTTTCGTTCTCGTATAACTTGTTTGATCTGCGTTTCAATTCGTTCAAATAATTGACTAATTCGTTCTTGTAATTGGTCTTGTTCAAACATTAACGCATGCCCAGTCATAATTCGTGTTAATCCAGGATTTCTTTCAGAAAATCCAAGTATTAGGGCTAAAATAAGTTGAAGCCGAGTAAATGTTTTCGGTTCTTCTTGTAAAATCACATTGATGCGCGAAAGTAAAATGTCTTCAATATAAACAATTAAACTTTCAAACATTTTAGTTTTGCTTGGAAAATGTCTATACAATGCCGCTTCAGAAACGCCAACCGTTGCCGCTAATTTAGCTGTGGTTATTCGTTGTGTTCCTTCGTTAGATTCAAGCATCGTTGCCAATGCTTGGAGTATATCATCTTTACGATTTTTATTTTTGCTACTCACGATTATTTCTTACCTGAATGCCCAAATCCACCTTCACCACGCGTTGATTCGATAAAATCATCAACAATGTTAAATTCTGCTTGAACGACTGGCACAATAATTAATTGCGCTATACGATCACCTTGTTCAATAACAAATGGCGTTTGACTTCGGTTCCAAATTGGAACAAATAATTGTCCTTGATAATCGGAATCAATTAAACCAACTAAATTACCAAGTACAATACCGTTCTTTGAGCCAAGCCCTGAACGTGGTAACACGAGTGCAGCTAAGCTAGGATCAGCAATATGCATTGATAAGCCCGTTGGGGTTAAAATCGTTTCACCTGGCTTTATTTCGGTCGTTTTGTCAAACATCGCTCTTAAATCAATACCTGCCGAACCTTCTGTTGCATAAGTTGGTAGTGGGAACTCGTTACCTAAACGTTTATCTAATACTTTAATATCAATTTTTCTTTTCATTATGACTCACTTTGTATCGTGTTATAACTGCTTGAAGTAATTGTTTGGCTAATTGCTGTTTACTGCTTAATGGTAGCGTTTGTTCGCCATTTTGCCAATAAAGAGTTAATTCATTGTGCTCAGAATTAAATCCTATTGTTTGGTTTGAAACATCATTAGCACAGATCAAATCTAAGTTTTTAGTCGTTAATTTTTTTAGTGCATAATCTTTGATATTATTGGTTTCAGCAGCAAAACCAACGACAAATGGACGATGTTTTTTTAACGCAGCAATGCTGGCAACAATATCAGGATTTTTAATTAGTTTAATAACAAGTTCGTTATTATTATCTGTCTTTTTAATTTTTTCTTTGGCTATCGTTTCCGCTCGGTAATCAGCAACAGCAGCACAAGAAATAAAAATTGATGATTTTTGAGCAAGCGTTAATGCTACATTATACATTTGGTTAGCACTTTTTACATTAATGCGATTAACATTGTTGGGCGTTGGTAAATTAACTGGTCCGCTAATTAAGTTCACTGTTGCCCCCATTTCCACAGCAGCTTGAGCAATAGCAAAACCCATTTTACCTGAGCTATAGTTACTGATATAACGTACAGGGTCAAGCTCTTCAATAGTGGGGCCGGCAGTAATGGTGACCGTTGTTCCCGCAAGCGTTGCGGTTGCTAAAAAATGATTTTCAATATTCTCGACAATTGTTGCTGGTTCAATCATTCTTCCTGGGCCAAAATCACCACAAGCTTGAAAACCATCATCTGGACCTAAGATCAATGTATTACGTGAAGTTAAAGTCGCTAAATTGTGTTGAGTTGCAGCAGCTTTGTACATTTGTTGATTCATAGCGGGGGCTATTGCGATCTTAGCTGGCGTTGCAAGGCAGATAGTCGATAAAAGATCATCAGCAATACCATTTGCCATTTTCGCAATAATATTAGCGGTAGCTGGCGCGATTAAGACTAAATCAGCCCATTTAGCTAATTCAATATGATTCATTGAAAGTTCAGCAGAAGGATCGAATAAATCACTTGATACCGTATTTCCAGACAGAGCTTGCAACGTCATTGGTGTAACAAAATGACTCGCTGATTCTGTCAAGACAACATGTACCTGTGCACCCGCTTTTTTTAGATGACGAACCAGATCAGGACATTTATAAGCGGCAATACCACCCGTTATCCCTAATAAAATATGTTTACCAGATAGGCTCATGATCTCGTTATTCTCCCATCCAAAATTAAAGGCGTTATATTACCATAATTAAATCAGATAATAAGTAACTCTTTCGCATTGGCAAGTGTCGCTTCTGTAATTTTATCCCCACCTAACAATCGAGCAAGCTCATTTAAACGCCCATGTTTATCTAGTTTTTTCATATCTGTTGATGTTTGTTTACCGTTGGTTTGTTTACTGACAAAATAGTGCTGATTAGCTTGTCCTGCTACTTGTGGTAAGTGCGTAACAGTAATAACTTGTGTTGATTGCCCAAGCTCTCTTAATAGCTGCCCTACTTTGGCGGCAGTTGGTCCGCTGATACCGACATCAATTTCATCAAAGATTAACGCAGGCGTATCCATTTTTTTTGCCGTTAACACTTGAATGGCTAAAGCAATTCGGGATAATTCGCCACCCGATGCAACTTTAGCCAGCGGTTGTGGATTTTGGCCAGCATTAGTGCTGACTAAAAATGTTACTTGATCAGCCCCATCGCTGTTTAATCGATTTTCGTCAAAAGCAATATCTATACTCAATTGTCCATTTGGCATAGATAATTCATGCATCGTTGCGGTCACGTTTTTCGCTAACGTTTTACTGATTGTTAAGCGTTTTTGGTGTAATTTAGCCGCAATTTCAATAGCAATTTGATGATATTTTTTTATATCTGTTTTCAGTTGCTCGCTTTGCTCATCTTGTTGATTAATTTGTTTAAATTCAGCTAACAAATTTGATGTAATTCGGGTAGGGTTTCGGGAGATACATGATGTTTGCGAGCCAAAGCAATTTGCTTTGAAATTCGCTGTTCAAGTTGCATGGCGCGAGCAGGATCAAGTTCTAAACGCTCGCTATAGTGACGCAGTTCATCACTTGCCTCTTTAATTTGGATAGAGGCTTCTTCTAACAGGTTATAAACGCTATTTAAGCAAGGGTCGAGTTCAGCTAGTTCTTGAACGCTATTTTTTATACTGCTTAGTAAGTTATTAACATTATAATCATCAGCTTCATCTAATAGCATGACTGATTGTTGGCTAAGGTTAATTAATTGTTCACTGTTTGATAGCCGTTTGTATTCTTCATCAATTTGTTGATATTCCCCTTCGATTGGCGAAAACTCATTAAGCTCTTTTAGCTGATATTGCAAAAGTTGCATATGTGCATCACTTTCTTGCCGTGATGCTTCGTATTGTTGGTAAGTGCGCATGGCATCTTTCCATTGCTTATAAGCTTGGTGCATTTGCGTTAACAGGGCTGGTTCATTCATATAATGATTCAGTAACAACTGTTGATAGTCACTGCGCAAAAGCCGTTGATGTTCATGTTGCCATGAATTTGAATGAGCATCTGCCCCAAATCTTTTAATTGCGAAATAGGTACTGCACGACCATTAATAAAAGCCTTGGAACGTCCATCTTGATTAATAACGCGCCGTAAAATACATTCATTGCCTTCATCAAGTTGGTTTTCACTGAGCCAAGCAAAAGCAGCTGGGGTATCATCAAGTACAAAACTTGCAGAAATATCAACGCGATCAGCACCATGGCGAATCGATGAGGCATCGGAACGATTGCCTAAACATAATCCCAATGCATCAATGGCAATCGACTTCCCTGCACCCGTTTCACCGGTAATAGCGGTCATACCTGTTGTAAAATCAACTAACAGCTGATCGACAATAGCAAAATTGTTAATAGTAAGTTGAGTTATCATAATAATTAAATACAGCTGATTAAAATTAGTACGAGTATATCAACAAAAGCACTGTAAATAAATACAGCAATTTAAATAAAATAACGATTTTTTTGTTATCTTAAACAGAATTATTGCACTTTCTGGCTTTTTGTTAGTTTTTAGATCTTATTTATATTATATCTGTAGACATAGCCATAAAGCATTCTGTAGCTATTATTAAGCGAGACTTGTTTAATTCTTGTTTATCTTTATTTGTTGCTCAATTCTTCCTACGTATGCTGTTTTTATTGCGATTTTTATATTATTTTCTATTCTTTCCATGCTTTTTGCGTCATTAATTTCTTTCATCATGTTGTTAATTGGTACAAAAATAATAAAAGAAAACAGTAGTGCTACAGCAACATAATCAGTTCTACCTTTATGCTTTTTTAATAGGATGTAAAAAATATTCACAATACAATTAAAAATGAACAAAACAATAATAATGAAATTGATAATTTCCTGTGGAGATATTGTGCCGATTCCATTATAACCCAAACTCGGGTAGATAAAACACACTTCTAAAAAATAAAGCACGTAAAGAAAATAAACCATACTTAAACCCGATAACAAAATCTAAAAACTTTTTTATATTATATTGTTATCAATAAAAATACTAATTAATTATGGGCTATAAAAATACCGTTTATAAAAATTTAACGGATTATTTTTAATAAATGGCACTTTCTATTATTTCAATCATGTTTACCGTTAGCTAATTCTTGCTATTCTTCTTTTATCTAAAATTACAGTGGAGTATACTTTAAGTACCTCTTCTTTTAACTATGGGAAAACCAATATGTTCGGCAATAAAACAAATCGCCAAATAATTATTTGGACAACTATCATTGGCGGCTTTTTCAGTTCATTAGTAAAATGGGGTTCAGAGGTTAATATGCCTCCTCGTGTACCAGGTGAAATATCGCCACCAGCAGCGCACATTGATGCATGGCTTGGTTGGTTAGGTATTAATTCCCATTCACTTGATTATATTTATCAAGGCGCAAGTGTTTTAGGGGCGGTAACACTTTATCACTGGCTATTTAGTTTCGCTTTTGCCTTTGTTTATGTTGCTGGCGCATATTATTGTAATAAAATCCGCTTATGGTATGGTGCATTATATGGCATTATTATAACTGTTGTTATGCATGGTTTTTTAATTCCGTTACTTGGCTTTCGTCATCCTGCTTATGATGCGGAAGGGACTGTGGGTTGGTTATGGAATTTAAATGGTTATGAGCTTTGGAGTGAAATTCTGGGCCATATTTATTGGGGAGCATCAATCGAAGTGTGTATGATTGCGGTATTAGCCCATTTTTCAAGACCAATTCATGGTAAGTGGCGTCAATAATTGATTTAAATTTAGATCAGTTCATGTTAGATCCTGCTATTAAGCTATAGTGGGATTTTTTATTCTATTTGATATAGAAAAAAACTATATCAACCAATAAAAAACTAGAATTATTCAATATCATTTTTTTTTGTTATCTTTTTATCACTAAAGAAAATAAAAATGGATAAAAAGGAAATAAACATGAATACTGCTGTTATTGGATATCCTCGAGTTGGTAAGCTTCGTGAACTTAAATTTGCAACAGAAGCTTATTTCAAAGGTAATAAAACTCAAGCTGAATTATTAAATGAAGCCAAAGCGCTACGAGCCGAGCATTTAAAACAACAAGCCGATCAAAAAATAGCTTTCATCTCATCTAATGACTTTTCATTTTATGATGCGGTATTAGATACAGCATGTTTACTTAATGTCATTCCAAAACGTTACCAAGATTTAGGCTTACCTGAACTTGACCGCTATTTTGCCATGGCGCGTGGTTATCAAGGTGAAAAAGGTGATGTACGTGCGCTTGCTATGAAAAAATGGTTTAATACCAATTACCACTACTTAGTGCCCGAAATTGAAGATTCAGTAGAAATTAAATTAGCTGGTACTAAACCTTTTGATGAATATCAAGAAGCCAAAGCGTTAGGCGTACAAACCAAACCAGTGGTGATCGGTGCATTAACCTTTTTTAAATTAGCTCAGTATTTAGGTAATAAACAGCTTGTTGATTTTAAAGCTGATATTATTAAAGCTTATCAAGACATCATCCAAAAATTTACTGCACTTGGTGCTGAGTGGATCCAAATTGATGAACCCATTTTAGTGACAGATCTGAATAAGGACGATATTGCGCTATTTGCAGAGCTTTATCAGGCCATTTTATCGGTTAAAGGGCAAACCAAGATTGTTCTACAAACCTATTTTGGTGATGTACGTGACTGTTATAAAGAGCTTGTTGCTTTACCTTTTGATGGTATTGGCCTTGATTTTGTGGAAGGCAAGCAATCATTAACATTGCTTGAAAATAATGGTTTCCCATCAGATAAAATATTATTTGCAGGTGTTGTAAACGGGAAAAATATTTGGAAAAATAATTATTCAAAAACCTTGGCATTACTTGGTAAAATCAAACAAAAAGCAACCAAGATTGTTATTAATACCTCATGTTCACTATTGCATGTGCCTTATACCCTGCAAAATGAAACTAAATTAACGATTCAACAACGTGCATATTTTGCTTTTGCACAAGAAAAGCTACAAGAACTTGCTGAACTTGGTCAGCTATTTAATGAAGCAAATCCAGATAGCCATGCAGCTTATAAAGCTAATCAGACACTATTTACGCGTGAACGCGAAGGTGCAAATCAAACTGTTCGACAAAAAGTTGCTGCATTAAAAGAGTCGGATTTTACTCGCTTGCCTGAATTTTCGGTGCGTGAAGCAGCACAGAAAAAAGCCTTTAATTTACCATTATTGCCAACAACCACAATTGGTTCATTCCCGCAAACGCCTGATGTACGTTTAAACCGTGCTAAATTCAAAAAAGGGGAAATTTGTTTGAATGAATACACTGAGTTTAACCAACAAAAAATTGCTGAATGCATTAAATTACAAGAAGAAATTGGCATTGATGTGTTAGTGCATGGTGAATTTGAACGTAATGACATGGTCGAATATTTTGGTGAAAGTTTAAATGGCTTTGTCTTTACTGAAAAAGCATGGGTACAATCTTACGGTACACGGTGTGTTAAGCCACCGATTGTTTGGGGAGATATTTCACGTTCTAAGCCAATTACCGTTGAATATTCAAAATATGCTCAAAGCTTGACGGATAAGCCTGTTAAAGGCATGTTAACAGGGCCGGTGACTATTCTAAATTGGTCATTCCCACGTGAAGATATTTCCCAAAAAGAATCGGTGTATCAAATAGCATTAGCAATTGGTGATGAGGTTTTAGATCTTGAAGCGGCTGGCATTAAAATCATCCAAATTGACGAAGCCGCTTTAAAAGAAAAATTACCACTGCGTAAAGCGGATTGGAATAGTGAATATCTTGATTGGGCGATTCCGTCATTTAGATTAGTACATAGCAAAGTTCAAGCTGATACCCAAATTCATACCCACATGTGTTATAGCGAATTTGCCGACATCATTAAAGATATTGATGCAATGGATGCTGATGTTATCTCGTTTGAAGCGTCTCGTTCTAATCTACAGTTAATTGATGTGCTTAAAGCTAATCATTTTAAAACTGAAGTTGGACCTGGTGTTTACGATATTCATTCGCCGCGTGTTCCACCTGTGGCTGAAATTAAAGCAACCATTGAAAAATTATTGGCAAAAATTGATAAGCAAAAATTATGGATTAATCCAGACTGTGGTTTAAAAACACGCGGTGAAAAAGAAGTGGTAGAAAGCTTACAGCACCTTGTTCAAGCCACATTAGAAGTAAGAAAGACACTTAATTAATACTGTTTTGAAAGCTATTAGCTTTATTTGACTAATTACCGCCGCCTCTATTCACGGCGGTAATGTCAATCAAAATCAATAGCAAGAATGGATGATACTAATGAAAACAAATTTACTCTTTAACAAAAAAACAGTGTTCTCATTTGAGGTCTTTCCACCTAAAAAAACCTCACCGTTAGAAACAATTTATAGTACGTTACGTGAATTGGGCTATTTTAAACCTGACTTTATTAGTGTTACCTACGGTGCTGGTGGTAGCTTGAATGGCCAAACTACCATTGATATTGCACATTCGGTCAAACACACTTATGGTATTGAAAGTGTCGCCCATTTGCCGGGAATCAATTTTGATAAAGCCGAAATGTTAAAAATCCTTCATGATCTTAAATGTGCAGGGATTGATAATGTGCTTGCCTTGCGTGGTGATATAAATCCAAATGTGAAACCCAAAGATGATTTTCACTTTGCCTGTGAACTTGTTTCTTTTATCAAAGAAAATGGGGATTTTAACGTAATTGGTGCGTGTTATCCAGAAGGACACCTTGAAGCTACAACAATAAAACAAGATTTAATTCATTTAAAAGAAAAAGTGTATGCGGGTACTGATCAGCTAATCTCACAGCTATTCTTTGATAATGATTATTTTTATGCCTTTTTGGATAAATCCCGTGATATGGGAATAAACGTTCCAATCGAGGCAGGTATTATGCCGGTCACTAACAAAAATCAAATTGAACGTATGGTCTCAATGTGTGGTGTAAACTTACCGAAGAAGTTTAAGCAAATGATGGAAAAATATGAACATCATCCAGATGCATTCCGTGATGCGGGCATTGCTTACGCTATTGATCAGATTGTAGATTTAATTTCACAAAATGTTGATGGAATCCATTTATATACGATGAATAATAGCTATATAGCAAGGCGAATTAGCGAAGCGGTAACAACATTATTAGCTGTACCTAAATCGGCATAATCACTTAGTTGTAAATAAGAATATAGGAAAGCTTTGGTAGAATTGGTTGCGGGGGCTGGATTTGAACCAACGACCTTCGGGTTATGAGCCCGACGAGCTACCAAGCTGCTCCACCCCGCGTCAAAGAGATAGCTATATTATAGTAATAAAATAATAAAGCAATACCTTTATAGTTTAAATGCCCTATTTTTACACACTTCTTAGAAAAGAATAACAATTTCCATACTAAAAAGTATACATCCCTCAACTTTTTACAGAAAATCATCCATTAGAGGAATTTTGAATCCAAGCAAATAACACCTTTCTGTAAAATACCCATACAATTAAAATGTCCAATATTATCTTTTTTGATATGCGCGACTGATGGAATATAACCAATGTTATATCAGGGATAATTTAATCGTTAAAGATTTTTATGGTAAATTCTAATCTATTATTTACTCACTTATTAGCAGATCACCATAATATTCGGTTAGTTTATCTAAGTAGCGAGATTATTCAATCTTCAGTAAATACATAGAACTTGCAATTAAATTTATTGAGTACATTAAATATTCTAAAATAACATTGATTTTAGCCACTATTATACAGAAAGCCCATTGACCAATGTTTTCATTTTCGGTAGTGATAACTTTTCAATGTTTCATCGTGGAACGATGCTGCTTACATTTAATTATAAAATCGAGCTTTAATTACAATAAACCCAATATAATTCACTCACCAATCTATCTATTCCCCAGAAGAATATAGTAATCCCAAAATGCAAAAAAGCCCAGCATCACTGCTGGGCTTCACTAAATTAAAAGTCTGGCGGCTCCCTACTCTCGCATGGGTAATACCCACACTACCATCGGCACTACGGCGTTTCACTTCTGAGTTCGGCATGGGGTCAGGTGGGACCACCGCGCTCTTACCGCCAGACATATCCTGTCTTCTCTCTCAATTACTGTCTATTGTCTCATATCCACAGCAATCTCTCAATCCGGAACAAACTGCTCTATCATTTATTAAACAATTTAAAGCCAATCTCTCTAAATATATCAACTTCAATCACCTAATCGCGTAACTCTCACAGTTGTCTTGGTTTTTAATTTACGCTTCTTTCTCTTTTTTACTTCAACACTTTCAATTTAATCAGCTTAACTCAATATTCATTAAATACATCATTAAACTAAAAATAAAAGCTTTCCGTAAAAACGAGAACTCGTTTCTTTCAGCTTGTTCCTAATTGTTAAAGAGCTTTATCTTTCTATTCACTCATCTTTTAACTCAAGTAAATACAAACATAATTTTTCATCATCGAATAATAGAGGCACCTTTAATGGTGGAGCTAAGCGGGATCGAACCGCTGGCCTCCTGCGTGCAAGGCAGGCGCTCTCCCAGCTGAGCTATAGCCCCATTGTTTCACTTCATCAACTAATCAAGCTAAAACCAGCTTAATAAGCAGAATTGGTGGGTCTGAGTGGACTTGAACCACCGACCTCACCCTTATCAGGGGTGCGCTCTAACCACCTGAGCTACAGACCCAATAAAGTGACTCTTTCTTCTAAACAAACAATCTGTGTGAACACTTACGAGCGCTTCATAACTGTCTCTGACATATTCAAATGAATCTTCAGTGTCACTTATCAAGACTTAATTTTTTAGTCCGTAGACTTTAATCTTTTGTCTCGCAAGTGCCCACACAGATTGTCTGTTTCTTCTTTTTAAAGAGCTGACAGTTTTCAATCGCTTTCGCTTTTACTGTCTCAAGGGCTGCGTATACTACGCTAACCTTTTTTATTCGTCAAGACCTTTTTTTAAAAATTTTTGATCTTGCTCACTAACACTAGTGTCGTCTGCTTTTCGCTGACGCCGTGTCAGTGGATGCGCATTATAGTGAGTAAAAAAAATCGTGCAAGCATTTCTTGCAATATTTTTGCTTACTTGATTTTTTTTTACACTAGATGAGCTAAAAACATACATTATTTGTACATACCCACACTATTTAGCATAAAAAAACTACAGCATTTAAAATAAACGTTATAACTCAGTTTTAATTTTTTGGGGTAAGTCAGCTAAACTATCAATTAACCAATCGGCTTGTGCTAATGCCTCTTTAGTTATTTCATCACCAGTTTTAACTAATACTGTTTTTTTAACGCCGGCTCGCTTACCAGATAACAAATCAGATACTCTATCGCCAACCATATAAGAGTTTGCTATATCAATATTTAACTCTTTAGCAGCAGTTTTGATCATACCTGGACTTGGTTTACGACATTCACAGGCATCAACAAGCGGATCATGAGGACAATAATAAACCCCATCTAAGTCAACACCACGATCTTGTAGAGACCAATCCATCCATTCGGTTAAAGTATTAAATTGTTCATTAGTAAATATATTTCTAGCAATGCCTGATTGGTTGGTTGTAATAACAAGTAAAAAACCCATCTTTTTTAATTCTTGCATTGCTTCAATAACACCATCAATAAAATGAAATTTATCAATCGTATGTACATAATTATAATCAATGTTAATTGTACCATCTCGATCTAAAAATATAGCTGGCTTCATGTTTAATCATCTTCCTTCTATAACAGTATTCATCTAATTTGATATAGGATATTATTGATTGACTTAGATGTCTAGACGTCTTAATATTTATCTATCCGTATTATTTTTTATAGACCATGATAAAATTAGAAAATATCTCAAAAACTTTTGAGCACAACAAAACCACTATCCATGCTTTAAAGGACATTTCGTTACATGTTCCAGAAGGTAAAATTTATGGCGTTATCGGTAAGTCAGGTGCAGGTAAAAGTACGCTAATACGTTGTGTAAACCTGTTAGAAAAACCGACCAGTGGAAAAATACTCTTTGATAACCAAGATATCACTCATTTACCCAACCGAAAATTAATTGAAGTACGTCGAAAAATCAGCATGATCTTTCAGCATTTCAATTTGCTATCATCAAGAACAGTTTTTGGTAATATCGCTTTTCCACTTGAATTAAACAAAACACCTAAATCGGTCATTAAGCAGAAGGTAAATGAGCTTATTGAACTTGTCGGTTTAAGTGAAAAAGCTGATGTATATCCAGCTAATTTATCTGGCGGACAAAAACAACGCGTAGCTATTGCTCGAGCGTTAGCGAGTGATCCCAAAGTGCTATTATGTGATGAAGCAACAAGCGCTCTTGATCCTGAAACAACACGTTCTATTTTAGCACTACTAAAAAATATTAACCAAAAGCTTGGATTAACCATTTTATTAATCACTCATGAAATGGATGTTGTTAAACAGATTTGTGACCAAGTAGCGGTGATTAGTAATGGAAAATTAGTGGAACAATCTTCAGTCGCAGAAATGTTTTCTCATGCAAAAACAGATATCGCAAGACAATTTATTCAATCAACGTTACACATCAATATTCCCGATGATTATTTGGCGAGACTTACACCAGAGCATAAAGAAGGACTCAATCCACTTATTCGCTTGGAATTCACTGGGGTTTCAGTTGATTTACCTTTGCTATCGCAAATAACCAAAGAGTTCGATATTGAAAGTAACATTATTAGTGCTCAGATGGATTATGCTGGTGGTGTTAAATTTGGTTTAATGTTAACGGAAATGAAAGGAAGACAAGAAAATACCGCATCTGCAATTACATTTCTAGAAGAAAATAATACCAAAGTTGAGGTGCTAGGCTATGTTTAATTTTATTCTTTCATTTAAGCCCATTGAATCATTATTAAAATATTTATCACAATATGATTTTTGGCAAGATTTCGTTAATCTTTGCTCAACAATTAAAGGGGTTAAAGAGCCCGTATTATTCAAAATTGCAGAAGCAACTGACGATACGATCTATATGATTTTCCTATCTGGATTTTATGGAATACTAATCGGGCTACCGTTAGGCATAATGTTATATGTAACTCGTAAAGGAAATATACTCGCAAATCATACAATACATAATATTCTTTCATTTACAATAAATGTATTCCGTTCAATTCCTTTTATTATATTAATCATATGGATTCAACCATTTACAATGGATACAATGAAAATACTAACTGGCAACGGAACCTATTTGGGTAGAACGGGAGCAATTGTGCCACTAAGTATTGGTGTTGCACCTTTAATTGCCCAAATGATCGAAAATGCACTACTTGATGTTCCGAAGGGATTAATTGAGGCGGCTCGCTCTATGGGAGCTACGCCACTACAAATTATATATAAAGTGTTATTACCTGAATCATTACCGATAATAGTTAATAGCATGACGATCTCACTAATCACACTAACTGGTTATATCGCCATGGCGGGTGCTGTTGGTGCCGGAGGGCTTGGTGATCTTGCTAAACGATATGGGTATGAAGGTCATAACTATGATATGATGAATATTCTTTTAGTTATATTAATTATTATTGTCTTTATCATTCAATTTATTGGCAATAAAATTGTTAAACGTGTGTCTCATCAATAAATTTGGAGAAAATTATGTCGATTAAAAAACTAGCCTTAATCACCACATTGGTGAGTGCATTTTTTTTAACTGGTTGCGATAATGAAACTAGCACACTAAAAGTCGGAGTAATATCTGGCCCTGAAGAAGAAGTCGCGGAAGTTGCCAAGCAACAAGCGAAAGAGCTTTATAACCTAGATGTTGAGCTGGTAGTTTTTAGTGATTATGTTATTCCAAATCAGGCATTAAATGATGGTTTAATTGATGTTAATGCTTTCCAACACAAACCATTTCTAGATGAACAAATTAAAGAACGAGGCTATAAATTAGCTGTTGTTGGCAACTCATTTGTTTATCCAATTGCAAGCTATTCGAAAAAACTTCATCCAATAGATCCAACAAAAGAAACGGATAATGGTGTAAAAGTCACTTCACCACGTGGCGAAACTTATTTTATTCCGGCTAATTCAACAATTGCAATTCCTAGCGATCCCACCAATTTAGGTCGAGCACTACTTTTATTACAACATGAAGGCATGATTACTGTTGATAAATCTAAAGGTCTGTTACCAACTTCATTCGATATCACCAGTAACCCATACAACTATAAAATTATAGAACTTGAGGCACCAATGCTCCCTCGTTCACTTGATGATTCACAAGTTGATCTTGCTATTATTAACAATGCATTTGCAGGTCAAGCAGATTTAACACCAAGTAAAGACGGTATTTTTGTTGAAGATAAAGAATCTCCATATGTTAACATCATCGTATCTCGTGAAAATAACAAAGATGATGAAAACGTAAAAAACTTTGTTAAAGCTTATCAAACTGATGCCGTTGCCCAAAAAGCTAACCAAATTTTTAATGGTGGTGCAATTCGTGGTTGGTAATGCTGAATTAGCAAACTGCAATTTACTTAATTCCGTCGGCATTTGTCGACGGAAATGTTAAAATAAAATAATGAATCTATAATGACATATCAATTTGAACCAATTGGTATCATCCACTCACCTTATACTGAAAAATTTGCCGTACCTCGTCAACCTAATCTAGTCAAGGCCGCGCAAGGTGAGTTACATTTACTTGAGCCATTTAATGATCCGATCAGTATTAAAGGATTAGAACAGTTTTCTCACTTATGGCTTTTATTCCATTTTCACCGTATTGATTCTAAAAAAAGACGATTAACAGTACGTCCACCGCGTTTAGGTGGAAACAAAAATTTAGGTGTATTTGCAACAAGATCGCCATTTAGACCTAATAATATTGGCCTTTCAGTTGTGGAATTGCTTGATATTATTATTAAAAAAAATCAGGTAACGTTAAAGTTAGGAGGTTTAGATATAGTTGATGGCACACCGATAATTGATATAAAACCCTACTTACCTTATTGTGACAGTTATCCTAACGCCAACGCAGGTTATGCGCAAACGATTCCAGAACAACAACTTGAGGTTTCATTTTCATCTAAAGCTAAATTATTCCTAGAATCCCAACAACAAGATTATCCACAACTTACTGAGCTAATTGAGCAAGTTATATCTCAAGATCCTAGACCTGCCTATAAAAGAAAAAATAGCCATGAACAAACATATGCTATTTCATTATATCATTTTAATATAAAATGGAAGGTAATAGGATGTTCAGTTATTATTGAAGATATACAGATAATTAACCGATAAAATCAAATTTTTAAAAATAAATCCATCTAATAATATCTCAAATAATTAAATGGTTAATTTATAAAAATAGTGTCGGCAAAACAATAACGTTATTTGGTATGTTTATTTGATTCTATCAAATTAACCACAAAATTAATTCTCTATATTTCACTTTACCACTAAAATTTTAATAATTTTAGTGGTACTTTTATTTAACTCAATGATAATTCTTATTTTTCTTGTTCTTCAACTCTGCAATATCTATCGCATCAAACAGATAATGTTTACCACAATAATCACAATGAATATCAATTTTACCGCCATCTTCATTTAAAATCTCATCAATTTCATCAACCGGTAATGTCATTAAACTATCTTCACAACGCTGTCGAGAACAACCACACTTGAATGCAATATGATGGGGTTCAAACAACCGAACATCTTCTTGATTATAAAGACGATATAAAATCTCATCAGTAGGAAGTTGAAACAACTCATCACTCGTAATTGTTTCCGTTAATGCGCTTAAATGCTCAAATGATTCCTTTGTATTTTCATTAGCAGGCAATACTTGCAATAAAATCCCCGCTGCCATAGGTTTATTATTATGCACACCACTTTTAACAAATAAACGAGTAGGCAGTTGCTCGGACTGCATAAAATAATTTTCAATACAGCCAATTAGCGTATCTTTTTCTAATCCAACAATACCTTGATAACGCTCCCCTTTTTCAGGTGTTATTGTAATCACAATGTAGCCATTACCAACCATCTCTTTAAGCGTTGCATTATCGGCAATCTCACCATTTACCCGCGCCACACCCCGTAATTCTTGTTGATTATTGCCATTTACCACGGCTAATGATAATGGGCCATCACCTTGCAGCTGCACGGCGATATCGCCATCAAATTTCAACGTTGCAGTTAATAAACTGGTTGCTACTAGTAATTCACCCAATAAATTCTGTACCGCAATAGGATAAGTATGGTTTTCTAAAATAGATTGGTATGTTTTTTCAAGCTGGGTAATTTCTCCACGAACTTGATGATTATCAAATAAAAACCGAGTTAAAGTATCCATATTAATTATTGTCGCCTTGTTGTCTATCATATTTAAATTTAATTAATGTGCGCCGCTCTTTTTTATCTGGCCGCCGTTCTGGATGTGGCATGGTCAATACGTTAAGTTTTCGAGCCTGAGCAATATTTTCACGTTTAGTGATACTTTCTTGAGTTTCTTCATAAAGAAATTCAGCATCTTTTGCCGACCTACGCTGATCACTAATAGCTAAAACTTGAACAGTCTTTTGATCATGACCTAGTCTAAGCGTTATCATTGCACCAACTTCCACCAGCTTACTTGGTTTTGCTCGTTGGCCATTATAATGGACTTTTCCACCATCAAGCATATTACGAGCGATAGAGCGCGTTTTATAAAACCTTGCAGCCCATAGCCATTTATCTAATCTGACTAAACACATCGTTTAAAACATTTCCTACTGATATATGGATAGATTCATTAAAATCAATCCTGTGAATAAATTGAATAATCATTGTTATTAGTCAAAAAAGTCCCCGATAAACGATATGGTGAAATTTTACCATATAAATCAGCGCGATAATTTAACGATTCAGGTGGATTTTGGACTAACTTCCATCGATTAAGCAACTTACTTGTGACACCCTGACTAACAATATGTAACGACTCAAACTCAGATTGCAAAGGATCAATTGTTGCGGTTGATTCAATCACGCCGCCATCAACTAATGCATTAAAATTCAATAAGGTTCGATGCTGTGCATCAACATTTACAGATAAATTAGGATATCGAACACCAACTTGATTAACTGATGCATCCTCAGCTTTAAGAAATAACGAACCTGAATATAACCCAAATTTATTATTTTCGACTAAACTAATATTCGTTCCAGAAGCATCAAAATTTACAATATTAAATGGATAATCTGATTTAATACTGGTTAACATACTTTGCAAAATGGTGAGCTGCTCGACATCTACACGATTAAATATACTCGGCAATAAAGGTTGTTTTGAATCATCAGATAGCTCATAGTTAACGCCAGCTAACAATAATTTATTCAAATGTAACGCACTGTTTTTCCAGCTACCAGCTAAATGAACAGTACCATTATCCCACCCAGCAACCGCTTTTTGGATATTTACCTCATTATCTTTAAAAGACAATTGCAGCAATACAGAAGAATATAGTTGATCAAACCAAGCTACACTATTGGCATTAAAAACAAAGGAAGTTTTATTCAAATTCCACTGATTATCATAACTAAGATTAGTTATCTTAGCATTCCCCTTTGCAATCATTAAATTAGGCAACTGGATATCACTATCCAATATTGAAAGCTCTTGCAATGCAAATTTGGGAAGTTTAGACACATACTTACTCAAACAAGAATCATCATTTGTTTGAAAATGCATATTATTCAATATTAATTGCTCTATATCCAAACGACCATCAGCTAACACTTTTAATTTACTAACAAAAAAGCCATTATCAACATTACCACCTAAATTAGTAACTGAAGTCACGCCATCTCGATAATATCCTTGAACTAATATTTTGTTTATCGATATTTGATTAAACAATGCTTGGTGTAAAGTTAAATCAAATTGATATGGATTTTTACCAGCTAAATCAAATGGTTTAATACGTCCATAAACTCTTGCTAAAGATAACGTATCTTGCCCATCATTTAGTGAAAAATTTATTGCTGAGTTATAAAATTTTAACATATTGGCAGAAAAGTCAAACGAGGTAATTTCAGCACTATTAAATTCACCATCAATTACCTTAATATAATTAAAATGATGGAGCTGCCATAAATTTTTCTTATCAAAACCAATAACTAACTTACCAATCTTAGTCACTTCTTGTTTGTCATTTATAATCAACACATCATCAATACTTAACTCATAAAAATTAGCTAACGAATGATTTATTTTACCAATTGAAATTGAATACGGCCCCAGCTTTGATAATTGTTGGCTCAGTATTTTTGCTCCATAACTGGTTTGTAACGCAAAATAACTAACTACAATTAACAAGCAAAAAGTCGAAAAGACCAAAATAAAACAGGATCGTAATCGTCTCATAAACAAGTTCAATAGTAATAATGATGGATTAAAATTTATATTACCATACCCGATTTTGAATCAAATAGCACTTGATTTTGATATAAATGATTTGTTGTTAAACCTATTTTAACGTTAATATATATCACAAACTAACTAAATTATCCTTCACTCTTTGACTAGAGTGAACAATTGTTATTCTTTTTTTATTGACTATATAAATAGGAAAAAACCAAAATGAAACAGATCCCAATGACAGTAAAGGGAGCCGAATTATTACGTGCAGAACTTGAAGAACTTAAAAACATAAAAAGACCTCAAATTACTGCCGCCATTGCTGAAGCAAGAGCTCACGGAGATTTAAAAGAAAACGCAGAATACCACGCAGCAAGAGAACAACAAGGATTCTGTGAAGGCCGTATTCAAGAAATTGAGGGTAAGTTATCTCAAGCACAAATTATTGATATCACCAAAGTCAAAAACACTGGACGCATTATCTTTGGCGCGACAGTGACGGTAATCAATATTGATACTGATGAAGAAACCACATATCGAATCGTTGGTGATGATGAAGCCGATTACAAGCAAAATTTAATATCGGTTAACTCCCCTATTGCTCGCGGACTTATTGGTAAAGAAGATGGCGATACAGTCCAAATCAAAACACCAGGCGGTGATGTTGAATTTGATATCATCAAAGTTGAATATATCTAATAAAGCTAACGACAATAAAAACAGGGCAATCGCCCTGTTTCTTATTTTGGTAAGGAAATCTTTTTCTCTTCACTTGGTCTAAATATGGTAAAAATAGATCCTATTTGTTGAACTGCGAGCGCTTTTGTTTCACGAATAATGGCGTCACAAATTAGCTTCTTAGTTTCACGATCTTCGGCAGCTATTTTAACTTTTATTAACTCATGGAAATTTAAGGCATTTTCTATTTCCGCAAGAACGCCTTCTGTAAATCCATTAGCACCAATCATCACTATTGGTTTCAAATGATGAGCTTCACTTTTTAAATACTGTTTTTGTTTATTCGATAAATTCATTAATTTTTTATCACATTAAGTTGTAATTTTGCTATTCTACCCTTATATATATTTGTAATCAATTGAAGTAACCTCTATATATTAAGGATTTATTCGCTGTGAGTAACAAAAAACGCTCAGCAAGCTCTACTCGTTGGCTTAATGAACATTTTAAAGATCGTTTTGTGCAACAAGCACAAAAAAAAGGCCTACGTTCTAGAGCATGGTTCAAATTAGAAGAAATACAAAAAAGTGACAAATTATTTAAACCGGGAATTACGGTAGTAGACTTAGGCGCAGCGCCGGGGGGATGGTCACAATACGTTGCATCACTTATTGGTAATAAAGGGCGAATAATTGCCTGCGATTTATTACCAATGGATCCCATTGTTGGCGTAGACTTCTTGCAAGGTGATTTTCGAGATGACGCAGTATTAAATGCTCTACTTGAACGCGTTGGCGAAGAAAAAGTACAAGTCGTCATGTCAGATATGGCTCCGAATATGAGTGGACAACCTGCTGTTGATATACCTAGAGCGATGTACTTAGTTGAACTCGCATTAGATATGTGCAAAGACGTTCTTGCGCCAAATGGTAGCTTTATCGTCAAAGTATTCCAAGGCGAAGGTTTTGAAGAGTACCTAAAAACGGTAAGATCACTGTTTAAAACAGTCAAAATTCGAAAACCCGAAGCCTCACGCGCAAGGTCTCGAGAAGTATATATTGTCGCAATGGGGATGAAGTAGCCAGCTGCACAATTTTGTAGTACTATACTTGGTTAATTTTAGTCGTAACTATTAATTTTATGAGAGGTTTTTCTTTTGAACGACAAGGTAAAGAATTTACTGATCTGGGGCGTTATCGCAATAGTATTGGTGGTGGTATTCAACCAATTCGGCTCACTATCTAATAGCGGCCCTCAAATCGATTACACCAAATTTAATTCGGATGTAACAAATGGCAGACTCAAAGAAGTGCATATCAACGGCAGAGAGATTATTGCTACCACTAAAACTAGCGGTAATTATGTCACTTACATCCCTTATTTTGATGAAAAACTAGTCGACAATTTGGTGCTTAATGACATTGCTGTTTACGGCAGCCCAGATGAAAAACCAAACTTATTTGTTAGCATTTTAGTTTCTTGGTTTCCAATTATCTTACTACTTGGCTTTTGGTTTTTTATCATGCGCCAAATGCAAGGCGGAGGCAAAGGTGGCCCAATGTCGGTAGGCAAAAGTAAAGCCAAAATGTTAACGCCAGACCAAGTTAAAACCAAATTTACCGATGTAGCTGGCAGTGAAGAAGCCAAACAAGAAGTTACTGAAGTAGTAGACTTTTTAAGAGATCCGGGTAAATACCAAAAATTAGGTGGGCGCATTCCAAAAGGTATTTTAATGGTAGGACCACCGGGTACAGGTAAAACCTTACTAGCGAAAGCCATTGCTGGTGAAGCAAATGTACCTTTCTTTAGCATTTCAGGTTCTGATTTTGTTGAAATGTTTGTTGGTGTTGGTGCATCGCGTGTACGCGATCTATTTGAACAAGCTCGTAAACATGCTCCGTGTATCATCTTTATTGATGAAATTGATGCTGTTGGGCGTAAACGTGGCGCTGGCTCAATGGGTGGGCATGACGAACGAGAACAAACACTTAACCAAATGTTAGTTGAAATGGATGGTTTTGAGGCCAATAGTGGCATCATCATTATTGCAGCAACCAACCGTGTTGACATCTTAGATCCAGCCTTACTTCGCCCAGGCCGTTTTGACCGACAAGTACAAATCGGCTTACCGGATATGAAGAGCCGTGAACAAATACTAGCAGTCCATGTTCGTAAAGTTCCATTGGGCTCTGATGTTAATTTATCCGTTCTAGCTCGTGGCACGCCTGGTTATTCTGGTGCGGAACTCGCAAACTTAGTTAATGAAGCAGCACTATTTGCTGCACGTCGTAACAAGCGCTTAGTAACGATGGAAGAATTTGAAGAAGCCAAAGATAAGATCAACATGGGTACAGAAAGGCGTTCTCTAACCATGACGCAAGAACAACTTATCTCAACGGCTTACCATGAAGCAGGGCACGCCATTATTGGTTACTTGATGCCAGATCATGACCCAATACATAAAGTCACTATCATTCCTCGTGGACGAGCGTTAGGCGTCACCTTCTTCTTACCTGAAGGTGACCGTGTTAGCGAAAGTCGTGAGAAATTAGAAGGTGATATTGCAACACTATATGGTGGCCGTCTTGCTGAAGAGCTTATTTATGGTGTTGATAAAATTTCAACTGGTGCATCAAATGATATAAAAGTTGCTACACAATATGCAAGAGCAATGGTCACACAATGGGGCTTTTCAGAACGTCTAGGTCCGTTATTTTATGAAATGGATGACAATTCATCTTACGGCCGCCCGAAAGATATCTCAGATGAAACTGCTCGAATTATTGACGAGGAAGTTAAAAGAATTATCGATCGCAACTTTGAACGAGCGCGTAAAATTTTAACTGAAAATATCGACGTACTTCATGCAATGAAAGATGCATTAATGAAATACGAAACGATAGGAGCAAAACAAGTTGCTGATTTAATTGCTCGTCGCCCAGTTACCGCTCCAGAAGATTGGACAGAAAACGGCGAACAAGCAGTAAAAGAGATTCCAAATGAGGGCTCAGATACGCCACCTCAATCAGAAGATTAATAATGACTAAACCTAAAACGCGCTTCGGCGCGTTTTTTATCATGACAGATCAATTGATTTTTTATTAAAACTAAACCAAGTACGAACAACAATGCATCATCATCTCAATAGCGTACTGAATAAAAACTATTTACAAACTGGGGCCTAAAACCATGGAAATTCGCTTTAAAAATCACGTAATGGATCTCTCTTTCCCACAAGTCATGGGAATTGTTAACATGACGCCAGACTCTTTTTCAGACGGTGGAAATTACAACAACCTTGACGATGCAATGCGCCGTGTTGATCATATGATTCAAGCAGGAGCAACCTTTATTGACGTAGGTGGAGAATCCACTCGGCCAGGCGCCACGGACGTCTCTACTAGCGAAGAACTCGACCGCGTTATCCCCCTCGTTGAAAAAATCGCGCGCTACTTCGACGTCTGGATCTCCGTTGACACATCCAAGCCCGAAGTCATCACCGAATCGGCCAAAGCTGGCGCGCATTTAATTAATGACATCCGAGCACTAACATTACCCGGCGCACTACAAGCCGCCCAAAAAACCGAATTGCCCGTATGCATAATGCACATGCAAGGTGACCCCAAAACCATGCAAAACGCACCTCACTACCAACAAGATATCTATCAAGAAGTTGATTCATTTTTTGAAGAACATATTCAGCGCTGTATTACAGCAGGAATTGCTCGTGAAAAAATAATCCTTGATCCCGGTTTTGGATTCGGCAAAACATTAGCCCACAACTATCGGCTATTAGCAACACTCGAAAAATTCCATCACTTTAACCTGCCTATTTTAGTTGGCATGTCGAGAAAATCCATGATAGGCCAAGTGCTAAATGTTCCCCCAAAAGAACGGGTACTGGGCAGTGTGTCTTGTGCAATTATTGCCGCAATGAAAGGGGCACAAATCATACGCGTTCATGATGTAAAAGAAACCGTTGATGCCATGCGAATCGTACAAGCGACATTAGCCGAACAAAATCCATAAGTTGTATGACATGCTTGATGTGCTAACGCTGTGCATCAAGCAAAAATGACAGTAAAATTTGCTTCTTACCCAATAAAAATCACAATAAATATAAACAATCCTACATAATTATTATTCATAAATGCTTTAAAACAATTAACACTATTGCGATCCTTGATTAACCATTGTTGATAAATAAACAGCAATAAAGCAAAAACCAAACCAATATAATAAAACGCACAAAAATGATTATTGATGCCAATAAGCGCTAGGCAAGTTAGGGTAACAACTTGCAATAATCCAATAATCAATTTGTCATAACGCCCAAAAAGAATTGCTGTGGACTTTATACCGATTTTCAGATCATCATCCCGATCCACCATCGCATATTCGGTATCATAAGCTATTGTCCAACAAATATTAGCCACACACAATAACCAGCAAGTTAAAGGGAATTGCGCAATCGTTGCAGCATAAGCCATCGGAATGCCCCAGCTAAAGGCAATACCTAACGTCACTTGCGGTAAATGAGTATAACGTTTCATAAAGGGATAAAGCATCGCAGTGATTAATGCAAATACCGCAAACAGCCAAACAATTTTGTCCAAAGTAAGCAACAAACCAAGCGCAATAACCAATAACACCAATAAAGTGCATAACGCATTTTTTTCACTTAATGCGCCACGAACCAAAGGACGATTTTTAGTTCTTTCAACGTTCCCATCAAAATGGCGATCAGCATAATCATTCACCACACAACCAGCCGAACGCATAACAAGCACACCAAGAATAAACACAACAACAACATGAATCGATGGGTTGGATGTGGCAAGCCAAATTGCCCACAGCGTTGGCCAAAGTAGTAATAAAGAGCCAATAGGTTTGTCTAATCGCATCAGTTGTAAATAAGCTAACATGGGGTGTCATTATCCTAAATTATAATAGGCGAATTATACCTTTTCCTCTAAAAGCTGCAATCAACGCTATCGGCAAAGCTATGGAATTAATGACAGACACAACATGTTAATAGCAAGCAAAATGATTTATAGCATTTATAGCATTTGTAAATATTGCTCAGCAATAATCGCCAATGCTTGATAAAACAAGCTGATTTGGTTTTGTTTTAAGCAATCCAAATAAGATGAAGCCCAACTTAGCAAATGGTCTGTAAGTAATTGTTTTGCTGCTTCAAAGTGACTCTTTTCAAGAAGAATTGCATAAGCCATTAGCATTAAACCAAATTGATCTTCTGGCTCATTTATTCCCGTATTGAGCATTAAACCTTGTTGCTTTAAAAATTCACGATAGCGTTCTTGTGATTCGCCCATGAGAGATTTTTCTTGCCCCAAATAAACCGATCCCCATGGAGGCGCAATCATAGTGCCCTGACCTTCAAATAATAGTGAAAATTGATATTCTATTTCAGGATGATTTATCTGTGTTTTCAATATTTGGCACTGCTGAGTGATCAATGGTTGGTTGGGCCATTTAGCCAAAAGATCGACCTGTAATAGCCCATCAATCAACAGTGTCGCTTGCTCACTCTTAGGGCGATAGTAAAAAAAAACACCAAATAGTTTCGCCAATGTGATAGATGTCAAATTATCCAAATTACTTCATCCTCTATTAATCATTAAATACGGCTAATCCCTTCATACCAATAGCCATAAAGATTAGCACTTCTATATTGATTTTTTGAATAAACGCTAACTTAACGGGTAAGCAAGAAGGCAGAAACAATAACCCACTTAATAAAATCATTCCAACGGACAATTTCCCCAATGCAGCAAAAAAAGCCAGTGGCAGTTCATGCACATTAAACCTCCTCTGGATTAAGTATTTTACCAAGCGAATCACCAGCTGCTTTAGCTTGTGCATGCGGTTTGATCACAATACTTGGCTTAGTTAAATCGGAACTGGGCAGCGGAGCAATATCGCATTCATCACCATAACGTTGGCGTAATTTCTCAATATCATCAAAATCCAAAGCATGCTGAGGACAAGACTCGACACAGACAGGTTTTAGCCCTTGTTCGACACGCTCATAACAACCATCACATTTAGACATTACTCGTTTTTGATAATCATATTGTGGCGCACCATAAGGGCAACGCATTTCACAACCACGACAACCAATACAGGCCTCTTGATTGACAACAACCAAACCATCCTCTTCACGTTTATGCATTGCGCCTGTTGGGCAACCTTGAACACAAGTGGGGTCTTGGCAATGATTGCATGAGATCGACAAATAATACGTAAACGTATCATTTTGCCAACAGCCATCTACCTTTTTCCATATACCGCCACCATATTCATAAACACGACGAAAATGGATACCCAACGCATTATCTTTTTCATCCTTACAGCTCACTTGGCACGTTTTACAACCCGTACATTTGGAAGAATCAATATAAAATCCATATTGCATGTTAATCATCATCCTTTCTATTACAATGCCGACGGCATAGCGGCTAATGGTTTCATTTCAACCAAATTAGTGTGCTGTGGATTAGCTTTGGCTAACACTGACGGCCGCAACGACGTTAAACGATTAATACAGCCCCCAACATCAATGCCGGCTGCATTCGTTTTTGCCCATAAACCCTGTGGAATAGCGACAACACCCGGTAAAATACGTGGTGTAACCTTAGCTGGAATATAAAGCCGACCGCGATCATTATACACTTCAACCAATTGACCATGCTTTATCTGCCTTTGCTCAGCATCGATAGGATTAATCCAGACACTACTCGCTACCGCCTCACGCAGTTGAGGAAGATTACTATAACTTGAATGACAATGCCCTTTAGTATGAAAACCAATCAATTGTAATGGATATTTTGCTTGTTTAGGGATATCTTCGCTCCCCTCTATTGCTGGCAAATAAGCCGGTATTGGGAAAAGTGTATCATCTTCATCAAATTCCCACTCATTCGCGATTTTTGCTAACGCCTCTGAATAGATTTCAATTTTACCAGATGGAGTATTTAACGGATTTTGGATTGGATCATCTCGAAATGCTTTCAACCCAATTTGCGCATCACTATCAGCTAACTTACGATCGACAACGCCCATACCATCTGTTTGGGCAAACGTAGGTAAATTGGCATCAAATTTACGCATTCGCTCGTAACAATAAGCGATCCAATCATCTTGGCTTCGCCCTTCCGTAAATTTATCTTTCACCCCCATCTTCGCTGACAATTCGGTCAAAACATCATAAGCTGGACGGTTTTCCCAAAGTGGTTTGATGGCTCGTTGCAAACGGATAACATAATGATAAGCCCCCGATGCATATGAATTATTGATAAGATCATTGCTTTCCACCGATGAAACATCAGGCAATAACAAATCGGCATACTTTGCCGATGCTGTCATGTGAGTATCCCAAACCAAAATGAACTCACACTTTGACTCATCCTGCAAAATTTGATGAGTTCGATTAAGATCGGCATGTTGATTGCCAATAACATTGCTGGCATAACTCCAAAGAAATTTAATCCCGACATCCAACTTATCTTTCCCTTTTATATACGCATTTTTGGCTGTCATGCTAAGCGGATCATCAATAGCTTTCGTCCACAAAAAGAAAGGAATACTGGTTTTAACTGGATTAACAACACCCAAACCCGGAACTGGATAAATAACACTACCACCCCACGTACCGATATTCGTACCACGCTTACCAAATTGGCCCGTAATAACCGGCAAGATCATAATCGCCCTTGTCGTATGCTCACCATTTTGCCAACGCTGAGGCCCCCAACCTTGCGAAATCCATGCCGCTTTAGCATTCACAATATCTAACGCCAACTTTCGAATCTGATGGGCGGGAATACCCGTTTTTTTAGCTGCCCATTCCGGTGTTTTTGGCGTTCGATCTGCGCCCAACCCTAAAATATAAGACTTATAATCACTAAAAGGGGGAGCGCTATCCGGTAACGTGTCCGCGCTCCAGCCGACACAATATTGATTAAGCATCGCCTCATCAACACGATCTGCTTCAAGTAACGCATAAACCATTCCCGCAACCAAAGCCGCATCCGTCCCCGGAATAATCGGCACCCACTCAGCATGATAACCCACCACACTCTCGCTACGACGAGGATCGATAATAATGACTCTCGCTTTACTTTGTGACAACGCATTAAACAACTCACTCACCTGCCCCCCACCAGACATACGAGTTTCGGCAACATTGTGCCCAAACATAACCACCAGATCAGAATGCTTAATTTGATCTAACAACGACGCCTTGGCATTACCATAAATAAAAGGCTGCATCGCAGTGATTTGCCCACTGGAATAATCACCATGATAATTAAGAAAACCACCTATTGTGCTTAAAAAACGCTTACAAGCACTACGGCCAGCGATATTTGCGCCTATAGTACCTGTGCCATATTGGCAATAAATAGCTTCGTTACCATAGCGATCAATCGTGTATTTGAGTTTTTCTGCGAGCAAATCAATCGCTTCGTCCCACGAAATGCGCTTAAACTTACCTTCACCACGTTTACCGATTCTTCGCATTGGGTATTTTAACCGTTCAGGATCATAAGTACGCCAGCGAACGGCACGCCCACGAAGACAAGGGCGAATTTGATGCTGTCCAAAGACAGGATCATTAATGCCATCTTCAGAAGATATTTTGGTAATAACATCGTTTTTGACATGTACTTTCAATGGGCAGCGACTGCCACAATTGACTAAACAAGCACTATAAAAAATCTTTTCTTCATTCGTGTTTGATGCCGATGCTTTGTCTCGTACTGACTCAGGAGCGGCATAAACAAAAGGTAGCGGTAAATGATTGATTAATGTGGCTACGCCCGCCATTGCTAATGACTTTTGCAAACAATCACTAGGCGTTACCTTACTTTCTGGCCTGCTCATCTATTCCCTTAATTTTATTTGGGATGAAATTATCATAATACTATAGATAAACATGTAAAACAGAAAAAAGCTAAAAACAAAATTAACTTAAAATAAATGAATAAAATAATAATTATTCGTATTAGTTGGTTGGTTGATTAGCTGTCTGGATGAGAGGCATAATTGTTTAAAGTGTCAGTAAAAACAACTGTTTTTACTGATTTTTTTATAGATTTTAGCCAATTTTACCCCCTCAAAAACCCCTTTCTGAAGTGACCCCCAATAGTTGGACTTCCAACTATAGGAGGTTTTTTATGTTAAAATACAGTCGAGAGTTAAAAATTACCGTAGCTAATGAATTCTTATCAGGAATATCGTCGGCAACACTATCAAAAAAATATTCCATCCCTCGTCGCCAAATAAGATATTGGTCTCAGGTGGTGGAGATTCATGGTGATAATGCCTTTCAACCCACGCCACATTTTCGTAACGGGCAAGCGAAATTAGAAGCGCTAAAATTAATGTGGGCAAATGGTTGGTCTATCGGGCATACAAGTGCCATGCTAAATTTAGTCTCACCTGGGATATTATTTGTTTGGCTTGAAAGATATCGAGAAAAAGGACTCCTTGGGCTTGAGACTCAATCTAAAGGAAAACACCCAATGAAACCAGCACGAATTACTTTAGCAAAAGATAATAAAGAAAAAACAATTGAAGAATTAAGAGAAGAAGTTGCTTATTTACGAGCGGAGAATGCAGTACTAAAAAAGTTGGAAGAGCTGAGGCAAGCAAAACAGAAACAAGCAAAGAAAAAACATTAATTGTCTTAGCACTTAAACATGAGCATAGCTTAAAGCATTTACTATCGACATTACAGTTGCCTAAAAGTGTATTTTATTATCATGTAAACAGGCTGAAAGCCCCCCGTGCTTATGAATATGAATTAGCGCGAATTAAAGCAATTTACGACGAACATAAAGGTTGTTATGGTTATCGCCGTATTCATTTAGCTTTAACCAAAGAAGGAAGCAAACTTAATCATAAAACAGTACAACGACTAATGAAAGCGCTTAATCTTAAATCGACAGTTAGGCCGAAAAAATATCGAGCCTACCGAGGTGAGATAGGAAAAACAGCGCCCAATCTTCTTGGAAGGCAATTTAACGCGTCAAAACCGAATGAAAAGTGGGTAACGGATGTGACCGAATTTAAAGTAAATGAACAAAAAATCTATCTATCACCTATTATTGATTTGTACAATCAGGAAGTGATTGCCTATAGTATAGCGAAGAACGCACGTTTGAGCTTAGTTACTGACATGCTTAAAAAAGGGATATCACGATTAGAAAAGGGACAAACGCCTTTACTGCATAGTGACCAAGGTTGGCAATATAGAAATCCTATTTATCAAAAACAACTTGCTGACAATGCGATAAAGCAAAGTATGTCGAGAAAAGGAAACTGCTTAGACAATGCTGTTATTGAGAACTTTTTTGGTTTATTTAAGTCTGAAATGTATCATGGTAAACATTTTAAAGATGCCGATGAATTGATAAAAAAAATAGAAGACTATATTGAATACTACAATACTAAACGGATTAAAATTAAATTAAAAGGACTGACGCCAGTTGAGTACCGAAATCAGGCCTTACAAGCTGCTTAATTTGTCCAACTTTATGGGGTCACTTCATTCCTCACCTTTTTTTTCGATTATTGGAAAGGGTATTGATTCGGGATTAGCTGATTGGGCTGGTCGCTTACGCCACCAAATCGCGCCATGATTTGCTAGCTCGCCCACGCTGTGAGCGAGGGGTTGCGCCTTACGATGCAACCCTTTTTTAAATAACCTTGGCGATATTAGTCCATATTGGCCTCGGCGGCCCAAGGACTAAGAAATAAGGACTAAGGTCTAAGGGCTGAGGCGCAAACAACGTAATCGCCGCCGCTGCTCGGGTTGCTCCAACGGATGTAGCCATCGTACGAGAGCACAGTGAACTGGTTGCTACCCGAAGCATCGCTCGTCCAGTAGTAGGTGAAGTTTGCAAAGCTGGTACCGGTGTAATAGGACATGTGGCCCCACTCCGTGAAGAAACCTGCGCCAATATGACGCACGTAATTGTCACTAGAAGATGGTGGAGTAGCGCCTGATATTGGAGAACCGTCTGAACTAGGACGAACCGCGTTGGTTAAATCCCTTACCCTTGGCATCTGGTAACCTATACGAGAACACCATCCATTTTGACTAGCATAATTCTTGTAAATATCACCCCGGTTGACGAACCACTGCTTTAACCTGAAACCGTATGTGATAACTTTATTACCACTACTATCTCGACCAACTAACTCGAAAGTCGCTGGCAAAGGTGGACGGGCTATCCGAGAAGGAGAACTCATTTGTGCTGAAGTGGCGTGAGGACCAACTAGCGTAGCACGCACGGTTGTTGCTGATGTTACGCTGAGCTTGACGGTTATACCACTTGGATGGACAACATCAGGCCAAGTTAACTGATTTGCATTTACCCCTTCTATCGCTAAGTCAAAGTATAAATTATGAGCACCGGTAGTAGGAAAGTTTTTATCGTAATGGGCTGGGTCTGTAGACTGGGTGAGGAAACCCTTATCTGGATTCCAGATGTTTGATGGACCATAGAACCTAGAATCATCTGAACTTGAACCATATCGCAAATTAGGCTTCGCGAAACACACCGCTGGCGATGCCTTAGGACTGATGTAATAAGCTACGCTTCTAGGACTAAAAACATCACCATCCTTAGGAAACCCGTAACGTGTACTTAATCTTCCACCACTAAAACTTAATGTTAATTTGTATGGCGCTTTATTATTGCCACATACCGTCGTCATAAACACATCATCACGGGCGACTGGCTGACCATTTCTATCGACAATAGATAACCTTATATCACCTGTAGTAATAATACCACCATTCTGTCCGTCCCCATCATCATCGCGCCAATAAAGACTAATGGCGCGACTAAATGGGACGGAGCTTGCATTGGATGGTACGGACATACCAATGTCGTTGGAACTCACATTAGCACGCTGCAACTGGATGGGATTTGCTGCACTAGAGGTGTTGGTACTAGGCTGAATACGTGTACCACCAGGCAAGGTTATCGACAACAACTCGTCAACGTTAGTTGCCCGAGTACGACCTCCATCAAAAGTCAAATACGGCGCACTACCATGGATGACGTTACGCGTTACTTGGGTTGTTAATGCTTGGCTGCTGAAAGCGGAGGACAACAAGAAGATCGATGATAACGCTGGCACGATCCGACGGGGAAAATGTGATCGCCAAAATGATCGGGCGGCATTTTTTGATCCGAAAGATCGGCGGAAAAATAAGGATCGGTGGGGAAATGAACCGCTATACTTGCTATTGGCTATATTTAAAGTATAGTTTGACCAGGTGGTCTGTGGTCTGTGGTCTGTGGAAAATTATAAGGCATCTGCAATTCCTTGTCAAGCTATTTTACTGTTTTATTTCATTTTTTGCTTTTTGATCTTGTTTTGATCGGTTTCTGATCTTATTTTGATCGCTCTGCACCAAAACTCACTCAGTACATCATCAAAAAGTATAAAATCACAAAAAAATCACCGCAACTTTTTTTTAACCGTTTTTGTAATTTTTTGTAAAGAACTGTAAAGACCAGCCCGTTTGGGGGCGGTTTGGCTTGGTGAGCTTGCTCAAACGCCAGCACATTGCAACGCGCAAATTTGGAACTTGGCTTAAGCGCTAACAAAAATAGCAGTTTTGGGTGTTTTTTGTTAGTTTTCGGCGATTTTAAGGCTTCAAAAACCCCTTTCCTCAATTTTTTTGACTGCTTGGCGCTGCTTGAGTGGTTTGATTTGTGGCTGTTTTTGCTAAGGCAAGGTTTCGGGCGTGTTAAATTTTGAGTACTATTTTGATTTGCAGATCACGCCCGAGTTAAGAGGGTTTACGCGAACCCTCTTAACAATCACCCACGGCGCGAGGGCAACGTGGTCACTACGTGACGACCTTCCTTCCTCGCGCGGTCTTAACGCACCGGCGTGGATTTGTTCCTGACAAAGCCACGCCTCGACAAGCATCCCTGCTTGCCGTGCTAACCTTACTCAGTCGTCAGCACATTGCAACGCGAAAATTTAGAACTTGGCTTAAACTTCGGCAAAAAACCCTGTTTTTGCTGGTTTTGCCCCCTCAAAAACCCCTTTCCTCAATTTTTTTTGCTGCTTGGAGCAGCTTGAGTGGTTTGATTGAGTGGCTGTTTTTGCTAAGGTAAGGTTTCGGGCGTGTTAAATTTTGAGTACTATTTTTGATTTGTAGATCACGCCCGAGTTAAGAGGGTTTGCGCGAACCCTCTTAACAATCACCCACGGCGCGAGGGCAACGTGGTCACTGCGTGACGACCTTCCTTCCTCGCGCGGTCTTAACGCACCGGCGTGGATTTGTTCCTGACAAAGCCACGCCTCGACAAGCATCCCTGCTTGCCGTGCTAACCTTACTCAGTCGTCAGCACATTGCAACGCGCAAATTTGGAGCTTGGCTTAAGCGCTAGCAAAAATAGCAGTTTTGGGTGTTTTTTGTTAGTTTTCGGCGATTTTAAGGCTTCAAAAACCCCTTTCCTCAATTTTTTTGACTGCTTGGCCTGCTTGAGTGGTTTGATTTGTGGCTGTTTTTGCTAAGGCAAGGTTTCGGGCGTTTTAAATTTTGAGTACTATTTTTGATTTGCAGACCACGCCCGAGTTAAGAGGGTTTACGCGAACCCTCTTAACAATCACCCACGGCGCGAGGGCAACGTGGTCACTACGTGACGACCTTCCTTCCTCGCACGGTCTTAACGCACCGGCGTGGATTTGTTCCTGACAAAACCACGCCTCGACAAGCATCCCTGCTTGCCGTGCTAACCTTACTCAGTCGTCAGCACATTGCAACGCGCAAATTTTGGCATTTGGTTTAAGCTTTGGCAAAAATAGCAATTTTGGGTGTTTTTGTTAATTTTCAGCGATTTTAAGGCTTCAAAAACCCCTTTCCTCAACTTTTTTTGGGTGAATTTTCAATCATGACATGTGAATAAGATGGTATAGGCTGTGCGGTATACCCTGTGCATGCGATGCGGAGTTCTGAACCATCGGTATATCCCTGTACATACAGGGAACTCCACTATAATCTACATTTTCATATGCCATTATGCGGTATATCCCTGTACATACAGGGAACTCTCATTCATCGCTCCAAAAAAGGGCGTAAAGCCCGGTATATCCCTGTACATACAGGGAACTCCTTTAAAAACTTTGCTTTGCATACAACGCTCGCGGTATATCCCTGTACATACAGGGAACTCGACCTGCGGTCGATTTATTGTTTAAGTGCGAACGGTATATCCCTGTACATACAGGGAACTCTCTAAATGTAGGTTTTTGTTTTATCTTGTTTTTTTCATAATCCAAAAATCCACCAAATTTTTCTAATTTTTAAATAACATTAACTTATTGATTTTTAATAGGTAAAAATGATACTAAGCGTAGCCCATCAAGATCTACCGGAACTCTTCTATTGATACCATAGGTTTGAAAATCAAATCCTGATTCAGTATTAGTCGCCCAAGCAAGGACAACATTACCGTCTTCTGCGAGTTTAACAATTTGTTGCCATATCATTTCTCTTATCGGTCTTGATATATCACCAATATAAACCCCTGCCCTAATTTCAAGTAACCAAATGGCTAAACGGCCTCGTAATCGAGCTGGAACATTTTCAGTTACAACAACACACATACTCATTATTAGCGACGCCTAAAACCGCTATCGGCAAGAGATTGAGGTTCGGGAATAGCGGGGGGTTGAACATTGTCTGGCGGTGGCGGTGGTTCAATGCCGCCGGCTGACAAAACTTCTTCAATAAGAGGAATTAATGTTGCTAATGTTTTCTGGCTTCTAAAAATTTCGCGACACGCAATTCTAACTTCGCGATCAGGATCGCTCTTATTCTTTGCGGCGATTTCGAAAGCTTTGGGAACGACAGTATCAAATTTAATAATATCAGCAATATCATAAACAAATGATAGTGGCTTGCCACTATGCACAAAACCAATTGCCGGAGCATAGCCTGCTGCCAAGACAGCGGCTTCCGTAATGCCATATAAGCAAGAGGTGGCTGCACTTATACATTGATTAATGGTATCGCCTTTTTGCCAATCTTTGGGATCATACTTTCGCCCATGCCATTTTACGTTATAACGTTTAGCCAATAAAGAATAGGTTTCTCGCACTCGTGCGCCTTCAATTCCTCGTAATTGTTCAATCGAACGACGACTGGGTGCAAGTTCACCAAATCGCAATTCAAACATCTTTTTAACCACCTTTAAACGTAAATTATCATCTAAAGCCAATTTAGCTTGATAAAGCAGTTTGTCAGATCTTGCTCCACCGGGTTGACCTGATGAATACATTCTTACGCCAGCTTCACCAACCCAAACTAGCAAGGTTCCGACCGTTGCTGCTAACTTGACTGCGGCATGTGAAACGCGAGTTCCAGGCTCAAGCATTATGCATGCTATAGATCCTACTGGAATATGTGTTCTAATACCTGTTTGATCGATTAATACAAATGCCCCATCTAAAACATCAATTTGTCCATATTGTAAAAAAATCATTGAGGTTCTATTTTTTAAAGGAATAGGATTAAGAGGAACATAAACCATAGCACCCCATCCTATTGATAATGTTTTATCAAAAATAAGCCACAACCAAATCCTTTACTTTTACCAATACCTCGATAAATTGTGTTCAAAAACAATTCTGCATCCGTCACCGTTAACACCCCTTGATAATCAACAGTACTATAAGTAATCGGTTTGAGATCACTTCTTTTACTAAATTGCTGTTGGTTATAACTGGTGACCGTGCAATGTACTTGTTGATCATCTGTTGTTAATAATGAAAAACCTCTGGTTTCACTCTGTTTTATTAACCAGTTGATTGCGGCATCATGTTGTCGGATTTTTATCTCTTTTGAGCTTAAACCTTGTTGTTTTGCTAGATATTTAGCATTCATCATTACATCACTACGTTTACCATTTTTAAATACCACAGGATTAGCTCGTAAGGAAAAAATCAATCTCATTCCAACAGTTAATTTGGGTTGATATGGTTTAGTTTCTATTGAAAATAGATCATGATTTGAGAGTGGCTCGGTTTCCGATAATAAATAGTATTGATAACCCTTACCTATTTGTTCCTCATGGAATAAAAAGGCGCGTTTATCTTGATTAGGGAAGAGTTGCCATAACCATTGATGAATTGCATAAGGTCCCGAATTTTGCATTTTCTGATGTAAAACATCATGAAGCCGATTCAGTTTTAAAGTAACTCGAGAAAAATACATCTATTCACTCCCTTTTAAATTGCCTGAAAACTGCTGACGGTTAATAAATTGCCATCGATGACGATTTATTGGTTGATCTTGTCGGCACTGAATTTTAATGACATCAAATCGATCTTCTTGATTATTCTGTTCCCAATAATATTCATCCGCAGTGCCTTGTAATAATTTATTGATAACAGGATCTTGACGATGGCAATCTTGGTAATGTTTATCGGCAAAAATAAAAGCATCGCTCAATGTTCCTTGGCACAAGATAGGCGATAATGGCAGTGATAATGGTGAGTTTTTTCTGCCTGCATATAATGGAAAAACGGGCTTAAGTAATGCTTGTTGTATTTGCTCTAAACGATAGGGCGCCTTGTCGGTTTCAGACATGACAATTTGATAATAAACGTCATTATAATATTCACGCTGTGATAATAAAGTTTCTAGCTCAAGAGGGCTTTTTCGTATTTCGTCAAAACGGGTATGCCATACTTGCTTTTTGTTCGCTTTAGGTGCTTGTACAGTTTGAAAATCTCTAAACCAACTATTATTAGCAATAAAAGGACGAATAGCAAAATGATAATGCAAATTAAAGTTATCAATTTGTTTATCATCACGCCTTATACCAAGTGCGGCAGCCACTATTCCTAATAAAGCCGAACGTGAAGGGATGATATTGCTGTGGCGAACTTCACCAACAGCCGGTTCGCCCCATGAGGTAAAAGGGGCATAAATCTGAAAAATAAGATGGTTTATCATCTTGTCCTCTCTCCTATTTTTGCGCAACAAAATCTAATGCAGCGCTCAGTGTTCCTTCTCCTGTTTCACTGTTGAGAATATAGCGGCTATCGGCACATTGCCCATAAACTTTATCAAATTTATCACGTTGCTCTTCTAAACGGGTAATCGCATCATTCACCATATCTTGGCCACGAATTGGGTTAAAATAGGCCACAGCTAAAGAGCGCGGTTGTTGGGAGCCTTTTTCTATTAATAGATAAGAGGTATATGCTCTTGAGGCAAAACTGTTTTGCATACCAGTTGGAGCCACTTTTGTTGCCGATTCGGTTAAAGCTTTTAAGGTTTTTTCTACTAATGCTTCATCACCATTTAAATTTTCTAGTAGTAAATCACGGCTGATACAAACATAGGTGTAAAATAGTGCTGAAGCAAATTCTCGCTGATTCAGATGTGCAGAACCTGCGTTAACATCGTTATTATTTAAATCATCAACAGCAGTAAAGAAATCATTTTCTATCGTAACCGTACTTACACCTAATGCGTGAGAAACTTGGCACGCGGCTTCAATATTAAATGCTGGCCTCTCTGCTAACATTCGTCCAAATAATGCCACATCAACACTACTATTTTCTTTACGCAGTAATTTCACTTCATCATCGCTAGGTTCACGTTTTTCACTAATCAATAATTCCACTAATTGCTCGATTGCTTGTTGCTCGTTATTGCTAATATGTACCAATTGTTCAATATCTAGGCTAGCTAATGGATCTTTAGATGATTTTTCATTTTTTACTTTACCAAACTGGCTCGCTATTTTGATGGCACTTCCTTTAGCAATCTTTTCAGGAATACCACTCTCAATCATTGGCGTATATACCCAATCTCGAGCCAAACGACGTGAGCGAACACCAATATGATCGCTTAATGATTGATAAAAAAAGTCCGAAGTTCGCCAAGCTCGCTTTAAACTTTGTGATGAGATACGTAAACGATCGGTGTTGCCCATTTTGGCTGTTTTTGGTCGCCCTAAATCATCACGGTTTAAATTTGAAGGCGCATAAGCAGTTAATAAGTGTAATTGAATAAATGTAGTCATGATGATTATTCCTTAGAATTATTTTTTGTTGAAAAATAGTCCATTGCCCAACGAAAAGAAAGGCGTTCAAACGGATTAGTTTTAGCTGATGAATTATGCTTATACTCTCGCTCATACCACTCTTGCATCCATAAAAAGATGCCATCGGCAAGTGAAATAAGGTTAACACCTTTTTCGCCACGTATTTTTACCGCACGAATTAAGCGACGACAAAATTCTTCAGGGTTTTGGCTTGCTAAAAGTTGTTGAAACCGTAGAGAAGATAAGTAGTTACGTTCACTGCCTTTTACTTTTTCACTTAATTGTGCGGCAAATGGGGCTTTGTCATTATTAGCTTCAGCAAAAGCAGCGGCATTGACAAATATCTGTAGTGCTTGATACTGAACATCCGTTTGCGGCAATTTGCTATCGTTATGAATAAGCGCCTTGGCTAAAATCATATAGCCTTCTTGTAAGATTATAAATTCAGATAGTGCATTCCGACGTAATTCTGCTCGCAATTTACGTCCATTGTAGCTAATACCATTAAATGTACATTGCCTTAGCTGCAACATAGAAAACCACTCATCGATGATCTTTTTATGGTTATCATTTAAGATCATCAGCTTTTTTTGGATAGTGCCTGACATGTTGTTCTCCCCTACATGCAAACAAGACGATTTGTTATTTTTAATCTTTTTGATATTTCTAAGCTTATTAAAAGCTTCAATTAAGTTTTCTCTTGCGGTAATTTTTTCAGAGCTAATCATGAGTTGATCTGGGTCAGCAAAAGCAGCTTTATCATAAACTTGTGTGATATATTTCAATAAGGTATTGGTCCAATCGAATAACAAAGGAAAGCGACCATTTGGGTTGTCTTTCTCTTCAATCAATTGTTTAATATATTGATAAAAAGGCGTTTCAGTTTCCTTCCAATAAGCGATATCAACGGTGCTTGATTGCTTGTTAATACTACTCATCGCTTTACGGAGTATTGGCAAGGTATCTTTGCTGAAATCTAGCGCAAGTGTTATTAGTTCTTTAATATCGCTATCCAAATCATCAAATATTGCATAAACAGGGAAAGTATGTTCATACCAACAACGAGCCTTCATATTGTCAAAATCATAGCCAAAACACCAAAGATGATATTTTTCTGAAGCTCTCAATCCACGCGAATAATGAATTGCAACTAATCGGGCTGACTGAGTTTCGTCATTGGTACTCACCATACCTAACCAATCACGATAAATTAATCCTCCCGGTTGGCCTTTAATCGCAATCGGTTCCCCCGTTTTACTGTCGGTCCGATAAGGCGATAACGGATGTCGCCAATTTTTATATTGAACGCCGTAATTTTTTGTTTGATACTGACTAATAAGCTCGGACGATTTTTCACCACAAAGGTCACAATCGCCTTGCGTGGTATTTTCAAAATCAAGCTCAATGCGGCGAGGCATCCCCCAATATGCTTGACAGCAATTAGCTTGCTCAGGGAATACACTTAAATTTTTGGGTGGTTCGCTAGTTACTGTTTTGTTTAACCACGGGAAGACGGTTTCATCATAATGTTGAGGTTTTTCGTCATCATCGAGAGGCATCACATTTAGCCATAACTTTTTCCATAATGGCGTCGATGTATCGAGTGCGGGCATCATTAAAGTGGTAATCGGCCCACCGCCTCGCAAACTGACGCGATGCCCTTGTCCTCCCGACGGGGCATTAGTTTGTAAAGTAAACAGTGCCATAACGGCACAATGCGGGCAGATCGCTTTGACAAAATCACGTTTGATAAAATGGTCAGTATTTTTCTTTAATGCGTTTTCACCCGGTGCTTCAACCAATAAACCCGATATCGGTACTTTATTGCCATCTAATGGCGTAAAATCTTGCATAAATGCCGGTTTATGTTCACCAAATTGCATGGCCTGTTTAGCTGGTTTGAATGCTTCATCTAATTGTGATTGAGTAATACCTTCATGCCAATATTCTAACCATTCATCATTATCTTCGGGAGAAAAAGTGGTTTGTAGCAAACCGATAAGAAATTGGTATGCAGCACCTTGGAAGTCAGGTCTAAAATAGGCCAAATCGGAGAGGGTTTCGTCAGCAATTTGGCTGGGCTTAATTTTACTTATTTGACCATTAAAATGTCTCACGGGGATCCATTCTTCGTCTAGAAGAGATAAACAGAACAAAACTCACTCCTTCTTATTGACAATAAGCGATACACTATTATACCGCTTATCTTTTTTATATTAAATTCAAACTTTAATGATTTGTTTTTCTATGGTTAAGCTATACGACTGAATTTCATGTTTACCTATTTTTTGTTTAACTTCAAATCTCCACATTTTTTTAAAAATATTATTTTGTTGTGCTTTATGTTTAGAACAAAATAAATTTTTTATTAAATTCATTATTCACCTTCAATTTTTTTATTGTTTATATTATTAATTTAACATACAAAAACTCTTAAAACAACAAAAAACAAGGTAGCTAGCAATAATCAAAATTTCATTATCAATATAAAACATCTTTTGGTTGTATGTTATAATTAAATTTCTAAATAATCGTTCCTTATATTAATAGGGATGAACCAGTAGCTAGCAATAATTACTACCCGTTCCCCACTTTTGTGGGGATTTTTATTTTATCTCCAGTGAGTTAAGCGAGTGTTATTAGTCTAACGAAAATTAACCAAAAAAATGTGATCTTAGCTTCTTTTTTAAAAAACTTATTTGTTTGAACTTGGTTGGATATTGACCATAAAAATAATATATCGATTAAACCAACGCACTTTCTGCCTAGGCTATTACATGAAAAACCGATATCATGCATGACTTTAATTTGACTGCTTCAATGGCTTAGTGTTTATAATATTGCATAAAATACTAACCACTCGAAACATCAATTACATAATAATGTTACACACATTGAGAAATGTTATGATAAAAAAAAATAATGATCTAGATAACAGCAACAGTCCATCTGAGCGCCTTGATTCACCTAAAGAACAGTCTTCAATTCTGTCAATCCTTAATAAATTAGTTCCCTTTTCAATGATTTGGGTCAGTTTAGTTTTAATGTTTGGTGTTATTTGTATGTACACCAATGCCATGGGGCAAGACGAGTTTTATCGTTTTATCTTTTTCTTACAAAATCCTTTGGTTGTAACCATAAACGCTATTGCATTATTACTTGCTTTGTTTCATTCAATTAATTGGTTTAGATTAATACCTAACGTTATTTTTAAACAAAGTATTCACAAAAAGTGGCAAGTATATTTACTTATTACTGGTTTATGGGGCGTAACTGTTGTCATTTCATGCTGTTTACTGTTGTTGATAATAAAATAAGTGGTGTTTAATTAATGAAAAAAGAAAAAAACCAACCGACAAACATTGATTCAAAAATAGCCAAAGGATTATTTGCTATAGGTGGGCTTTGGGCTGCTATTTTTACGCCTGTCGTGTTAATCATGATTACGTTTATTATCCCTTTTGGCAATGCAGCAACACGTTCTTATATTCTAAAAATCGCCAATACTGGATTTGGAAAAATAGCTCTATTCTTAACGATTTCACTACCTATCTGGTATGGATTACAACAAATTTTAACTATTTTGCATAAACATAATATTCATCCCAAACGCGAAAAATTAATAACCTACGGTTTAGCATTAGCATGGACTGCTCATGCGATTTATATTTTATTTGTAAGAATGTAAACACATTGAGCTAGATATGTAGTGGCGTTACCAATCATTTTGATAACGCCACTTTAAAATTGATTAGTAATAAATGATTTGCCGAACAATATTGGTGTGTTTCTTTTTTCTTTTTTGTTTAGATTGTGTGGCACTTAGCCAATCATTTTTTGCATTAAAGGTTAAAAACTCCGTCATATACTGTTTTGTATCTTTACCCACTATTGAATAAGAAGAATAAACAGCCTTTAAGCGATTGTGATCATCAAATTGGTAAGAAAAATGACTCTCATTTTTTGTTTTATTACTATATTGAGCTAAGACTTTTTCTAAATAATGATTTTGGTAAATAAATGCATAAATTGAAGCACCTTTTTGATCTACACCGACCGCTTCACCACCAATATTCAACTCTTTTAGTTGCCACTGAACATTTTTACTGACTAAACAATTGTTGTTATCAAATTGATAACTATCGTTCTCAACAAATATAAAATCCGGTGCTTTTTTTGTTTGTTCTGATGCAATAATTCGCCCTTGTTCATCTACTTTAAATTGCGTCGTGCTATTGGTTTTATCTTCAAGATCTTCAATAACGTTTTTCCAACCTGACTCTGTTTTTTGAAGATGCTCAAAATAAACTTTTTTATTTTTTCCTGAATATAGATCGTAATGGCTATCAATAATTACCCCATTGGGATCATAATGTAGACGGTGCTTGGCAATTGAACGAATCTCACCAGTATCCAACATTCTGGTTGAGGTTCTAACTTCTTGTTTAATACCTTTAGCTTTAGAATCAATAAAATCTAATATTTTGAAAATATAGTTATTCGCCTCAATTTTATTCTGCTCTGGATCTTCAGAACACATCAATGCCATAACATTTGTTGAGATAAATGATAAACATGAAGCGGTTAAAAATAGGAATATTCGTTTTTGCATCATTAACCTGTTAACCCATTTACTAAATTGAATTTTTAACTATAGCTTATACTTAAACCATAACGTTTTACATTTATTTTTTACGCATTAATAATGCATCGTCCCAATTGGCCTTTTTTTCTTCTTTGGATGCTGGCTGTGTTTGTTCTTTATCATCTTGTTTTTCAGTTTTTTGCACTTTTTCAAGAATATCAGCATGAATTAATGTTTTCGTTGCCCTTTTAGGTGGTTTATCTAAAAACGACAGCAAATTTTTAGTGTATTCTGTTTCAGGCGTATAAAAGACTTTTTCACGCGATCCTTGCTCAATAATTTTACCTTCTTTCATCACTACAATTTGATGACAGAAAGAATAGACCAAGGCAAGATCATGGCTGATAAACAGATAACTAAGATGATATTTTTCTTGCAATGATTTAAGCAAATTAATGATCTGCTTTTGAATTGTATGATCTAATGATGAAGTTGGTTCGTCTAGAATTAATAATTCTGGTTGCAAAATCAAGGCCCTTGCAATAGCAATTCGTTGTCGTTGCCCACCAGAAAACTCATTAGGATAACGAAAACGCATTTCAGGATCTAACCCTACCTCTAGCATAATTTCAATCACGGCTTGTTCACGCTCAGCTTTACTCAATTTTTTATGAGTAATTAAGCCTTCACTGATAATTTGTTCAATATTAAAGCGTGGATTAAGTGAAGAATATGGGTCTTGAAACACGACTTGAATTCGACTACGGAATGGTAACAACTTTTTAGCTGATAAATGCTGTATAGGGTGGCTATCGAATAAAATATCACCTTGTGATTGAATTAAACGCAAAATAGCCAGTGCTATCGTACTTTTACCCGATCCTGACTCACCAACAATTCCAACGGTTTCGCCTTGATGCACGGTAAAGCCGATGTTATCAACAATTGTTTTCATTCTGCTACGAAATAATCGCTTTTGTGCTACAACGTCTACGTGAAGATGATTAACGCTAAGCAATATTCCCGGCATATCTGGTAAAGGAACAGGATCACCATTTGGTTGAGAATTTAATAATGTTTGAGTGTATGCTTGTTGGGGGCGCAAGAAGATACGTTGTTTATTATTAAATTCAACAAGTTGTCCATCTTGCATAACCGCTACTCTATCTGCCAGTTTTTTAACAATGCCTAAATTATGTGAAATAAATAACATACTCATATTGAGCTCTTTTTTAAGCTCTTTGAGTAACTCAATAATTTGTGCTTGAACAGAAACATCTAACGCGGTTGTTGGTTCATCGGCAATTAATAATTTAGGCTGCGTTAAAATTGCCATCGCAATCATTACCCGTTGTCGTTCACCACCGGATAGCTGATGAGGGTAAGACGACAGTTTGCTTTTAGGATCTTTAATTCCGACACGATCCAAATATTGTAAAATTTCACCTCGAGCTACATTGCGTCGCATTCCTCGATGCAACGATAATACTTCGTAAAGTTGTTTTTCTACTGTATGTAATGGATTAAGTGATACCATTGGTTCTTGGAATATCATGCTAATTTCATTACCACGAATTTTACGTAATTCTTTTTCAGGCGCATGTAGTAGCGATTTTTCTTCAAAAAGAATATCTCCCGATGGATAAACCACCTGCTCTTTGGGTAAGAGTTTTAATATTGATAGCGCAGTGACACTTTTACCTGAGCCGGATTCACCAACTAATGCAACCGTTTCTTGTTCGTTGATATCAAAGCTAATATTTTCAACAACTGGAATTTGCGAGTGAATACCTGTTTTAAAGGCAATATTTAAATCAACAATAGATAATAAAGGAGAACTCATTTATATACTCCTTTGTTTGGATCAAATGCATCTCGAATTGCTTCGCCAATAAAGACTAAAAGAGACAATAAGATAGATATAACTAAGAAAGAACTAATGCCTAACCAAGGTGCCTGTAAATTATTTTTGCCTTGTAGTAATAATCGACCTAAAGATGGGGAATCAATTGGCAAGCCAAAACCAAGAAAATCCAACGCTGTTAGAGTTGAAATTGAACCACAAAGAATAAATGGTAAAAACGTTAATGTTGCAATCATTGCATTTGGCAGCATGTGTCGAAATATGATTTTACTGTCGCTTACGCCCATCGCTTTAGCAGCCCGAATATAATCAAAGTTACGAGTACGTAAAAACTCGGCTCGCACAACATTCACTAAAGCCATCCATCCAAATAGCACCGTAATACCTAATAGCCACCAAAAATTAAGCGGTAAGATACTAGCAAGTAAAATAATCACAAACAGTTCTGGTAATCCACTCCAAATTTCAATAAATCGCTGACCTAACAGATCAACCTTTCCGCCATAATAACCTTGAATTGCGCCAACTAATACCCCGATAATTGAGGTAAAAAAAGTAAGAAACAGAGCAAAAAACATTGATACTCTAAAGCCATACAAGATATTTGCTAAAACATCAAATCCCGCATCCGTCGTGCCAAGCAGATGGGGTTTAGATGGTGGAGTAGGAAAAGTACCAGCTGTATCATGAATTACGGTATTATAAGTATAATGGAATGGAGGCCAAAGCATCCAACCGCCTGACTCTATCTTGTTTTGTACAGCAGGATCTAAATAATTAGTTTGTGTTTGAAATTGTCCACCAAACTCGGTTTCAGGATAAAAATGAAATATTGGCGAATAATAACTGTTTTGGTACTTAATAAATATTGGTCTATCATTAAATATAAAATCAGAAAACAAGCTGATTACAAATAATATTGAAAATATCCATAATGAATAATACCCACGTCGATTACGTTTAAATCGTTGCCAACGTAGCTGATTAATTGAATAATGCGTAGTCATCAATTGCGAGCCTCAAAGTCAATGCGTGGGTCAATTAGCATGTAAGTTAAATCCGTTAATAGTTTGGTAAGCAATCCAATCAATGTGAATATATACAAAGACCCAAAAATAACAGGATAGTCACGCTGAATAATTGCCTCATAACCCAATAGACCTAATCCTTTAAGTGAAAAAATATTTTCAATCAATAACGAACCAGTAAATAAAATGCCAACAAATGCGGCAGGAAAACCCGATACGATTAATAAAGTCGCATTACGAAAAACATGTTTATACAAAATTTGTCTTTCACTTAATCCTTTAGCTCTTGCAGTAACGACATATTGTTTACGAATTTCATCTAAGAATGAATTTTTCGTTAACATAGTGAGTGTAGCAAAACCACTAATCACCATAGCAATAGTCGGCAAACAAAGATGCCAAGCATAATCTTTAACTTTGCCCCAAAAATCTAGCTGCTCAAAATTATTTGAAACTAATCCACGTAGAGGGAAAATATCCCAATAACTACCACCAGCAAAAAGGACAATAAGCAAGACAGCCAATAAAAAAGCGGGAACAGCATAGCCAATAATTATTAACGTACTCGACCAAAAATCAAATCTTGAGCCATCTTTAACCGCTTTACGAATACCTAAAGGAATCGAAATTAAATAAACGAGCAATGAGCTCCATAATCCTAATGAAATAGAAACCGGTAAACTTTTTACAATTAAACCTATTACTGACTCACTTTTGAAAAAACTGTTACCAAAATCAAATTGAATATATTGTTTTAACGTATGAATGTAACGTTCCCAAATCGGCTTATCAAAGCCGTATTGTTTTTCAATCATAGCCACAACTTCTGGATCTAAACCACGTGCACCTCGGTAATTTGATTCTTTTTGGGGCTCCGTCAACGTTTGTGGGCTACTTTCGCCGCCAGATAGCAATGCTTGCCCTGCTTGTGGTCCATTTTCCATCATGGCTAAAGCTTGATCAACAGGGCCTCCGGGTGCAATTTGCACAATAAAAAAGTTGATAGTTAAAATAATTAATAATGTTGGAATAATTAACAATAATCGACGGATAATGTAATTCAGCATATTAATGTTCTCTATTCTTAGGTAAGCTAGCCGCTTTGTCCGCATCATACCACCAGCTATCAACACCTAATCCATAAGTTGGTTGTATGGCTGGTCGCCCAAATTTGTTCCAATAAGCATAATAAGTCTTACGGTTATACCACATTGGTATCATTGGGTATTCTTGGGTAAGAATGCGATCTAATGCTCGCCCTAGTGTGATTAGCGCTTCTTGATTATCCGCATTTTTAGCGATTTCAGCGATGATGTTATCAATGGCTTGATTATGTAATCCCGACCCATTCCAAGAGGAATTTAGATACTCACTTCCCCAAAGTAGCAATAAATCAGATGAAGGGGCATACATTGCGCCGTAATTGTGAGGCATCATATCGTAATCTCGTTCACGCATACGACGAGTAATTTGCGCATAATCGAGAGAAGTAATTTTCATACCAATACCTAATCGAGCCAAGTTTTGCTGAAAAGGGATCGCGTACTTAATATCATCACCAGAATAAGTCACTAATTCAAATTCAAAGGGTTGTTTTGTTATTGAATTAATTAATTTTCCCTTTTTTATTGTCCAACCAGCTTGTTTTAACAGTTCTGCGGCTTTTAATAAATTAGCACGATTAAAACCAGAACCATCACTTTTAGGTAATGAATAAGCTTCACCAAAAGCGGAGTTAGGAATGATATCTTTATAAGGGCTGAGCCATTTTAATTCTTGTTCACTCGGTTTACCTTTAGCGGCATAAATGGTATTTTCAAAAAAGCTAGAAGGCCTTTTATAGCTATTGTAATAAAATGCGTGATTTAACCATTCAAAGTCAAACGCCAATGTAATTGCTTGACGTACTCTAATATCTTTGAATACATCTTTTCCTAAATTAAATGCTAACCATTTTGTGTTAGTTGCTGTTTGAACCGGTTTTTCCTGTTTTATAATATGATTCGAATCAAAGTATTTTCCTTGATATTGAGTAAACCAATTTTTAGGTTGCCCTTCGCCACGAAAATCATATTCACCGGCTTTAAATGCTTCTAAAGCGATACTATTATCCATATAGTATTCAATGCGTTGTTCATCAAAATTATCTAACCCTTTCTTAACCGGCAAATCTTTTGCCCAATAATGGGGGTTGCGCTTATAAACGACATATTGTCCCATTTTATAATCGCTAATAAAATAGGGACCGCTACCTATTGGCGGTGTTGCTAGCGGTTCTGATAAATCATGATCTTGCCAAAAATGTTTTGGCATAACGCGCATACCACCAACAAAAGAAAGTAATTTTTCGCGATCTGATTCCGCCAATTCTACACGAACATGGTAATTATCTATCGCTTTAACACTAATCCCTTTATTGTAAACACGATAGGGAGGAACGCCTTCAGTCATAAATTTGTGAAACGTAAATTCCACATCATATGCGGTTATTGGAGCATCATCTTGAAAACGCGCTTTAGGATTCATTGAAATTTCAGCCCAACGATAACTATCAGAATAGGTAACTGACGTTGCTATCAACGGATAAAAACTATAAATATCATCGGCTGTTGCGGTAAAGAGAGTATCATATAATGAGCCAGAGTAATGTTCAGGCGCCCCACGACTAGCAAATCGATTAAAATTATCAAACGTACCAATTTCATTTAGCTTTATAACGCCACCTTTGGGGGCATTAGGATTGACATATTCTAGATGGTCAAAATTCTCAGAGTATTTAGGCTTCCCTAATAATGAAAGGATAGTTTTATGATAAATACGTTCCGCTGGTTCCGTTGGTTGAGTTAGTTCAACTTCATCAATTGGTTGACGCTCAGTTAATTCGGTTGATGAATTAACGTCTGCTATCACCTCCGTTTGCGACGTAATATTTAGATCATCTTCAGCATAAACAGTCATTGAACAAAGGAATAATCCACTCAAACAGCTTGATATGAATAACTTTTTCATATTCTTTTTTCTTTGACTAATCATCCTAATTTAATTCCTATTTTACCAACACGCCATCGATGTAAAATTCTGCGTTATTTATTATTAAAAATTTCAAATTATGCAAAGTACTAAAAATAACCTATTTTGCCAAACTTCACTCGAATGAGCAAAACCTAATTAATAAACTTAATAAGATGCGTGAATTATAACACTAATATCCAACAATATTTACTTAAGATATATTCTTTTAAAATTAACTACTTTTTAATTATATAAACTTAACACATAATAACTCATTGTAAAAAAAGTTGAGGAACAGGGTTTTTGAAGCCTCAAAATCATCAAAAAAAGGTGAGGAAAGGGGTTTTTGAGTATAAAAATTTAGCAATTTAACCGATATTCCTTTATTATTTTGACGTCAACGGAGATATTCAGCTTAATCTTTCAGACAATCTGCAATTAAACATAAGGATATCCAGTCTAATGCTTGAGTCATTTTATCAATATTGGGGAAAATACCAACAAGGCGATCAATCAAATCATTACCACCTTTTAGCCTATCACAATCTAGATGTCGCTGCTTGTGGATACCATATTGTTAAAAAAAATTATTTTAATTCTGCTGAATTATTTGAGCAACTTGGCTTCTCATCAGATGAGATGGAAAACGCAGCCCTTTGGTTTGCCTATTTTTTAGCTTGGCATGATATTGGTAAATTTGCTAATGGGTTCCAGCAATTATTCAAGCATAATAATCCCAAACTCGTCGCCGCCGACCCAGCAAAAAGTTACACTACCCGACATGATTCGCTTGGTCACTGGTTATGGCAGAACTATTTAACTGAAAAACCAGAAATACAGCTAGAATCATATAATTATAATATTGAACAAGTATATAATATCTGGCTATTAATCATGACAGGCCATCATGGTAAACCACCTATATTGGATGCCAATGGTAACTTATCATTTAACGCACAAGATAAACAAGCTTCATTAGATTATATTAAAGCAATTAATCAACTGTTTATTGTAGATAATAATTTAGCCAGTTACCACACCCGCTTTTTTGACAAAACATTCCGTAAAAATCTTAACAAACTAAGTTGGCTATTAGCGGCAATAACCGTTATTAGTGATTGGTTAGGTTCCAACCAACAATTTTTTCCTTTTTCTTCAAATGTGATGGAGTTGTCAGAATATTGGTTAAACTACGCTCTAGTTAGGGCTGAAAAAGCCGTAGCGGCTTTACCTCAACAATCCCCTATTATGCCCTTTAATGGTATTGAGAATTTATTTCCATTTATTGAAAAACCAACCCCCTTACAACAGCAAGCATTATCTTGCCAACTATCAGATAATGGCCCAGAGTTATTTATTATGGAAGATGTTACTGGAGCGGGTAAAACAGAAGCTTCAATGATTTTGGCGCATCGACTAATGGCAGCAGGGAAAGCGCAAGGGATTTATATTGGCTTACCAACTCAAGCTACCGCGAATGCAATCTATCAACGCACGGCACAGGTATATGGGCAATTATATCAATCTAACAGCCATCCATCGCTTGTTCTAGCTCATGGTGCAAGTTATATGAATCCCAATTTTACCCAAACAGTCATTAATATGGATAATCTTAGTCAACCCCAATACCTCACAAATGAAAATTCCGCGAGTAGCGAGTGTAATGAGTGGTTTGTTGACACACGAAAAAAATCATTGCTTGCTGAAGTTGGAGTTGGAACGCTAGATCAAGCTTTAATGGCAGTTATGCCGTTTAAACATCAATCGTTGCGGCTATTAGGACTACGACATAAGTTACTGATTTTAGATGAAGTTCATGCTTATGATAGTTATATGGCGAAATTATTAGAATCGCTATTACATTATCATGCCTTACAAGGTGGTAGTGCCATTATTCTTACTGCTACTTTACCCTATTTTTTACGCGAAAAATTACTTAATGCTTTTTATAAAGGATTAAATTCAAATCAATCGCCTTTAACGCTAAATTCAGATTTACCTTTCCCTTTATTGACAAAACTCAATCAACAAGGCTTAGTCGAACAAGCAATAGAGACAAGAGATGAAGTAAAGCGGCAAGTTGATATTAACTGGATTGATAGTATTGATTCTGGTATAGAAAAAATTAAGATTGCTATCCAGCAAGGGAAAATTATTTGCTGGATAAAAAACAGTGTGGCTGACGCAATTAGTTTATATCAACAACTACAGCAAGAGTTGAATATTGATAGTAAACAAATCTTGCTATTTCATAGTCGCTTTGCATATTGTGATCGCTTGGATATCGAACAAAAAACGTTAGCATGGGCAGGAAAAAACTCAAATCATGCAATTCGCTCAGGAAAGATCATCATTGCAACTCAAGTCATTGAACAATCATTAGATCTCGATTTTGACGAAATGATTAGTGATATTGCCCCAATTGATTTATTGATACAACGTGCAGGTCGTTTACAACGACATGTACGAGATAAACAAGGAAATATCAAACTATCCACAAACCAAAATCAACCTTGCGATGATCGAGATAAACGAATATTAACGATATTTGCGCCAACTTGGAATGACAATCCAACCGAAGAATGGCTAGATTACCCAGAATTTGGCAATACTAAGTATGTTTACGCTAATCATGCTTATTTATGGTTCACGCAACGAATCTTACGTCAAAAAGGCGCCATAAAAATGCCCGAAGATGCCAGATTACTCATTGAATCAGTTTATCATAGCGATCTTGAGCCTCCTGAAGGTTTACAAGCGGTTTTTTATAAAGAATTAGGACAACAACTTGGGCAAAGTTCACAAGCTAAAAGTATGATATTAAATTTTAAAAATTGTTATAGCCGAGCGCAATTCAATGCTGAATGGGATCATGAAATTGAAGTATCTACCCGTTTATCAAGAGATAATATTGATCTTTATTTAGCTTATCAGCAAGATGATAAAATCGTTCCTTACTGTAGTAGTAGTAGTGAATATGCTTGGGAACAAAGCCATCTTACAATTAGTGTATCAAAATGGAATAGAATAAAAAGTGCAATTCCACAACTAGAACAGCACCATCTAGAAAAATTAAGGCAAAAAATACATAGGCCTAATGCAATAATTGTTTTAATTGAAAAGGAAAAAGTATCTTGTTTTTACACTAAAGAATTAGGCTTTTATCTCAATTAATTAATGCGGTAGATTAATCATATTTGATTAACCAAAGCTAAAATATTTTGGATGGCAGTTTTTGCTTGCTGGCTATTTTTTCAACATGATGATCCAGTTAACAAAGCGCCTTTGTTTAATATTTCATCTAATGTGGCGTTACGTCGTTTTTCGAAAGAGTCTAATTCCATTTGTTGCAATCTTTAAATAATTTTATCACCAACAAATTTTAGTTCTAAAATTGCTAGGTTTGGTATGCTTTAAAGAATGTTACCATTTATTAAATTGGTGGAGCCAAGGGGGATCGAACCCCTGACCTCAACGCTGCCAGCGTTGCGCTCTCCCAGCTGAGCTATGGCCCCAAAAAAAGGGTTAAAACTGTGGCTAATAATATTCAACTAAATGATAGGTGTCAATCAATTTGGTATCATTTGTTTTAAAAATAGCCGAATAAAAACTCTGCCAATTAACATGGCAGAGTTTAAATGCTTAGCGTAATATTGAAGGTTGATCTGCCCCTTCAGCTTCAATTTTTGGTGGCATAAAGTGTTCTCTTTTTACGCCTAATTTAAGTGACATATAAGCCGCCACATAAATTGATGAGATGGTACCAAGCACAATCCCCACCCCTAATGTTTCAGAAAATCCTTGTAACATTGAACCACCAAAGATGTATAAGATAATTACCACAACAAGTGTTGTCCCTGATGTCATTAAAGTACGATGTAATGTTTGCGTTAATGAGATATTAATTACATCATAAGGTTCTGCACGGCGTATCTTTCTAAAATTTTCACGAATTCTATCAAAGACAACAATAGTATCGTTGAGTGAATAACCAATAATGGATAACATTGCAGCAATAATCGTTAAATCTAATTCTCGTTCAAATAGTGATAGATAACCTGCAGTAATGACGACATCATGCGCTAAAGCAACAACCGCTCCAGTACCAAATCGCCACTCAAAACGAAATGCAATATAGATTAAAATACAAACTAATGCAGCCAAAATTGCCAAAATACCATCCTGAGCCAATTCCGTACCCACTGTTGGGCCAACAAACTCAATTCGTTTTATTTCAGCGTTGCTATCAATATCTTTATGCACTAAATTTGAAATTTTAGCACCTAATGCATTATCAATCGCTGATGATAAACTGCCTTCACCTTGGTTAGCTATTGGTAATCGAATAATGATATCTTTACTGCTTCCATAATACTGAACTATCGGCTCATGATAGCCGGCTTCACGTAAACTGTTACGGAGATCATCAATATTGATGGCTTTCGTCACCGTTAATTCAACAGTTGTACCACCAGTAAAATCTTGCCCAAGATTAAAGCCTTTAACAAGAATTATCACAAATGACGCAACAACTAATACCATTGAGATAAAAAAAGCAACAAAGCCAAACTTTAAAAAGTCGAACACTCTTCTGCCATGATTTAGTTCTTTAACATCATGGGTTCCTTTATTATTAACAATCACAATAAACCTCTAAATTGATAACTTATTGACACGACGACCGCCATAAATAAGATTGGCTAATGCTCGAGTCCCTACGATCGAGGTAAACATCGATGTTACAATACCGATACCTAATGTAATAGCGAAACCTTTAATTGAGCCTGTTCCAACTGCATAAAGAATGACAGCAGTTATTAGTGTGGTAATATTGGCATCAAAAATACTGCTCCAAGCACCAGCATAACCTTCATTAATTGCGTGTTGAACACCTCGTCCATTACTTAGTTCTTCTTTTATTCGCTCATTAATCAGTACATTAGCATCTACCGCCATTCCCACGGTAAGAACGATACCCGCAATACCTGGCATACTTAATGTTGCTCCTGGCAATAATGACATTGCACCAACAATTAAAATTAAGTTTGCAACTAATGCAAGACTAGCAAACACCCCAAACAGACGATATACCACTAACATAAAGATGACAGAAATTAATAATCCCCATACACAAGATTCTAAGCCTTGAGTGATATTTTCTAGCCCCATAGATGGCCCAACAGTTCGTTCCTCAATAATTTGGATCGGTGCAATTAACGCTCCAGCACGTAATAATAGTGATAAATTTTTAGCTTCATCAATATTATTTATACCTGTTACTTGGAATCGGTCACTGAAAATACCTTGGATAGTTGCAACATTGATTATTCTTTCTTGTTTTTCAAGAATAGGTTTATCATTTTCATCACGTTTTCCGGTATCTTTATATTCAACAAATAGTGTTGCCATTGCTTTTTGCAGATTTTTTTGTGTGAAATTAAGCATGGTTTTACCACCAGCACTATCAAGTTTAATAGCAACATATATTAGACCGTCTTGATTCACTCCAAATGAAGAGTCAGTAATATGATTACCTGTTAATACTATACGTTTATAAAGTAATACAGGGCGTCCTTTTTCCGTATACTGAATTTCTGAACCATAAGGAACGCGCATATCACCATTGATAATAGCAGGTAAATTTGGTGTGTTTTCCTCATTAACTTGTCTAAATTCGAGGGTTGCAGTTGCACCTAAAATTTGTTTAGCTAATGCGGTATCTTGAATACCAGGTAATTCCACAACAATGCGATCTAAACCTTGACGCTGAACAATCGGTTCTGCAACACCTAACTGGTTAACACGATTACGCAAAATAGTCGTATTTTGTTGCACTGCATCGCTTTTTGCTTGTTGTAAGCGTTGTTGACTAATACCAATGACAATGCTGTTTTCATCTTGTGATATCAATTCATAATCTTGTAATCTGTTGATCTTAGTAATAGCTTTATTACGATCTTCAACATTATCAAATCGCATTATTATTTGTTGATTAGCATTTTTATTTAGTGCTCTATATTTTAAATTCGTGTTATTAAATTCTATTTTTAAATTCTCAATCGACTGCTCTGCCAATTTACTTAATGCAGTAGTCATATCGACTTCCATTAAAAAATGAACACCACCGCGCAAATCAAGTCCTAACTTCATTGGTTCAGCACCAATAGCCGTTAACCATGCTGGTGTTGCTGGTGCTAAATTTAATGCAACAGTATAATCGTCACCTAATTTTTGTGATATTAATTCTTTAGCTTTGAGCTGTGTATCATTATCACTTAATCGGATTAAAATAGAGTTATTTTCGTAAACAAATGATTTAGGTTCAATTTTATTTTCTACCAAAACCTGTTTAACTTTATCTCGTGTAGCAACTTCAATTTCGGTATTGTTTAGACCTGAAATTTGTATAGCAGGATCTTCACCATAAATATTTGGAAGGGCATAAAGCAGGCCGAGGCAAATAACGACGACCAACATAATGTACTTCCACAAAGGATAGCGATTTAGCACGACATATTCTCTTGTGGGATTAGATTATTAATACAATGAACTATAATAGAAGAAATTATTATAGTGATTTCATTGTTCCTTTTGGTAAAACTGATGTGATAAAGTCACGTTTGATAACAACTCCAGTTGTATCGTTTAACTCTAACACAATATAACCATTTTCATTAACTTTTGATACTCGACCAATAAGTCCGCCATTGGTTAATACTTCATCACCTTTGGAGATAGAAGCCATAAGATCGCGATGTGCCTTTGCGCGTTTTTGTTGTGGGCGTATGAGCATAAAATAAAAAAACAGCCCCATCACCGCTAACATAATATAAAAATAAGAATTCATTTCGCCAGCTGCACCATCAGCTGCATATGCATTAGAAATAAAAAAGTCCATATTAGTCCTCTTAACTTTTACAAAAAATCAAAGTGTGAAATTATAGCACAATAAATAAATCGATTATTAACTATTTCTCGCCAATATCTTTTAAGTCAACCACAATAAAATACCCCCAACAATTAAGTTGTTAAATATTGAGCCATACTAACTAAGTCAAATAACCATTTAGGATAAACACCACATACAATAGTTAAAACTGCGGCAAGAACAATAAGCAACTCACTCATTTTTATATCTTGCCATTTCAATTTAATGCTCGAATTATTATGTGATTGTTCACTATTTGCCGGCTTAATATAAAGATTTAGGATAAGCCTTGCATAAAAATAAAGCCCGAGAGTACTACCAATAACCACCGCAGCAATTAACCACCACAATTCAGCTGTCACCCCTAGTAGTACCAAAAGAAAACGGCCAACAAAACCAGCTGTAAGTGGTGCACCAGCTAAAGAGAGTAAACCGACACCCATTGCTAACGCTAAAACAGGTCGACGCAAGAACAGCCCTGAAAGATCAACCCTGTTTTCATGATCCTGCAATTCATTAGAATGTGATTCCAAACTAATAACACCTAAAACACAAATATTAGCAAGAATGTAACCAATTAAATAAACACCGATGGTTTCTAAAGCAAGCACTTGATACTGTACCGCAATTAAAGCGAGCAATAAATAACCAAAATGAGCGATAGAAGAGTACGCTAATAACCGCTTTAAACTGCTTTGCATTAATGCAAATAAATTTCCCCATAGAATTGAACAAAAAGCCATAATAACAAGGATAATGCGGATCGTTTCATTATTGACAATCGGTGCCAATAAAAATAGCCTTGCAATAGCACAAAACACAGCGACCTTTCCGACTGTTGATAATAGTAATGACACAACCGTCGGAGCACCTTGATAAACATCAGGCAACCAAAGTTGAAAAGGCACAAAAGAAAGTTTGAAACCAATTCCAACCAAGATTAAGCAAACGCCAATTAACAACAACGTACTAGGATAAGTCATTGTTGATAATTGATAACTTAACCCACTAAATGATAGCTCGCCAGTAGTTGCATAATAGAAAGCAATTCCCATTAACAAAAACGAACTAGCTACTGCAGATAAAATCATATATTTGATAGCAGCTTCTAACGCATGTTTTTGTTTATATTGATAGCCAATTAATCCAACAAATGGTATAGAAAGCAATTCCATTCCAAGAAAGAATGACATTAAATGGCTAGCATATACTAGCGTTACACCACCTAATGCCATAAACAATAAAATCACATAGAATAAACCATGAGAAGCTTGTTCCTGCACAAACCATCGATAAGCTAGCGAAGCAACAACAATTGAAATAATTAAGATTAAGCTGGTATAAAGTAATCCATATCCATCACAAGTAAATAGTGCTGTAACTTGATGAGCACTCCACTCGTTATTAGCATTATCAACAATAGAAGTGTCAATAACCTTTTCGGGCGGGCCAACAAAATCATTTTGTTGTTGCTCAACTGTCTCTGGCGTTTGCTCATTTTGAGAAGTTGATATTTCCTGCTCCATCGGCATCGCATCAACTGCTATCGTCTTTTGACTAAGTGAATTAACATCAGTTATATCTTGTAATGGCGTGGAAACCGACATTTGCATATCGTCGCTACTAACATCTTTTATTGCAGAAGTATTATAAGAAATTTTAAAACCTAAAACAGATGAACAAACTAAAGCGCATATTAACCCAAATGTAGCTAAAATAGCGCATGTTTTAGTTCCAACGTTAAAAACAGACAGTGCTATAAACAAGATAATTATGGCAAAGCTCAATATAAATATTGGCAATAAAGCTATCATAAATTATTACTCTCCCACTTGTTCCGTTGTTATATACTGTACCGTTTGTTTAACGACAGGATAAGATATATCTAATACTATCTTAGGATATAGCCCAATAAGAATAAGGACAATCAACACACCAGATAATAAAAAAACCTCTTTTTTCGTTAAAAAATGTTTAGCCACGTCTACTTTATCCACCACGCCATAAAAAATAGGTTGCATACGAATAATTAAGGAAATTGACAACAATAGCAACCCGATTACAAGCAAAATCGTATAGTAAGAATATGAAGTATAGCTACCAAATAACATCATGTAATTACCAACAAAATTAGCTGTACCTGGTATGCCTAGAACAGCCAACATAAAAAATAGAGTAAAGGAAGACAAATATCTTACTTGTTCTTTTAATCCAACAAATTGGTTAATATTTCGAGTTAAGTAGCATTCAGCCAATAGACCACTAATCATAAACATTCCTACGATAGCTAGGTTTATGGCTACCATTTGAATAACAACACCTTGAAGCGCTATCACTGATCCACTATAAATAATTGCAGTAACAAATCCCATTAAAGCAATATGAATATAAGCAATTAATTTTTTAATATCGGTTTGATTAAATGCAAGTAAAGCAGCATAAAAAACAGTAATCATAGCCAGTATTGAGATAACAGGCATAATGGCTAAAGATGCATTAGGAAAAAGCGGTATGACAAAACGCAACAAACCAAATGTTGCAGTATTAAGCAATAAACCACTTATCATCATAGAACCGGTTGTTGAAGATTCAATGTGCGCTTCAATAAACCAATTATGAAATGGAACCAAAGGAATACGTATAATAAAAGCCGCTAAAAATCCTAACATTAATAAAAATTCGGTATGACTCGAAATGGGCGTCTTAGTTAGAATTTGATAATCAAAAGTCCATTTTCCTGTTAAATTCCAATTGATCAGTGCTAATGAAACAATAGATATTAGCATTAACAAACTGCTTATTTGGGTATAAATTAAAAATTTACTAGCCCCATTGAAGCGCAATTGGGAATTTAAATCTCGCCTTCCCCACAAAGAAATTAAGAAATAAATTGGAATAGCTACCGCTTCCCAGAAGAAAAACATTAAAAATAGGTCAGTAATGACAAATAACATCATAATTGCCGATGTCATAAATAATACACATAAGTAAAATAACCCAACATTATTGAGGTTTTCTTTACATGAATAAACAACAACTAACAGCACAATAAATAGCGTCGAAGTAATAATGACCAATGATAAACCATCTAATACTAAGTGAAAATGAATGCCTAGTAATGGAATCCAATCAATATTAACCACTTCACTCCAACTTGAGTTTGGTTCTACATTTATTGCATTTACCCATAAAATTATGGACAAGGTTAATGTGGTTAATATAGTTGTAAAAGCAACCATCATTGGTAAACATTGCCAACGCAATTGTATGTCAGTTGAAACGACGATTCTTTGTAAGAATACATGACATAGCCAACCAATGAATCCGCCAATTACAGGTAAAAAGACAAGCCATAGCAACATAAAAGTTCACACCATTATTAAATAAAAATCAATAACATTAATATAATAATGCTACCTATTACCATTGAAACCATATACCATCGAACCTGTCCATTTTCTAGACCTACAATATATGAGTTTATTTTCTTTATTCCCCACATTATCCAATTATCCCATATGGCCAATGGGTCTTTTTTCAGCAAAGTTGCTAAATAGATATACGGTTTTACAAAAAAATTATTTAAGATAAAGTCAAACCGCCAATCATTTTTACATAGCCTTCTTAAAAATTTGACTATCGGAGTATTAAGTATTTCATGAACCTCACTATTAGGGTGTGCATAAAGACTATACGCAATAACGAAGCTTAACAAGGTCACCGCACCTAACAGTAGGCGAAATAGTAGTTGCCCCTGAGTATCAAGATGAGCAATCGGAATTATCCCTTGTATCGGCAATGGGAAATAAATGAACAGTGCTGTAGTAAATACCAGCAATATAAAAATTGGGTAATAATTTATACTTTTAATTTTTATAGCTTGGTTAGCTTTAGGGGAATGATGGAAAACTAAAAAAATTAAACGCCAAATACTTAAGCTAGATAACAAAATGCCTAACAGGCCAATGGTACCAGCCATCAAATTACCTTGTGCCATTAATCCCCAAATAATATCCCCTTTGATATAAAATGATGAAGAAATAAAAGGTATAGCACTAAGTGAAAGCATTATAATAATAAAAATAACATATAACATTGGGTTAGATTTTAATAAACCGCCAAGTTTACTAATGTCTCTTTCACCTTGGCATGTTTTTACTAAGATTGCCGCAGCGAGTACCAATAAAGCGCTGGTTACAGAATAATTTATTAAACAATTTAATGACAAATTCCAACTTTGAGTTGAAAAAGCATAAAACAAATAACTTATTTGAGCTAAATTGATATAGGTTACAATTCGTTTGATATCATTTTGAACTAAAGCAATGCTGCTAGCAAATATAACGGTTAAAGAAGCAAATAAAAGCATTATATAAAGTGTATCGCTAGACATAATAAACAAGCTACTTAATCTTAAAACAAGATAAACGCCAGCAAATATTACAGTTGAAGATTGTAGTAACGCAACCGCAGGCATTGGCGCTAAAGTAGTTTCAGTGAACCATGTATGCATAGGGAAAAGAGCCGATTTACTCACCGCGCCGAAAAACAACATAATGGTAATCCAAAAGATAATATCTGAATCAATAGCTAAATCACTATTTGCTTTAATCAAAATATCACTGATCTTTAAGGTTTCTAAAGTTTGATAAAGTAGAAATATACCTATAATTAGAAAAACATCAGTCAAATGCATCGCAACAAATGCTTTGACTGCAGCATAACTATTACGGGCTTGTTTATAGTAAATACCAATAAGTAAGTAAGTACTTATACTCACACCTTCCCAACCAAGCAACATCACAAATAAATCATCTACAAGCACGACTGTTAGCATACTGGCTATCAGTAAGTTACTATATGCATAAAAGGTATAAATATCTTCACTTAACTTTAAATAACAAGCAGCAAAAAAATTAAATCAATAAACCAAAAAAAGAAGTTAATACTAAAAATGTTAGTGATAAACCATCCAAAGTTAAAGAAATCGGAACTTCAAAATCACCGACGGAAAACCAAGTCCACAAATTTCTAGTATAAACTAACGTCATATCAGGAACGGTATTAGTAATAAAATCTATACAAGAAAATATTGTTATTAACCCAATAACAAATATAGTACAAATCCCGATTAACTTAACATTAATGGGTTGTATTTGTCGTCCCAAACAGACCAGTATCAAAAAGGATAGCAATGGAACAATGATAGTTAAATAAAGTAAATTCATCCTTTCATTTCACTCAATGAATCAATGTTAAAGTTTTTACGCCGATAAATTAATTTTACAAGTAAAGCTAGTCCAACACATATTTGAGCTAACACTGTAGTGATAGCTAAGATAGCAAGTACTTCACCATCTGAGTGCTGCCAATGACTACTCGCAACAAAAAGAGCTGCTATTGCACCATTATTCATAATGACAAGGCTTAACAATAAAAAATAAAAATTTCGCCTAATCATTACACCTAAAAGTCCTATAACAAACAAAATAGAAGCAAAAATTAGCCCGTACATAAGAGGGATCACGTTTATTTCTCCGAAAACATTCGATGTATAAAATGATAAGATATAACCGCAGTACATAATAATAAAAATGTAGCTAACTCAGTCATCAAAATATAAGCACACATTGACATTTGGTGCATTAATTCATGTGATTCTTTAAATTGTGAATAGTCAGTGCTTACTACACCATAAATAAGAATAACCAATAAAATAAAAGCTAAAACTAATGGTCCTAACCAAACTTTAGGGCTTATGCCATGTCTATTATTTTCAACATTGTCATTACGGATTCTTAGTGTAAAAGAAACAGTCAAAAAAACAATTACCCCTCCACCAATAAAAAAGAGAATATATAAGGCTGCCGAAATATAAGTTTCAAGCAAAACAAATATCAATGCTGATGCAAAAAGTGAAATAACAAGATATAAAATTGCTTTTTCTATCCGCCGACAAAAAATCACCTTTATACTAGCAACAACAGCAATTATCGATGTAATATAAAAAACAACGACCATTAAATAACCCAACACTTATTTACAATACCTGTAGTATATACTCAAACTTCAACAATATACAGTTTACTAACGTTGTATTAACACAAAAAATTATTTCTAAATAAATTATTGACATTATATAGCAACAAGATTGTTACCATTCATCCTTCCAATATAATAAAAACAATAAAAATTATAACAAACATAAAATTTTATTATTTAAATTCAACACAACATTGTTATAAAGTATATATACTAAGCAATCAACCTATATTTATACCTTTTTCTTTAAATTGTCATTTTGGTCATACAGCTTAAAGGTACTTAGGCAAAATATAAACAAGTAGAGAATAGAATGAATAGCCAATACTCATCAATGCGAAGTAACGTCAATATGTTAGGTACACTATTGGGCGATGCAATTAAACGAGCAACAGGAAATAAAACTTTCGATTTAGTAGAAGAAATAAGGCAGCTATCAAAATCTGCTCAACAAGGTAACAAACAAGCCCATAACGAATTACTTCAGTTAATTGAAAACCTTAATGATCAAGATTTGCTTCATGTTGCTCGTGCGTTTAATCAGTTCTTAAACTTAGTTAACACTGCTGCTGAGTATTATGGAATTTCTCCACACGGGGAAGCATCAAGCAGCCCCAAAAAGATGACCGAATTATTTAACTCACTTAAAAATTTAAATTTTTCTTCTCAAACTATAGAACAGGCGATCAATAATTTATCTATTGAGTTAGTACTCACTGCGCACCCAACTGAAATCAATCGCCGAACAATGATCAATACTTACACAGCAATAAATAATTGTTTATCACAACTTGATCATAACGATTTAGCCGACTATGAAAAAGAACGCATTATGCGTCGTCTAAAACAACTTGTTTGCCAAGCGTGGTACACCGACGAAATCCGTAAAAAACGCCCAACGCCTCTTGATGAAGCTAAATGGGGATTTTCTGTTATTGAAGATAGTCTATGGGAAGGTGTTCCATTATTTTTACGTGAATTAAATGATCAACTTGTCGACGCATTTAATACAGAACTATCCGTTGAACATGTTCCCGTTAAATTCACCTCATGGATGGGAGGCGATCGAGATGGCAATCCAAATGTAACAGCAAAAGTGACGGGAAGAGTTATGCTGCAAGCTAGATTAAAAGCAATAGAACTATTTCTAGCTGATATTCAAATTCTTGTTCGTGAATTATCAATGACAGAATGTAGCCAATCAGTTATTGATTTATTAGATGAGCCGAATAAAAAAGCATCAGAACCTTATCGAGCAGTAATGAAACAATTACGTTCTCGTTTAACTAAAACTCATAGCTATATAGTTGCATTATTAAATAATGAGCAGGTTTTAGCACCTAACGATCTTTTAATAAAAAATGAACAATTATGGACGCCACTCTACACCTGCTATGAATCGTTAATTGAAAATGGAATGTCAACAATTGCTCATGGTCCATTATTAGATACATTAAGGCGCATAAAAAGTTTTGGTTTGCAATTAGTTAAATTAGATATCCGTCAAGATAGCTCTATTCACACAGAAGCATTAGATGCTTTAACCAAAGAACTCAATTTAGGTAGTTATGCTTCGTGGTCAGAAGAGGAAAAACAAAAATTTTTACTGACTGAATTACAATCTAATCGACCATTACTACCATATAATTGGCAACCAGATGAAATAGTTCAAGAAGTTTTAGATACCTGCCGTGTTATAAAAAAAGCAGGTGAAGAATCAATTGCTTCTTATGTAATTTCAATGGCAAAAGCCCCTTCTGATATTTTAGCGGTTTACTTACTACTAAAAATAGTTGATTGTAAAAAAAATATTCCTGTTGCGCCGTTATTTGAAACCTTAGAAGATTTAAATAACGCAAAATCTGTTATGCAAAAACTTTTAGACATACCTTGGTACCGTGAACAAATCAATGGTAAACAGATGGTCATGATTGGGTATTCTGATTCAGCAAAAGATGCAGGAACACTAGCAGCATCATGGGCGCAATACCGATCACAAGAAGAATTAGTCAATTTATTTGAACAATATAATATTAACTTAGTGTTATTCCATGGTCGTGGCGGTTCAATCGGTCGTGGCGGTGCCCCAGCTCATGCAGCTTTACTTTCACAACCACCCGGATCACTAAAAGGTGGCTTACGTGTTACAGAACAAGGAGAGATGATTCGATTCAAACTTGGTTTACCTGAAGTTGCTCTCAGTAGTTTAATGCTTTATGCATCGGCTATTTTACAAGCTAATTTACTACCACCACCTGAGCCCAAAAAAGCCTGGCGAGATATTATGGATGAAATGTCTGACTCTTCTTGTCAATGTTACCGTAGCTATATTAAAGAAAATACTGAATTTGTTGATTATTTTAGAGCAGTCACGCCAGAGGTTGAATTAGGCAGATTACCACTAGGCTCCAGACCACAAAAACGCCGAACCGGGGGAGGAATTGAAAGTTTACGTGCTATTCCATGGATTTTTGCCTGGACACAAAATCGCTTAATGGTTCCATCATGGCTCGGGGCGGGAAGTGCACTTAGACTAGTTATAAATGAAGGGAAAAAAGAACAACTAAAAGATATGTACCATAACTGGCCATTTTTTAATGCTCGTTTAGGAATGTTAGAAATGGTTTACGCTAAAGCGGCACCCAATATTCATGAATACTATGAACAAAGATTAGTTCCCCCAGCATTATGGCCATTGGGTGAAGAGTTAAGAAATTTATTAACTGAAGATATCAATACCGTACTCACAATTACTGATGATATCAGCTTGATGGCAGACTTACCTTGGATTGCAGAATCTGTGGCTTTGCGTAATACCTATATTGAACCACTGAATTTGTTGCAAGCAGAATTATTAAGCCGTTCTCGTAAAAATAACGATGAAAATACGATAGTCGAACAGGGGTTAATGATAACCATCTCTGGGATTGCAGCAGGAATGCGAAATTCAGGATAACAAAAAAGGGCTTATTCGCCCTTTTTATTTTTTTGAGAAATATCTTCTAAATAGGCTTTAGCATCTTCATCACCTTGCTTACTAGCCTTAGTAAACCAATAAACAGCTAAGTTACTATTTTTCAAAACACCCTCACCTTCAAGATATTTAATACCTAGATTGTATTGTGCATCAACATTTCCCTTCCTAGCCGCTTTGGTATACCATTCTATCGCTTTTCTTTCATCTTTAGGCACACCACCACCAACATCGTACATAATAGCAATGTTATATTGAGCATCAACATTACCAGCTTCAGCGGCTTTAGTGAACCAATATGCCGCCTGAGTATTATCTGGTTTTGTGCCTGTACCAGTTACATACATAATGCCCAAATTATACATAGCCAATACATAGCCACGTTCCGCCGCTTGAGTATAAAAGTAAACAGCAGCAACATCATCCTGAGCTAAACCATCACCATTTTGAGACATTAATCCCAGATAATATTGTGCTTCAGGATGATTACCTTTTGCCGCTTTACTAAACCAATCTGCAGCTACCATGTGATCTTTTTCCGCACCATCACCGAAAAAATACATCATACCTAAATTTAAACAAGCATCATAAATATCTTGATCGCAGGCTTGGCTAAAATAATCAATCGCGGCAAGAGTATTTTTTTCTACTCCCTCACCATTTTTATACACTAACGCTAAATTATATTTAGCCAAAGCATAATTTTGATCTGCAGCCAATTTAAAGAACTTGAATGCCATTTCTAAATTAGCTTTTGTCCCTAAACCACTTTGGTACATATAGGCCAAATTATTTTGAGCTTTAGCTAAACCTTGCTCAGCCGCTTTCTTGAACCAAAAAAAAGCTTTTAGATCATTAACATCCACCCCTAATCCTTGTTTATAAATTGTACCTAACGTATATTGCGATTGCATATCACCGTTTTCAGCACTAACTAACAAAGAAGGAACTAATGAACTAGGATCACTTACCTTTAATTCCGTATCTGATTGCGCTTTAGCTTCACTTGCAAATACTCCATAAGAGGAGATAGATAACATCAAAGCCAATATAATTTGAAGTTTTTTCATAATTGTTTAAATGCCATAATATTGACAATAATTATACCCAATTGATTCAAAAAGGAATAGTTTTGTTTTTTTACCCAACATTTTAATTATCTTATTGAAAATTAATATTATTATTCACATTACAAATCTCATTAAATTGATTAATTATATTCATTAATAAACATTGTGATTATTTGATTAAACATATCATAACCCAAGTTCATCCCAAATTTCATCAATACGAGCAACAACTTCAGGGGCTTTCTTGATAATATTCCCCCACTCTCGATTTGTTTCGCCAAACCATTTATTCGTGGCATCCAATCCCATTTTAGAGCCTAAGCCAGAAACTGGTGAAGCAAAGTCTAAGTAATCGATCGGTGTATTATCGATAAAAGTCGTATCACGCTGTGGATCCATGCGAGTAGAAATCGCCCACATCACATCTTTCCAATCTCGAGCATTAATATCATCATCACAGACAATCACAAATTTAGTGTACATAAATTGTCGCAGATAAGACCACACTCCCATCATGATTCTTTTAGCATGGCCAGGATATTGTTTTTTAATTGTCACAATCGCAATACGATATGAACATCCTTCAGGCGGTAGATAAAAATCAACAATTTCAGGAAACTGTTTTTGTAAAATTGGAATAAAGACTTCATTTAACGCCAGTCCCATTATCGCCGGCTCATCTGGTGGCCTGCCTGTATAAGTTGAATGATAAATGGCGTCTTTACGGTGAGTTAAATGCGTCACCGTAAAGACAGCAAATTGTTCCACCTCATTATAATAACCCGTGTGATCGCCATAGGGTCCTTCTGAGGCTAGCTCATTAGGATCAATATAACCTTCAAGAATTATCTCCGCACTGGCAGGAACGTCTAAATCACTTGATAACGATTTGACGACCTCAGTTCGGCTACCTCGCAATAATCCTGAAAAAGCATATTCGGGTAACGTGTCTGGCACTGGTGTCACTGCACCTAAAATAGTTGCGGGATCAGCACCAATAGCAACACTAACAGGAAATCTCTCGTTAGGATGCGCTTGTTGCCACTCAGCAAAATCAAGTGCGCCACCACGATGTGAAAGCCACCGCATAATTAGTTTATTTTTACCCAATAACTGCAAACGGTAAATTCCCACATTTTGCCGTTCTTTATAAGGGCCTTTGGTAATAGTTAACCCCCAAGACAACAATGGTGCCACATCATCAGGCCAACAATGCATAATAGGTAAACGGGTCAAATCCACATCATCATCTTTAAAAACTATCTCTTGGCATGGCGCCGATGAACGACGTTTAACAGGCATATTTAACACTTGTTTATATTTAGGCAAGACATTAAAAAATTGCCGTATCCCTTTTGGTGGATCGGGCTCACGCAAAAATGCCAATAGCTCACCAATTTCACGCAAAGCGGAGGTATCTTCACGCCCCATTCCCATCGCAACACGTTTAGCTGTACCAAACAAATTACATAAAACAGGCATATCATAGCCAATTGGGTTTTCAAATAATAAGGCTGGGCCTTCACCACGTAAAACACGATCAGCGATTTCGGTCATTTCAAGATAAGGGTTAACAGGGAACGAAATCCGCTTTAATTCGCCATGTTGCTCAAGATAATCTAAAAAATCCCGAAAATTTGAAAATTTCATTTATTATGACTCTCTATTACTGACTAACCTTGAGTTAACTAAACCCAGAATACTTTTAATCCTTAATACTCGCTTATTTATCAGTCTAACTACATAGCTTAACTATATAACCTAACTACGGCAAAATCTTCCTATATATAGGCGTTTGTTTATCTTGATTACATGCAATAATTTTAGATGATAAAGCGTCAAATTGTTTTTCATCGATATCAATAAATTGATCCTGATCAACTTGGTAAAGGAGATATTGTTCAAATTTATCATCAAATAAAAAAGAAGCGATCCAATCATTGCGATCATCGTGATTTTCATTAGCAAATATCTTAATAATAATATATTCGTGCTTTTCTGATTGATCATGTAATTTATAATCAATGATTTTTTTAGCGATTTTATCATCATCATCATTAAAAATAACATGACCGTTTTGATTAGGTTGACATTTTTTTATGTCTATATCTGCATGGCTAGTTGATACAAAAAAGTATAAAAAGGATAACACAATAGCATATAAATACGATTTCATTTCCTACTCCCTTGAATTAGATTCAATCAAACGATGAATGTTACCGATAGCTTCACTATTATTGGGAGATAAAGTAAGATTGGCAGCATCATCAATCTTAAGCCATTGGTAAGCTAAATGTTCGGTAAGTATTGGCGTTATCTCGTCAATAAGAGGAAGATAAAACCAATGTTCTTTATTTACCGTAACATCTGGCGCATATCGATGCCTGAATTGTGGAAAAATTTCAAATTCAACGATATGCTCTACATCAATTAACTCAAGATTTTGACCAAGAATATCAATACCTGTTTCTTCTAAAACTTCACGAATTGCTGTTTCTTGTGGCGATTCATGAGCCTCCATACTACCTGTTACTGATTGCCAAAAATGGGGATCATCTTGGCGTTGTAACATAAGGCAACGTTTTGTTGTCTGGCAGAAAATGACTACCAAAACAGATTCAGGATTTTTAAATTTTTGCATCAAATATAACTATTTTTTACTTACTTCAATACCCAGCTCAGTCAAAGCTGCTGCATTTGCCGGGCTTGGCGCATCGGTAAGTAAACAAGTTGCCGCAGTTGTTTTAGGAAATGCTATCACATCGCGAATATTATCCGTTCCGGCTAATAACATACTTAACCTATCTAAACCGAAGGCTAATCCTGCATGTGGTGGCGTACCGTATTTCAATGCATCAAGTAAAAACCCAAATTTCTCACGTTGATCATGTTCGTTAATACCTAAAATTGAAAAAACGGCCTGTTGCATTTCACTACGGTGAATACGGACAGATCCCCCTCCAACTTCATAACCATTAATGACCATATCATAGGCATTAGCAACCGCATTCTCAGGATTTTTAATAAGATCTTCTGGCGAATAATCTTTTGGTGACGTAAATGGATGATGCATCGCACTTAACCCTTCATCGGTTTCTTCAAACATCGGGAAATCAACCACCCAAAGTACAGCCCATTTATTTTCATCGGTTAACGCTAAATCTTTACCGACTTTCAAACGTAATGCCCCTAGTGCATCGCTCACCACTTTATAGCTATCAGCACCAAATAATAAAATATCACCATCTTTAGCATTGGCGCGATTAAGTAATGCTTCCATTTGCGATTCATTAAAGAATTTTGCCACAGGGCTTTGTACACCATCTAACCCCTTACTACGTTCATTAACTTTAATCCATGCCATACCTTTAGCACCATAAACCGAAATGAATTGTGTATACTCATCAAGTTGTTTACGAGTTAATTGCGCACCATTTGGTACACAAAGTAAAGCTACACGCCCTTTAGGATCATTAGCTGGTGTTGAAAACACTTTAAAATCGACATCTTTAACCAAATCAGCCACATCAATAATTTCAAGGGGATTACGTAAATCGGGTTTATCACTACCATAACGACGCATTGCTTCAGCAAAAGTCATAATAGGGAACTTTCCTAAATCCACATTTTTTACATGCAACCAAAGTTCACGGATCATCTGTTCCATAACATCACGCACTTGTTCGGCTGTCATAAACGATGTTTCAACGTCAATTTGGGTAAATTCAGGTTGACGGTCAGCACGTAAGTCTTCATCACGAAAACATTTTACAATTTGATAATATCGATCAAATCCTGACATCATTAATAATTGCTTAAATAGTTGTGGTGATTGCGGTAGTGCGTAAAACTCACCTTTATGAATTCTGCTTGGCACCAAATAATCACGAGCGCCTTCAGGTGTTGCTTTAGTCAACATCGGTGTTTCGATATCTAAAAAGCCATGTTCATTCATAAATGAGCGAACAAAAGCGGTAATTTTTGCCCGAGTTTTAAAAATCGTTGCCATTTCAAGGCGACGCAAATCAATATAACGATATTTTAAACGTTGTTCTTCGCTGTTGTTTTGATTGAAATCAAGCGGTAAAACATCACTACGGTTAAATATAGTCAACTCGGTGGCTAAAATTTCAACCTCACCTGTCGCCATATCTTTATTAATTTGCCCTTCTGGTCTTGCTCTTACCTTGCCTTTAATTTGGATACAAAATTCATTACGTAACTCGCCAGCTAATTGATAGGCTTGTTGATAATCAGGATCAAAAAAAACTTGCACAATTCCTTCACGATCACGCATATCAATAAAAATCATTCCACCTAAATCACGGCGTTTATTGACCCATCCACATAATGTGACGTCTTGATTAATATAACTTGCGTTTAGTTGTCCGCAATAAATTGTTCTCATTAAATATATCCTGTGTGCAATTGTCAAAAATAACAATTATTATAGAGCAATTTATCAGGGGATAAAGCCCATGTTTTAAAATAATCACTATTTAATTTATTTATACACGGTTGATGATAATAATTTTACTTTATAGGTAATTTTACAAATTATTTTAAATTCAACAGGATAACAAAATTAAATTCCTTTTTTCTTGATGAAATTGGAAAATAACTCATTTAAAACTTGTCATATCAAATATTTATTACTAAGCTTTAGTATGATTTAGATATTATTAACTTGATATGAAAGCTTTAATTTCAATTGACTACACCAATGACTTCATTGCTAACGATGGCGCCTTAACTACTGGCTCTGCCGGTCAACAAATTGAGCCCGAAATATTAAATATAACTGAATCATTTATTAAAAATAATCAGTTTGTCGTTTTTGCTATTGATGCCCATGAACCTTCAGATACATATCATCCTGAAAATTCACTCTTCCCACCTCATAATATTGTCGGAACAGTTGGACAACAATTATTTGGTCATTTACATCAAATCTATCAAAAACATCAAAACTCAACCAATATTTACTGGATCAACAAACGCCACTACTCAGCATTTTGTGGCACAGATCTCGATCTTCGCTTACGTGAAAGACATATAACTGAAATTCATTTAATTGGTGTTTGTACTGATATTTGCATTTTACACACGGCAGTCGATGCTTATAACTTAGGTTATAAAATAGTTATTCATAAAAACGCCGTCGCAAGCTTTGATCCTATCGGCCATCAATGGGCTTTAAAGCATTTTCAAAATACCTTAGGGGCGACCCTAGTATAAAAAGATAAAAACAAAAAGGAGCAAGAATGGACGTTTTACGAGACGCTAAATTACACATCATTGCATTTTTAGTAGTCATAATTTGTGAACTGATTGGCAAACAATCTATTTGGATTATTCCCGTCTATCCAATGCTATATGCAATGATTTTGGGCGGAACAATCAGCATTCCCAAACTCAAAATATTAACCAACAAAAATATGCAACACGCAAGTATCGTAATGATGGTTACATTAATGCTACTTGTAGCCAAACTTGGGGTATCGGTAGGACCTAAAATTGACATGATCTTAGAAGATGCAAAATTAGCACTAATTTTTCAAGAACTAGGCCATTTTGCAGGTACAATCCTACTAGGATTACCATTAGCAATGCTATTAGGCATGAAACGAGAGGCTGTTGGAGCAACCTATTCAGTTGCACGCGAACCGAATATCGCCATTGTTGCTGATAAATATGGTCTAGACTCACCAGAGGGCCGAGGCGTCATGGCTATGTATGTATGTGGCACACTTTATGGTGCGATCTGGATGAGTATCCTTGCTAGCTTGATAGCAAAACTCAATATTCTTCACCCATATGCGCTAGCAATGGGGGCCGGCGTAGGAAGTGGAAGCATGATGGCCGCATCACTTGCACCAATCAGCGATTTATACCCTGACTTAGCAGAAAACATCAATGCTTATGCAACAACAGCTAACCTAATGTCTAGTATTGTAGGTATATATATTTATACACTATTCTCTTTGCCTTTCGCCTCTTTCGTGTATAACACACTAGCTCGCATTCGTCGCAATAAATAAGGAGCCCGTAATGAAGATTATAGAAACAATTTTCGTACTTATTCTAGTGGCCATAATAATGGCAGCCGGCAACACAGTGGGATATAAAATTGAATTTACACAATCCCTTGAAGCACTAGCCATTTTAGTTGTCATATCCATGGTAGGATTTATACTCAGTAAATTACCCGGGTTTAATAAACTACCAATGATATTATGGGTATCGGTTGTTGCCGCTATCACATCATCACCAATATTCCCATATCATCAAGAAGTGGTTGCAATTACGGATCAAGTTTCGTTACTTGCCGTTTGTACCCCAGTGCTCGCTTATGCAGGACTGGCTATTGGCAAAGACCTAGCACTATTTAAAAATATCTCTTGGCGAATCATTCCGGTTTCTTTAGCGGTGTTTTCAGGTACCTTTATTTTTGCAGCAATCATTGCGCAAATCACCTTACATTGGGAAGGTGTTATCTAATTTGGATTAGGATTTAATTTATGACAAAAGAAGAACTTAAAAAGAAGGTTTGTATTGCTATTGCAAATCGTAAGGCCGATATCAAGGCGGTCGCCGAATCAATTTGGGCAGAGCCTGAACTTGGTTACAAAGAACACAAGACGGCCAAAAAAGTTGAAGAAAGCTTTGAAAAACTGGGCGTACCCTTTAAAAACAAATTAGCCCTAACCGGAGTCAAAGGACGCCTCAAAGGCGGCAAAGGCAGTAAGTATAGCATTGCTGTTATAGGGGAGCTTGATGCCATTATTTGCGCTGATCATCCTGCTGCTGATGAAATATCTGGCGCAGCCCACTGCTGTGGTCATAATGCTCAAATTGCCAATATGATGGCTGTGACCATGGGGCTAATAGATTCTGGTGCCATGCAATTTTTAGCGGGGGATGTGGTACCTTTTGCGGTTCCAGCTGAAGAATATGTTGAAATCACATATCGTAATCGCCTTATTGAGGAAGGCAAAATCAAATATATTGGCGGTAAACCAGAGCTAATCTCGCGCGGTGAATTTGATGATATCGATATGGCACTACAAATACACTTAACTAGCGTACCCAATGACCGCCAAGATGGTTTTATTGAAATATCAACAACCAGTAATGGTTTTATCGGCAAACTGATTAAATATAAAGGCGAAGCGTCGCACGCAGCAGCAGCGCCACATGCCGGAGTAAATGCCTTAAATGCCGCTATGATGGGAATGATGGGCGTACATGCCATACGCGAAACATTTCAAGAAAAAGACTATATTCGATTTCACCCCATCATTACTCAAGGTGGCGACTTAGTCAATGTAGTACCAAGCGATGTAAGAATGGAAAGCTATGTACGGGCAGGCAATGTTCCAGCTATGATCGACGCTAATGAACGAATTAATCGCGCCTTAAAAGCCGGTGCAATGGCTGTTGGTGCCACCTGTGAAATTAAAGATTTACCAGGTTATTTACCATTAAATAATAACCCAACGCTTAACGAACTATTAAAACATAATGCAGAAGAGCTAATAGGTGAAGAAAATGTTTCTGTTGCCCCTCACATGACAGGAAGCACCGATACCGGCGATTTATCTCACATTATGCCAGTTAGCCACCCATGGATTGGCTCAGTACGGGGCGTTTTACACGGTAAAGATTACACCGTATTTGATGAAGAGATGGCTTATATTCGTCCTGCACAGATGATGGCTTGTACAATTATCGATTTACTTTATGATGATGCTAAACCAGCACAAACGCTAATGGCAAATTACAAACCACTAATGTCAAAAGAAGAATATTTAAAATTCCTATCGGGTTTTGACAATTAACTCACCTCCCCTCCCAAAAGGGTGGGGATGCTTATTATGACAACATTAAGGCCCCAAAATGCCTCTCCTCACTTTTTTTGACAAAATTAAGGCTTCAAAAACCCCTTTCCTCACCTTTTTTTGCTATACTATGCGCCTTATTACCAACCACAATAACGCCATATGTTAACCCTTACCGATCAAGAACTACTCCGCTATAACCGACAAATAACTTTATATGGTTTTGATATCGAAAAACAACAAGTTTTAAAAAATAGCGCTGCTTTAATTATCGGATTAGGAGGATTAGGCTGTGCAGCTTCGCTCTACTTAGCTACATCAGGAATCGGTAAACTGACGCTAATTGATTTTGACACCATATCGGAATCAAATTTAAATCGACAAATTTTATACACAAAAAAATCCATAAATCAGTATAAAGTTGAAGCAGCAAAGCAAACGCTAAACAACAGCAATCCAGATATCATGATTAACACCATTAATCACAAACTGGCTGATAGTGAATTAATAAACATAATCAAACAGCACGACATTGTCATCGATTGCACCGACAACTTAACCAGCCGAGAACAAATTAACTATTGCTGTTTTCAAATAAAAAAGCCCTTAATTTCAGGCGCAGCAATCCGAATGGAAGGTTTGCTAACCGTCTTTAATTATGAAGATAATCAGCCATGTTACCACTGCTTAAGCCATTTATTTGGTCAAAAACAACTGACTTGCATTGAAACAGGTGTAATGGCACCACTAGTTGGCATGTTTGGTTCAATGCAAGCATTAGAAGCCATAAAAGTACTTACCCATTATGGGAAACCTTTAGTTGGACGAGTATTAATGGTTGATAGCATGACGATGGCGTTTAATCAAATCACATTTTCTAAACACACTAATTGCATTGTCTGTGGAAGCCAACACACAACACAGGTAACAAAATGAAAATAAAACGAATCATTCTAGCACCAATGGAAGGGGTTCTTGATTATCAAGTTCGACAAATACTAACTGAAATCAATCATTTAGATTATTGCGTAACTGAATTTATAAGAGTAACTCACCATAAATTATCAAATCGAACTTTTTACCGATTATGCCCAGAACTTCACAATAATGGAAAAACAAAATCGGGCACACCAGTTCGCGTCCAAATTCTAGGACAATCACCAGAATGGATGGCTGAAAATGCCGTCAAAGCCATTGAATTAGGCTCTTATGGTATCGATATCAATTTTGGCTGCCCTGCCAAAACAGTAGTTGGCAGCCATGGTGGAGCTTATTTATTACAACATCCAGACCAAATATTCACTATTGTTAACCAAGTTCGAACAGCAATTGGTAAAAACCCAATCTTATCAGTTAAAATTCGATTAGGCTGGCACGACAAATCTCATTGTTACGAAATTGCAAACGCCATTGAACATGCAGGAGCAAATGAAATTGCCATTCATGGTCGGACAAAAACAGAAGGATACCAAGCGGATAAAATTGATTGGTTAACCATCGGAAAAATCAAAAAAAAACTAACAATTCCAGTTATTGCAAATGGTGAAATTTTTTCAATTGAGGATGCTCAAAACTGCATAACGCAAAGCCAAACAAATGACATTATGCTTGGCCGTGGAATACTCAACATACCTAATTTAGCAAATAAAATTCGTTACAAACACTCATCATTAAATTGGTCAGAAGTAATAAAAATACTGCTTCGTTATGCAACGACATCGATTGATGAAGTAAAACCCCTTTATCATTCAGCTAGGATTAAGCAATGGTTAGCTTACTTGAGACAGCATTATCCTGAAGCATCAGAACTATTGCCAGAAATAAGACAATTAAAATCACAAATTGAAATCTGCGATTTTTTAAAAAAACGATTTAGTTCAGCTTTATGATCGTTTTACGACTAAATCGGCTTTAACTCACCAAGAAAAACGAAGGCAATATTGAGTTACGTCTAAAATAATCATCAAAAATAGCGTACAATACGCACATTCATCATAAATTCATTACCAACCATTTAGGAATTTAGCATGACAGGCAAATTTATTGTCATCGAAGGTTTAGAAGGCGCAGGAAAAACAACAGCAATAAATACCGTTGCGCGTATTTTAAATCAACATAATATCATGGATTTGCAATTTACTCGCGAACCAGGCGGTACACCAATTGCTGAAGCATTACGCAACATCATCAAAAATGGCTTAGATAACGATCCACTAACCGACAAAGCAGAACTACTGATGCTATATGCAGCACGTATACAATTGGTTGACAATGTAATCAAACCGGCACTAAAAGCAGGAAAATGGGTAATCGGTGACCGGCATGACTTATCGACACAAGCTTACCAAGGTGGTGGGCGAAAAGTAGATAGCACTTTCATTGAAACCTTACAAACCCAAGTTCTAGGCAACTTTAAACCTGATTTAACATTATATTTAGATATTTCACCAGAACTTGGGCTAATGCGAGCAAAATCACGCGGGCAACTAGATCGCATTGAACAACAATCATTAACGTTCTTTGAGCGCACTCGTCAACGTTATTTAGAATTAGCTGAGCGTGATCAAACAATCATCACCATCGATGCCGCTAAATCGATAGAAGATGTCACCAAACAAATTGAAACGACATTAAACTCATGGTTAACTAATTAGGTTTTAAACTTATGATTTTTAAAAAATACCCATGGCTTAAATTACCTTTTCAGCAATTAGCAGAAACGATTGTTAATAATCGTGCTCACCATGCTTTATTAATCAACTACATCCAAGGAAGTGGTGAAGAAGAATTAATTAACTTACTAATTAACCGATTGATTTGCCAATCCTCACAACAATTGGAGCCCTGTGGTAAATGCCATAGTTGCCAGTTATTTTCATCCCAATATCATCCTGATTACTACGTAATAACCAATGAACAAGGGAAACAATCAATTGGCATTGATCAAATACGAAATATAACAACAAAAGTTTACGAAAAATCGCAACAAGGTGGAAATAAAGTCATTTGGATCAAACACGCTGCTTTAATGACAGAAGCAGCAGCAAATGCATTACTTAAAACGCTAGAAGAACCACCAGAAAATACCTATTTCATCTTAAGTGATGAGCATAATAGCCATTTTTTACCAACAATTCATAGCCGTTGTTTTTGTTATTTCTTAACGATACCTAAACTCGAAGAATCAATTAACTGGTTAAAAAAACAACACAGCCAGCTATACAGCGACAATGAACTTGCCACTGCTTTATTATTAAGCGAAAATGCACCACTAAGCGCAGCCATCTTGCTACAACCAGAAAAATGGCAACAACGAAAATCATTCTGTGAAAGCTTATTAGACGTCTTACCGCAAAACCATTTTTGGCAATTAGCAAAAACGTTTAATCACGAAGATTTTTTTGAACGGATCACTTGGTTTTGCGCATTGTTAACCGATGCATTAAAAGCAAAACAAAAAGTTGGCCGATACATCATTAACCGTGACCAAGTCCCTTTAGTTAGGTTACTTGCCACAAAAAGCAACGAAGAAATTACTTCACTTTACCAACTGTGGTTACAAGCAAGAAACTTGTTGCTAACAGTGACAGGGTTAAATAAAGAGTTGATAGTCTACAATATCCTTGCTCAATCTCAACTCATTGGGTATCAGAAGTAGAATCATAAAATCAACAACATTTGTACATATAAAAGGATTGCAGTGAGTGAGTTATTTATCGATTGAATTTGGCCTAATTTTTATCATTTTCTTTGCAACATATTGGGCCTTTAAACTATCACCAAAATACCAAAATAAATTACTCCTAATTGCAAGTTACCTTATTGTTGCTACTTATAGCCTGCAATTTGCTATTATCCTTTTTATTTACACTTGTCTGATCTACTTCTTTTCAATTATGATTGCAACGTCCAAACATCATGCCAAACAGTGGTTAACCTTAGGATTAAGTATATCGATAATAAATTTAGCATTATTTAAATATTTTGATTTCTTTCGATACGAATTACAGTCATTACTTAACTTTTTAAACTTATCTATTTTATTGCCCGTTATTAGCATCCTCATTCCAATTGGCATATCCTTTTATACGTTCCACTCAGTCAGTTACTTAGTTTCAATAAAACGAAAAGAATTACCTGTTGCTAAATTTTGGGATCTTGCTTTATTTTTATCATTTTTCCCAAGCATAATTGCCGGCCCAATCAATCGAGCAAAAACATTTCTCCCACAAATCATAGTAAATCAACCTCGAGAAGTCCTAGAACCATTTCGAGCATTTACATTAATTATCCTATCTGTCATCAAAGTTTATTGCTTAGGCGGACTAATTAGCGAAAATTGGGTAGTACCAATTTATTCAAATCCACTAGAATATAGTACTATTGATTTATTAGTTGGCTTATATGCATATGCCATGCAAATTTACCTCAACTTTTCTGGCTATACAGACCTAGTTACTGGAATAGCCTTATTATTAGGATTTCGACTTCCAATTAATTTCAACTTCCCTTATTTAGCTTTCAATTTGCGTGAATTTTGGGATCGTTGGCATATTAGTTTATCTCACTGGATTCGTGACTATATCTACATCCCACTAGGCGGAAGCCGTTGTGGTTTCATCCGCACTCAAATCAATGTTATGTGTGCGATGTTATTGTCTGGTTTATGGCATGGTGCAGGAATTAACTTTATTCTTTGGGGAGCTTGTCATGGCATTGGAATTATCATACTCAATATTTCCGAACATTATCTAGGCCGCAAGTGGCTAACCAAACGCTCACCAATTATTGCGCGATTAATCACATGGCATTTTATCTGTTTTACGTGGCTCCTATTTTATTGTGGAAACTTATCTGATGTATTAGACTATTTAACCGCCTTAAGTCATAATCCCTTAACTGACTCACATTATACTACGGCGTTTTTAACTATCTGTTTCATATTCTTAATATACCCAATATTCAAAAATATTCCTAACTGGTGCACGTTACAACTGAGTAAAATAAATAAAATTTACTTGCCTATTATTTTTATATTTATATTATGGCTAACTATCTATTTTGCACCATCTGGTGTACCAGACTTCATCTATGCTAATTTTTGATCATGAAGCAAAATAAATATGAAATATAGAAAAACATCATCAAAAAATCATAAAACAAAAACGAAAGCAAAGGCGAAAACTAAAGCTAAAGCTAAAACTAAAATATCAAAAGTGACAAAAAGTGCTCAACAATCACTTTCACCTAAATACATTTTAGTGCTATTATCAATTACCGCAATTGCACTAATAGCAATTTATTACCAATCAATATTGATTTATTGGCAACAAACTTATCATTCAGATCTATTCAACGCTAATCATTTCACACAACAACAAGAACAAGAAGAAACAGAACAAATAACCCCAATTTCGAAAGAAAAATTTGTTGACCAAAATGAAATGACTGACGCAGCTCATAACGGCACATTACTAAGCCAATCGATAAAAAATATACCAACAACTTCACCACACCAAACAGTTAAAAAGCAAAAAGATAATGAGCATAAAAAACTTCACGATCAACCAATCTTAATTATACAAGAGGATGACAAATTCAATAAAACCCAGTTTGACACAACATCGGTAACAGAACAGGCAGATACCGTAACAAACATTGAACCGCCGGAAGTTCAAAAAAACGATAGTCAATTGATTCATCAACCCTTACCGATTGTATTAACTGAAAATAATAAAGTACTTTTTGTTGGCGACTCATTAATGCAAGGTGTTGCACCATATGTCAAAAAAATGTTATTTAAACAATATAAAATAGAGAGTTTAAATCTAAGCAAGCAAAGTACGGGGCTTGCTTATCCCAACGCATTCAACTGGCCTAAAACAATTAACAATAATTTAATTGCAGATCCTTCTATCAAATTACTTGTTGTTTTTTTAGGACCGAATGATCCTTGGGATTTTCCAATAAAAGGCCATGCAAAATACGCTAAATTTAAATCTGATTTATGGGAAGAACAATACCGATCGCGTATTGCAACAATATTAAATAGTGCACTTGAACACAACGTTCAGGTACTTTGGCTAGCAGCCCCTTGTATGAGAAAACCAAAGCTTAATGATGGGATGGTTTATCTAAATACGCTATACCAATCTGAATTAAAAAAGACACAACAGCATTTCTTAACAACCAATCAGTTATTAGGGTGCACTTATGAAAAATATAATAGTTTTCTCGTATCGGATAAAGATAAAATAAAGGTCAGAATTGATGATGGTATCCACTTTACATCTGCTGGTCAAAAAATATTGGCCGAAGCGATTATGGAAAAAATCATTTTTAAAAAATTAAAGGATAACGATAGTGACTAAACTTTTAAAAGGTATTCTTACCACAATAATAATCACGATATCGGTAGGATGCTGTGTGGCAGAAAATCGAACAAACACACTATCGACTTTGATCGACTTTGGCGATCCCAACGCAAAACGCCTTGTCCAAAAACTAAACACATTAGCTAAAAATAGAAACAGTAACCAAGTCGTCAATATTACTCAATTTGGCGATTCGCATTCAGCAGCTGACTTTTTTACAGGTGAGTTTCGAACACTAATGCAACAAAAATATGGTGATGCAGGGATTGGCTGGATTACACCTATCGCGATAAAAGGCCAAAATAACACCGCAGTAAATTGGCAAGAAGAAGGTTGGACGATCTTAAGCAGCCGCACATTAAATGGGCTTGACTTTCCCATGGGTGGATTTATTGCCAAACCAACGAATAACGCTGCGACAATACAAATCACGCCTAAAAATATCAATAATAGTAATTGGCAAATAAAATTAACCTTCAAAATACTCAAAAACACCCCTAATTTATTGAGTATTTACGATACTAATAATAAAAAAATAAACATCCATTACTCACCAAAAACCAATGTTTGGCAAACAACGTCATTTATTACCCAATCCCCTTTTACGATCAAGGCAAACCCTGATATTGAAATTGGCGGAATATGGTTAACTCGTTCACAACAATCAGGTGTTATAGTATCTTCAATTGCAACAAATGGAGCGAAACAAAGCATTTGGCAAAAATGGGGACCAAATTGGTTGAAAGAATTATCCTCATCAAAAAGTGATTTAATCATTCTTGAGTATGGAACAAATGAAAGTTTCGATGACATTTTCGACGCAAATACTTATCAAAAAAACTTAGTGGATAATATTCGTCAAATTCGCAAATCACTACCCAATGCAGCAATTTTATTGATGACACCACCAGATACAATGGCAACAGAAAAAAGTACCCCTAAATCTTTTTCAAAAGTGATAAATATCCAAAAACAAGTTGCGAAATCAGAAAAAACATTATTTTGGGATTGGCAAACAGCCATGGGCGGGCCTCATTCAATTAAAGATTGGCAAAAACGCGAACTAGCTCGTCCAGATTTAGTGCATCAAACCCTACAAGGCTATAAAGAAAGTGCTAGAATTTTCTATACTGACTTTAATGAATTTATTAAAAAGAAAAGATAGAATATGTAATTAAAAAAGGAACAAATAAGTTATGTTATCTCCAATCATCGTTGCTGTTGATTTTCCTGATACTAAATCAGCATGGAATTTTATAGACCAAGTTGATCCTAAAGATTGCCGACTTAAAATCGGCAAAGAATTATTTACTCATGCGGGTCCTGATTTTATAAAAAAAATAAAACAAAAAGGATTTGATATTTTTTTGGATCTAAAATTCCATGATATTCCTAACACCGTTGCAAAAGCTGTAGCTGCCGCAGCCGATTTAGGTGTCTGGATGACCAACGTTCATGCTAGTGGTGGTTCACGTATGCTGGAAGCAGCAAAAAATGCGCTTTATCAGTATGGAAAAGATGCACCATTATTAATTGCAGTAACAGTATTAACTAGCATGGAATCCTCCGATCTTACAGAAATCGGTATTAACGCCTCACCATTAGAACAAGCAACAAAATTAGCATTGCTTACTAAGAAGTATGGGCTAGATGGTGTGGTTTGCTCTGCTAAAGAAGTACAGAGTTTTAGAACTCGACTTGGCAGCGACTTTAAATTAGTTACTCCAGGCATCCGCCCAGCTGGAGCAATACCTGATGATCAGCGCCGAATAATGACACCTCAGCGTGCACAAGCAGCTGGTTCCGATTATTTAGTGATTGGACGTCCGATTACGCAAGCAAACGAGCCGACGAAAGCATTACATGCTATTTTATCAACCCTAGACTTATCAAAGAATCAATAAATATGTCAGACAACGCAATTGTTTACTCCACTGAACATGGTCGAATTATACCCAAGCAAGCAGCTAAACCTCGCATAAAAGGTGATGGCATTATCCGTATTTCACGCCAAACATCTGGCCGTAAAGGAAAAGGTGTTTGCGTTATTGATGGATTTGATATTGACGATGCTCAGTTAACCCAATTAGCTGCAGACCTTAAAAAGCGTTGTGGTTGTGGCGGCTCAGTTAAAAATGGGAAAATTGAAATCCAAGGTGATAAACGCGAACTATTGAAATCATTATTAGAAGGTAAAGGGTTTAAAGTTAAACTTGCTGGTGGGTGAGTTATTAAAATCGTAACGTCCTCTTACAAAAAGGACGTTATTCGAAAGGATAATTAATTAGAACGATAGGTACGCATTTTTTTGCTAATTTCACGTCGTTCTTTAGATATTTCAGCATTTTTGATTATATAATCATCAACACGATCATCATAATCACTCTTCATATTAGCGATGATAGCTTGGAGTTCTTCATAAGACATATTAGGCTTTATGTAATCACTTAAATTTTCAAGTAATAGCACACGCTTTTGGTTATCACGAATTTTTTTCTCGTTATCTGAAATTTCGCGTTTTAATTTATTTAAACGTCGCGACAAACGAATATATTCAAGTACATCTTGGAATGAAGGTGCGGCTGATTTTTCCTTGTCCATTATATAACCCCTTTTATTAAAAAAATGGAAAACAATTCTTAGGTAATTATATACTAATAATTTTTTAAGGTCATATTAAATCTATTTTTATTAAATAACATCAAATTTAAATTTCAAAAATTTATCAAGTTAGGGGTAAATTACGATAAAAATAAAAACAACTATTAAGAATTATTGCAAAGTATTATACAATGTATTGTTAATTAAAAAGAGTACCGAATGAGAGAATTATAATGAGCTGGATTGAAAAAATTCTGAGTAAAAATAACATATCGTCAGATCATAAAAAAGCGAATATTCCCGGTGGTGTTTGGACCAAATGTAGTCATTGTGAACAAATTATTTATCAGGCTGAACTTGATCGTAATTTAGAGGTTTGCCCAAAATGTGATCATCACATGCATATTCCTGCCCGTGTTCGCTTATATCGTTTTTTAGATGAGGGATCTGATGTAGAAATTGGTTCAGAACTTGCTCCTAAAGATATTTTAAAGTTCAAAGATACTAAAAAATATAAAGATCGATTAACTGCTGCTCAAAAAGAAACGCACGAAAAAGAAGCCATGGTAGTCATGAAAGGAACATTACTAGGCATTCCTGTTGTTGTTGCCTGCTTTGAGTTTGCTTTTATTGGTGGGTCAATGTCATCTGTAGTTGGTGCCTTATTTACACGAGCTGCCGAACAGGCAATTCAAGATAAATGTCCATTAATCTGTTTTTCAACCAGTGGTGGAGCTCGAATGCAAGAAGCCTTGTATTCATTAATGCAAATGGCAAAAACCAGTGCAATCTTAGCCAAAATGCAAGATGAAGGTTTACCATATATTTCCGTAATGACCGATCCAACAATGGGTGGAGTATCAGCGAGTTTAGCAATGCTAGGTGATATAAATATCGCTGAACCAAAAGCATTAATTGGTTTTGCAGGCCCTAGAGTCATTCAACAAACCGTACGTGAAACATTACCTGAAGGGTTTCAACGTAGTGAATTTTTATTAGAAAAAGGCGCAATTGACATGATTGTTCATCGTCGTGATATGCGTCCCAAAATTGCAAATTTATTAGCGAAACTAATGAATCTCCCTGTCCCTTTCGATGACAGCGTTAATGATGAGACGATTTAACTAACCATGCAAACTAAAAAGCCTGATGCCATGTCTAATCTTGAAACATGGCTTTGTTATTTAGAGCAATTACATCCAACCACTATTGAGTTAGGACTTGAACGAGTGAGATCCGTTGCCGCACGACTTGATCTCTTGCAACCTGCGCCCTATGTTTTTACGGTTGCGGGAACGAATGGTAAAGGAACAACTTGTCGCGCGCTGGAGATGATATTACTTGCTGCTAACATGCGGGTTGGCGTTTATAGCTCTCCTCATTTATTACGTTTTACTGAACGAGTTAGAATAAATAATCAAGAGTCAAAAGAACAAAATACCGTTGATGCATTTGTAGAAATCGAAAAGGCTAGAGGAACGATCTCGTTAACCTATTTTGAATATGCAACACTAGCAGCATTATATCAATTTAAACAGGCTCAATTAGATGTAGTCGTTTTAGAAGTGGGCTTAGGTGGAAGACTCGACGCCACCAATATCGTTGATGCTAATATGGCAATTATCACTACAATAGGTATCGATCATGTTGAATATTTGGGCGATACAAGAGAAAGTATTGGTCGGGAAAAAGCAGGTATTTTTAAATCCAATAGTACTGCTATTGTCGGTGAACCAGAAATACCTTCATCTATTTTGGATGTTGCAGAAACGGTGAATTGCCCTATTTATTCTGTAAATAAAGATTGGTCTTATCAACAAATTGATCATACGTCATGGCAATTTAATTCGCCTTTAAAACAATATGAAAAATTACCTATTCCCAATATTCCTTTAGCCAATGCCGCTACAGCTATTGCTGCGTTAAGTTATTCTTCTCTTCCAATTAACCAAAACCAAATAACTAAAGGGCTTGAAAAGACAAGCTTAATTGGTAGATTTCAAACAATACAAACATCACCAATTGTAATTGTTGATGTAGCACACAACCCTCATGCCGCTAACTATTTAGCACATCAGATTGAATTACTGAAAAAAAACAAATCAAATATTGGCAACGTGAGATTTGTTATTGGCATGCTTAAAGATAAAGATATTAAAAGCACGTTATCTTTACTACACGCTGACCAATGGTATTGTGCCTCACTTTATGGTGAACGCGGATGTAATGCCGAAGTATTAAAAAAATATTTACAAGATAATAAAGTAAAAAATATAACAACATTTGAATCGGTTTATGATGCATATCAAAAGGCCATGCAAGATGCAAAAGAAGATGATATTATTATAGTTTGTGGTTCATTTTATACTGTATCTGCTATTTTAGATAAATTAGGCAACTAGGGTAAATGCAACCATGAGTGCTAATCAAGAAAAAAAGAAAAACACTTCAAATAAACTTAGAAATCAACTAATTGGTTTTGCTACATTACTGCTAATCATTGCTATAATTGCTCCTTATATCATAACGGATAAATCTAATTTAAACACGCCAACAATACCCATCTTACAGCCTGAAGTAATAAATGAACAAAACCAGAGTAATGCATTACAAGATAAGTCAATAATTAATGGAAGTTACAGCGATGGATATGAACAAGCCTATGCGCCTGATTCGGAGCAATATATCAGCCCTTTAGCTTCACCAGCAATTATTGATAATAATTTTACTGCCTCAAATACTACAACAAATTCTGAACAAGCAGACAAGCTTTATATGATTCAACTTGGCGCATTGAAGAATAAGAAAAAAATTGAAGAATTAGTTGCCTTATTAAGATTAAATAATTATAACGTTAGGACTATTCCAAACAATCCAGGACCAAATCAATTAATAAAATTACAGGTAGGTCCTTATGCTAAAAAAGAACAAGCTGAACACCTAATTAGTAACCTAAAAAACTTAACAAAATTAAAAGGCGTAATTGTTACTAATTAAAAATTATTTCACGCTACTAGCTGCTATTAGTGCAAAAATAAAATGTTAATATAAATTGTGAGTTATTATGATGAATTGGGTTGATTATACGATTATTGGCGTAATCATTTTATCAGCAATAATAAGTATTATTAGAGGCTTTATTAAAGAAGCATTATCCTTAATCAGTTGGATACTAGCTTTTTTTATAGCAAGTCGATTTTACATGTATATCACTAGTTACCTAACCTATTTTGACAGTGATATCATTCGTAGTGCGGTAGCTATCGCTATTTTATTTATTGCTACACTAATTGTTTGTGCCATTGTTTCTTATGTTATTGGACAATTGGTAAAAAAAACAGGGCTTTCAAGCACAGATCGTGTGTTAGGCATTTGTTTTGGTGTATTAAGAGGAATTTTAGTTGTGGCGGCAGTGCTGTTTTTTGTCGATACCTTCACGCCGTTATCTCAATCCGCTGAGTGGCAGCAATCACAACTAATTCCGCATTTTCATTTTATTATCCGTTGGTTTTTTGATTTTATACAGCAGTCGTCTTCATTTTTAGTTCAATAACTTTGAGGAAATCATAGTATGTGTGGTGTTGTTGGTATTGTAGGATGCAGTATAGTTAATCAATCTATTTATGATGCCTTAACTGTTTTGCAGCATCGAGGGCAAGATGCCGCTGGAATTGTAACTATTGATGAGCAAAATCGCTTTCGTTTACGTAAAGCAAATGGCTTAGTTAAAGATGTATTTCAAGAGCATCACATGTTGCGTTTGCAAGGTAATTTAGGAATAGGACATATTCGCTATCCAACTGCTGGTAGTTCAAGCGCTTCAGAAGCTCAACCTTTTTATGTAAATTCACCGTATGGCATTGCACTGGCACATAATGGCAATTTAACCAATACTGATCAATTACGTAATAAAGTATTTGAACTAGCAAGACGCCACATCAACACTAGCTCCGATTCTGAAGTATTACTTAACATATTTGCTAATGAACTTGATAAATTTCCGACCTATCCACTGACCGCAGATAATATCTTTACAGCCATCAATAAAGTCCATCAAATTATTAAAGGTGCTTATGCATGCGTTGCAATGATTATTGGGCATGGGCTAGTCGCATTTCGCGATCCATTTGGTATTCGTCCTTTAGTTATTGGTAAAAAAGTTTTAGATAATCAGAAAACAGAATATATGGTTGCATCTGAAAGTGTTGCTTTGGATATTCTCGATTTTGAATTTATACGAGACGTAGAACCAGGTGAAGCAATCTACATTACTCAAGATGGGCAATTTTATTCAAAACAGTGCGCGAATAACCCACAATATCACCCGTGTATCTTTGAATATGTCTATTTTGCTCGCCCAGATTCATTGATGAATGGCGTTTCAGTATATCAATCTCGCATATTGATGGGACAAAAACTAGGGCAAAAAATAGCTAGAGAGTGGAAAGACGTAGATATTGACGTTGTCATTCCTATTCCTGAAACATCATGTGATGCGGCACTTGAAATTGCAAGAATATTAAACAAACCTTATCGGCAAGGATTTGTTAAAAACCGCTACGTTGGTCGTACATTTATTATGCCAGGACAAGCAGAACGCAAACAGTCAGTAAGGAGAAAACTAAATGCTAATCGTATTGAATTTGAAGGTAAAAATGTGCTTTTAGTTGATGATTCTATTGTACGAGGCACAACATCAGAACAAATACTTGAAATGGTACGCTCAGTTGGAGCTAAAAAAGTTTATTTAGCCTCAGCTGCCCCCGAAATTAGACATCCTAATGTTTACGGTATTGATATGCCAGTAGCCAGTGAGCTTATTGCTTACAATCGATCTGTTGAACAGATAGCAAAAGAAATTGGCGCTGATAAACTAATCTTTCAAGACCTTTCAGATTTAATTGACTGTATCAGAGAACAAAATCCTAATATTCACCACCTTGAATGTTCTGTTTTTGATGGAAAATATATTACAGAAGGAATTGACGATAACTATTTCGATAATTTAGAACACCACAGGGCCGAAAACAAAACAATCCCACCAATTAAAGAATCAGAAAATCTCGAAATTTACAATGAAGGTCAATATTAGCCATTTGATTGTCAATTATACGACATGCTAATCACAAATAAGCTTGGAATTAAATATTCAAGCTTATTTTTTTAATGACCGAACAGCTTTAATATCCTATTACTACCAAATTTCTATTACCAAACCGTAATAACCCCCAGCTTAATTAACCAAAATGCTAAGTTTTCACAAAAAATAATTTATATAACGCATTAATAAATAAATAAAAAAAATATATTTGCAAAAAATTTAAAAAAAAATAATAAAACATTTTGATAAATTACATTTATGTAATAAAATTCATCTGAATTTAGCGGTTTGTAAAGAAGTTTTAATTTTGTGTAAAAATTTAACATATAAAAAGCTTAATTAAAACTATAGATTAAATAATAATAATTTTAACAACAATCGGTAATGTAAATAATTACAGTATGTTTGTAAATTCTGTAAATGATATATAAGGAATAGTCAAGGTGAGAAAAAATTTTAACTTAAAAATTATCTCAGCGTTTGTAACTGCTACATTGAGTTGGGGTTGGGCATTGGGGCCAGCTTATGCAACCGATACCCTGCAAACATCAAATATAATTGATAGTGATAAAATTATCGAATTAAAGAATGGCACTAAAGCTCGAGAAATGCGTAACAACCAAAAGCGCAGCTTATACCAAATTGCATTATTGAGCAACATTTCGATTGACGAATTACGTGAGATGAACGCTGGTCGTTTCGACAAAAAAAATGTAGTCGATGTTGATGAACGCTTAGTTTTACCTATAAACTCACCATTATTACCGGCAATAAATAAAAATAATGAAAATGGAAAAGATAAGCATGCCAATTTACCAATGCTTGGTTCTGATGAGTCATACGATGTAAAACAAGATAAAGATGCACTAGCAACTCAAGTAGCTTCCACCTTGCAAACACTTGCCACTCAAGATTGGAAAAGCATAATGTCGTCAGAAAATGGCGGTATCTCTGGCCACTTGAAAAACCAAGGTAAAAATTATGCTGAAAATTATGTACGCAATAGTATTCAATCCCAAGTTGTAAACCCTGTTCGTACTGCAGCACAAGATTTTTTAGGGCGTTTTGGTACTGCACAATTACAATTTGATTTAAGTGACAAAGCGCAGTTCGATAATATCAACTTAAAATTATTTAGCCCTTGGATCGACACAGAAAAAACGTTGATATTTACCCAGATATCTTTTCAGGAATACGAACACAATCGCTATATTGGTAACTTTGGTATCGGCCAACGTTGGGAAGTCGCCGACAATAAATGGTTGTTAGGTTACAACGCATTCATCGATCATGACTTTCAACGAAAACATAACCGTTTAGGTCTTGGTGCAGAAGCATGGTCCGATTACATGAAGTTCTCAGCTAACTACTATCACCCTTTATCTGATTGGAAAAATTCAAGAGATTTTGATGATTACTTAGAACGAGCAGCAAAAGGTTTTGATATTCGTTTTCAAGGTTATTTACCTCAATATCCTCATTTAGGTGGATCACTTATGTATGAAAAATACTATGGTGATAAAGTCGCCTTATTTGGCAAAGATAATTTACAAAAAAATCCTAGTGCTGTGACTGTTGGATTAGATTATACGCCAGTTCCTTTGTTCACGGTTAAAGCTCAACACAAACGAGGACAAGAAGGCCAAAAAGCAACATCAGCTGAATTAACCCTAAATTATCGTATTGGAACGCCATTAAAAGATCAATTAGATCCGGATATGGTTCAAGCAGCTCGTTCGTTGAAAGGTAGCCGATATGACTTAGTTGATCGTAACAACTACATTGTTCTTGAATATAAAGAAAAACAAATGAGTGTTGATTTAGGACTAGAATCGGTTCGATTACTTGAAGGTTCAACTCATGATCTAACTATAGGGCTACATAATGCTAAAGGCATATCAAGTATAGCTTGGTCAGGTAACATGCAAGAAATAGACCTTGCAGGTGGTTTTTTATGTTCTGCGATAGGTGTATGTACAAGCTCTTCATGGATGTCTCCACCAGCTGACGTCGAGAATTGGAAAATTGTTGCGCCTAGCTATCTTGATGCAAATGGTCAAAGACAACCAGTAAACACTAACGGTGTTTACTCGTTAGCACTAACCGTCACTGATAGTAGAGGCAAAACTGCAAAATCAAACTCTGTTTCGTTTGAAGTTTTACCTAACTTAGATATTCGTAAAGTAGGTGTTTGGGCGATTGATACCCTAGGTAATAAATCAACGACTATATCAAATAGAGCTGATGGCATGACAGCCGTAACATTATTAGCAAGTTTGGTTACACCAACAACACCGACAGGAAATGGAAATTTTGGCGACGGCTATGATGGATTTAGTGACCAATCATTAATGAACAAGATAAACACTACGTTTAAATCGTCAGTAACTGATTTATGGACCGCAACAAGTAATGGGACTAAGCTTGCTTTAATTGACGGTACATCAGGTAATGTAAGTCAATGCCCAACGTCAGATCCTTGTGTCATTATTAAATCGTTTGAAAAAGTCCAAAAGGGTTCAAATGTTTCAGCTAATGCCGCAACAGGAGCGGGAACGACAGTTCTTGGGGATACTTATACTTTAGATGTGGCCTCAAACTTTAATGGTGTTGTTGATTTCTCGATCAAGCTAGATGGCTACGGCCAATCGTTTAATCACACCTCTGTTAATTTTACAGGAGGTCAACCAGGCTTTGTTACAGTTTATCGAGTAAGCGATGGAACCTTAATCGCTAGACAAAATGGAAATGTCCTTGATTTAGAGCCCGGCATTGCTGGTTGGATTGTCGGTGAGGAATATAAAGTCAAAGCTTATGTCGATAACACAGAAACTGTTGAAGTTCTAAATCCATATATTATCTGGTCATTAGTCGGTTCGAATAGTGCAGCTTGTCCTGGTGCCGCAACAACACTACCAAGCCACATTACCCACCCTACCGGTCCGTGGTTTAACGTAAATATGGGTATAGATGCAACCTATACTATTAGAACTAACAATAACAGTTATGCAACTTCAGGGACTAGTATTTCTGCTGCCCCGGGTGCGCCATCGTCTTTAGACCTTACAGCACAAACAGCAGCACCACTATCATGCGCAGGAGATCAAGGATTTAAACTACAAGTTTCAGTATATTAAAAAGTTTTAATTATTTTCGACTTATCGGGAATGATTTAAAAAAGAGAAGCTCATAAAAATGTATTATTAAATACAATATTTAAATTTGTTAAAGAAAAATGGGAAGTTAAATATGAAAAACCTTTCAATGAAAAAAATAGCATTAGGTCTATTTTTAGCTGGCTACGCAGCAAGCAGTGCTTATGCGCTGGGGCCAGTATCAACAGTGAATACGATACAAGGGAGTAAGCCGGTAATATTCTCAAAAGATTCGAATGCAGAAGGACAATTGACTGTTCGTATCTCAGCTGATACTACTGGTCGTACAGCTTCTGCTAACGGTGTAGCGAAAGTTGGTGATTATATTCATATTTTTTATATGTTAAAAGATGCTGATGGTGATCTTGATACCAGCGAGAGAGTAAAAGGTACACTTAAAGTTTGGAAACAAATGCCTAATAATACTACTTGGACAGAAGTAGCAGATATCACTAAAGTTGCAGATAACTCTGGTGAGGATGGGCATATCTATTTCGAAATAACACCATCAATGGTGGGGGCTGCAAAGATTGGTTTCCAACTTCAAGAAGCCACTACATATGGTAATCCAGCAACAAATAGATGGTTACAAGTACCGGATATTTGGGGAGCAGGTAACCCAACTAAAACCCCGAACGAAGAACGAGATCCAGGACAGAATCCTGGTGGTCCAGGTAATCCCGATCCAGGTAACCCAATAGGCCCTATCGCACCACCAAGCAATGCACAATTTGGTATATTTAAATATACTGGTTCAGGTTTAGATATTGCCGCTGGTAACTATGCAACCTCATCAACAGCAATTCCAAAATATGGTGACCAGTTAGCGGCTGTAGTATGGATGGGCGCACCAAGCGCGCCTGCAACAGGGGATACAATTTTATCATCAGGTATGAGCTTTACATGGTCTCTAGTCGGCCAAGCTGATGGCATAAGTGCTGTTACAACTGAAGAGATTACAGTAGGCATATCTCGTGATAACGACGGTAATAGCGTAATCGCGTTAGGTAATGTTGGTGGTAGCAACCATAACTCACTGTACTCTGGCCTTAATGGTGGTCAAGGCTATAACGCTGGTATCCAAGGCTTCAACCTACAAGTTAAAACAAACTAATCCTCAATCGTTTAACGAGACTAATAAAAACCACTCAACTGAGTGGTTTTTTTATATAATATTAGCGTGCACTTCTTATAATTAACTTGATACAATAGGTAACAACAAGTTAACTCAGTAAACATAACTATGATAATTCCCTGGCAAACACTTGATCCTGATACGTTAAATAACCTAATAGAATACTTTGTGTTACGAGAAGGCACCGATTATGGCGAACAAGAAAAATCACTTCAAGAAAAAGTCAATGATATTAGATTACATTTAGCTAATGGTTCGGCTGCAATTTTTTGGTCCGAGTTGCACGAAACAATAGACATCAAATTTATCAAATAATGCGCAAAATCGTTTTAGCGAGTATATGATTTATTGTGTAATTTTGCTATAGTGATATCGTAGTAATTTGAATGGACTGGAGAGGAACAATGCTAGGCAAACAGCAATCAGATACAACATTGGAATGGTTTTTATCTCATTGTCATATCCGTAAATACCCGGCTAAAAGCACGCTTATTTATCAAGGAGAAAAAGCCGAGACTCTCTATTTTATTCTAAAAGGCGCAGTAGCGGTATTAATCAAAGATGATGAAGGCAATGAAATGATTTTGTCTTATTTAAACCAAAATCAATTTATCGGTGAATTAGGCCTTTTCGAAGAAGGAACAGCACGAAGTGCTTGGGTTAAAGCAAAAACAAGTTGTGAAGTAGCCGAAATTTCATACAAAAAATTTAGACAACTCGTCCAAGTTAACCCTGATATTTTAATGCGAGTTGCTAGCCAAATGGCAAGCCGATTGCAAGTTACATCAGAAAAAGTAAGTAATTTAGCTTTTTTGGATGTAGCCGGTCGAATTGCTCAAACATTATTAAACTTAACTAAACAGCCAGACGCAATGACTCATCCCGAAGGAATGCAAATAAAAATAACCCGCCAAGAGATTGGGCAAATTGTCGGTTGTTCACGTGAAACCGTCGGAAGAATTTTAAAAATGCTTGAAGATCAACATTTAATCTCAGCACATGGTAAAACAATTGTTGTTTATGGCGCCCGTTAAAACTTATCGAAATCATAATTAACATGATTGATATATTGCGAGATTTTACATGACACAACAAAAATATATTCCCAATCATGTAGCAATTATTATGGATGGGAATGGCCGATGGGCAAGACAGCGGAACCAATTACGCGCAGTCGGGCATAGAGCTGGCTTAAAAGCAGTGCGTAAGATTGTTACCCATGCGGCAAAAATTAACATAAAGGCACTGACCTTATATGCTTTTAGCAGTGAAAACTGGAAGCGTCCAGCTCATGAAGTTTCAGCATTAATTTCATTATTTATTTATGCCTTAAATCGCGAAATTAAAAATTTAAATAAACATAATGTTAGGTTAAATATTATTGGCGATATATCAAAATTTAACCAAAATCTTCAAAATCTTATTATTAATGCCCATCAGTTAACACAAAATAATACGGGACTTATCTTGAACATTGCCGCTAATTATGGCGGCCGTTGGGATATCGTCCAATCGGCTAAAACGATAGCTTCTCAGGTTTTAAATGGTAAAATAACGCCACAAGACATTAATGAAGACTATTTTGGCTCAATAACTTGCATGAGTGAACAGCCAGAAGTTGAGTTGGTTATTCGCACTGGTGGTGAATACCGAATCAGTAATTTCTTATTATGGCAAAGTGCTTACGCAGAATTGTATTTTACCGATACACTATGGCCTGATTTTACTCCAGCATCATTTGATGAAGCGATAACTATTTTTAATACTAGAGAACGACGTTTTGGTGGCGTTCTGAATGAGGACCTTTCATGCTAATCCAGCGAATTTTAACTGCTATCGTACTTATTCCGCTTGTTATTATTGCACTTTTTTTTGCACCATTATCAATATTTTCTTATTTAATTATTGCCGTTTGCGCATTAGCTGCGTGGGAATGGAGCAATTTTTTAGGTATCGTCGCCCCCCCTCAAAAACTTATTTTTATGCTTTTAAGCATTGCGTTATTAAGCTTTCTTTACCTGATACCTATTGAATCATCATTAAAAAGTAAATTATTTGCTAATATAGTTTGTTTATCTATTATTTGGTGGTTAGTCGCTTTATTTCTTGTTACTTGTTATCCTAATTCAACTAAATATTGGTCTAAATCAATAGCTGTTAAGCTATTGTTTGCTGTTTTTACTCTAATACCTTTTTTTGTAGGTATGCTTGAATTGCGATCTATTAATTATAGTGTCAATTGTTATACAGGGGCTGTTTGGTTACTATATGTATTTGTGTTAGTCTGGGCTTGCGATACTGGCGCTTATTTTGCTGGGAGAGCCATGGGAAAACATAAATTAGCGGTAAAAGTCTCACCAGGAAAAACAGTAGAAGGTTTTATAGGCGGTGTAAGTTTAGCGGTTTTAATTAGCTTAGTAGCGTATTTAACTGGTTATTTTAACATTGATTTTATCAAGTTTTTATTTAGTTCATTGTTGGCAATCCTAGTATCGGTATTAGGGGACCTGACTGAGAGTATGTTCAAGCGCGAGGCAGGAATTAAAGATAGCGGAAATCTTATCCCTGGGCACGGTGGTGTTTTAGATCGTATTGATAGTTTAACAGCAGCTATTCCTGTGTTTGCTGCATTATCTTTGCATCTACTTTAAAAGGTTACTTATTTTGCTTTGGTCACTGCCACTATTTATTATTACAATCGGTATATTAGTTACTGTGCATGAGTTAGGGCATTTTATTGTCGCAAGACTATGCAAAGTGCATGTGGAATGTTTTTCGATTGGATTTGGGAAAAAAATATGGTCGCATAAATTTCGAAATGGGACCAAATTTGTTATCGCTATGATTCCACTTGGTGGATATGTTAAAATGCTTGATAGTAGAACAAGTGAGTTATCCTCCAATTTAGAAAAATTCGCTTTTGATAAAAAAAGAATTTGGCAAAGAGCAGCAATTATTTTTGCAGGGCCATTTGCTAATTTTATTTTAGCATTAATGATCTATTGGATTATTTTTTTGATGGGTGTGGTTGATTATCCGGTTAAAATAAAAACCGTTATACCATCAACACCAGCTGCGTCTATAGATATTCCAGCTGATGCTGAATTAAAAATGATAGACAATACGAAAATAGATAGTTGGAATGATGTAAATTTAGCATTGATTTCCGCTTTAGGTAAGAACCGTATTAATGTTACCTATATAGATAGTTCGATAGCTAATGATGGTCAACAAGAAGTAAGCAAAAATGTTAATATTAGCAATTGGACTTTTGACATAGAAAAAGATTCAGCAATAGCCGCATTTGGATTTATACCTAAACAACTGGAAATTTACCCAATTATCAGTAAAATTGTACCTGATTCAGCGGCTGAACGTGCTGGATTACAGGTTGGTGATAAAATCATTAGTTATAATGAGCATATTTATCAAAACTGGAATGATTTTACTAATACTATAAAAAAAGCTGAATCTATAAAATTAAAGGTAAATAGGAACGATAATGATGTCGATTTAATACTTCAGCCAACAGTAAACCAAAATGGAGAAGGTGTTGCTGGTTTTTATCCGACATCAAATGCAGTAATTAAACAATATGATTTTTTAAATGGATTTGATAAAGCAGCGAAACAAACAATGTTAACAACAAAGTTGACCGTTCGTTCACTTTATCAATTAGCAACTGGGGTAATTGGCCTAAAACATTTATCAGGGCCAATTACAATAGCTAAAAACGCAGGGCAAACAGCAAGTTATGGATTTACCCCTTACTTATATTTTCTAGCCCTTATTAGTATAAGTTTAGGCGTTATCAATCTTGTTCCATTACCTATGTTAGATGGCGGGCAGCTACTTTTTTTATTTTGTGAAAAAATAAAAGGAAATGCCTTATCAGATAAAACACAAGAGCGTTATTTTCGTATCGGATTTGTTTTATTAATGGTAATAATGGGAATTGCACTATTTAATGATATTTTACGATTGTAATGGGATGAGGTTATAAATATATACAATGAAAATAAATAAATTACTTATAGCATCTTTGCTGTTTGGTACCACAGCAGTATATAGTTCCAATGCATTTTGTGTTGATGATTTTGTGGTGAAAGATATCAAGTTTGAAGGCTTGCAGAGAGTGACTATCGGTGCTGCAATGCTAGAAATGCCAATTCAAGTAGGTGACTATGTAAATGAGTCCGATTTAGGTCACATTATCAAATCACTATACGCCAGCGGTAATTTTGATGATATCTCAATATCTCGCGATGGCGATAAATTAATTATTCATGTTCAAGAACGCCCAACCATCGCAAGCATTACTTTTACTGGTAATAAATCAGTTAAAGATGACATGCTGAAGAAAAATTTAGATAGCACAGGCATTCGAGAAGGAGATGCATTAGATCGCACTATGCTTTCAGGTGTAGAAAAAGGCCTAGAAGATTTTTACTATAGTGTTGGTAAATATAATGCTCAAATTAAGGCAGTCGTAACGCCATTATCTCGCAACCGTGTTGATTTAAAATTAGTTATTGCCGAAGGTAAATCCGCCCTGATTGATCAAATAAATATTGTGGGTGCAAAAGCTTTTTCGTCTGAGGAACTTATTTCGCGTTTTTCTTTGCGTGATGAAGTGCCTTGGTGGAATATGGTTGGTGATCGTAAGTATCAAAAACAAAAATTGGCATCTGACCTAGATGAGTTACAAAGCTTTTATTTAAACCGTGGTTATGCTCGATTTAATATTGAGTCAACACAAGTAAGTTTAACACCAGATAAAAAAGGCATTTATGTAACGATTAATATTCATGAAGGTGAACAATATAAATTGTCCGACTTCGACTTTAAAGGTAACTTTGCTGGGCATGAAGATGCTATCAAAAAAATAGCCAAAGAAAAAATCCGTGCAAATGAACTTTATAACGGTAAAAAAGTTACCGATATTGAAGATAATATTAAACGTTTGCTTGCCAATTTTGGATACGCCTATCCTCAAGTTGCTGTTCATCCCGAAATAGATGATTCATCGCATACTGTTAAATTAATAGTATTAGTTGATGTGGGGCCTCGTTTTTACGTGCGAAATATTAAAATTGTCGGTAATACAGTGACAAGTGAAAGCGTTATTCGTCGTGAACTTCGCCAAATGGAAGGTTCATGGTTAAGCAATGGCTTGGTTGAACTTAGTAAAGAACGCTTAAATCGACTTGGCTTTTTTGATACTGTTGAAGCAAGTACTGAACGAGTTCCTGGTATTGATGATCAAGTTGATGTTATTTATAAAGTAACCGAACGGAATACTGGTAGCATTAAATTTGGTATTGGTGTTGGATCAGACAGCGGTGTAAGTTTTAATGCCGGGATTTCCCAAGATAACTGGTTAGGAACGGGCAATAGCGTTTCATTCGATATTAATACAACCAATAGTGATAAAACAGCCTCTGTTTCAATTGTTGATCCTTATTTTACCGTAGATGGTGTCAGTTTAGGTGGTAGTGTTTACTACAATACCTATAAAACGGATAGCGATGATGATGATGAATCAGAGTATTCAAGTAAAACTTGGGGTGCTACCGCTAATCTAGGTTTTCCAATTAGTGAAAACAACTTTGTTCGCTTTGGTGCAGAATACGCTAATCATAAATTAGCCGATATGCAACCACAGTATAATATGTGGCGCTATTTTAATTCTATGGGCGAGAATATGAAAGATAAGGATAAATCTTTTTCATATGATACCAATGATTTATTACTAAATGCCTATTGGGTATACAACTCGTTAAATAGAGGCTACTTCCCTACTGAAGGTTTAAAATTAACCGCTAATGTAAAAGCAACCGTTCCTGTATTTGATAATAGGTTCTATAAAATAGTGAGTGATGCTTCCTATTATTATCCGATTGATGGCGATCACAAGTGGGTATTCTTGGCGCGCGGTCGATTAGGCTATGGCGATGGATTCGGTGGAAAAGAACTACCATTCTATGAGAACTTCTATGCTGGTGGTTCAACAGTTTTACGTGGTTTTAAAGCAAATACTGTCGGCCCTAAAACGGTATATTTTAATACAAATGGATGTAAAACACTGAACGATACTGATGGATGTGTAAGTTCAAAAGATGCCATTGGCGGTAATGCCTTGGCCTTTGCTAGTGCTGAGCTTATCGTTCCTACACCATTTGCCAGTGAAAAATATGTAGATAGCATTAGGACATCAGTCTTTTTTGATGCTGGTACAGTTTGGGATACGAAATGGGACTTAAAAGGAAAAAATATTCCTGATTATAGTTCTCCTTCGGATATCAGAATGTCAACAGGTATTGCTGTTCAATGGATGTCACCATTAGGCCCATTAGTGTTTTCTTATGCTCAACCGTTAAAGAAATATAATGGTGACTCAGCTCAGCAATTTCAATTTAATATAGGTTCAACATGGTAATATCATGTTATTGATAAGTAAAAATACACATAGGTGAATAAAGTGAAAAAAATTATATCTGTTATTGGTATCAGTCTTGCTCTACTTTTTACGGGTCTTGCAAACGCCGAGATAAAAATTGGCGTTATCAATGTAAGATCTGTAATGGAACGCATGCCAGAACGAGAAACTATTATTAAAGAATTAAACCAAAAATTTGAAGCAAGAATAAAATCATTAGCACAAGAAGAAAAGGCAGCTAATGCAGCTGATGCTCGTTTAAAGAAAGAGGGCTTAACTTTATCTCCTTCTGAAAAAGCAAAATTAGCTAAAACTATTTCAGATTTTCAGAAGAAAGCTACTGCTTTTTCAGAGGAATACCATGAAAACGAATCTAAAGGAGTAAGTAAATTATTACTCAAAATCCAAGAAGCAGTTAACAAGATTGTTGCAGAAGAAAAGTATGATCTTATTTTAAAAGAAGAAGCGACTTTATACACTTCTGATGCAGTTGACATTACAGATAAAGTATTGGAAAGGGTTAAAAAATAATGTTTGCTTTTCGTTTAGAACAATTAGCTGAAAAGCTTGGTGCTACGTTACATGGTGATGGTCAATTGACTATCACTGGCGTAGCATCAATGAAAAGCGCAGTAAAGGGGCAAATCACTTTTTTGTCAGATAAAAAGTATCAAAGTAACTTATTAACATGCAATGCTTCGGCAGTTGTTATGACAGAAGACAGCTTAAAATATTGGAATGGTGCTGCTTTAATTGTCAAAGATCCCTATCTTACTTATGCTAAATTGGCGCAACTTTTAGATACGACACCAATGCCAGCTAAAGGTATCGCCGAATCTGCCGTTATTGATTCAACAGTACAGCTCGGAAGTAATGTATCAATTGGCCCTAACGCTGTCATAGAAAGCGGTGTAATACTCGGTGATAATTGTTGTATTGGCGCCGGCTGTTTTATTGGAAAAGAGACTACAATCGGCGCTGGCACAAAAATATGGTCTAACGTATCGGTTTACCACAATTGTGTTATTGGAGAAAATTGCTTAATTCAATCTGGGACTGTAATAGGTGCAGATGGGTTTGGTTATGCTAATGATAAAGGCAAATGGATAAAAATTCCTCAGTTAGGCCGAGTTGTAATTGGCAATAATGTTGAAATCGGGGCATCTACAACAATCGATCGTGGAGCCTTAGATGATACCGTTATTGGCAATGGCGTTATTATTGATAACCAATGTCAAATTGCCCATAATGATATTATTGGTGATCATACTGCGGTTGCCGGTGGTGTTATCATGGCGGGTAGTTTAACTATTGGTCGTCACTGCCTAATTGGTGGTGCTAGCGTCATTAACGGACATATGGAAATTTGTGATCAAGTAACAGTAACTGGAATGGGCATGGTAATGAGGCCGATTACAGAACCAGGCGTATATTCATCAGGCATTCCATTACAACAAAACAAAGTATGGCGAAAAACAGCTTCATTGGTGTTACATATCGATGAAATGAATAAACGTTTGAAAGCGCTTGAGAAGAAGTTATTAAATATCTCGACGTAGACGGTTACGGTCGGTATAATGCTTCCCTATTTGTAAATTTAATTAGCTCAATTATTCAATTTATAATTATGAGCAAATATATTCAATAATTCCGAGGTATAAAGATGCAAGTTTCGGTAGAAACAACACAAGGTTTAGGTCGTCGTTTATCAATTACAATTAAATCAGAAGATATTACCAAAGCGATTGATAAAGAGCTGATTAATACAGCAAAAAAAGTGCGTATTGATGGCTTCCGTAAAGGAAAAGTACCTTTAAAAGTTGTTGAACAACGTTATGGTGCTTCTATTCTACAAGACGCTTTAAGTGATTTAATGCAACGCAATTTTATTGATGCAATTATTCAAGAAAAATTAAATCCAGCTGGTGCACCAGTATATACTCCCAAAGAATATAAAAAAGGAGAAGATTATACTTTCACTGTTGAATTTGAAGTTTATCCTGAAATTAAAGTTAAAGACTTAGACAAAATAGAAGTTGAAAAACCAGTCGCTGAAGTTGTTGATGCTGATGTTGAAACTATGATTGAAACCTTGCGTAAACAACAAGGTACTTGGAAAACTGTTGAAAAAGCAGCAGAAGAACAAAATCGTGTCATACTTGACTTCTTAGGTAAAGTTGACGGTGCTGAATTTGAAGGCGGTAAAGCTGACGATTTTGCGCTTGTATTAGGGCAAGGTCGAATGATTCCAGGCTTTGAAGATGCAATTATGGGACACAAAGCCGGCGACGAATTTGATATCAATGTCACTTTCCCAGAAAGTTATCATGCAGAGAATTTAAAAGGTAAACCAGCTGTATTCTCAGCTAAACTGAAGAAAGTTGAAGAGCTTGAATTACCAGAACTAACTGAAGATGTGGTTAAAAGATTTGGTATTGCCGATGGAACCGTTGAAAGCCTACGTGCAGAAGTACGCAAAAATATGCAACGTGAGCTTAATACAACAATTCGCAATAAAATCAAAATGCAAGCAATTGATGGTTTAGTAAAAAATAATGAAGTTGAAGTGCCTGCTGCTTTAGTTGATCGAGAAGTTGATGTGTTACGCCAACAAGCAGTGACGCGTTTTGGTGGCAATGTTAAGCAATCAATAGATCTTCCTAAAGAGTTATTTGAAGCTGAAGCTAAACGTCGAGTATTGATTGGATTGTTATTCAGTGAAATTATTGAAAGCAATGAACTAAAAGCAGACGAAACAAAAGTACAATCTTTAATTGATGAAATTGCAACCGCTTATGAAGATCCTAAAGAAGTGGTTGATTATTATCGTAAAGATAAGAAAGCTATGGATAATATTCGTTCTGTTGCGCTAGAAGATCAAGTAGTTGATTTACTATTAGCAAGTGCAAAAGTGACAGATAAAACTTATTCATTTTCAGAATTAATGAATCAGCAAGTCGCTTAAGCAACTTGTCACTTTATTTAATTAAAATTCATTATAAGCCCAAATAAGGATCAATTGTTTGGGCTATTTTGTTTAATTAGGAGATGAAAATGCCTTTAGAACCATGCATGAGTGTAATTCCGATGGTTGTTGAGCAAAATTCCCGAGGCGAAAGAGCTTATGATATTTACTCACGATTATTAAAAGAAAGAATTATATTTTTAACTGGGCAAGTTGAAGATAATATGGCGAATTTGATTATTGCTCAGATGCTTTTTCTGGAAGCTGAAAACCCCGAAAAAGATATCTATTTATATATCAACTCTCCCGGTGGTGTGGTAACAGCTGGTATGGCTATTTATGACACAATGCAATTTATTAAGCCAGATGTTAGCACAATTTGTCTTGGGCAAGCATGCTCAATGGGATCGCTGCTTTTAACCGCGGGAACTAAAGGTAAACGTTATTGCTTACCTAATGCACGAGTGATGATCCATCAACCATTAGGTGGTTTTCAAGGACAAGCATCAGATATTCAAATTCATGCTCAAGAAATATTACAAGTAAAAAGTCGACTAAATAATATTTTGTCAATGCATACAGGCCAAGATATTAGTGTAATTGAAAAAGATACAGATCGAGATAATTTCATGTCAGCAGAGAAAGCGGTTGAATATGGATTAGTTGACGCTATATACAGTAAACGATCTTAATACTAAATAGGTGGAAAAAGTGGATAAAGAAAACTCAGAAAAATTACTCTATTGTACTTTTTGTGGCAAAAGTGAACATGAAGTCCGTAAGCTAATTGCTGGGCCATCATCTATTTATATTTGTAATGAATGCATTGGGTTGTGTAATGACATTTTAAAAGAAGAAACAAAAAATTTTCTTTCTCATCAAGAATTTATTAATAAACCATTACCAACACCGCATGAAATCAGAGCCCATCTTGACGAATATGTTATTGGTCAAGAGCACGCAAAAAAAGTATTATCAGTTGCTGTTTATAATCATTATAAACGCCTACGTAGCCATTCTAATCGTAGTGATGTTGAATTAGGTAAAAGTAATATTTTATTAATTGGCCCGACTGGTAGTGGAAAAACATTATTGGCCGAAACTTTAGCACGCTTTTTAGACGTACCTTTTGCTATGGCTGATGCAACAACATTAACAGAAGCTGGATATGTTGGTGAGGATGTTGAGAATATTATTCAAAAATTATTACAAAGTTGTGATTATGATGTAGAAAAAGCCCAGCGTGGCATTATTTATGTTGACGAAATTGATAAAATTTCTCGAAAATCGGATAATCCATCTATCACTCGAGATGTATCAGGTGAAGGGGTTCAACAAGCACTATTGAAAATAATTGAAGGCACTGTTGCTTCTGTTCCACCTAAAGGCGGGCGCAAACATCCTCAACAAGAATTTTTGCAAGTTGATACATCGAAAATTCTTTTTATTTGTGGTGGTGCATTTAGTGGATTGGATAAAGTAATTGAAAATCGAGTATCTACCAATACAGGCATTGGTTTTGGTGCCGATGTGAAAAGCACTAAAAATAAAGCAACTGAGTCAGAGTTATTAGCTCAAATAGAGGCTGAGGATTTGGTCAAATTTGGGCTTATACCTGAATTCATTGGCAGATTACCTGTTATTGGAACGTTATCAGAACTAGATAAAGATGCTTTAGTTAATATTTTGACTGAACCTAAAAATGCCTTAACCAAACAATTTAATGCCTTGTTAGAATTGGATGGTGTAGAACTTGAATTTACCAAAGAAGCTTTAGACGCAATTGCAATCAATGCGATGAAACGTAAAACTGGGGCTAGAGGATTACGTTCAATTGTTGAAAATATACTGCTAGATACAATGTATGATTTACCATCAATGCGTAACGTTAAAAAAGTACTTGTTGAAAAAGATACGGTAGAGCATTTGCAATCACCTAAATTGATTTTTAGCGAAAATACAGAACTCTCTGCATAATAGACAAGTCAATTACCTTATTTAAACTAAGTAGTACTTAATTTAAAAAAGCAAAATACGTATGTACATTTATTGTACTACGTATTTAAAACGTAACAAAATAAGCTTGAATATCTTAAAATTACCCCAATATAAAATAGATAAGTTTGTACTACCGAGCCGAGAGAAAAAGATGAATAAAAAACAAACTAAAAAAATGATGATGCCTATTTTACCATTGCGTGATGTTGTTGTGTTTCCACATATGGTAATTCCTCTCTTTGTTGGTCGTAATAAATCAATCCGTTGCTTGGAAAGTGCAATGGAGATGGATAAACAAGTTTTTCTTGTAACTCAAAAATACCCTTCTCAAGATGAACCTGATGTAGAAGATTTGTATGAAGTCGGCACTATAGCCAATGTTTTACAATTACTTCAATTACCTGATGGTACAGTAAAAGTTCTTGTTGAAGGCGTTGCTCGAGCAGAAATAGTTAATATTCTTGAACAAGAAGATGATGAATTTTTAATTGCAAATATTAAACCACTAAAACAATCTAAAAAGGCTGAGAATATTAGCCAAGCGATGGTAAGGGTATTATTATCAAATTTTGATGATTATGCCAAACTTAATAAAAAAGTAACTCAAGAAGTTGTTGATTCGATTCATTTAATTAAAGAGCCATCGCAATTGGCTGATTCTATCGCTGCAACATTATTTATAAAAGTCGAGCAAAAACAAGAAATTTTAGTTACGGCTGATTTAGAAAAACGTATTGAATTGCTGATTTCATTAATGGAATCAGAAATTGATTTGTTACAAGTAGAAAAAAATATTCGTCAACGCGTTAAGCAGCAAATGGAAAAAGCTCAAAAAGAATATTATCTTAATGAGCAAATTAAAGCGATCCATAAAGAATTAGGGGATATCGATAATAAACCTGATGAATATGAAGAGTTAAACGAAAAAATTATTAAGGCAAAAATGCCAAAAGAAGCAAAGGAAAAAGCACTATCTGAGCTAAACAAGCTTAAGATGATGCCGGCTATGTCTGCAGAAGCAACGGTTGTTCGAGGATACATTGATTGGATGCTACAGGTTCCTTGGAATAAACGCAGCAAAGTAAAAAAAGATATTCATGAGGCGCAAAAAGTTTTAGATAAAGACCATTATGGGCTTGATCGAGTTAAAGACAGAATTTTAGAATATTTAGCTGTACAAGGACGAGTTAATAAAGTCAAAGGTCCAATTTTATGTTTGGTCGGGCCTCCAGGGGTTGGTAAAACATCATTAGGACAATCAATTGCTAAAGCGACGGGAAGGCAATATATTCGTATGGCATTAGGTGGTGTTCGTGATGAGGCGGAGATTCGAGGACATCGAAGGACTTATATAGGGTCAATGCCTGGTAAGTTAATCCAACGCATGGTTAAAGTTGGTGTGAAAAATCCGCTATTTTTGTTAGATGAAATCGACAAAATGGCTTCGGACATGCGTGGAGATCCAGCTTCGGCATTACTGGAAGTTCTTGATCCTGAACAAAATAATGCCTTTAGTGATCATTACCTAGAGGTTGATTATGATTTATCTGATGTAATGTTTGTTGCAACAGCTAACTCAATGAATATTCCTGCACCATTACTTGATAGAATGGAAGTGATTCGACTATCTGGTTATACAGAAGACGAAAAGCTAAATATTGCTAAACAGCATTTAATATCTAAACAGATAGCAAATAATGGTTTAAAAGTAAATGAGATTGATATTGATGATTCGGCTATTATTGACATCATTCGCTATTATACTCGTGAAGCGGGAGTACGAAGCTTAGAAAGAGAAATAGCTAAAATTTGCCGTAAAGTCGTTAAACAGCTCACTTTAAACCATCGTTTACGTAAAGTCATTGTAACTCAAGAGAATCTAAAAGATTATTTGGGCGTACAACGTTTTGATTACGGTAAATCTGAAAGTGAAAATCGAATCGGTCAAGTTACAGGTTTGGCATGGACAGAAGTCGGGGGCGATTTACTAACGATTGAATCAATGAGCGTTATAGGTAAAGGTAAATTAACTTATACCGGTTCATTGGGTGATGTTATGCAAGAATCCATTCAAACCGCACTTACTGTTGTTCGCTCTCGTGCTGAAAAATTAGGTATTAATAACGATTTTTATGAAAAGCGTGATATACATGTGCACGTCCCTGATGGCGCAACGCCTAAAGATGGTCCGAGCGCAGGCATTGCTATGTGTACCTCATTGATTTCAACATTAACTGGCAACCCCGTACGTTCTGATGTTGCCATGACAGGGGAAATTACTTTACGGGGAGAAGTGTTACCAATTGGTGGACTAAAAGAGAAGTTATTAGCTGCTCACCGTGGTGGCATTAAAATCGCGATTATCCCTACTGATAATATTAAAGACCTTGAAGAAATTCCAGATAATGTTAAATCTGAAATTGAAATTAAACCTGTCAAATGGATAGATGAAGTATTGACAATTGCTTTAGAAAATAATCCATTTGGAATAGAACCAATTAAAGAAAAAGTGAAAACAAAGCAACCTGTCAAAAAAACGGTTAAAAAGATTAAAAATACGGCCAATGTTTCAACTCAATTAAACTAAATTTAAGCAAATCAAAAAGCCAACTTTATGTTGGCTTTTTTATCGGCTTTTAATTAGATAATAGCCAATTTTGGCAAATATGCTATACTTGCGAAATTCAAATTCAGGCGTATGGAGAATGGCATGCTATGATGGAAAAAATTCGAACTGCGGCAAACAGTATTGTTATTAAAATAATCTTTGGGATTATTATTTTATGTTTTATTTTTACAGGGGTTGGTTTTTTTGGTTTTGGTACAAGTAGTCATCAAAAAAATGATGCGCAATTATATGTTGCTAAAGTTGACGGTGTAGGTATCGAACGTTCCAAGTTTGAAGCACAAACCAGAAAAAAAATGGAAGAATCTTTCGGCATAGACGCTTCGTTTGTACAACAATATGTGTTAATGGAGCTAATAGATAACTATCTAGCTTATCTATTTTCTCAAAAAATTCATGCTGCAATCAGTAATGAGTATGTAAAAAATACTATTAGGCAACAGAAAATATTTTTTAGCAATGGTAAATTTGATCATCAAAAATATTTAAATCTACTTGCAAAAAGTAATCTTACTCCAGATAGTTATGCTGAAGGGCTGAAAGCATCTTTACAGCGACAACAAGTAATGGATGCATTAATAACAACAGATTTTGTTTTACCTTCTAGTTCTGAAATTAGTTTGTTAAAAAATCAAAAAAGAACTATCTATGCTACTCTGATTGATTCTTCTATAGATGATATGAAAGATATAAACATCACAGAAGAAGATGAAAAAAAATATTATAATGAACATCAAAAAGAGTTTTTTAGAAAAGAGCGAGTAAAGCTAAAATTTATTTATAGTTCAAAAGCAAACATCGCCAAAACGATTAGAGTTACTGACGATGAAGTTAAAGCCGAATATGAAAAAAATATCAAAATTTACAGCTATCCGGCTAAAAAGGCGTTTAGTGTTATTTTCGTAGCAGATAAAAAACAAGCAGATGAGATTATGAATGACTTATCTTCAGGAGCTAATTTTAAAAATATAGCGGAAGACCTTAATAAAAATAATAACGTTTCTGCTTATGGTAAAAATGGCTCATTAGGCTGGTTTGTTGATGACAATTCTTTACCTGAGTTTTTGAAAAAGGCTAACTTAAATAAAGTTAACAAAATTTCCAATCCAATTCCTACCGATGATGGATTTATTATCGTTAAACTTGACGATAATAAGCCAGCTAAAAGGATGAATTTCGATTTTGCTAGAATCCTGATTTTCGAAAAGTTAAGCCAACAGCAATTACAAAAGAAATTCAATGCTGTTGAAAATAAAATTAAAGACGCTTTAGCTCAATCACCTAAATCTATTGAAGAGTTGGCTGAAAAAACTGGTTTTGATGTAGAAACAACTGATTGGACCAGTTATAGAGATCTAAGTACAATTATGATTAACCCCGAAGTCAGCGATTTAGTATTTAGTGAGGAAATGATTGTTGATGGACAACCTACTCATAAAATATCCGACATAATTCCAGTTGAAAAAAGTTTTGGTAGCTATGATTATGTTCTTCAAGTTACGGACTACCGTCCTGAAGGTTTAGCACCATTTGATGAAGTTAGGGAGATAATCAATAAAAAACTGTATAAGGATATAGCTGAAAATCGTTTTAAAACGACAGTAGCAGATTTGTTAACTGAATTAAAATCCAAAGGGAAATCAGATAAAGTAGACTTTAGTAGACGATATGTCTTAAATAGAAATTCGACTGATTTAGATAAAAAAGTTGTAAATATGGTTTTTGATTTGGAACCACCAATTCCGGGGATTAAACCAAATTCTTTTGGTGCAGCACTTTTAGAAAACAATACGGCTTATATTGTTGTGTTAGTTGGAGTTGACACACCTAAAGAGTCTCAAGATATTTCAGCAGAATTATTACAGTCATCTATTATAGATACTAATTATTATCTTAGTAATATTATGAGTTCTAAATCAAAAATTGAAATCATGCCTGCTTTAAATATGTGATAAAGATCGAAAAAATTTTGCAACGATCTAAATAAACGAAAAGCCACTTTAGTGGCTTTTCGCATTTTTGTTACACTTAAAATTCATTTAATTAATTTCGTGGGATAGTAGTGACGCAAATTTAGTTGCGTAATTATTTGGGAGTTAATTTAAATGAAATTTTTTACACTAATATGTTTATTATTCTCTTCTTTATTCTTTTCAACATTCAGTTTTGCAAATTCAAAACCAGATATAACAACCAAAGAAGCACAAAAACAGGTTGTACAAGTTAATATTAATACAGCAACGGCTGAAGAATTAAGTAAAGTATTAAAAGGAATTGGAATGAGTAAAGCTAAGAAGATCATTGAGTATCGCGAAAAATTTGGTCCTTTTGTGACCGTAGAACAATTAAAGGAGGTTTCAGGTATTGGCCAAGCAACACTTGATAAAAATATAGGGAAAATAACATTATAAATATTATATCTTCCAACAAATAAACTGTTGGAAGGTAATTTTAGTTATCAATTGGATCAACATCAACACTCCATCTTACTTTCGATGCATCATTCCACTGCTCAATAACAGTTAGAAGATTATCTAATATTTGCTGTAATAACTGCCTGTTGGTGTGTTGCAAAAGTAATTGCCAACGATTATAGCCAGCTTTTTTCGGCTGGCTTGCGGGCATTGGGCCAAGCTGCCATAAATTATGGTCATAGTTAGACTTTAGCCAGTTGTGAATGCGTTGTAAAAATTGGGGGGCCTGTAAGTTATTACGATCGGCTGCACGAATTAATGCCTGATAACTAAATGGCGGTAGTAATGTTTGTTGACGTTCAAGTAAGGTCTGTTTTGCGAATGCTTGATAACCTTTAGTTAGTAGAATGTTTAATAAAGGATGTTCAGGATGATAAGTTTGTAGAATAACTTCACCAGCTTTCGTTTCACGACCAGCTCTGCCTGAAACTTGAGTGTATATTTGTGCAAACCTTTCTGTAGCCCTAAAATCACTTGAAAATAAAGCACCATCAACATCAACGATTCCAACTAATGTCACGTCAGGAAAGTGATGACCTTTGGCGAGAATTTGTGTACCAACTAAAATATGTGCTCCACCTTTATGAATATCATGCAAATAGGTATTCAATGCCTCTTTTTTAGTTATAGTATCGCGATCAATACGAGTAACTTTTATATTTGGGAATAATATATTAAGCTGTTTTTCAAGTTGCTCAGTTCCAAATCCAATTGGTAATAATTGGGTTGAACCACATTTAGGGCATTGTTTTGGCACTTCTCTTGGAGTATCACAATAGTGGCAAATTAATTTATTTTGCTTTTTGTGAAAAGTATAAGGACGATCACACCGAGGACACTCCGCAATCCAACCACAGTCATGACAAATTATCAAAGGAGCAAACCCTCGACGATTCAAAAATAACATAACTTGATTATTCTTATGTAAGTGCTCTTTTATATGTTCAATTAGTGGTTGAGATAATCCAGAAGCAAGAACCATTCCACGAATATCCAAAATAGATTGTTTGGCTAGTTTAGCATTGCCAGCTCTTTGTGTAAGCTTGAGCTGTTGGTATTTATGGCTTTGTACGTTGTTAATGGTTTCAAGCGAAGGGGTCGCCGAGCCCAAAACAATAGGTACGTTTTCAAATTTTGCCCGGATGATAGCCAAGTCTCTAGCATTATAACGCCACCCTTCTTGTTGTTTGTAGGAGCTGTCATGCTCCTCATCAATAATAATAATGCCCAAATCTTTAAAAGGCGTAAAAAGCGAAGATCGAGTGCCAACAACAATGGCATTTTCACCATCTTTACTTCTTAACCACACGCCTAAGCGCTCTTTATCGGTTAAGCCTGAGTGTAAAATATCAATAGGCGCATTAAAACGTTGCTTAAAACGATTAATTGTTTGTGGTGTTAAACCAATTTCAGGCACTAAGACTAAAGCTTGTTTACCTTGCGACAAAACATCCGAAATAATATTTAGATATACTTCAGTCTTACCCGAACCAGTTATACCATCAAGTAGAAATACGCCAAATTGTTTATTTTGTCTATTGATAGTTTCTATAGCATTAGACTGTTCTTCATTTAATTGAATCGATGTAGGATTAGTAGAGTAACTGGTTTGCCAATCAATATTGGCTGGTTGGTAATACACTAATTCAATAAATTGCTTTTTTCTTAACTCTTGATAAGTATTAGCACTAAAATCACTTTCATTTAAACAATTGTTTCGGATTGATGATAATAATAGCTTTTGTTTTGGCGTACGTGATAATAAATTTAAATCAATTTGCTGCCCTTGTGGCGTTAATTGCCATTTTTTTATCCCCTCTTTGATAGCTTGTCGACCTTGCCTTAATAGAACAGGTATGGCATGAAACATGACTTCACCAATTGGGAAATGATAATAATTTGCTGCCCAGTTTAGTAATCGCCAAATAGGTTGAGGAAAGGGGTTTTTTGTATCGATAATTGATGTAATGGGTTTTAAATTATCAATTTCAAAAGCCGTTTGCTGATCGATTTTAATTATTATTCCAACCATCTCTCTTTTACCAAAAGGTACTTTAACCCGCATACCAATTTCAGCAGGATCTGTCAGTTTATAATCAAACAGTTGGTAAAGGGGGAGCGGTAAGGCTACATGAGCAATCAGCATTAACTATCACTATTACAATTATTGAAAATCGTTATTGTACGCAGATTTTATCTAACTGGCAAAAATTACACAGACTAATTGAGTCTATTATAAATTAAATATTCAAAAACTTTATTTACATGATAGTAGTATCCCTAAACAAAATTTGTTATCTTGGGAGGCAAATAAAAATGTAATATTTAGAGGTGTATAAGAAATGTCAGCGCCATTTTCACATATTAATCAACGTGGTGATGCCCATATGGTTGATGTTTCAACAAAACAGATAACCTTACGAGAAGCCAAAGCTGAATCCGTAATATCAATGAATGCAGAAACATTCAATATGATTATTGCAGGAAAACATCACAAAGGAGATGTTTTTGCTACAGCAAGGATTGCGGGTATTCAAGCAGCTAAACGAACATGGGAGCTAATCCCACTTTGCCATCCCCTACTTCTTAGTAAAATTGAAGTCAATATTGAGCCTATATTTGAAAATCATAGTATCAGAATTGAATCTATTTGCCGGCTAACTGGTCAAACTGGCGTTGAAATGGAAGCACTAGTTGCGGCTTCGGTAGCGGCATTAACGATATATGATATGTGTAAAGCTAGCCAAAAAGACATGGTCATTAATCAGGTTCGATTATTAAATAAAGTAGGCGGTAAATCGGGCGAATATAACGCCAATAAGATAGAAAAGTGAAAGTATGAATAAAATTATGTTTTTTGCACAAATTAGAGAATTAATTGGGGTGGAAAGTCTTGAATTAGCCGTAGAACAAATTCCAATATCTCAACTTTTAGAGCAACTCAGTTTGTATGGAGATAAATGGTCATTAGCACTAAAAGAAAAAACGGTGTTATGTGCGGTAAATCAAGCTTTAGTTGACTATGATTATGTTATTCAACATGGTGATGAAATTGCTTTTTTCCCTCCGGTAACAGGTGGCTAACAAGATGCATATTATTCAAGTTAACCCATCATCTATTGATGTAAATTCATTAATAACCTGGCTTTACGAATCACCTCAAGATGGTGCAGTTGTGACTTTTATGGGAAAAGTGCGTAGTGAGGAACATCAAGTTATTAGTTTAACTTTGGAGCATTACGCAGCCATGACGGAAAAGGTATTATTCAATATAATTGATCAAGCAAGACATAGATGGTCAATTAATCGGGTTGCGATAGCCCACCGAGTCGGTAAAATTTATACCAATGAAACTATCGTTTTTGTCGGGGTCAGTGCCGCACATCGTAGTGATGCTTTTGCGGCTACTGAGTTTATTATGGATTTTTTAAAAAATAAAGCACCATTTTGGAAGAAAGAGCAAACACCTAGCGGTGAAAATTGGGTAGAACCAAAACCGTCAGATATAAAAGCATTGAAGAAATGGTGTTAATATTAATTTAGTCTATAATGAATCCTATCATTACAATATTTATAAAGCTCTGAACGAGCCTTTTTTGTTAAACTTATATGAATCACGAAAACTTTATCATCTTTTGTTAAAAATTCGAGGAAAGTACTCATTTTAAGTAGAACAGTCGTTATTATTAAATAATTTTAAGCTTTTTAGTTGATGGAACTCTATGAAAAAACTCTATTCATTCGTGTTAGCAAATATTTTTATTTCATCTATAATTACAATCAGATATTTTTGGGTGCCGGGCGCATCATTTAGTTGGGACAGCAGCCTTTTTTCATTATCTGCCGTATTAGGACATTTTTTTTCAGCTTATTTATTACTTTTTGTTTTATGTATTCCTATTATCTGGATGAAAAAATTTTTAAGTAATATATGTTTGGCAATTATATTTAGTTTATTACAAATTGCATTGTATGTTGATACGATTGTCTTTCAACAATATCGATTTCATGTCAATGAGTCGGTATTATCAATGGTTCTTTCAGGTCAAGTTGTTGATTTTTCAATATTTACTTATTTGTTAATGTTTTTATTAATATTTGTATCTTTTTGTGCAGAATATTTAATCCTTTATCTGTTAGATAACAAATTTAAACATAACCATGTTCGATCTAAAATATTCATTATACCGACAGTATTTCTTTTAAGTTGTTTTTTTATTAGCCATCTGGTGCATATGGTTGCTTTTTATTATGCCTATTCACCTATTATGATTGTGAAAGAATATATTCCATTGTATCGTCCATTTACCTCAAGAAAAATAATGGGTTTTTTTGATAAATCAGGGCAACGTAAAATGCCTATTGAAAAGGTGAGCAAACATGCAACTATTTATTACCCTAAACATGAACTTTTAATTAACCCTAATAACAAAAAAACGCCAAATATTATGTTTATTGTTTTAGACTCTTGGCGATATGATACTTTTAGTAAAGAAATTTCTCCTAACACTTATAACTTTGTTAAACAGAATAATGGCATCATTTTTAATAACCATTACTCAACAGGGAATGCAACTCGTACTGGTATTTTTGGACTTTTCTATGGTATTCCTGGAACATATTGGGATTCTTTTTTAAGGAATCGCATTCCATCGTTATTTGTAACAGCCTTGCAAAAGGAAAATTATAATATTGGTATTTTCACTTCAGCCAAAGTTACAGCACCTGAATTTGATCGTACAGCGTTTTTGACAATCAAGAACTTAAGAATCAGCAGTAAAGGTAATACATCTCCCAACCGAGATAAAGAGTTAACGGATGATTGGATAAGTTGGTATAAAGCTCAAGATAAATCTAAACCAAGCTTTTCATTCTTATTTTATGATGCACCTCATGCTTATGATTTTCCAAGTGATTTTGAAGTTAAGTTTAGTCCCGTTGGTAATCTAAATTATATGACCTTAAGTAATGATACCGATCCGGTGCCTATTTTTAATCGTTATAAACAAAGCGTTTATTACGATGATTACTTACTTCAAAGCGTCTACGATGAACTTGAGCAGTCGGGCTCACTAGATAATACATTGATCATTATCACCGGTGATCATTCACAAGAAATGAATGACAATAAATTAGGTTTTTGGGGACACAATGGCAACTACACGGATGCTCAAACTAAAGTCCCTTTTATCATCATTGGTGCAAAAGATCTTCAACATATTAACGAGAATGTCAATAAATTGACCAGCCATGAAGATGTTGTACCGACAATAATGCGGCATTATTTGCATGTGGAAAACGATATTGCTGATTATTCAACAGGCTATGATCTGTTTAGTCCAATCGTTAATCGAGATTGGTTATTAATGTCCAATTATAGTTCTTATGCTGTTAGAACAAAAGACAACATTTATTTTGTTAATCGCCTTGGTATTAGCCATTATTTTGATAGCTATAATAAGCAAGTCAAAGAAACGCCTAATTATAAAATTATCCAAGCAGCAATGGATAACATGCGCTATTTTTTCCAGCCCTCAAAATAAAAAAAATCCACCTTTAAGGTGGATTTTTCATTATCTAACCTCAGCACAATTTAGGCAGTAGATATAACGATTTTGTGCATCTTGGAATTTATCCCATAATGAAACTTGTTGTTTGATTTGTTTTACTTCAGGAAGTTGCTCAAAAAATACTTCTGCTGCTGATTTTGGCATTATTGCAATCATATTTGAGAACAATGCACTAAACAAACTTCCTTGTGGTTTTTGCCAATCTATTTTGTAATTAGAAATATTTGCTAGTGTTGCAGCCATTTCAATTGCATCATCAAAATCACCTAACTCATCAACTAGGCCATTTTTGACTCCTTCAGATCCAAGCCATACCTGACCTTGCGCAATATGATCCACGTCTTTTGTTGTCATATTACGGGCTTTAGCAACTAAAGAAATAAAAGTTTGGTAACCATTATCTATATTCATTTGGATAAATTGATTCATTTCATCTGGTAAGTTTTGTGCTAGGCTCTTATTTGCCAATGGAGATGTTGATACACCATCATTATAAACACCAATGTGAGAAAGAGAATTTTCAAATGTTGGTATAATGCCAAAAATACCAATAGAACCGGTAATAGTATTAGGGCTGGCAATAATATAATCCGACGCGGTTGATATCCAGTACCCACCCGAAGCAGCCATTCCACCCATAGAAACAACTACAGGGATTTTGTAGCGGCGTAACGCTTCTAATTCACTACGAATCGCTTCCGAAGCATCAACGCTACCACCAGGACTATTTACTCTAAGTACCACTGCCTGTATGTTATTTTTATTTAAATTTTTACGGATACTTCTTAACTGCTTAACAATATCTTGGCTACCTGCTACATTGCTGCTATTTTCGCCATTAGTTATAGTTCCATTCACAAAAACTACCGCTATTTTCGGTTCCTTATTTAATTCTTCAACATCATCTTCTTTAAGCTGGTAATCGTATATGCTAACTTTGTGTCCTATTTTAGCTTCTAGTTCAAATTCATACTCAGAAGCGATAGCATCAATTAAACCATTTGATAAAGCATATTGGGCCATATTACCATTAGCCGATTTTAGTTCTGATAACATTTTTTCAGGCGAAGGAACTAATTGCATTGGCGCTTTTTTTCGTTCTGTTGATATATCACTAAGATAGTTATTCCACATTAAATTTAACCATCGAGAAGTATTACTTCTAGCTTCTTCTGACATACTATCCCGAATAAAAGGCTCGATAGCTGATTTATAAGTTCCAACACGGAAAACGTGGGTATTAATCTTTAGATTATCCAATAATGTTTTGTAATATAAATTATTAGCAGATAATCCAAATACATTCACAGCACCTAGTGGTGTTAAATAGATTTTGTTAGCATAGCTTGCTAAATAATATTGGCTTTGACTGAAATTCGAACCAATCGCATAAATGGGCTTATTTGTGGCTTTAAATTGAGCTAAATATTTTCCAAGATATTGCAAAGAGCTCATATCTGCACCGACAAAATTATCTAACTTTAGGACCATGCTATGAATATTCGGATCCGATGTCGCTTGTGATATCTTCTGCGTTAAATCAAATAAGCTATTTTCACGAGATAGATTTATTCTTTCACCATATATTTTTCTTTGTATTTCATACAATTCATCACTATAAAGTGAGTTATCAACAATAACCCCTTCAAGATCCATAACTAATGAACCATATTGAGGAATTAAACTTTGTTTTTGTGATGATTTTATTAACGCAATGCCACTAAAAATCAATAGAATAATGACTAGAAAAATAAGATTTAGAAATATTTCTCTAATTAAATTGATACCTTTCCAAATTAATTTTATGACAGATAGAACAGACATAATGCAATAGCCTTTTAATTGTTTTTAATTCTTAGTTTCAATGTTCTTTTTTTTGAAGTATTTTTTATCTTCAAATCGCAAGCATGTTAATTTCCCACCCCAGCAACATCCGGTATCGAGTGCATAAATATGCTCAGGTGTTCCTTTTCCATTCAATGCAGCCCAGTGACCAAATGCAATACTGTATTCTTTAGGAATTTTACTGGGTAGTGAGAACCAAGGTTTTAATTTTGAAGGTGCCTCATCCGGTTGATCTTTACAATAAAAATCGAGTCTACCGTCTTCGTAACAATAACGCATCCGTGTTAAAGCGTTAGCAATATATCGTAACCGGTCAAACCCTTGTAGATCGGATGACCATTCATCAGGAAAATTACTATACATTTTGTTGAAAAAAAGCGGATAAGCGTCACTACTTAAAACAACATGAAGATCATTGGCACATTTTTTTAATGTTTCAAGGTCCCATTGTGGCGATATTCCTGCGTGACTCATAATAAGTTTTAAATTTTCATCTATTTGAATTAATGGTTGTTTACGTAACCAATCCATTAATTCATTGAAATCATTAGCCTGAATAAGTTTTTCAAGATTATCCTTCTTTTTAGGTTGCGTAACATTGGCATAAATGGATAGCAAATGTAAGTCATGATTACCTAAAACTAATCTGATTTGTTTGCTGTTTTGTTTTACAAATCTAATCACTTCAAGTGACTTAGGTCCCCTAGCAACTAAATCACCAGTTAACCATAAAATATCTGATGAGGAAAAACTTGCCTTTTCAAGTAATCGCATAAACTCATCATAACACCCATGAATATCACCAATTATTAGATTTGCCATAAAATTATTTCCAAGCGTTTGCTAATAAACAATATTGTTTTACCGTCAAATTTTCGGCACGTAAATTAGGATCAATACCTAACTCAACGAGTTGCTCAATTGTAAATAAATTACCTAAGCTATTACGAATTGTTTTACGCCTTTGGTTAAATGCTTCAGTAGTAATACGTGATAGTACTTTAACATCATTAACTAAATATGGCTTTTGTTTATAGGGTATTAGCTTTACAACAGCTGAATCCACTTTAGGGGCTGGTTTAAAAGAGGTTGGTGGAACTTCTAAAACAGGGATAATCTGACAATAATACTGCGCCATAACACTTAAGCGTCCATAATCTTTGCTATTAGGCGCAGCAACTAAACGAGTCACCACCTCTTTTTGTAACATGAAATGCATATCAGTGATGATTGGTGCATATTCAAATAAATGAAACATCAATGGCGTTGAAATATTATAAGGTAAATTGCCAAAGACTCTTAATGGCTGACCTAATGTATCTGACAATTGATTAAAATTAAAAGTTAGTGCATCTTGTTCAATGACACTAATTTTATTTTGCAAGAAAGGATTTTCAATTAACCGACTTGCTAAATCCCTATCAATTTCAATAACAGTTAAATGATCAACTAATTTACTTACAGGTATTGTCAAGGCAGCAAGCCCTGGGCCTATTTCAACTAGTGCTTCGCCTTGTTTGGGCTGTATAGCTGCGACAATACTTTCAATAATATAATTATCATGTAGAAAGTTTTGGCCAAACCGTTTGCGAGCAAAATGCCCTTGATGAACACGATTATTCATTCTCACTTTCACCTGTAATTTTGATATAAGCATCACCTTTTAATTCTTGAATCCAAACTTGTGCTTCTTCAGCAAATTTGCGATTGAAAATAAGTCGATAAGCTTGATCTTTTTTAACCAAATTAGTAGCGTCAGTTTGTCGGGTATCAATTAGTTGAATTAAATGCCAACCATAAGATGATTTGATTGGCTGACTAATTTGACCTTTTTTCAACTGTAATAATGCCTTTCTAAAACCATTGTCATAAATTTCTGGCCTATTCCAACCTAAATCACCACCACTATCTTTTGAGCCAGTATCTTCTGAATTAGCCTTTGCTGCAGCAGCAAACGTCGTTGCTCCGCTAGTAATTGCTTTACGAAGATCATTTAATTTCTGTTTAGCCACCTGATCTGTGACTAATACATTGGTTTTAATCAAAATATGACGAGCATTAACTTCTTGAAGTGTAATTTTTTGTGGCGCTTTCGAACGGGTATCTTCAACTTTCAATATATGAAACCCTACCCCCGAGCGAATTGGCCCTATAATGCTCCCTTTGGGTGCACGAATAAGTCGCTCTTCAAAAAGAGTCGGTAGTTCGTTTATCTTTTTCCAACCCATGGCTCCACCTTTTAAAGCAAGGTCATCATTAGAAAACGAAGTAGCTAATTTAGCAAAATTTTCACCGTTTTTTGCTCGGTTAACAATATCCATTGCTTTGTTGGTAGCGCTGCTAATTTGTTGTCTAGATGCTTGTTCTGGAATAGCTATTAAGATATGGCTAATTTTGACATCAATATTATTAGTTGGTTGATTAGCTATCGCTTTGGTTAAATGTTCAACTTCCCTATCAGAAACTTTGATTCTAGGCCTAATCTCATGCATACGAGCTTGTTCGATTAACATGTCATTATGAATTCGATCTCGATAAGCACTATAACTCATTCCCATTGTTGAGAGTCGGCTTCTTAATTGGTCGATGGTCATACCATTTTCAGCAGCAATTCTATCGATTGCTTCGGTTACTTCACTATCACTAACGGTAATTTTAGCTTTAGCCGCCCTTTGCAGAATTAGTTTTTCAGTAATTAAGCGCTCAATAATTTGATGTCTGAGTATTTTATCGTTAGGTAAAGATTTAGGATCAACACTGGCTTTAATTGTTTTTAGCATGTCGCTAACATCACTTTCTAAAATGACGTTATTATTAACAACAGCAGCAACCTGTTCTACCACTTTCGGCGCTGCATTCGCAGAAAGGGGAGTAAATAGCATTAAATTAAGACTCAAGTTTAATGCAATAAAAATTTTTAATAATTTCATATTTACTTAACTCATTATATTGTTGCAACATTAAATTTACCGAAATAAATTTACTCGTCTGTTTATTCAAATGTTGTTGTGTAAGGTAATTTGCCAAAGTTTAACATCTTGGCCTTCGTATCGCGATTAATTCCTAAGCCTCTAAGTTCAAAATTAATAGAAAGTTTATTTTTATATTTACTTATATGTGCTGTATTATCCCAATCTGTCAATTTTCGACCATATTGTACAGTCACGCCCCAACAACAATCATTGTAATTTAACCCAACAAAACCATCTGAAAGCTGTTTTAGTTTGATATCGCGATAATAAGATCCGACAACACTAAATTTTTCTGATAGAGGCCAACTTACCATGATCCCTGCTTGAGAAAGATCCTGTTTATAGCCTCGATATGCTGAATACTTATATCTATCGTCTACCGTATCAATGTAATCATGATTAGCATAGCGATAAGATAATTGCACTAATTTATCAAAAGATGGGCGATATTCAAAAACCGTGTTAGCTAACGAAATAGCATCAATATAAGTATCGTATTGAATACCACTTCTGAAAACCATATCATCGCTAATTCGCCAAAAATTATCAGTTGCCCACGTTACACTACCAGTATCAGAGCTTTTATCAAATTCATTATTATGACCGCCAACTTTAGATTTTGAGAAATACGTAATTTGCCCTATAGACATATTAAATTTTTCAATTTTATTACTATCGTAAAAACGTGTAGTTATACCTGTGGCAACTTTATTTGTCGATGCAATACGGTCTAAACCGCTATATGCCTGATCTCTAAATAAGCCAATATAATCAGCCTGTAAGCGGGTTGAATCATAATTTCTAATATTTGATTGATCCCGAAATGGGATATAAGTATATTTCACTCTTGGTTCAAGAGTTTGGCTGTAGCCTTTAATAAAATCAAGTGCCCTTTCAAAAATAACTTTACCATCAATGTTAAATTTTGGCATAAAACGGTTTACACTGCGATCTAATTTAATACCTTCTCTTTCGTGTGCCGTATTATATTTTGAGATATTATTCTGTTTGTAATGGGTTGCCATAAAACCCGTTTCTGTGGACAAAGATGCCCAAGAATTCATTACCGTATAATCAATTGTTGGTTCAATATGTGCTCGCCAAGCCTCTGGTTCTTTATCCATTGAATTAATAAAATGAGAAACTTGAGAAAACGTTTTAAATTTCACTGGTCCCAACGCATAGTTATAGTAATTGATATCCAATTGAGGTTGAGTTTGATAAAGAATATCATAGTGAAATGGTTGAAAATGTTTATAACCTAAAGCAATATCCCAATTTTTATCGTTATAGGCAATTTTATAATGCTGAGTTAAATATCCAGCTGTAGAAGAAGCATATTTAGAATTTAAATCCGTTAAATATTGATTGTCACTAACTCGTGTAACATCAGCTATAAAACGCCAATTATAGTTAATTAGCTCATCGTTCTTCCAATAGAACAACCAGCGATTACGATTATTATCATAGCTATTGCCATTGGTTAATTTTTTTCTATCATCATTGTATTGGTTATCATGTTGTAACCAGTCGAAAGCTAACGTTCCTAATCCTAATTGATTTAAGTAACGAAATTCTGTTTGTAACTGCACCCCACGATGCTGTAATACTCTTGGTGTTATTGTCGCATCATAATTTGGTGCAATATTCCAATAATAAGGTAAGGAAAAATCAATGCCATCAACGCTGTCGTAACCGAAATTAGGTATTAGTAACCCCGAACGCCTCTTATTCCCTGTTGGCAATTGTAAATAAGGTGAGTAGAGTACTGGTACGTTTTCTATTCGAAACACTGCATTCCAAACTTCTAATAACTGTTCCTCGTTATCGTGAACGATAGTAGAACCTTCAATATTCCAAGTGCTATCACCTAAAGGGCAAGAAGTAAAGCTACCATTTTTAAGAATGATGTAGCGATTTTTTTCAAGCTTCATATTGTCGGCTTTGCCACGGCCAAGCTTGTTAACTAAATGATATTCACTTGAATCCATACTGGCATCATTGTTATTCAGATTCATTGATGCACGGTTACCCTTTGTTTGTATCAAATTATCTTGATAAGTTATACCACCATCAAGTGTAACCATCCGATTATTTTTATCATTTGAGTCAATCGTTACTTTATCAGCTCGTACCGTACGATTGCCTTGATCAACATAAACGTTTCCGTTGTAAATAGCCAAATTAGGATAAATTGCTTTAAATTCGTCTGCTTCAGCATTAATAGGTAATATATTTATATCACCATTAACAAATGGGCGATCAAATCTTGGTACGTCAACGAGACACTGCCGATTGGCAGCATCATTTTGGGGTAAATCTATAGCGTAACTTGAGCTGCTATAATTGTATAAAAAAAATGTAACAGCTATAGCAATACGAGAAAGCGATAATTTTTTCATTAATGATTTTTATATGATTATGGTTATTCTAATTAAGGCATTATAGCGGTTATTTATAAAAGTGCGAAGAAAATTAACGTTTAATTCGTCGTTTATTCGTTTTACCAAGCTGTCTTACCATAGCTACTTTTTTTTCGCTAGATACATGTTGGAATTCATCCCACCATTTAGCTAAATCTAAAAGTTCACCTTTTTCAATAGAAGCACGCATCTCTAATAGGTCATAAGCCGCTCTGAATTTTGGATGCTCTAAAATTGCAAATGCACGTTTTCCTTCTCGCTTTTTCATTCTTAACTGCAATCGCCAAATATCACTCATAATCGCGGTCAAACGTTTGGGAATAGCGACAATACGGCATTGCTCACTTAACACATCATTAATTGCCATAGAAAAAGAATCATAATACTGCAAACCGCTTTCAATGCAGTTTAATTGCGTTTGTTCTATAATTGGATACCAAAAAAAGGCTGCATATAAAAAAGCTGGATTAATACGTTGTGAATTCGCTATCCGATAATCAGTATTCTTTAGCACTTGAATAATGATTTTTTCCACATTTCCATGATGATTTTGTGTAAATAAGCGTTCCACCACAGGAAATAGTTGTTCAAATAAATGATATTGCCTTAATAGCATATAGGTATTATAACCATACCCAGATTGCAATAATTTCAACGATTCATCAAAAAGACGTGCAGAAGGAATATTTTTTAGCAATGGAGCTAATTCTTTTATGGGTTCAGCCGTAGTAGGAGCAATGTTCATGTCAAGTTTCGCTGCAAAGCGTATTGTTCTTAACATTCTGACTGGATCTTCTCGATACCGAGTGTGAGGTTCGCCAATTAATCGAATAATGCCATTTTGTAAATCATTTAATCCGCCACAATAATCACGAATTGTATAATCTTTAACATTATAATAAAGCGCATTCATTGTGAAATCACGACGAACCGCATCTTGCTCTATTGTTCCATACACATTGTCACGCAATAACATTCCAGATTGTGAACGTTTTGAGATATTTTTCTGTTCGCTCTGATCATCGTGCTCGCCTCGGAAAGTGGCGACTTCAATGATCTCTTTACCAAACATAATGTGAGCCAAACGAAAGCGCCTACCAATTAAACGACAATTTCGGAAAATCTTTTGTATTTGTTCAGGTGTAGCATTTGTAGCAATATCGAAATCCTTAGGCATTTTACCTAATAGAAGGTCTCGAATACAACCACCAACGAGATAGGCTTCATATCCTTGTTTATTTAATCGATAAAGTACTTTTAATGCATTTTCGCTTATATTTTTACGGGAAATATTATGCTCATTACGAGGAATGGACACATAATGCGACTGTTGTCGCTCTTGGTGATGAAACATTTTACGATAAAAGCGAGAAACTTGTTTAAAAATAGCGCACCTCAAATCAATAACGGCCTATATTACAATCTAGCGCGCGATTATATCGCAATTAATCCAAACTTTCCATTATTCTTCACAGAACTACGCCCCAAAATAGAACGATGTTCTTTGCATATTATTAAATATTCTATTTGATTTTTTCAATATAATTATCAAAAATAGCAATCTATATAGTACAATGAGTTGGATTATTTTTAGCTTAATAAAAATACGTATAAAACATATTGTATTTTTTGCTAACAACCAATTGATTTTAATAAACTTTAACTATTACTTATAAATACGTGTTAACAAAATAGTTGTTACTTAGATTTATAGTTTTGAGTATAAAACCATTAACTGATAACTTATTAGGGACTCTATGAATATTCGTGATTTGGAATATTTTGTATCGTTAGCTGAATTTCGGCACTTTCGTAAAGCCGCTGATGCTTGTAATGTTAGTCAACCAACATTAAGTGGTCAAATTAGAAAACTCGAAGACGAACTAGGCGTAATGTTGCTTGAACGCACTAGTCGCAAAGTGCTATTTACTCAAGCTGGAATGATGCTTGTTGAGCAAGCCAAAGAAATTTTACGCAATATTCAAATTTTAAAAGAGATGGCGAGTCGTCAAGGCGAAGATATGTCTGGCCCTATGCATATTGGATTAATTCCGACTATTGCACCATACTTATTACCGCATGTTGTTACTGTATTACATGAGTCTTTTCCTCAATTAGAGCTCTATTTGCTTGAAGCGCAAACAGCTAACGTTGTTGCTCAACTTGAAAGTGGTAAATTAGATTGTGCTATTGTTGCTCAAGTAAAAGAAACGGCACAATTTATTGAGCTACCATTATTCAATGAACCCATGTTTTTAGCTGTTCCTTCAGATAATGAATTAGCCAACAAGCACACAATTAAACTACCTAGTTTGAAAGGTGAAAAATTTTTAATGTTGGAAGATGGCCATTGCTTACGTGAACATGCCATGGGATATTGTTTCCAGGTAGGAATTGATGAAGACAGGCAATTCAAAGCAACAAGCTTAGAAACATTGCGTAGTATGATATCAGCAGGACGAGGAATTACCTTATTCCCTGAATTAGCTGTCCCAAATGAACGTATTCGAGACAATATTTGTTACATCCCATGCACGGACCCTGTTCCAACCCGAAGCATTGCCTTGATTTATCGACCAGGATCGCCATTGCGTTCACGTTATGAAACCATTGCTAAAACCATTCGTGAGCATATGCCGAAAGTATTTGCAGAAAAAGAGCGATTATTAAAATAATCTAATAAACAAGTAATATCTTTATAGTACTGAATTTAAAAAATGAAAAATGTTAAGCCCTGTGGTGTTAGAGCGCAGCAAAAAGAAAAAACTCGTCGAAGTTTAATTGATGCAGCATTTAATCAGCTTAACGCTGAGCAAGGTTTTGCAAGTCTAAGTCTACGTGAAGTTTCCCGCGAGGCAGGTATAGCAGCAACATCATTTTATAGACACTTTCGCGATATGGATGAGTTAGGTTTGGCTATGGTTGATGAAAGTGGATTAACACTCCGCCAACTATTACGTCAAGCTCGAAAACGGATTGAAAAAGGTGGTAGCGTTGTTCAAACGTCGGTCACCACATTTATTGAATTTATTGATAAAAACCCTAAAGTATTTTTATTATTGCTCCGAGAAAAAGCAGGAACATCCTCAGCATTCAGATCTGCAATTGCGCGTGAAATTCAACACTTTATTGTGGAGCTTGTTGATTACCTAGATAATGCAAACCAAATGCCACATCATTATAATGAAGCCCAAGCAGAAGCAATGGTCACTATTGCCTTTAATGCCGGCGCTGAAGCTATCGATTTTGATATTATTCAACGCCAAAAATTAATTGAAGATCTTATTTTTCAACTTCGAATGGTTTCCCGAGGGGCTTATTACCTTTATCACAAAGAAGAAATCAAGAATAAAAAAATTGATTCTTTCAAGAATACTCATAAACGCTAATAAAAAGCTACGTTTACGCCATCATTATTAATAAAGATAAAATAAAAAAACTGCGACAAAAGTCGCAGTTTTTTTATTATGTGAATAATAGTTACATTATATATTTTGCAATACTTTTTCAACACTATCTTTCGCATCGCCAAATAGCATATAACTATTTTCTTTAAAGAAGAGCGGATTTTGTACGCCTGCATAACCGGTATTCATTGATCGTTTAGAAATAATTACCGTTTTTGCTTTCCAAACCTCAAGAACTGGCATACCAGCAATCGGGCTATTCGGATCTTCTTCTGCTGCCGGGTTAACGGTATCGTTTGCGCCAATGACCCAAACAACATCAGTATCAGGGAAGTCATCATTAATTTCATCCATCTCTAACACAATATCATAAGGGACTTTAGCTTCAGCTAATAATACGTTCATGTGGCCAGGTAAACGCCCCGCGACTGGGTGAATACCAAAACGAACTTCGATACCCATACCACGAAGTTTTTCAGTAATATTGCTTACTGCACCTTGTGCTTGAGCAACAGCCATACCATAACCCGGTACAATAATAACTGAACGCGCGTCTTTTAATGTTTGAGCAACTTCAGCAGGTTGCATTTCACGATACTCACCTTGTTCTTCTTCTGAAGAGCTCGACGACGCACCATCGCTACCAAAACCGCCAGCAATAACGCTAATAAACGAACGATTCATCGCCTTACACATAATATAAGAAAGAATCGCACCAGACGAACCAACTAATGCACCAGTTACAATAAGAAGATCATTTTTCAACATAAAGCCAGCTGCCGCTGCTGCCCAACCAGAATAAGAGTTAAGCATAGAAATAACAACCGGCATATCCGCGCCACCAATTGAAGCAACAAGATGGAAGCCAAAAACTAACGCGATGATAGTCATAATAATTAGACAAGTAAACGCGCCACCCCAATTTTTCACGCCAATAAACGTAAACATCAAAATGACCGAAACAACAATCGCCGCCAAATTCCAATAGTGCTTATATGGAATAGAAAGCGCCTTAGAACTAATACGACCATTAAGCTTACCAAACGCAACAACCGAGCCCGAGAAAGTCACCGCACCAATAAAGATACCGACAAAGATCTCAATCAAATGCACAGTAATCTCATCAGGTTCTAAATGACCCCCTTCTAAAAAGCTATTAAAACCAACAAGAACGGCGGCCATACCAACAAAACTATGCAAAAGCGCAACCAACTCTGGCATTTGGGTCATTTCTACTTTCTTAGCAAGATAAAGACCAATCGCCGCACCAAGAACCATCGCAATAATGATCCAATGCAAACCACCTTTGATACACGCAACCGCAGCAATAAGCGCAATTGCCATACCAATCATGCCATACATATTTCCCGATTTTGCAGTTTCTTGGTTAGACAGACCACGTAGGCTGAATATAAAAAGTAACGCAGCAATGACATAAGCTGCTTGTATTATTCCATTACTCATAATTTATACTCTCCCTTACTTATCACGTTGGAACATTTTCAGCATTCTTTGCGTAACAAAGAACCCACCAAAAATATTAATACTAGCAATTAAAATAGCAACAAAGGCAATTGCCGTGGTTAAGCCATTATCATCACCGACTTGCAAAATTGCACCGACTAAAATAATACCCGATATCGCATTAGTCACCGACATAAGAGGCGTATGCAAAGAATGCGTCACATTCCACACAACGTAATAACCAACTACGCAAGACAACGCAAACACAGTAAAGTGCCCCAAAAAGCTCTCAGGAACCACATTCGCAAGCCAAAAATAAGCAACAATCAACAACGCCAAAATACCATACTTCTTCGCTGGAGGCATCGGCTCTGGTGCAGGCTTAGCGACAGGCTCAACAGCCTTCTTCTGAGGCTGAGCAGAAACTTGAATTGGAGGCGCAGGCCAAGTGATTTCTTTATCTTTAACAACGGTAACACCACGGATAACAACGTCTTCAAAGTTAATATCAATATTGCCATCTTTTTCTTTAGCAAGTAGCTTTAACAAGTTAACAATGTTAGTTCCATATAATTGTGATGCTTGGGCAGGCATACGATTAGCTAAATCGGTATAACCAACAATTTTAACGTTATTATCGGTTTCAAATACTTCACCTGGTTTAGTTAATTCACAGTTACCACCTGTTAGAGCGGCTAAATCAACAATAACGCTACCTGGTTTCATCGATTCTACCATCTCTTTAGAGATTAGTTTCGGCGCTGGTTTGCCAGGAATTAATGCTGTGGTGATAATGATATCCACATCTTTAGCTTGTTCTGCAAATAACGCCATTTCAGCTTCAATGAAAGCCGCTGACATTTGTTTTGCATAACCATCGCCTGATCCTGCTTCTTCTTCAAAATCTAATTCTAAAAAGTCCGCACCCATACTATTAATTTGTTCTGCAACTTCTGGTCGGGTATCGAAAGCACGAACAATTGCACCTAAACTAACCGCCGCACCAATTGCTGCAAGACCAGCAACACCTGCGCCAATAACTAATACTTTTGCTGGTGGCACTTTACCAGCAGCGGTAACTTGACCAGTAAAGAATCGGCCAAACTGGTTAGCTGCTTCAATAACAGAACGATAACCTGCAATATTAGACATCGAGCTTAATGCATCTAGTGATTGAGCTCGAGAAATGCGAGGCACACAATCCATTGCCATCACAGTAATATTTTTAGTTGCAAGTTTTTCTAAAAGCTCTTGATGTTGAGCAGGATAAATATAACTAATGAGTGTTAAGCCCTCTTTCATTAAAGAGATTTCTTCATCAGTTGGCGCATGAAATTTTAAAATGAGATCATTTTGCCAAATATCCTTAGTATTTTGAATAGTGGCACCAGCATCAATAAAAGCTTGATCTTCAAAGTGAGCAGCATGTCCAGCACCTTGTTCTACTGAAACTGTAAACCCAAGTTTTAACAGTTGTACAACGGTCTGAGGAGTTGCTGCAACTCTAGCTTCATTGGCTAACCGTTCTTTTGGTATACCGATATGCATTGTGTTACATCCTTATGTTATTAAGAAAGATTGTTTATGTTTATCGATTTTAGCATAAATTAGAGACAGTGCGAGCAGGTAATTTATTTTTATTATCGAAATTTTAATATTAAATTTAATTGCTAGACTTGGCTTTTTAAGTGCGATTGAATTTTACGCGATTTATGTTTTGACAGTTGTTTTCAATCAAAAATCACGTCTGAATAAAGCAAATTTACGTCCCCCCCTCTTTACCAACAGCTTAACTCGCAGGGAAAACAGTACTTTTTGCTAATTTCTGGGCGACAAAAACCCCTTTCCTCAACTTTTTTTGCAAGAAGTCAATAAAAACTCAACGTTAATTGACAAATAAATTAGCCATTTTCATCATCATAACAACGGTATTAAAAAAATTAAATATCGGTTATTACATCTAATAATGAATCCTAAACTTAGCTGTTTTTAACTATTGCAATTTGTTATATAATCGGAAAAATTTTGTCCTTAGCACAATTTGTCCGTAACACAAAATATTGTGTTTCTCATATTATTTTAAGATGCAGCTATATTGAACATCTTTGATTAAGGAATCACTATGATGGATTTTTCCCAATCAGTGCCAGAACTGGTCTCTTGGGCAAAAAAAAATGATTTTTCGATTGCTTTACCGGTTGAGCGATTAGCTTTTTTATTAGCGATTGCAGTATTAAACAGCGAGCGATTCGATGGTGAAATGACTGAATCTGAGTTAATTGATGGTTTTAGGCATGTCTCTCAAATCTTTGAGCAAAGTGAAGATACAATAACCGTTCGTGCTAATAATGCTATTAATGATTTAGTACGTCAGCGTTTAATTACACGCTTTACTAGCGAAATGACTGATGATTATTCTATTTATCGATTAACACCTTTGGGAATGGGGATTTCTGACTATTATATTCGCCAACGGGAATTTTCAACTTTACGCTTATCTATTCAACTTTCGATTGTTGCTCAAGAATTAAAACGTGCGGCAGATGCAGCACTTGAAGGTGGTGATGATCTACATTGGCACCGCAACGTTTTTGCGCCATTAAAATATTCCGTCGCTGAAATTTTTGACAGTATTGATATCACACAACGGGTAATGGATGAGCAACAAGCAGAAGTAAAACAAAATATATCCGCATTGTTAAGTCAAGATTGGCAAGCGGCAATTAGCAGTTGTGAAGGTTTGCTCACCGAAACATCACAAACATTGCGCGAGTTGCAAGATACCTTAACCGCTGCAGGAGATAAGTTACAAACGAGTTTGCTTTTGATTCAAGATGCAACACTGGATAATCCCGAACTTGATAAAATTAACAATGTCGTGATTGATCTGCAAAGTAAATTGGACCGAATTGTTGGTTGGGGACAAAAATCGATAGATCTATGGATTGGTTATGATAGACATGTTCATAAATTTATCCGTACGGCAATTGATCTCGATAAGAATCGCGTTTTTTCTCAACGGTTACGTAAATCGATCCAAAGTTATTTCGATCTACCATGGTCGCTTACATTTGCTAATGCTGAACGTTTACTTGATATGCGTGATGAAGAGCTCGCGCTACATGATGCGGAAGTAACGGGTGAGTTGCCATCTGAACTTGAATTTGAAATGATTGAAGAAATTCAAGAACACATTATTGCGCATATTGAACAAAACTTATTAGTCTTTAAACAAGAGAATAAACCACTTGATATGAGTATTGCAATTCATAGCTATTTAGAACAGTTCCCTAGAGAGCAACATTTTGATATTGCGAGATTGTTTATTGATCAGGCTATTCGATTAGGTATTGCCGAAAGTGATTTACTGGGTATTCCAGCTGAATGGAAACCTATCAACGATTATGGAGCTAAGGTACAAGCACATGTCATCAACAGATATTAAAGATTTAGAAATAGAACAAACATCACATCATCTTGATGATGTAATGGGGCGTATTGCAGCAACCTCTCAAGCATCGATTGATAAATATATGCCTGTTAAATTGGCGCAAGCTATTGCCAATCCAATTTTTCCAGAACTTGATAGTCAACTGAGATCTGGCCGCCATATTGGCATTGATGAACTTGATAATCATGCGTTTTTAATGGATTTTCAACTTGAGCTTGAACAATTTTATCAACGCTACAATGTTGAACTTATTCGCGCACCTGAAGGATTTTTCTATCTTCGCCCTCGCTCTACAACGCTTATCCCTCGTTCTGTATTATCTGAATTAGATATGTTAGTCGGGAAAGTATTATGTTATCTCTATCTAAGCCCAGAACGATTAGCTCATGAAGGAATATTTACATTACAAGAACTGTTTGATGAGCTTGTTTCATTAGCAGATGAAAATAAATTATTAAAACTAGTTAATCAGCGCTCAACTGGTTCTGACTTAGATCGTCAAAAATTATTTGATAAGGTAAAAACAGCGTTAAATCGCCTACGTCGACTTGGTATGATCTTTTTTATTATTGGTAATGACAGCAGTCGTTTTCGAATTAATGAGTCTATTTTCCGTTTTGGCGCAGATGTCCGTAGTAGTGATGATGCGCAAGAAGCGCAATTACGCCTAATTCGCGATGGCGAAGCAATAAAAATTGAATCATCACTTATCTTAGATAATGATGATAATAATGAAGAACAAGATGAAGAAGTTAATGAGGAGATTGAATAATGATGATGGGACACGGTAAATTTCACTCATTAACTTTAATTAACTGGAATGGTTTTTTTGCTCGAACCTTTGAACTTGATCAGCTTGTCACCACCCTTTCAGGGGGAAATGGTGCAGGTAAATCAACTACCATGGCCGCATTTGTTACTGCACTCATTCCTGATTTAACCTTATTACATTTTAGAAATACGACCGAAGCTGGCGCAACATCGGGGTCGCGAGATAAAGGTTTGCATGGAAAACTAAAACCAGGTGTCTGTTATTCCATGCTAGATGTGATTAATTCTCGGCATCAACGGATTATTTGCGGTGTGCGTTTACAGCAAGTTGCAGGTCGAGATAAAAAAGTCGACATTAAACCATTCTTAATACAAGGCTTGCCCGTTAACATTAGTCCAACCGAACTGGTAACCGAACGCTTGAATGATAGACAGGCCCGAATTTTATCGCTACCAGAGTTAAAAGATAAAATTGAATCAATAGAAGGCATTATCTTCAAACAGTTTAATTCCATAACAGATTATCATTCGGTTATGTTCGATTTTGGCGTATTACCCAAACGATTACGATCTTCGTCTGATCGCAGCAAATATTACCGTTTAATTGAAGCATCGCTTTACGGTGGGATTTCTAGCGCCATCACACGTTCATTGCGTGACTATTTATTGCCTGAAAACAGCGGCGTCAGGAAGGCATTCCAAGATATGGAAGCGGCTCTGCGTGAAAATCGTATGACGCTTGAAGCCATTCGAGTAACCCAATCAGATCGAGATTTATTCAAACATCTTATTACAGAGTCCACAAACTATGTTGCGGCTGATTATATGCGCCATGCAAATGAGCGTAGAGTTCATATCGAATCGGTGTTAGGGCTCCGCCGAGATATGTTTAAGACGCAAGATCTGTTAATAAGTAATCAGTACCGCCAAATTGAAATGGCAAAAGCGCTTAAAGAATACCAAGATGCCCAAGGGGATTTAGAGACTGATCTTCAGGCTGCAAATGATCATCTTAATCTAGCTCAAACAGCATTACGTCAACAAGAAAAGATTGACCGTTATCAAGCTGATTTAGATGACCTGAATATAAAGCTTGAAGAACAAAATGAAGTCGTACTTGAAGCCAATGAGCAGTATCAATCTTATCGGGAGCAAGCTGAACAAACTGAGCAAGAAGTTGATGAGATTAAAACCCAATTAGCGGATTATCAACAAGCTTTGGATGTCCAGCAAACTCGTGCTATTCAATATCAACAAGCCATTCAAGCTTTAAAAAACGCACAACAGTTATGCCAATTACCTAAATTGAGTATTAGTAACGTTGAAAGTCATTTTGACGTTTTTGAAGAAAAGCAAAGGGAAATTACCGAGCAATTATTAGAATTGGAACAACGATTAAGTGTCTCCGATGCAGCAATTACTCAGTTTGATAGAGCTTATCAACTTGTTGTTAAGTTGGTTGGTGACGTGGTGCGCAGTGATGCTTGGCGTGCGGCGAGAGAAGCGTTAAAGCAATGGCCTTCACAATCTTATCAAGCAGAGAAAGCTGAGCATTTACAATTGCAATTAGATGAATTAGAACAACGCTTCTTTGAACAAAAAGAAGCCGAAGCATTATTGACTCAATTCTGTAAGCGTTTCGGTCGTCAGATCAATTATGATGAGCTTGATGAATTTAAACAAGAACTTGAAGTACAGTTGGATCAAAATGCTGAACAGGCTAATGAATCAAGTGAAAAACGCATTGAATTTAGACAAGAGCTAGAGCAAATACAAGCTAAAATTAGTGACTATCGTCAAAAAGCGCCATTGTGGTTAAAGGCGCAAGATGCGCTTATTGCATTGCAGGAACAAACAGAACAAAGCTTTACCAGTAGCCACGTTGTTACTCAGTATATGCAACAACTGCTTGAACAAGAGCGAGTTCTTGTTACTCAGCGTGACCAAATAACTTTCCAACGCAATCAACTTGATACGCAAATAGAGCAACTTAATCAACCAAGTGGTGTTGATGATGGCCGTTTATCTACTTTAGCAGAGCGATTTAATGGCGTATTACTGTCTGAAATTTATGAAGATGTCACTATTGATGATGCGCCTTATTTTTCCGCATTATATGGCCCAGCAAGACAAGCCATTGTGGTACCCGATTTATCATTAGTTAAAGCACAACTTGAAAGCCTTACAACAAGTGAAGATGATTATCCTGAAGATATCTATTTTATCGAAGGCGATCCATCGTCATTCGATGATAGCGTATTTGATTGTGAGGAGATGGATAAATCTGTTTTAGTTAAAACAGGAGATCGTCAATGGCGCTTTTCAAGCTTCCCTAAAGTACCGTTATTTGGACGGGCTGCGCGTGAAGTTCATCTTGAAAAATTATCTGCAGAACGTGATGAACTGCATGAGCGTTATGCAACGATTTCATTTGATCTCCAAAAATTACAGCGTATTGAACAAAACGTTGGGCAGTTTATTGGTGAACATCTATCGGTAGCGTTTGATATCGATCCCGAAGCAGAAGCACAAAAACTAACCACAAGACGTAATGAAATTGAACGTCAATTATCGGCACAAGAAAATCTTGATAAACAAAATCAACAACAAGTTGTAAATTGCAAAGAGCAGTTAACCATAGTTAATCGTTTGGTTGCTCAGATGCATTTATTAGCGGATGACGAGTTAGCTGATAGAGTTGATGATTTGCGAGAACAAGTTGCTGAAGCGCAAGAAGCCGCACAATATGTCAGTCGAAATCGACACACCATATCAGAACTAGAACCGATTATTGCCGTGTTACAAAGTGATCCAGAACAAAACGAGTCACTACGAGAACAATACAATACCGTCAAATCTCAGCAGCAAACGATTCGCCAGCAAGTGTTTGCTTTAACCGAAGTTATGCAACGCCGAGCACACTTCAGCTACGAAGATTCGGCAGGAATGCTAAATGGCAATAGTGATCTGAACGAAAAATTACGCGCGCGATTAGAAGTCGTTGAAGCACAACGCAGCGAAGCACGCAGTCAGATGCAACAATATCAAGATAAATACAATCAATACAATCAAACACTAGCATCACTGAAAAGTGCATTTGAAACCAAGCGAGATATGCTTAATGAGTTGCATAAAGAGGTTGAACAAATTGGGGTTAAAGCAGATGCAGTAACGGAAGAACGAGCACGTATTCGCCGAGATGAACTTCATCAAAAACTGAATAGCAACCGCCAACAATGTACATCGCTTGAAAAACAACTGATTATGTGCGAAAGCGAGACAACACAAATGCAAAAACGCTTAGCTCAAACACTACGCGATTATAGACAGTTACGCGAACAAGTGGTTGATGCCAAAGCTGGCTGGTGTTTGGTTTTACGATTAGTCAAAGAAAATAGCGTTGAACGTCGCTTACATCGTCGAGAACTGGCTTATTTAAGTGCTGATGAGTTGCGCTCGATGTCAGATAAAGCATTGGGTTCATTACGTTTAGCGGTAAATGATAATGAACATCTACGCGATGTATTAAGGTTATCTGAAGACCCAAAACGACCAGAGCGGAAAATTCAATTTTATATTGCCGTTTATAAACATCTGCGTGAACGAATCAGGCAAGATATTGTTAAAACCGATGATCCAATTGAAGCAATTGAGCAAATGGAAATCGAATTATCACGCTTAACCGAAGAGCTAACTTCGCGTGAACAACAGCTAGCAATTAGCTCAAAAAGTGTAGCGAATATCATCCGTAAAACCATACAACGTGAACAAAACCGAATCCGTATGCTTAACCAAGGTCTTCAAGCTGTCGCATTTGGTCAAGTTAATGGTGTGCGCCTCAATGTCAGTATTCGTGAAGCTCATGCTTCATTACTAGCTGCATTAGCTGACGATCAAAATGAACATCAAGATCTGTTTAGTAATAATCGTATTACTTTCTCTGAAGCGTTAGCTAAACTGTACCAACGCTTGAATCCGCATATTGATATGGGGCAACGCACACCGCAAAATATTGGTGAAGAGTTACTCGATTACCGAAACTATTTAGAGATGGATGTTGAGGTCAATCGTGGGGCTGATGGTTGGTTACGTGCCGAAAGTGGTGCATTATCAACCGGTGAAGCGATTGGTACGGGGATGTCAATTCTATTAATGGTCATTCAAAGTTGGGAAGAAGAATCTAAACGCCTGCGCAATAAAGACATTTCACCGTGTCGTTTATTGTTCTTGGATGAAGCTGCACGGCTTGATGCTAAATCGATTGCCACACTCTTTGAGTTATGTGAACGATTGGAAATGCAGCTTATTATCGCCGCCCCAGAAAACATCAGTCCAGAAAAAGGGACAACGTATAAATTAGTCCGTAAAGTGATCAACAACCAAGAACATGTTCATGTGGTTGGGTTGAAGGGCTTCGCGTAAGATTGGTGTTTTTCGCCGATGTTATCGGCGAATTTTGTCGATTTTACCCCCTCAAAAACCCCTTTCCTCACCTTTTTTTAGTTGGGAAAGGGGGGAATGATTTTTGGTTGGGCTTGGGCTGTTAGGCGAATCGCTTATGCAACCTAATCGCTTAACGAATTCGTTAATTCGCCCACTTTGTGAATGAGGCCTGCACCTAATAAATAGTCTAGCCTATATGAGTCCATATCAACGCCACTTCCCAAGAAATAAGGCCTAAGGCCTAGGCACCAAGGCGCAAACGGTGTTGGGGATGGCGCGGCTCGGGTCGTTCCAATTGATGTCGCCATCGTACGAGTCCACATCAAATTGAATACCATTCGATGCATCACTTGTCCAGTAGCCATCAGAGGTAAATTGGGAGCCTTTATAGACGTCCATGTAACCCCATTCGGTAAAGAAACCGGCATCAATGTTACGCTGATAATTATTACTAAATGAAAATGGCATGGCACCTGATATACGAGGACTATTTTTACGAACCGCGTTAGTTAAATCCCTTATACTGGAAACTTGGTAACCTATACTTCTACACCAAGAAGCCTGATTAGCATAATTGCTTTGATAATTACCTCGATTGACAAACCATTGCTTTAGCTTAAATCCATACGTGATGATCTCTCTACCACTATTATCACGACCAACTAATTTGAATGTTGCCGGCAAAGATGGGATAGACTGTAGCATTCCCGGCGAATCGGAATTCCACTGAGCAGAAGTCGCAACAGGACCGGTTAAGGTGACGCGTAATCCCCCTAGACGCTCAAAGGCATGGTGAATATCAGCTGAAGGGTTTGGAGGTACGACTTCCATGCTAGCAGTTATTCCCCCTTCTGTCACCGATGGCCAACTCAGTGTACTTGGATCTACCCCACCGATATCCAAATAAAAGTATAATTTATTTGCTCCCGTGGTAGGAAAGTTTAGATCATAATGTGATGAGTCAGTCGATTGGGGAAGGAACCCTTTATCTTCATTCCATATGGATGGTGGGCCAGCATATTCATCTGAACCATTAGATAAATTAGGTCTAGCAAAACAGACCTTTGGCGCGTCTTTAGGCTTAATGTAATAAATCGCACTTCTCGGACTCAAATCACTACTATTAGGAAAGCCATAACGCGTACTTAATTTCCCCGCTGTAGTCGACAAGGTGATTGTATAAGGCGATTTACAAATATCAAAAACCTCATTACGCATGACCGCCTGCTTATCTTTATCGATGATGGATAAATGTAAATCACCTGTCACAAAAATATCACCATCGCCATCATCATCTCCCCAATAATGATTAGGCGAACCAATAAGCGTGTTCAATGCGACTGAGTTGGCATCTGCTGGCACAAACATGCCAATATCAGAAAAACGAACATTATCTCGTTGCAACTGGATTGGGTTTGATAAGCTTGATGGGTTTGAACTAGGTGTAATGGTACCAATGTCAGGCAAAGTTAGCCCAAGCAAGCCTTCGGTATCAGTTGTGCGAGTAATACCACCGTCGAACGTTAAATACGGCGCATTACCATTGATGACATTACGCGTTGTTTGAGGCGCTAACGCCTGGCTACAGAAAGCAGATAATAACAAGATGATGAATGATAATACCGAAACAAGCTGCCAAGATAAACCCAATCTTTGGCTCAATCTGGCGGAAAAGGTTGATGTTGAAGATCGGCAGAAAAATAAAATTTGGTGGAAATATAACCTACTGCACACCGAATTGGCTGTATTTAAATTATAGGTTGGCCATGTGGTATGTGGTATGTGGTATGTGGAAAATTATAAGGCATCTTGGCACATCCTGTCAACTGAGTTATTTTTTCATTTCGTTGTTTTATTTAACCTTTCAACTTTAAAAAATGCTGTACCAACTCTAACTTGATACGTTGATAAAAGTATAAAGCCCCCAAAAAATCTCGCAACTCTTTTTTATGACTACTTTGTTAATTTTCGTAAAGGAATGAGAAGTTAACTAAGGGCTTTGCAATTTTTGCTAAAAAAATCTTAATCTGTCAAAAAAAAGTTGAGGAAAGGGGTTTTTGAAGCAAATTTTTGATTAATTCGACCTGTAATTGCGTATCGTTTAAGGCTGGTATGTAATAAAACTGTTTACCGCCTGCATTGAAAAATATTTCTCGATTTTGCTCATCGATTTCATAAAGTGTTTCAATGCAATCCGCTGAAAAACCGGGACAGATAACATGAACATGTTCAGCCCCCGTTTTAGCTAAGTTTTCGAGAGTATCGCTGATATTTGGTTCAACCCATTTCCCTTTGCCAAATTTTGATTGATAAGCCATTTTTATGGGGAAGTCGACACCATTGTCTTGTAATTTTTTTGTTAATAATTGGGTGGTTAATTGACATCTTTGCACATAATCGTCTTGGCGTTTATTAATATATCGTTCAGGGATACCATGATAAGACAAGAGCAAGACATCAGGTTTACCTTGTGTTAAAAGAGCGTGCTGTACTTGTAAATAGAGAGCATTGATATAACTTGGGTGATCAGCGTAATCACGAATATAGTTAAGGTTTATTGTGCTATTATTGGCTTGAATAAGTTGCTTAGCTTTGTCTAATACTGCTTGAGTTGTTGTGGTGGAATATTGTGGAAATAATGGTAATAATGTGATTGCTTCACATGAAGTTAAATTATTCAGTGCCGATGCTAAGTTTGGCTCACCATAAGTCATGGCTAATTCGCATTGTATATTGGGTAATGCTTGTTGTAATTGGTTGATTAAGCGCTTACTGTAATGAAGTAATGGTGATTCGTTATTTATCCATATTTTTTGGTAATGGTTGATGATGTAGGGAACTCGTTTAGGTAATACCAAGTATTTTAAAATTGGATACCAAATAAAAGCAGGTAGCTCAACCACGTGACGATCGCGTAAAAACTCGGTCAGATATGCCCGAATTGCCATAGGATCTGCCGCGCTTGGTGTGCCTAAATTAACGAGTAATAACCCCTGCTTTTTATTCACAAGCCATCCTTATTTTTGGTCATCAAGATTATGATGAATAACATCAAGCAGACGATTTAGTGCACCTTGGTTACGCCTTAAAACTTGATAGGCATTTTCGCCAATTTGTTGACAGCGATTGGGATCGCTTAATAAGCTGTTTATCATTAAATAGAGTGAATCAGCTGTACTATCGCATACCAACAGACCATCAGCCTCAATTAGCTGCTCACCAATGACTTTAAAGTTAAAAAAGTGTTCACCCGTAATAATTGGTATTCGATGCAGCGCGGGTTCTAATGGATTGTGACCACCATGCTCAATTAAACTACCACCAACAAAAGCAATATTAGCCAAGCCATAAAGCTCAAGTAGTTCGCCCATCGTATCACCTAAAATAACTTGTGTTGTATCTGTTGGGCTCTGCTTTGTGCTGCGTTTGATATAATTTAACTTATTGTCAGAAATCAGCTTTTCAACCGTATTAAACCGCTCTGGGTGGCGAGGTACTAAAATAAGTAAAAGATTAGGATGCTTTTGTAGTAGTTGTTTAAATGCAGATAAAATGATTTCATCTTCACCTGTATGCGTACTTGCAGCAATGAACACTGGGCGATGTAATTGCCATTGTTGTTTTAATTGTGTAAGGTTTTGTTGTTGCTTGTCGGTCAGTTCAAGATCAAATTTAATACTTCCCGTTACGGCTAAGTGATCGGCTGGCAAACCTAATGATATAAAACGTTCGCCATCGTGTTTGTTTTGAGCCGCTACGATGCTGATTTTAGCAAATAACTTACTGATTGTTTGGCCTAGTTTGTGATACCTTTTGGCTGAACGTTCCGATAAGCGAGCATTGGCAACAATTAAGGGAATTTGTTTGTTATAACATTGGTTAATTAAGTTTGGCCAAAGCTCCGTTTCCATAATGATGACTAATTTAGGTTGCACTGTTTTCAAAAAGCGATGTATTGCACAAGGCAGATCATAAGGCAAATAGACGTGACTAACGCTATCATTTAGTATCGATTTTACTTGCTTAGATCCCGTAGGCGTCATGGTTGTGACGGTTATGGGTAGCTGTGGGTATTGGTTTTGAAGTGTTTTAATCAGTGGAATTGCAGCAAGTGTTTCACCAACAGAAACGGCATGTATCAAAATACCACCTGATTTGACTTTGTTGTTACAAAAACCATACCGTTCCAACCAGCGTTTGCGATAATCTGGTGCTTTTCGGCTACGCCAAAGTAGTCTGATCCAGACTAGTGGTTGAATAAGATAAAGTAAGATTGTATATAAAAAAATCATGATAATTCGTTAGTTAGTTTAAAAAAATATTGTCGGTAATAAACTAACTCGGCGATCGAGTCGCGAATATCATCTAACGCTTGGTGAGAACTTTGTTTGCTTATACCCTTTAGTATTTCAGGTTTCCAGCGTTTTGCTAATTCTTTAATCGTACTGACATCTAGGTAACGATAGTGAAAATATTTTTCTAAACGGGGCATGTAATTAAATAGAAAACGACGATCTTGGCCAATCGTATTACCACAGATTGGTGAGCTGTTTTCTGGTACCCATTGTTTTAAAAATTCAATGGTTTGCTGTTCGGCTTGTTGTTCAGTAATGGTACTTTGACGAACACGATCAATTAATCCTGATTTGCCGTGTGTGTTTTGGTTCCAATCATCCATCAGCGCCAGTTGTTCATCCGACTGATGAACAGCAATAACGGGGCCTTCGGCAAGGATATTTAAATTGGAATCGGTGACGATTGTTGCGATTTCAATAATCCGATCGCTATTGGGATCAAGACCTGTCATTTCAAGATCAATCCATATAAGGTTATTACTGTTTATGTTTGATTGTGTTGTCATAATTTGCGGTATAGATTTTCTTTTTAGTGCCGAGTAGTGTAGCATAACTACTAAACTGTTTGACCAAAAAAGTTAGTCACTGTGGCAAAAAATCAACTCTCAAAAAATCAAAAAAGGCGGATGGCCGCTAAGCATCAGCAACGATTAGAAACGAAGCTGGATGAAAATTTATCAAATTTTTCTGCGCCTCGAGATGGCGTGGTGGTAAGTCGGTTTGGCAAGTCAGCGGATGTTGAAGATAAGGCTGGGATGATTTACCGATGTAGTATTCGTCGTACTTTACCTTCATTAGTGACCGGCGATAAGGTGTTGTGGCGTGAAAGTTTAGAGCCGAATACGAATGGCATTATTGAAGCTGTTCATCCCCGTTATTCTGAGCTAGTTCGTCCCGATTTTTATGATGGCGTTAAGCCTGTTGCAGCAAATGTTGATCAAATTGTTATTATTTCGGCCGTGTTGCCTGAATTGTCGCTAAATATCATTGATCGTTATTTAGTTGCTTGTGAGGCCACAAAAATCACACCAATTATCGTATTGAATAAAATTGATTTGCTTGATGAGCAAAAAAAACAAGAAATTGAGCAACAGCTTCTTATTTATACTAAAATTGGTTATCAAGTTTTATATGTTTCATGCCAATCCCAGCACGGCCTTGAGCCTTTACAAAAGGTTTTAAATAACAAAATATCTATATTAGTTGGTCAATCAGGCGTAGGGAAATCGAGTATTATTAATTTACTGTTACCTAATGACCAAGCTACGTTAACAGGTGAAGTGTCTGAAATATCTGGGCTCGGCCAACATACAACAACTTCAACTCGGCTTTATCATTTGCCTGATGGCGGTGATATTATTGATTCACCAGGGATTCGAGAGTTTGGGCTGTGGCATTTAGAACCAGAGCAAGTTATTGCTGGTTTTGTTGAGTTTGACGATTATTTAGGTGGATGTCAATTTCGAGATTGCAATCATTTAGATACGCCTGGTTGTTTGCTGCAGAAAGCAGTCGAGGAAGGGGCTATCGCACTATCAAGGTTGGATAATTATCATCGAATATTACAATCAATGCGCGACGTCAAAGCGAAAACCAATAAAAGCTATAAATAGTCAAAGCGATAAATGGCTATTTATTATGGTAATTTGGTAAGGTTACTTTTGAATTGTGGAAGATTATTGCTCACAAGCTATGTTGTGAGCAATAAAAAGAAACGCTAACACATTAATATTTAGTCATTTTTTAATGCAAAGCCAACTAAAAAATAAGCAAAACCTTGGAAAACAAGATCAACACCTAAAAACATGCCTAATACCCAAACGCTATCATATGGCCAGCCTGCCATTAGCATAAATCCTAAGATGATGTTGATTATTCCAGAAAAAACTATCCAACCCCAACGAGGAATATTACGATTACTCATTGCCGCAAAAATTTGGGTAAATCCGCTAATAGTCAATAATAATGAAATGAGTAATGTCAATGCTGAGGAGACAGCAAGTGGTTGAAAAAACGACATCATACCAATAAAGATATATAAAATTCCCATAATGGCCCATAAGGCGGTTTGGGCAAATCCTTTGATATTGAAAGAGTGAATAACTTGGATAATACCTGCGATTAAAAGCAGTGAACCGATAAAGTAGACAGAAAAAATGGTGGCAATAAACTGATATCCTAAAGCTAAACAACCGAGAATAATTAAAATCACACCAATTGTAATAAACCAATTCGCTTTTTGTTTAAAATGTTGAGTAGTATTTTCATTAGCTATCATATCCATTTCCTTTTTGTTGTTTCTGTAAGATATTAAATAAACACGACCTTTTTGTGCTAATTTTGACTTACATTAGTTTAAAAAAGAGAAGTGTGCACCGATAATACAAAAAACTGAGTAAAAATTAGAATTAGGACAACTTACTTTCACTCAGTATAATACTTGTTCAATATAATAAAACTAATTTCGAAATTAAATTTTATATTTTAGTGCTTCGTCCAACGTTGAATAGAATGTAAGCTTATTTGCTATTGGTACAATTTTTGCCCTAGCTAAGGTTTTTAATGGCTGAAATTGTAATTCACAAATAGACAGTTCCACTTGCGGTGGTAGCTCATCAATGAAATGGATAAGCGCATTTAAGCCACCTGCGTCGAGAATAGGTACTGCGTCCCATTGTAAAACAATATGCTGATAACCATTAATTTTTTGGTATACCTCTAAAAAAGTGCGTTCAGCAGCAGCAAAAAACAATGGGCCATTAATACGTAGGACTAATGTTTTATCATTCCCTTGATTCAATTCGACTAAGCGAGTCATATGTGCAATGCGACGCATAAATAAAATAGAGGCTAATACAATACCAAGTGTAATCGCAATAACCATGTCAAATAATACAGTAAGGGACATGCAAATAAGCATGATGATAATATCGTCTTTAGGTGCGCATTTGATTATGTAAATGACGCGCTGAACAGCACTCATATTCCAAGCAACAATTAATAATAATGCTGCCATTGCCGATAGAGGAATAAATGATAATAACGGCGCAAAACAGATGAGCGCTAATAAGACAATTAACGCATGCAATACAGCAGCAATTGGCGAGGTTGCACCAGCTTTAACATTTGCTGCTGAACGAGCAATAGCAGCCGTTGCTGAAATCCCACCAAAAAACGGGGCAAGAATATTACCTAAACCCTGCCCAATTAGTTCACTATTAGAGTGGTGTTTGGTGTGTGTCATTTCATCTAAAACAACTGCGCATAGTAATGATTCGATGGCACATAACATTGCCATGGTTAGTGAGATTGGCAATAAAGCTGTCAGTGTGGCCCAATCCCATGTGAAACTAGCATGTTCCCACGGTAAAATAAATTCAGGTAAAACAGGTGGAATGCCATGACCAACCGTATTATCGGCGAGAGTGTAAGTGAATCGTGAGCCGATTGTTGCTATTTGATAGCCAAATTGATTGAGTAATAACATGGTTAAGATACCTGCAACTAATGCAGGTAAATGGCCCGATATTTTTATGCGAAATTTTGGCCAAACAATGAGAACAATAAGTGTAATAAAACCAACTATTGTGTCAGCTATATTGATGGTAGGGAACGTTTTAATCAATTCAATTACTTTATTAATATAGTTTTCTGGCATGTGGTTAAGTGTTAAACCAAAGAAGTCTTTTATTTGCATCGTTGCAATAGTTATCGCTATACCTGAGGTAAAGCCTAATACAACCGGCAACGGAATATATTCGATTAATCGGCCTAAGCGAATTATCCCCATTAATATCAGGAAAACACCCGAAAGTAAGGTAGCAATTAAAAGTCCTGATAGGCCAAACTGTGTGGAAACAGGATATAAAATTACCACAAAAGCCGCCGTTGGGCCTGATACGCTGTAACGAGATCCGCCTGTGAGCGCTATCACAAAGCCAGCGATAATGGCGGTATATAGTCCATGCTGAGGGGCAACGCCACTAGCGATAGCTAAAGCCATGGCAAGTGGAATAGCGATAATACCAACAGTTATTCCAGCAATTAAATCTTTAAGAAAACGGGTTTTTGTTGTAAGGTGTATTTATACATGCTGATATAAATGCACTACTAATTTTAGTGTTGGAAAGGCCATATAATTTCATTATATTTTAAATCAATTAAATGAGTTGTGAAAAGTAACTAATAAGATAGTCCTTTTTACAAAAATTGAAAGAGTGTTATTAAAATAATTATATGATTTTCAGTTATATTATGTTACTAAAGGTATAGAATGATCTAAAGTCCCTGCTTCTTATTTTTCACTATATTATTGGTATAAATAGGGGTAATTATGTCTTGTATAAAACAACACTTTTTTATCTATCCAATAGCCACCATGATGCTGCATATTCTTTCACCATTGAGTTTTGCAGAAATGCTAACATCAGGCTCAAAGACTGCGTATCAATATGATTTACAACAATCCATCGCTCCTGTACCTGATGGATATCAGGCGTTTTATATTGATCATGTTGGCCGTCATGGTTCACGTTATATCAGTAAATCTAAATTTGAAGATATTGCGTATAAGGTTTTAAATCTAGCTGAAAAAGATAATCAATTAACCGAAATGGGAAATTCATTATTAAAACAAGTTATTAGTATTAAAGCACTGAATAAAAATCACTATGGTGAACTAACTGATCTTGGTAGAAAGGATATCCGTTTAATCAGTCAACGTATGTTAGCCAATAATCCAACCGTTTTTAATGGAAAAAAAATTGAAGTAATATCATCAACTTCACCTAGAGCTAAAGAAACGGCTGAAATTTTTGTTAGCACATTTAAAACGCAATATTCTGATATTAAAATCGAACAACAACTAGAACACCAACAAACGTTGTTGCGCTTTTTTAATTATTCTCCAACCTATGATAAATATAAAAAGAGCGACAAGGTGAAAGCGTCGTTAAGATCGTTAGAGCACGCAACCAAAACGATAGACATGAGCCAAGATATTGCACGTTTGATCTTCACTGATGATTTTATTAATACGTTAGATAATGGGGTTGTATGGTCTGGAAAATCTTCGGTTAAAACGGAGGATTTTGTTATTGCTATTTATCAACTTTATCAAGAGTTATTATCGTTTTCTCCTGAAATTTTAGTTGATAATCATCTTGATTTTAGCCCTTATTTTACTAAAGAGCAGATGCTATGGTTTAACACGGTAGTGACTTGTAAGAATTTTTTACAAATTGGGCCTGCTTTTGATGCAAATGGTATCCAAGTTAAAATTGCTGCACCATTATTATTGAATATGTTAAAAACAGCAAATAAGGCGATCGCGGATAATGATGTTGATGCTAATTTGCGATTTGCTCATGCCGAAACTGTTTCGCCTTTAGCGACTTTGCTGGAACTTGAAGGCGCATCGACTAGGGCCAGTTCGTTGGCGGATTATCCGTCCGTTTGGCAAGCAGAAAAAATTATTCCTATGGGTGCCAATATTCAGTGGATTTTTTATAAAAGCAAACAGTCGAATAAACCAATATTAGTTAAGGTGATGTTAAATGAGCGGGAAGTTCACCTTCCTTTGAAAACGAATAATTATCCTTATTATCGATGGGACGAGGTCAAGCAATTTTATGGAAATAAACTAAGTAAACTAGGCCTTACTAATGAGAATGCAGCATTAGAATGGCTGAAGAAGGCAAAATAGACACTTACACTTGTAACCAAAATGTGACCGGGCCATCGTTAATAAGTGATACTTGCATGTCGGCAGCAAATTGCCCTGTTTGTGTTTCAATTTGTTGTTGGCACTGTTTAACAAAAAATTGGTAAAGTTGATTGGCGACATCAGGGGCAGCACCTTTGGTAAAACTTGGGCGCATGCCTTTTTGCGTATCAGCAGCGAGAGTAAACTGAGATACAACTAATAATTTGCCATTTGTTTGTTTAACATTGAGATTCATCTTTCCGTTATCATCACTGAAAATACGATAACCAAGCACTTTTTCACTTAAGCGTATTGCTTTCTGCTCATTATCATCTTGTTCAACGCCAAGTAAAACAAGTAATCCCTGATCAATTTGACCAATAACTTGATTATCAACAGAAACCGATGCTTGTTTTACTCGTTGGATTAGGGCAATCATATTTTATATTACTCCGATTGGGATGAGTGCTTTAATAGTTCTTTTCTTTGTTTGTTGTAGTCGGTTAGTGTTGCTGCAAATTCAGCCCCAAATAGCACAATACACCACGAACAATAGATCCAAACCAACATAATAGGAATTGAGGAAACTACACCATAAATAAGTTGATAAGTTGGAAAAGAAGTAACATACAGCGCAAAAGCTCGTTTGCCAATTTCGAATAATATTGCTGCGACTAATGCGCCAATAGCAGCTTCTTTTAATGGCACTGATTCTGTGGGAATGATGCTGTACAACAACCAAAATCCAACAATTGAGATGATAAATGGCAGCGTACTTAGTAGTAAATCACCACTCGCGGCACTTGATAACCATTTTAGTGAAAATATGTAAGAGCTAACTGCAATACTTGAACCAACTAAAATAGGACCTAATGTTAGTATTGTCCAATACATAGTTAAGTTATACATAAATGAACGCTTGTGTTTTGTACGCCAGATACGGTTTAGTGCATTATTGATCGAGTTAATAAGTAGTAATGATGTCACAATTAGGCCAATAATCCCGACAAACGTCATTTTTTTTGTATTGGCAATAAATTGTTCAAGATAATTTTGAATGGTGTCACTTGCAGTAGGAACCAGATTAGTATAAATGAGATGCTTTAATGATTGACTAACTTCGTCAAACATAGGAAAAGCTGAGAGCAAAGAAAAAATAACCGTGATAAGTGGGACTAATGCAAGTATTGTCGTATAAGCTAGTTCTGCTGATGATGTTGTTAAACGATCATGATTTATACGAGACCATAACATTACTAAAAAGGACTGTATATGCTTAAGTATATTCATAATATACCTTATTTAATTAGAAATAATACAGTTATTAATCCCATTATTTTTTAATGTGCTTAATACTTTTTGCGCATCACCCTTATTTTTGTATGGACCAACGGTGACTCGATATAATTGTTTGCTTGAAGATATATTACCGCTAAAACCCACCATTGCAAGCGAGGCTTTTAATGTATCTGCATTTGTTTTGTTTTTAAATGCGCCACATTGTAATAACCATTTGCTATTATCACCAGTATATGTTGATGTGGTTGGCGTTTTGTTCATAAAACTATCTAATATTTTTTGTCGTTCACTCGCGGCATTTGAGTTGCCACTAGCATTAGGTGTTTCTAATTCTTTAAGGTAAGTCCAACGTTCTTGCGGTTTTTCTGGCAAAGTAGCAGCTGGTGGCTCCGTTTTTATTTTTGGCCTTTCAATAGGCTTTTTAGGGGAATTAGTTGAAACCATATACAAAATAGAAGAAAACAAGATAATGATGATAATCGCAAGGAATATCATAAACAATGGAAAAATTCGTGATTTATTTTTTTTAGCTTTTCCTTTTGGTGGGCTCTTTTTTCTTACATAATCACGCTGAACCACAATATGCTCTCTTTTGTATCCTAAATTAATATAATAGTATATAAATAAAAAAAGTGGCTTACACCACTTTTTTCAATTCTATTTAATTCTATATGCTAACAGATTAGGAAATTAAGCTAATGCTTTAATCTGCTTAATTAAATTCGCTTTATGACGTGCAGCTTTATTTTTGTGAATTAGGCCACGAGCCGCTTGACGGTCAACAACTGCTTGCATGTCTTTGAATGCTACTTCAGCTGTTTGTTTATCACCAGCTGCTACAGCTGCGTAAACTTTTTTAATATAAGTACGCATCATTGAACGGTTACTAGCATTATGTTTACGGCGTTTTTCGGATTGAACCGCACGCTTCTTAGCTGATTTGATATTAGCCAAAGTCAACTCCCAAGTTTAGATAAAAATACATATTAATAAGGCGGGGAAATATGCCTGATTTTCTTTCTATTGTCAATGCTGTTATATAAAAAAATTTGCTATTATGGTATAAACGGCTAATTCCTAATAAATGTTTACCATATAACCAATAATGGTTGTAACCTAAAAAGAAATTTTATGTTAGAATAACCGAAATTTTATTGTTTTTATATTTATAAGAGGAAGTCTCATGTCTATCATTAGAATGCAAGATCTTGATCTAAAAGGAAAACGATTATTTATTCGTTCAGATCTTAATGTGCCAGTCAAAAACGGTAAGGTTACTTCTGATGCGCGAATTAAAGCGTCATTACCTACTATTGAAGAAGCCATCAAAAAAGGCGCTAAAGTAATGGTTACTTCTCATATTGGCCGACCAACTGAAGGTGAATATAATCCAGAATTCTCTTTACAACCTGTTGTTGATTATTTAAAAGAACATGTGTCATTCCCTGTCCGTTTAGTCAAAGACTACCTTGATGGTGTTGACGTTAAAGAAGGCGAACTAGTTGTTCTTGAAAATGTTCGTTTTAATGTTGGCGAAGGTAAAGATGATGAGACTTTATCTAAAAAATATGCAGCGCTTTGTGATATCTATGTAATGGATGCATTTGGTACCGCTCACCGAGCTCAAGCTTCTACCCATGGAGCAGGTAAATTTGCACCAGTTGCTTGTGCCGGCCCATTATTAGCTGCTGAACTTGATGCTTTAGGTAAAGCACTTGATAACCCAGCAAGACCAATGGTTGCAATTGTTGCTGGATCAAAAGTATCAACTAAGTTAACTGTACTTGATTCATTATCAAAAATTGCTGACCAAATTATTGTTGGTGGCGGTATCGCAAATACATTTATTGCAGCTGAAGGTTATAATGTTGGTAAATCACTTTATGAAGCCGATTTAATTCCTGAAGCGAAAAAATTAATGGCAAATTGTGAAATTCCAGTACCTACTGATGTCCGAGTTGCAACAGAGTTTAGTGAGACTGCAACTGCAACTGAAAAATCAGTAAAAGACGTTAAAGAAAACGAGCAAATTCTTGATTTAGGCGATAAATCAGCTGAAGTATTAGCAGATATTATCAAAAACGCTAAAACCATTTTATGGAATGGCCCTGTTGGCGTGTTTGAGTTCCCTAATTTCCGTCGTGGTACAGAAATTGTTGCTAAAGCAATTGCTGATAGCGAAGGTTTCTCAATCGCAGGTGGCGGTGACACACTAGCTGCAATTGACTTATTTGGTATTGAAGATAAAATCTCTTATATTTCAACTGGTGGTGGTGCATTCCTTGAGTTTGTTGAAGGTAAAAAACTTCCAGCTGTTGCAATGTTAGAAGAGAGAGCAAAAGCGTAATACAGATTCAGTGAAAAGGATGAGATAATTACTCATCCTTTACTTTTTATATAAATAAATTTATAGGTAATAAAATGGCTACAAAGATTTCTGATGTTGTTAAACCTGGTGTTGTCACTGGTGACGATGTTCAAAAAGTATTTCAAGTTGCACGTGAAAACAATTTTGCATTACCAGCTGTGAATTGTGTTGATACAAATACAATCAATGCAGTAATCGAAACTGCAGCTAAAGTTGGTTCAGCGGTTATTGTTCAATTCTCTAATGGCGGTGCTCAATTTATCGCGGGTAAAGGATTGAAATTAGATGGTCAAGAAGCTGCTGTTTTAGGTGCGATTTCTGGTGCTAAACATGTTCACCTTATGGCTGAAAAATATGGTGTGCCAGTTATCGTTCACACTGACCACTGTGCTAAAAAATTGCTGCCATGGGTTGATGGATTACTTGATGCGGGTGAAGCTCACTTTGCTAAAACAGGTAAACCTTTATTCTCTTCTCACATGATCGACCTTTCAGAAGAATCTTTAAAAGATAATATTGATATCTGCTGTCAATATCTTGCTCGTATGTCAGCAATGAAAATGACATTAGAATTAGAACTTGGTTGTACTGGTGGTGAAGAAGATGGTGTAGATAATAGCCATATGGATAGTTCGGCACTTTATACTCAACCAGAAGATGTGGCTTATGCCTATGAACGTTTAAGTGCAATTAGTCCTCGTTTTACTATTGCAGCATCATTCGGTAATGTTCATGGTGTTTACAAACCAGGTAATGTGAAATTAACACCAAAAATTTTAGATAACTCTCAAAAATATGTATCTGAAAAATTTAATTTACCAGCTAAATCATTGAATTTTGTGTTCCATGGTGGTTCAGGTTCTACACCAGAAGAAATTGCAGAAGCAGTAGGCTATGGTGTTGTTAAAATGAATATTGATACTGATACTCAATGGGCAAACTGGGCTGGTGTTTTAGATTATTACAAAGCAAATGAAGCTTATCTTCAAGGTCAATTAGGTAACCCTGAAGGCGCTGATGCACCAAATAAAAAATATTATGATCCACGCGTATGGTTACGAAAAGGCCAAGAATCTTTAGTTGCTCGTCTAGAACTTGCATTTAAAGAACTTAATGCGATCGACGTACTATAATTTTTTTATTATATAAAAGTAGGGATATCCCTGCTTTTATATCCCGCTAATAAATAAATCTTGCATTTTTATATTAGCTGTAGGATAATTCTGCCCTCATTTAACTTAGGGGAGCTGTCTATTTATTAATAGTTATTATTAATAGAGGCGTTTGCACCCGAGAAAAGGAAACTAAAATGGCAAAAAAAGTACAAGCCTACATCAAGTTGCAAGTTGCAGCTGGTGCAGCAAATCCTAGTCCACCAGTTGGTCCAGCGCTTGGTCAACATGGTGTTAATATCATGGAATTCTGTAAAGCATTTAATGCAAAAACAGAAAGCATGGAAAAAGGTCTACCAATTCCAGTTGTAATTACGGTATATTCTGACCGTTCATTTACTTTTGTAACAAAAACACCTCCAGCAGCTGTTTTATTGAAGAAAGCGGCTAAAATCAAGTCAGGTTCTGGTGAGCCTAATAAGAAGAAAGTAGGTAAAGTAACAAGCGCTCAAATTCGCGAAATCGCTGAATTAAAAGCTGCTGATATGAATGGTGCAACCATTGAAACGATGATGCGTTCTATCGAAGGAACTGCACGTTCAATGGGCTTGGAAGTGGAGGGTTAATCAATGGCTAAACTATCTAAAAAAGCTAAACTTATCCGCGAAAAAGTGAATGCAACTAAACAATATGATATTAATGAAGCTATCGCTTTGTTAAAAGAACTTGCTACAGCTAAATTTACAGAAAGCGTTGACGTAGCGGTTAATTTAGGTATCGACTCACGTAAATCAGACCAAAACGTTCGCGGTGCGATTGTGCTTCCACATGGTACTGGACGTAGTGTACGCGTTGCTGTATTTACCCAAGGAGCAAATGCAGAAGCAGCGAAAGAAGCTGGAGCTGAATTAGTCGGTATGGATGATCTAGCAGATCAAATCAAAAAAGGTGAAATGGATTTTGACGTTGTTATCGCTTCACCTGACGCTATGCGTGTTGTAGGTCAACTTGGTCAAATTTTAGGACCTCGTGGCTTAATGCCAAACCCTAAAGTTGGGACTGTAACCCCTAACGTTGCTGAAGCAGTAAAAAATGCTAAAGCAGGTCAAATCCGTTACCGTAATGATAAAAATGGTATTATCCATACTACCATCGGTAAAGCTGATTTTGATGCAAATAAACTTAAAGAAAATTTAGAAGCATTATTAGTTGCTTTAAAACGTGCTAAACCAGCATCTTCGAAAGGTGTATTTATTAAAAAAGTTAGCCTTTCTACTACCATGGGCGCTGGTGTTGCGATTGATCAAGCAACATTAAATGCAGCTGTTTAATTATCTCTGTAATTAAACACTGAAATCGGTTGGTGTCTGGCCTTAACCAGACCCCGTCCAAGACCGTAGGTGTAGTTGAGTTTTTGACTACTTAATTTTCCTACGTAGACGGTGACAGAACCTGATAAGATATAATACAGGCATTCTGCTCATCGTGATTGTGCTAGCCACATTTGTGGTTAGTGAAAGTAATTCTAGGCTTTGCCTAGTTAATCCAGGAGCAATACCAATGGCACTAAATCTTCAAAATAAACAAGAAATTGTTGCTGAAGTTAATGAAATCGCCAAAGGTGCGCTATCTGCAGTTGTTGCTGATTCTCGTGGCGTAACTGTAGAGAAAATGACTGCATTACGTAAATCTGCTCGTGAAGCAGGCGTTTATATGCGTGTTGTTCGTAATACGCTATTACGCCGTGTTGTTGAGGGTACTCAATATGAGTGCTTAAAAGATACGTTTGTTGGTCCTACTCTAATTGCATTTTCAAATGAGCACCCAGGTGCTGCAGCGCGTATTTTTAAAGCGTTTGCCAAAGAAAATGATAAATTTGAGATTAAAGCCGCAGCCTTTGAAGGTGAGTTTATTTCTGCAGCGAACATTGATCGCTTAGCAACATTACCTACTTATGAAGAAGCATTAGCTCGCTTGATGTCAACCATGAAAGAAGCCGCAGCTGGCAAATTGGTTCGCACTCTTGCAGCGGTTCGCGATCAAAAAGAAGCAGCTTAATTAGCCGCTGATTGTGAATTTTATTAATTAAAAAAATGTAAATTTAGGAAACTATATTATGTCTATCACTAAAGAACAAATTTTAGATGCAGTTGCAGAAATGTCTGTAATGGATGTTGTTGAACTTGTATCAATGATGGAAGAAAAATTTGGCGTTTCTGCAGCAGCAGCTGTAGCAGTTGCAGCAGCGGGTCCAGCTGAAGCAGCAGAAGAAAAATCTGAATTTGATGTAATCTTAAAAGATGTTGGCGCTAACAAAGTAGCTGTTATCAAAGCAGTTCGTGGTGCAACAGGTTTAGGCTTAAAAGAAGCTAAAGATCTTGTTGAATCAGCTCCAGCAACAGTTAAAGAAGCTGTTAGCAAAGCTGACGCAGATGAACTTAAAAAGGCACTTGAAGAATCTGGTGCAGTTGTCGAACTTAAATAAGTTTATCGATAACCAAGCTAAACGGCTGGGGGTTTTATACCTCCAGCCTTTTTGCGCTGTAATAAGTCAAAGAATTTTATTTGAAGATTATCAATAATAAGTAATAAAGAAATAATATATTTATTAAGCCTAATCAATTGATATTTATAGATATTTTCGATGAGGTGTCAGGCGTTATTATTTCGTAGTACCCTGATGAATATTTAATCATGCTAAAATAGCAGATAAGCAAGTTGAGGAACTAATGGTTTACTCTTATACCGAGAAAAAACGAATTCGTAAGAATTTTGGTAAGCGTCCACAAGTCTTGGATATACCGTATCTTCTTTCTATTCAACTTGATTCGTTCCAGAAATTTATTGAGCAAGATCCAGAAGGTCAATATGGTTTAGAAGCCGCTTTTCGTTCAATATTTCCGATAAAAAGTTATAGTGGTAGCGCTGAGTTACAATACGTAAGCTTTAAGATGGGCGAACCTGTGTTTGATGTTAAAGAATGTCAAATTAGAGGGATCACTTACTCAGCACCATTGCGCGTTAAATTACGTTTAGTTATTTATGATAAAGATGCGCCAGAAGGAACAGTTAAAGATATTAAAGAACAAGACGTCTATATGGGCGAAATTCCTTTAATGACGGACAATGGTACGTTTGTAATTAACGGTACAGAACGTGTTATCGTTTCACAATTACACCGTAGTCCAGGTGTGTTCTTTGATAGTGATAAAGGTAAAACACACTCTTCTGGTAAAGTTTTATATAATGCTCGGATTATTCCTTATCGTGGCTCTTGGCTTGATTTTGAATTTGATCCAAAAGATAATCTTTTTGCTCGTATCGACCGTCGCCGTAAACTTCCAGCAACAATCATTTTACGCGCGTTAGGTTATGAAACCGAAGAAATTTTAGATATGTTCTTCGAAAAAACTATTTTCGAAGTAGGCAAATCAAAATTAAAAATGGAACTTGTACCAGAGCGTTTACGTGGTGAAACAGCTCTATTTGATATTGAATCTAAAGGCAAAGTTTACGCGGAAAAAGGTCGTCGTATTACAGCTCGCCATATTCGTGAGCTTGAAAAAGATAAAGTAACTAAAATCGACGTTCCAGTTGAGTATATTGTTAATAAAGTACTAGCAAAAAATTATATTGATGAAGACACAGGCGAAGTAGTTGCTTTTGCCAATACCCCAATTTCATTAGAACTATTACTTGAATTAACCAATGCTGGTTATAAGAAAATTGAAACTTTATTCACTAACGATTTAGATCATGGTCCATTTATTTCTGAAACACTAAATGTCGACTCAACACGAGATAGATTAGGTGCATTAGTTGAAATTTACCGAATGATGCGTCCAGGCGAGCCACCAACAAAAGAAGCAGCTGAAGCATTATTTGATAATTTATTCTTCTCTGATGAGCGTTATGACTTATCAGCAGTAGGCCGTATGAAATTCAATCGTTCTTTAGGCCGTGACGATATTGAAGGTGAAAGTGTCTTAACAAAAAATGATATCGTTGATGTAATGAAGAAATTAATCAGCATCCGTAATGGTCATGGTGAGGTCGATGATATCGATCACTTAGGTAACCGCCGTATTCGTAGTGTTGGTGAAATGGCTGAAAACCAATTCCGTATTGGTTTAGTTCGTGTAGAACGCGCAGTAAAAGAACGCTTATCATTAGGCGATCTTGATTCGCTCATGCCACAAGATATGATTAATGCGAAACCAATTTCAGCTGCAATTCGTGAATTTTTTGGTTCTAGTCAGCTATCTCAGTTTATGGATCAAAATAACCCGTTATCTGAAATTACGCACAAACGCCGAATATCTGCATTAGGTCCAGGTGGTTTAACTCGTGAACGAGCAGGATTTGAAGTACGTGACGTGCATCCAACGCATTATGGCCGTGTTTGTCCGATTGAAACACCGGAAGGTCCAAATATCGGTTTGATTAACTCATTAGCCGTTTATTCTCGTACCAATGAATATGGATTCCTTGAGACTCCATATCGCCGTGTAGTTGATGGTGTGGTAACTGATGAAATTAACTATTTATCAGCAATCGACGAGAGTGAATTTGTAATTGCTCAGGCTAACTCAAACCTTGATGAAGATGGTCGCTTTAAAGAAGATTTAGTGACATGCCGTTTAAATGGTGAATCAGGTTTATATAGCCCTGAACAAGTTCACTATATGGACGTATCAACTCAACAAATCGTATCAGTTGGTGCCTCACTAATTCCATTCCTTGAGCATGACGATGCGAACCGTGCCTTAATGGGTGCGAACATGCAACGTCAAGCAGTACCTACGTTAAAAGCGGAAAAACCGTTTGTTGGAACTGGTATGGAACGTGCTGTAGCGGTTGACTCAGGTGTAACAGCTGTAGCTCGCCGTGGTGGTACAGTGCAATATGTAGATGCATCACGCATTGTCGTTAATGTTAACGCTGATGAGATGTATGCTGGTGAAACGGGCATTGATATTTATAACTTAACGAAATATACCCGTTCTAACCAAAATACTTGTATTAATCAAATTCCATGTGTGGAGTTAGGTGAAAAAGTTGAACGGGGCGATGTGCTTGCCGATGGCCCATCTACTGACTTAGGTGAATTAGCATTAGGTCAAAACATGCGTGTGGCATTTATGCCATGGAATGGTTATAACTTTGAGGATTCTATTTTAGTTTCTGAAAAAGTAGTACAAGATGATCGTTTCACATCTATCCATATTCAAGAATTATCTTGCGTATCTCGTGATACTAAACTCGGTGCTGAAGAAATTACTGCTGATATTCCAAATGTGGGCGAAGCAGCACTTTCTAAACTTGATGAATCAGGTATTGTTTATATTGGTGCTGAAGTTAAAGGTGGTGATATTCTGGTTGGTAAAGTAACACCAAAAGGTGAAACACAATTAACTCCAGAAGAAAAATTACTCCGCGCTATTTTTGGTGAGAAAGCATCAGATGTTAAAGATACGTCGCTTCGTGTGCCAAATGGTGTTTCGGGTACTGTTATTGATGTTCAAGTGTTTACTCGTGATGGAGTACAAAAAGATAAACGTGCACTTGAAATTGAAGAGATGCAACTTAAACAAGTAAGAAAGGACTTAACTGAAGAGCTTAAGATCTTAGAAGCAGCATTATTTGCTCGTATTCGAGATGTATTAATTTCTGGTGGAATTAAGGCTGATAAGCTAGATGCTTTACCGCGTGAGAAATGGTTAACCATTGGTATTTCTGACGAGGACAAGCAAGCTCAGTTAGAGCAACTTGCTGAACAACATGATGAAATCAAAGTTGAGTTTAACAAAAAACTTGAAGCTAAACGCATGAAGATTACTCAAGGTGATGATTTACAACCTGGAGTGCTCAAGATTGTTAAAGTTTACTTGGCGGTTAAACGTCAAATTCAGCCTGGTGATAAAATGGCTGGTCGTCATGGTAACAAAGGGGTTATCTCTAAAATCAACCCAATCGAAGATATGCCATATGATGATAAAGGTCGTCCAGTTGATATCGTATTGAATCCACTCGGTGTCCCTTCTCGTATGAATATCGGTCAGATTTTAGAAACACACTTAGGTATGGCGGCAAAAGGTATTGGTCAGAAGATCGATGCAATGTTAAAAGAACAGCAAGAGCTAGCTAAACTACGTGATTTTATCCAAAAAGCTTATGACCTTGGTTTAGGGGCTGCGCAGAAAGTAAATGTTGCTGAGTTTACCGACCAAGAGGTTATGACATTGGCACAAAATTTACGTAATGGTATGCCACTTGCAACACCAGTTTTTGATGGTGCAAAAGAGCAAGAAATCAAAGCATTACTTGAACTGGGTGATTTACCAACTTCAGGCCAGATTACATTATTTGATGGCCGTACAGGTGAGCAATTTGAACGTCCAGTAACTGTAGGTTACATGTATATGTTGAAATTGAATCACTTAGTTGATGACAAAATGCATGCTCGTTCTACTGGTTCATATAGTTTAGTGACTCAGCAACCATTAGGTGGTAAAGCTCAGTTTGGTGGTCAACGTTTTGGTGAGATGGAAGTATGGGCACTTGAAGCATATGGTGCAGCTTATACCCTACAAGAAATGTTAACCGTCAAATCAGATGACGTGAACGGTCGTACGAAGATGTATAAAAATATTGTAGATGGCGATCATCGTATGGAGCCTGCGATTCCAGAATCATTTAATGTACTATTAAAAGAGATTCGTTCGTTAGGTATCAATATCGAGTTAGATGAAGAGTAATCTTGCTAACTTAAATGATTTCTATTTATAGGGATAACTTATTAGCAATAATAAGTTATCTAATTGGTTTAACTCCATAGGAGTCAATTGTGAAAGACTTACTAAAGTTTCTAAAAGCACAAACAAAAACAGAAGATTTTGATGCTATTAAGATAGGCCTTGCCTCTCCTGATATGATTCGCTCATGGTCTTTTGGTGAAGTTAAAAAGCCTGAAACAATCAACTACCGTACGTTCAAACCGGAACGTGATGGATTGTTTTGTGCACGTATTTTCGGACCAGTAAAAGATTATGAATGTTTATGTGGAAAATATAAACGTTTAAAACACCGTGGTGTAATTTGTGAAAAATGTGGTGTGGAAGTAACTCAAGCTAAAGTGCGCCGTGAACGCATGGGGCATATTGAGCTTGCATCACCAACTGCGCACATCTGGTTTTTAAAATCATTACCATCTCGTATCGGTTTATTGCTTGATATGCCGCTACGTGATATTGAACGCGTGCTTTATTTTGAATCATTTATGGTTCTAGATGGTGGCATGACAAACCTAGAACGCGGGCAAATATTAACTGAAGAACAGTATTTAGATGCGTTAGAAGAGTTTGGGGATGAATTTGATGCGCGCATGGGTGCAGAAGCAATTCAAGAGTTATTACGTAACATTGATGTGCAAACTGAATGTGAAGAGTTACGTGATGAACTCGCTACGACAAATTCAGAAACTAAACGTAAAAAGCTAACAAAACGTATTAAGATCATTGAAGCATTCATTCAATCAGAAAATAAACCTGAGTGGATGATCTTAAATGTATTACCTGTGTTGCCACCAGATTTACGTCCATTAGTACCACTAGACGGAGGTCGTTTTGCAACATCAGATTTGAATGATTTGTATCGTCGCGTTATTAATCGTAACAATCGTTTAAAACGCTTATTAGATTTAGCCGCACCAGATATCATTGTACGTAACGAAAAACGAATGTTACAAGAATCAGTCGACGCATTATTAGATAATGGTCGTCGTGGTCGTGCTATTACCGGTTCGAATAAACGTCCACTGAAGTCTCTTGCCGATATGATTAAAGGTAAGCAAGGTCGCTTCCGTCAAAACCTATTAGGTAAGCGTGTTGACTATTCTGGCCGTTCGGTTATTACTGTAGGTCCTTACTTACATTTGCATCAATGCGGTTTACCGAAAAAAATGGCACTTGAATTATTCAAACCATTTATTTACGGAAAACTAGAACGTCGCGGTTATGCAACAACCATTAAAGCAGCGAAGAAAATGGTTGAACGTGAAGATGCAATTGTTTGGGATATCTTAGATGAAGTTATTCGTGAACATCCAGTATTACTAAACCGTGCACCAACCTTACATAGATTAGGTATTCAAGCATTTGAACCGATTCTAATTGAAGGTAAAGCGATTCAGTTACACCCATTAGTTTGTGCGGCATTCAATGCTGACTTCGATGGTGACCAAATGGCGGTTCACGTTCCATTAACGTTAGAAGCTCAACTAGAAGCACGTGCGTTAATGATGTCAACCAACAATATTCTTTCGCCAGCAAGTGGTGAGCCGATCATCGTTCCATCTCAGGACGTGGTTTTAGGTCTTTACTACATGACTCGAGATAAAGTCAATGCTAAAGGTGAAGGCATGGTATTAACCGGCCCTAAAGAAGCAGAAAAACTGTATCGTTTAGGTCTAGTTGAATTACATGCTAAAGTTAAAGTCCGTATTACTGAAAGTTATCGAAATAGTATTGGTGAATGGGAAGATTCAACTTCAGTGGTAGATACCACAGTTGGTCGTGCTATCTTGTGGTTAATTATGCCTAAAGGCATGAGTTTTTCTGTTATCAATCAACCGCTTGGTAAAAAAGCAATCTCTAAAATTTTAAACATCTGTTATCGCCAATTAGGCATGAAAGAAACAGTAATTTTAGCTGACCAAGTTATGTATACTGGATTTGCCTATGCTGCACGTTCTGGTGTATCAGTTGGTATTGATGATATGGAAATTCCAGCTAAGAAAGTTCAAATCATCAATGAAGCTGAAATAGAAGTTGCTGAAATTCAAGAACAGTTCCAATCAGGTTTGGTAACGGCAGGTGAACGTTATAACAAAGTTATCGATATTTGGGCGGCAGCCAATGAACGTGTTGCTAAAGCCATGATGGATAACTTATCAACTGAAAAAGTTATCAATCGTGATGGTGAAGAAGAAGTTCAATCTTCTTTTAATAGCATCTATATGATGGCCGACTCTGGTGCACGTGGTTCAGCGGCTCAGATTCGTCAGTTAGCTGGTATGCGTGGTTTGATGGCAAAACCTGATGGCTCGATTATTGAAACACCAATTACAGCAAATTTCCGTGAAGGGTTAAACGTACTTCAGTACTTTATCTCAACCCATGGTGCGCGTAAGGGTCTTGCCGATACCGCATTAAAAACAGCGAACTCAGGTTATCTAACACGCCGTTTAGTTGATGTTGCACAAGATTTAGTGGTTATCGAAGATGACTGTGGCACGTTAGAAGGTGTAGTAATGACACCTGTAATTGAAGGTGGTGATGTTAAGGAACCATTACGTGAACGTGTATTGGGTCGTGTAACCGCAGAAGACGTATTAAAACCAGGTAGTGCGGATATTTTAATTCCTCGTAATACACTACTTGATGAAAATTATTGTGATCTACTTGAAGAAGAGTCTGTCGATAGTGTTAAAGTTCGCTCTGTAGTTTCGTGTGATACTGATTTTGGTGTGTGTGCGAAATGTTATGGTCGTGACTTAGCTCGCGGTCACTTAGTGAATAAAGGTGAAGCAATCGGTGTTATTGCTGCACAATCAATCGGTGAACCGGGCACACAGTTAACCATGCGTACGTTCCATATCGGTGGTGCGGCATCACGAGCAGCGGCTGAATCTAGCGTTCAAGTTAAAAACAAAGGTAGTATTAAATTAGCTAATGCTAAATTTGTAACTAACCCAGACAAGAAATTGGTTATTACTTCGCGTAATGCCGAGCTGACCATTATTGATGATTTAGGCCGAATGAAAGAAACTTATAAAGTTCCTTATGGTTCGATTTTAAGCAAAGGTAATGGCGAGGCGGTTGACGCAGGTGAAACTGTTGCTAACTGGGATCCGCATACAATGCCGGTTATCTCAGAAGCGAAAGGCTTTGTTCGCTTTGTCGATATGATCGATGGTCAAACCATTACTCGTCAAACAGATGAATTAACAGGTTTATCATCTATTGTTATCTTAGACGTAGCAGAACGTACTGGTGTAGGTAAAGATTTACGTCCAGCAATCAAAATTGTTGATGCCGAAGGTAAAGATATCTATGTTGCAGGTACAGAAATGCTTGCTCAATACTTCTTACCAGGTAAAGCATTAGTGCAATTAGAAGATGGTGCTGAAATCAATGTTGGTGATACACTTGCCCGTATTCCACAGGCATCTGTAGGTACTAAAGATATCACCGGTGGTTTACCTCGCGTTGCAGATTTATTTGAAGCTCGTAAACCTAAAGAGCCAGCAATTCTTGCTGAAATTGATGGTATCATCTCATTCGGTAAGGAAACTAAAGGTAAACGTCGCTTAATTATCACACCATTAGATGGAAGTGAGCCATATGAAGAGATGATTCCTAAATGGCGTCAACTTAACGTATTTGAAGGCGAACAAGTTGGTCGTGGTGATGTGATTTCGGATGGTCCTGAATCAGCACATGACATCTTACGTTTACGCGGTGTTAATGCGGTCACTCGTTACATTGTGAATGAAGTGCAAGAAGTTTACCGCTTACAGGGTGTAAAAATTAACGATAAACATATTGAAGTTATCGTACGACAAATGTTACGTAAGGCAACAGTCATTCAACCTGGTGGTTCTCGTTTACTTGAAGGTGAACAGCTTGAAGTATCACGCCTGAAGATTATTAACCGTGAGCTTAATGCACAAGGTAAAGAGCCTATTGTTTACTTGCATGATTTGCTTGGTATTACTAAGGCATCACTTACTACTGAGTCATTTATTTCAGCTGCATCGTTCCAAGAAACGACTCGCGTATTAACTGAAGCAGCAGTTGCAGGTAAAAATGATGAACTTCGTGGATTAAAAGAAAACGTTATTGTAGGTCGATTGATTCCAGCAGGTACTGGTTATGCTTATCATAAAGAACGTTTGCGTAAACGCGCAATGCCATCTGATGATGAAATTCAACCAACCATTTCAGCTGAAGAAGCAACGGCTAACTTAGCGGAACTATTGAATTCAGCTGAAGAAAACTAATGGATTTTCAATAAACCAGTGAAAATAGCACGTAGTAATACGTGCTATTTTTTTATCAAACGTTAAGCATATAAAAACAAAAAGTATTGTGAGCAATACTTATTAAATTAGGATGATAATTCTTCGCAACTCAAATAAAAAAAGATATAATCATAAAAAATATTTCATATCGTATGGACATAACACTGATCAAATAATTAAATTAGTCTAGGCAGATTAAGTCTATTATCTCTAAGTCTCATCTTTGCAGTTTGTAATCCACAAGTATTTCACGAACGTTATAAAAGTAAGGTTTTAAATTAGGTATAAAAAATTTATCTAATAGCAAAATATTTACAGGTTACTAGCTAGCATTTCTTTACTATTGTGTTTCTTTTTAAGGGTTGAAATTTTAACTATTTCTACAGGAGGCCCCACCATGAAATCCAAATCTTTACTACTTATTGTTATTCTAATTATTATTGCTGCATTTCTATTTTTTAAAGACTATAACAGCATTCAAACGCAAGACGAAAAAGTTACAGCATCTTGGTCTGAAGTCATCAATCAGTACAAACGTAGAGCTGATTTAGTTCCTAACTTAGTTAACACAGTAAAAGGTTATGCATCTCATGAGAAAGACGTTTTTACTCAAGTAACTAACGCAAGATCCAAAGTAGGCTCAATTCAAATCAATGCCGATCAACTTAGTGATCCAGCATTATTCTCAAAATTCCAACAGGCCCAGTCAGAATTAAGTTCAGCCTTAAGCAGATTAATTGCAGTTAGTGAAAATTATCCAGAACTTAAAGCAAACACATTATATCAAGACTTAATGAGCCAACTTGAAGGTACAGAAAACCGTATCACTGTTGCTAGAGGTCGATACATCCAAACCGTACAATCCTTTAATACTTACATTCGTCAATTACCAACCAAATGGATTGCAAATATTTTAGGTGTACAACCAAAACAACAATTTACTGTTGAAAATGAACAACAAATTTCTAATCCGCCGGCTGTCAATTTTGGACAATAAATACAATGAAAAAATATTATCTGTTTTTTTATTTACTATTTTTCAGTTGTGCAAATTATGCATTAACCGAAATTCCATCCTTTGATCGTCGTGTTATCGATACTTCACATACTTTAGAATCATCACAAATAGATGATTTAGAATCAAGTTTGATTAGTTTTGAAAAAACGCGATCTGACGGTGCTCAGATCGCAGTTTTAATGATTACCAAACTTGATAATGAAACAGTTGAACAGTATGCCGATCGCGTTTTTATAAAGTGGGAAATAGGTCAAAAAGAAAAAGATAATGGTATTTTACTCTTGATTGCAAAAGATGATAAATTAATGAGGATCGAAGTTGGTTATGGGCTTGAAGGTGTCATTACTGACTTAGTTGCCAGTCATATCATCCGCGAACAATTAGTGCCACAGTTTAAACAGAATAATTATTACCAAGGTATACATGATGCACTTTCTGTTTTAATTAACAGATTAAATGATACCAAAGAAACAACTGACATTGAGCCTGATCTCAAGACGGTTCTTGCCAGCGACTTTGGTACAAATTTAATTAGTTACGGGTTAGCATCATTTTTTATCTGTTTCGCTATGGCAAGCTTATTTTCGATACATTCCAATAAACGCAATGCTAGTCGGAGTTTAGGAACCGGGTTGCTAAATGGCATTTCAGTTGGTGGATTCACCCTCTTAAATGGATATTCATTACATATCGTCTTACCTTTATTATTTTTAGCTTTTGTTGCCAGTGCGATTTTAAGTGGAATCCTAACGATGCCAAGAGGTAGTGGACGTGGCCGAGGTGGTGGCTTTGGTGGTAGTAATGGAGGTGGGTTTGGCGGTGGATTCGGTGGCGGTTTTGGTGGCGGCGGAGGTGGCCGCAGTGGCGGCGGAGGTGGCCGCAGTGGCGGCGGAGGTGCATCTGGAAGCTGGTAAACTACTTTTATTAAGCACTCACTGAGAAGTAACAATATTACTTTTATTTTCTAAAATAGCACCGAAAAAAGTAAACAATAATCGATAATAAAAATGAAAAAAGATTTAATTATGAAAAAAATAGCCGAATACCTATTTTAAAAGAAGTGAGCAAAGCTTCGCCGTATAAACCTCTGATATAAAATGCTTAAAGATGCTTGCTTAGTTGAATTTAAAATTAATAGAAATAAAGAAATGGATGATTCCCATCACTGAATAGTGATGGGAAGAAGAGAGATTATATCTTCTTAAATAAAACTGAACCGTTAGTACCACCAAAGCCAAACGAATTACAAAGTGCATATTCTAAGTTTTTCACTTGACGTGCCGTATGAGGTACATAATCTAGATCACACCCTTCGTCAGGGTTATCAAGATTAATCGTTGGCGGAACAGCCTGATCATGCAAAGCAAGCACAGTAAAAATAGACTCAACAGCACCAGCAGCACCTAATAAATGCCCAATCATCGATTTAGTTGAACTTACCATTACTTTGTTTGCATTTTCACCGAAAATGCTTTTAACAGCCTGAGTTTCAGCTTTATCGCCAGCAGGTGTTGATGTACCATGAGCATTAATATATCCGATTTGTTCCGGCGTTATGCCCGCATCACGAATAGCACATTTCATAGCCAATGCAGCTCCACTACCATCTGCTGGAGGTGAAGTCATATGATAGGCATCACCACTCATACCGAAACCAACGATTTCCGCATAGATCTTAGCACCACGCTTTTTAGCGTGTTCATATTCCTCTAAGAACATGATGCCAGCACCATCACCTAGCACAAAACCATCACGATCTTTATCCCATGGTCGGCTTGCAGCTTTAGGATTATCATTATTTGTTGATAATGCTCTAGCAGCACCAAAACCACCAATACCAAGAGGAGTACTCGCTTTTTCACCACCACCGGCTAACATCGCATCAGCATCACCATAAGCAATCATACGAGCTGCATGACCAATATTATGCACACCAGAAGAACAAGCAGTTGCAATAGTAATGCTCGGCCCCTTTAATCCATAAATAATAGATAAATGACCAGCAATCATATTGACTATTGTTGATGGCACAAAAAATGGACTAATCTTACGTGGTCCACCATGAATTAATGCACTATGATTTTCTTCAATTAATCCTAGTCCACCAATACCTGAACCGATAGCGCAACCGATACGTTCTGCATTTTCTTCAGTAATCTCAATACCGGCATCTTGCATTGCCTGCATACCAGCAGCAATACCGTATTGGATAAAATAATCCATTTTACGTGCATCTTTACGTGAAATATTATAATCTTCGCCATTAAAGTCTTTAACCATCGCTGCGAAGCGCGTCGCAAAAGGGGCTGTATCGAAGTGTTCTATAAGTTCTACACCACTTTGACCTGCTAATAAAGCTTGCCAAGTAGATTCAACTGTATTACCTACAGGGGATATCATGCCCATTCCAGTAACAACAACTCTGCGTTTAGACACATTGTCCTCCAGAAAAGGATTGAAATGAAATTTGAATCATTGAAAATTTTATTGTGAGTTTTCACGCTTAAATTATGTAAGCTTCATTTTCTAAAAAATAAAGACATAAATACAAACTAGGCGATCATTTGACCGCCTATTATGAAAACTCTGCTAACCTTATTGATTTGCAGTAATGTAATCAATTGCTGATTGCACAGTCGTAATTTTTTCAGCTTCTTCATCAGGAATTTCAGTATCAAATTCTTCTTCTAAAGCCATAACTAATTCAACTGTATCAAGAGAGTCAGCGCCAAGATCTTCAACAAAAGAAGATTCATTTTTAACTTCATCCTCTTTCACACCAAGTTGCTCAACAATAATTTTCTTAACTCGCTCTTCAATAGTGCTCATACTCTTTTTTTTCCTATAAATATCGCCGAAAGTGGCGGTGAATGTAAGTTTATAAAATGTTGAAAAAAATGCCAATCATTTTTCAACCCAATTGCTCACTTTTTATTCAAAAAGTCAAATTATTAGTTCATTTTACACTATTCTGATCAATTACACCATATACATGCCGCCATTGACATGTAAAGTTTCACCAGTGATGTAAGATGCCTCATCAGAAGCCAAAAATGCAACAGCATTAGCAATTTCAGCAGGCTCACCCAAGCGTCCAGCAGGTACTTGAGTTAACGTTAACGCTTTTTGCTCATCAGTTAGTGCTTCTGTCATATCAGTTGCAATAAATCCCGGTGCAACTACATTAACCGTGATACCTCGTGATGCAACTTCTCGTGCTAACGATTTACTAAATCCAATTAGCCCTGCTTTTGCGGCTGCATAGTTAGCTTGGCCAGCATTACCCATAGTGCCAACAACCGAGCCTATAGTAATAATTCTACCGTAACGTTTTTTCATCATTGTACGCATTAATGCTTTTGATAAACGGAATACTGACGTTAAATTAGTATCCAAAATATCTTGCCATTCATCTTCTTTCATTCGCATTAATAAGTTATCACGTGTAATACCTGCATTATTCACTAGGATATCAATATCACCAAATTCTGTTTTAATCATATTAATAACGGATTCGATAGATGCTTCATCAGTCACATTTAGCGCGAAACCTTTACCTTTAGAGCCTAAGTATTCACTTATAGCTTGTGCACCTTTTTCTGTTGTTGCAGTACCAACAACTGTTGCACCACAAGCAACTAATTTTTCTGCAATTGCTTTACCGATTCCACGACTTGCACCAGTAACTAAAGCAATTTTTCCTGATAGGTTCATAACTACCCCTTTTATCTTCTATTTAGTATTTTCAATTGCAACATCCAATGAAGCTTTATCATTGACAGCACAAGCTGACAATGAATCAACAATCCGCTTAGTTAAACCAGTTAACACTTTACCTGGTCCCATTTCAACTAACTGTGTTACACCTTGTTTTGCCATTTCTTCAACTGTTTCAGTCCAACGAACAGGACTATATAGCTGAGCAATTAATGCTGCTCTAATTTTTTCTGCTGATGATTCAACTTTAACATCAACATTATTAACCACCGCAAATTTAGGTGTATTGAAAGTAATATTATTTAAAGTTATCGCTAATTTATCAGCGGCAGGTTTCATTAATGCACAATGAGAAGGTACACTAACTGCAAGCGGTAGAGCACGTTTAGCACCAGCCTCTTTACAAAGAGCCCCTGCACGCTCAACAGCTTCTTTATTACCAGCAATAACAACTTGGCCTGGTGAATTAAAATTAACGGGTGCTACCACTTGATCTTGAGCAGCTTGTTCACATGCTTTACTAATTGAATCATTATCTAAACCAATAATAGCAAACATTGCACCTGTACCACTTGGCACAGCTTCTTGCATTAGTTTTCCTCGTAACTCAACTAACTTAATGGCATCTTTAAAATCAATCACACCAGCACATACCAAAGCAGAGTACTCACCTAAACTATGGCCAGCCATGAATTCTGGTTGAGCACCGTTAACACTTTGCCAAACTCGGTAAATAGCAACTGACGAAGCCAGCAAAGCTGGTTGAGTTTGCCAAGTTTTATTTAATTCTTCAGCTGGACCGTCTTGCACTAGGGCCCATAAATCATAACCTAGCACTTCTGAAGCTTCATCAAACGTTGATTTGACAACCGAATAGTTTTCAGCAAGATCTTTTAGCATACCAACAGCTTGTGAGCCTTGTCCTGGAAATACCATTGCGAATTTGGTCATTTTTAAATCCTTGATTACTTATAATAATTTACAAAATTAAAATTTAACAAGTGCAGAGCCCCAAACAAAGCCCCCACCGAATGCTTCTAATAAAATTAATTGTCCACGCTTAATACGACCATCTCTCACACCCGCATCTAACGCACAAGGTACCGAAGCGGCAGACGTATTGCCTTGTTTATCAAGCGTAACAATAACCTTACTCATATCCATATCAAGACGTTTAGCCGTCGCTGAGATAATGCGTAAATTAGCTTGATGAGGAACCAACCAATCTAAATCAGATTTATTAAATGCATTTTCGTTTAACAATTCATCAACTAAGTTAGAAAGTTCTTTTACCGCTACTTTGAATACTTCATTGCCATGCATTGTCATATAAACAGGATCACTAAGTGAACGGCGATCTACATATGGATATTTTAACAATTCACCATAACGACCATCAGCATGTAGGTGAGAAGCAATAATCCCTGGCTCTTGGGAAGCACCGACTACAACAGCACCCGCGCCATCACCAAAAATAATAATTGTTCCTCGATCATTTGGATCAACACCACGCGTTAACATATCTGAGCCAACTACTAATGCATATTTAATTGCGCCACTTTTCACATATTTATCAGCAATATCTAGTGCATAAATGAAACCTGAGCAAGCAGCCGATACATCAAATGCAATGACATCCCCTAGTTCCAATTTAGCTTGTAACTCAGTAGCCGAACTAGGGAAAGCATTAGCTGATGTTGCTGTTGCAACAATGACCAAACCAATATCTTTTTTATCGATATCAGCCATTTCAATCGCATTAATCGCAGCTTCATAAGCCATACTTGTAACGGTTTCATCGGGTGCGGCAATGTGTCGCTCTTTAATACCAGTACGGGTAGTTATCCATTCATCACTAGTATCAACCATCTTTTCAAGATCGGCATTGGTTCTTATTTGCTTTGGAAGATAACTTCCTGTTCCTAATATCTTTGTATACATCTAATTATTCGCTCTTAGGTAGTGCGGAAGAAAGACTGTTTGCAATCTTCTCAGGTATATTTGTTTCGATAGCTAAAATAGCTTGTTCTATTGCTGCAAAAAAAGATTTTTGATTGGCACTACCATGACTTTTAATCACAATACTTTGAAGCCCGAGTAGACAGGCTCCATTATATCGTTCAGGATCTAAATAACCAAAATTTTTTACTATTTTCCTTTGTAGCCACTTACTCAAAAATTTCATAATTAATGAGTTATGACCCAACAACTTTTTGAATGATGACGTAAAAATTTTAATTAGGCCTTCTACCGTTTTCAGTGTCACATTACCAACAAAGCCGTCACAAACGAGCACATCCGTTTTACCGGTTAGCAACTCATTACCTTCTAAATAACCGATATAATTAATTTGGTCATTCGCTTTCAAAATGGACGCAGCGGCACGAATTTTATCCAATCCCTTAATATCTTCTTCACCAATATTGAGTAAAGCAACACGGGGATTTTCAATATGAAGGACTGACTTTGCTAAAATTTCACCCATTATGGCAAATTGAACTAGCATATCACTATCACATTCTGCATTCGCACCTAAATCAAGTACAACTGTATTTTGATTGTTTAACGCAGGAATAGTTGCTACTAACGCCGGTCGATCAATACCAGCTAAAGAATGCAATAATAACCTAGATAATCCCATCAGCGCACCAGTATTACCAGCGCTGACACAAGCTTGAGCCTTATTACTTTTCACTAATTCTAAAGCAATCCTCATAGAGGAGCCCTGACTATGTCTTATCGCATAAGACGGCTTCATATCATTGGTAACAATAGAAGTAGATTCGGCTACCATCAAACGCCCATTTTCTTGATATTGGCTAACAAGTTTTGCATTTTCTTTAGACAAAAAGGAATCGACTTCCTTTAGATCACCGACAAGGAAGATAGAGAGGTTTGGATAACAGTGTAATGCTTGAATTGCAGCAGGAACAACAACACGAGGACCGAAGTCCCCGCTCATAGCATCTAACGCAATGGTTAGATTATCCAAAATGTCACCCGAAGATTTCTAATTACTAAGTAATTATTTAGAAATAACTTTACGGCCGCGATAATAACCATCAGCGGTTACGTGATGACGTAAATGTGTTTTACCTGATTCATCAACTGAGATATTAGCAACAGTTAATGCATCATGAGAACGACGCATACCACGTTTTGCACGAGTTTTACGATTCTGTTGAACAGCCATGGATTTACCCCTTATTCTTTAAACTAACTAAAATTGCAAATGGATTTGGTTTTTCATTTTCCGCTGGAATTTCACCAAATACCATATCTGCCTCTGACACTTCGCAGTGTTTACTATCATGTACCGGCGCAATTGGTAATGAGAGAATAATTTCGTCCTCAATCAACGCTAATATATCCACCTCACCAAACTCGTTAACTAAAACGGGCTCATAATGTTCCGGTAATCTCTCTGCCTGAGCATCGCTCTTAACAGGACTAAATTTATTCATCACATGAACTTCTGTGACAAAAGGTTTAAAACAACGCTGACAAGTCTGCTCAAGCGTCATTTTTGCATCAATAGTGATAACACAAAGTCTTTGTTCATCATAATAAAAAGATAAATGACATTCGATATCACTTTCTGGACTTTCAATCCTCGTTGCACGTTGAGCTGGATAATATCCAACATAATCAAGTCTTTTCTGTGCTGCTTTGATTGGGTCAATTGTTAATGGTAATTTATTTTGCATAAGATATGCATGCCTACCTTAAAAATTATTAGGTGTAGCAAAAACCACACAAAGCCATAAGGCGCGCATATTACCTTTAAATCACCATTTCGTCAATGGCGCGCGCCAGATAATTTGCATTAATTATTGATTACTCTTTTAATATTTATCATTTTTATTTTACGTTATTACTCAAAAAAAACTAGCAAAAAAAGGTGAGGAAAGGGGTTTTTGAAGGGTAAAAATTGTTATTTATTTAATCATTCATAACAAATTTTATTCATTTAAGACAAAACCACCTCTCCATTTCTAATTGATTATGATGTTTATAGCTAAGTTTGACTAATGATTACCCGTTTTATAGTGTCATGTTATGATAAACAAAAAGCAATATTCTTTTAATAAATATTGCTTTTTAATTCAGTTTATTAACCTAACAGTAGGGCATCATCCGTTACTTCTTCACCTCGTGTTTTTTCGAACATATCTAATAAATCAGTAACAGTTAATTTATCTCGTTGTTCTCCTGACACATCAAGTACAACTCGCCCTTGATGAAGCATTACTGTTCTTGTGCCATACTCTAATGCTTGTTTCATTGAATGGGTCACCATCATAGTGGTCAACTTGTTTTCTAAAACAATTTCATTAGTGAGATCCAAAACAAACTGTGCCGTTTTAGGATCGAGTGCCGCAGTGTGTTCATCGAGTAATAAAATCTTTGAGGGTTGCAACGTTGACATTAATAGACTTATTGCCTGCCGTTGTCCGCCAGACAATAATCCCATCATATCTGATAATCGATTTTCAAGGCCTAAGTTCAGCGTTGCCAGTTTTCCTTTAAATAAAGCGCGTAGATTACGATTTAGCGCAGGCAATAAGGTAAATTTATTACCTCGATTATAAGCAATCGCTAAGTTTTCCTCTATAGTAAGGTTTTCACATGTTCCGACCATAGGATCTTGGAATACTCGTGCAACCATACCGGCTCTTTTCCATGCTGGCCAACGTGTAACATTTTTATCATCAATAATCACATTGCCAGAATCAGCAATTACATCACCGCTAATTACATTAAGCAATGAGCTCTTCCCTGCACCATTACTACCAATGATAGTAACAAACTCACCTTTCTTGATATTGAGATTTAAACCTCGTAATACATGATTTTCAATCGGCGTGCCTTGGTTAAACGTCAATTGCAATTCTCCAACGTTAATCATGCTTACTTCCCTCTTCTTTTTAAAAATTTTTTTAGTTGTTTGGGTAAGACTAATGCTAAAACAACCAATATTGCGGTAATGAGATATAGATCTCCTGTTCCTACCCCAATGCCTCGTAAAAACTCATTGTTAAGCGCAAAGCCAATAAATAAGCGATACAAGATTGCACCAAAAACAATCGCAATCATAACCGCCCAAATACGTTTTGTTGGGAATATACTTTCACCCATGATGATTGATGCTAGGCCGATAATAATAGTGCCAGTACCGATAGAAATGTCCGCACCACCTTGTATTTGAACAAATAATGCACCACCAAGTGCGATTAACCCATTGGAAATCGCCATCCCTAAAATAGTAATAGCTCCAGTAGGAATTCCCTGAGATTTTGCCATTCGTTGATTAGTACCTGTTGCTCTTAGTGCCAATCCTGTTTGGGTATTTAAAAAGAGTTTGAGTAGAAACCAAAATACAACGACAAAACCTAAAGCAATAAGTGCTTGCACTAAATTTTGGTTGCTATAATCTTCATAAACAAATGGTGAAAAAATTGTTTCCGCACCAAGCAATGGTAGATTAGCGATACCTGTCATGCTTGTCGTTTCACCCATAAAATAACGACCTAATCCTAAAATTCTTAGATTAATGGAATAAAGGCCAATCATCACGATAATACTTGACAGTAACTGCAAAATGTTAAGTTTAACATATAACAGCCCAGTCATTGCGCCAGCAAGGCAACCAGCGAACAAACCTAAAAATGTTGCAATCCACGGATCGATACCGACATACAGACATAAACCACATACTGCACCACCAAGTGGGAAACTAGCATCAGCAGTTAGATCAGGGAAATCAAGTAAACGAAATGATATAAACACCCCGAAACTGACTAATGCATAAATAAGTCCTACTGCAGCTATGCTTACTAAAAGTTCAAATGACATGAAAAAATCCACTAAAAAAGTAACCGCCAAAGTTGGCGGTTTAGTTATTAAAAACGGTCTAATAAATTATTTTTCAACAATTTTTGCCGCTGATTTCAAAACCTCTTCAGATAGCGTTACGCCTTGGCGTTCAGCCGCCTTTTTATTAATTGTTAATTGTGCAATATTTCCAACTTGTGGTGGAATATCACCAGGTTTTTCACCATTAAGGATCCGAATAACAATTTTACCAGCTTGACGTCCAAGGTCATAATAGCTCATACCTAAAGCTGCAATCGCACCTCGTTCAGCCGAATCAGGATCTGACGCAATAAGCGGGATTTTGTTTTCATTGGCAATCTTTGCTAACGCTTCATAAGCTGAAACGACGTTATTATCGGTTGTTGTGTAAATCAGATCAACTTTTCCCTTCAAACTTATTGCCGCAGTTGAAATATCAGATGTTCGTTGCGCTGGTGCAGCAATAATCTTCATATCGCGCTTTTCAAGTGCAGCTTGTAATTGTTTAAGTACAATAGTTGAATTTATTTCGCTTGGGCTATAAACATAACCAATATTCTTTGCATCGGGTTTGATTTTTAACATCATATCAATTTGTGATTCTAATGATAATGCATCTGATACGCCAGTTACATTTGTTTTAGAGGCATCCCAACTCCGTGTTAATTTAGCTGCAACGGGGTCAGTAACTGCGGTAAAAACAATAGGGATCCGTTTGGTATTAGCAACTAAAGCTTGAGTACTTGGCGTTGCAATACCAACAATCACATCAGGCTTATTAACAGCAAATTGTTTTGCTATTTGCACAGCATTAGCACTGCTACCTTGAGCACTAGCGAATTGCAATTTTAAATTTTGACCCGCGATATAACCATTATCTTTTAACTCATCCTCAACACCTCTGCGAACATTGTCCAATGCAGGATGTTCTACAATCGCTGTGATAGCAACAAATTTTTGTTCGGTTTTATTGTCTGCTGATGAATAAAAGGTTACTGCCAACAAGCTGAGTAACATAAAAAGTTTGATGATTGAATTTCGCATTCAGCACTCCTGTAACATTTATTTTACAACCAATCTAAATATTTGTTCACTATAAAACAAAAATAGATAATTTTCTATAGTTAAAATAAACATGATTGTAAATATTTTATTACACTTTATGTTAAGGATTTACCAATAATCATTATTTTTTTGAGGAAAGGGGTTTTTTAAGGGAATTTTTTGCCCATTTATTACATGAGCAAAAAATTGATTTAGTTTAGATAAGACGCTGCTATTTTTGACCAATAACTTTATATGCTGACTGAAGAACATCAGGTGATAAAGCGATCCCTTGCTTTTTAGCCGCATCAGTATTGACAACAAGGCGTAATTCTTGGCCAATTTCTGGTTTAATATCGCCTGGTTTTTCGCCATTTAAAATACGCACCACTAACTTACCTGATTGACGACCAACATCATAGTAGCTCATACCATAAGCAGCAACAGCACCACGTTCAATAGCATCAGGGAATGATGCTAAAAGAGGAACTTTGTTTTCATTGGCAAATTTAACTAGTGATTCATAAGCCGAAACCACATTATTGTCTGTCGTGGTGTAAATAAGATCAACCTTTCCTTTTAATGTATAGGCTGCTGTTGAGATATCCGCAGTACGTAAAGCAGGAACGGCCACCAATGAAATATTCTGTTGATTAAGTTCACTTTGTAAATTCTTCAGTACTATAGTCGAGTTAATTTCGTTGGGGCTATAAATGTAACCAACAGATTTTACATTAGGCACAATTTTCTTCATAAACTCAATTTGAGGGCCTATTTCTTGATAATCAGAAACACCAGTAACATTGTTATGAGTGGGTTCCCACGTCTTAATTAATTTAGCGGCAATTGGATCAGTAATTCCGGCAAACACAACGGGGATTTGCTTAGTTGATGCAACTGTGGCTTGAGCACTCGGTGTTGCAATCGCAACAATGACATCTGGTTTAGCAATAACAAATTGTTTCGCAATTTGTGCAGCAGTTGCACTACTGCCTTGAGCACTTCGATATTGCACATTTAAATTTTCATTCAATTTAAACCCGCTTTCAGCTAACTCATCTTTTACGCCATCGCGGATTTGATCTAATGAAGGATGCTCAACAATTGCTGTTATTGCTACATTTTTTACTGCATCAGCCAAACAAAAAAATGGCATAATTGCCAACATTATTATTGATATTAAATAGTTTTTCATCACAAATGAACTCACAAACTAGTACAATGGTGACATTGTAATCTTAATATTATAAAATGTTAAGCAATATTTTATGATATTTTGTTCTTTTACTTTTGAACAAAAATAAAAGGATTCATACCACTTTTTGCAAATCCTTCTTCCTCCGTTTTGATATCCAACATTAACGATGCAATATCATCAGCAATAATTTCCATATGAGGATCTTTATCTTGATCTAAAATTTTCAAATAACTATGACAAGTATCACAACATTCTGTTTTAATTGCCGCTAGTTCTTTGTCCAATGAAAAATATTGGATATCTTGCATATTATCACAACAAGTACACTTTACTCGTGGTACATACCATTCACTTTCACATAAGCTGCAATGTAGATATCTTAATCCGTTATTACCACCAAGCTGAATAATACTGGCAACAGGCATACTATTACATACTGGGCATAACCAGCTTTTGTCGGTATTATTAGCGAAGGCTTTCCCTTTAATTTGATTAGCCAGCAGGCAATAATAAACGGATAATGCTGACCAAATAAATATAGACTCGTTCCCATCAACTAGTTCAAATTTGCCATTGAGCAAATTAAGCGCTTTTTCTTGAAGCTGATTAGTATCATTTTGTTTTAATTGTCGGATGATGGTTTTAATTGGCTGGGTAGTATTTGAAAATGAACTTAATAACGCGAATAAATAATCTTGCCAAATATGATTCAATGGTAAATTTTCCAAACTTAACGGCGGAAAATCGTTATTTAATAATGGCGTTGGAAGAGTATTAATAGCTTTTTGTTGTCTAACTAATTTAGCTTGTTGCTCGGCTATCTTTGCACAAAAATTCAAATAATCACTTAATAAACTGTTTTGAGCTAACACTTTTAAACGTTCTGCACGATAAACATAAAGGGTTTTAGGTGACGGATAAAAAAGTAATGGTATTTGCCTAATCACTGAGTTTGTATTTTGTTGTTCAAGTTGCTCTTGCGGGATGATTTTTATACTCATTATTGATTACCAGTTTTATTATTTTATCCATGATTGATCGAATAATTTAGATATTCCGCTGATTAATACCAGCGGATAGTAATTATTGCTTTTTATAAAGTAGATTTTCGTTCGGTTTGGGATGATGGCTCAACAGTGGTTTCAGTATTTGCTTTAAGCTCCTGTTGATAAGTTTTCTCCATTTCTTCTTTATACCATGAAGAGTGGTTTTTTAATGCCCATGCCCGTGATACATAACCAGTGATCATCCCTTTTATTGATCCTTTAACCCAAATTGCCATATAAGCGTGGCCAATAGCCAGTAAAATAAGGCAAATAGCAGCAAATGAGTGAAAAAATATGGCAATGCGCACAATTGGAATTGGAAAATAATCAGAAAAATATTGGCGCCACATGATTATGCCTGTAATAAATAGCACCGAGATTAAACTCATAATGCACCAGAATAAAAATTTCTGGCCAACATTATATTTACCAATTGGAATACCCTCTTCTTTCCCCATAATGACTTTTTTAAAGTTTTTAATCCATAAAAGGTCATTTTTATTTGGAATATTATGGTGAGCTAACTTGATAAACATAAACATGAGTAAAATGAATACCACACAGCCAATGATAGGATGTAAAGCCCTTAGCAGTTGTGGCGTACCAAGGAATAATCCAAATAGCTTGATTGAAGGGAAAAATAAAGATAACCCCGATAACGCGGTTAAAATAAATAAACAAACCATACACCAGTGACAGAAGCGCACAATAAGCGGCGTTCTTAATATCATTCCCTTCTTATTCATGACGAATCTCCGATTGTGATGAGCTAGCGCTATTTTTTCGGCGAAAAACAGGTAATCCTAAACGCTTTCTTGCCTGTTTGTCCGCTTCTTTCTCGTGTTCAATATCTTCTTCATCAACTTCGATTGCACCGACACCCATATAGTGGAATAGTAATCCACCAAAAGTAGCAACAAAAGCAGCTGCTGAAAGTGGTTTCCATATACCTTTCCAAAATTTAACAATTTCACTAATTTGAGGATCTTTTGGTAAACCATGGTAAAGTTCAGGCTGATCGGCATGATGTAAAACGTACATAACATGAGTGCCACCCACGCCTTCAGGGTTGTAAAGCCCAGCATGTTCAAATCCACGTTTTTTCAAATCCACAATTCGATGCTCAGCATGGCGAATCATATCTTGTTTTGTACCAAAGCGAATCGCGCCAGTAGGACAAGTTTTTACACAAGCTGGTTCTTGACCAACAGCAACACGATCGACACACAGTGTGCATTTATATGAATGATTATCTTCCTTGCTCACTCTAGGAATATTAAATGGACAACCTGCTACACAATAGCCGCATCCAATGCAATGCTCAGATTGAAAATCGACAATTCCATTAGCGTATTGGATAATTGCGCCTTCTGATGGGCAAGCTTTTAAACAGCCAGGATCTGCACAGTGCATACACCCATCTTTGCGTATAAGCCATTCAAATTTCCCATTAATTTCAACTTCTGAATAGCGCATAACCGTCCATGCCTTAGGCTCTAAATCGGCAGGATTGTCATAAACGCCGACGGTATTCCCAACCTCGGCTCGAAGGTCATTCCATTCGCTGCATGCAACCTGACAAGCCTTACAGCCTATACAGGTAGTGACATCAATTAATTTAGCCACTTCTTGCTGATAATCTCGAGCCCGTGGAGCTGGCGTCAAAGAATTAGTTGCTGAGCGACGAATAATATCTTGAGTTTGTAATGACATAATTTATCTCTCCTTCTTATGCCGCTGTGGTAACTTTTTCGATGTTGACTAAGAAGGACTTATATTCTGGTGTTTGTGAATTAGCATCGCCTAAATGTGGTGTTAACTCATTAACCAAAAAACCTTTTTTAGTTTGACCGGTGAATCCCCAAACAATTGGAATTCCAATGGTTTCGATCTCTTTACCATCAACAGTTAAAGTCGGTAAACGTTTTGTCACTACTGCTTTCGCTTTGATATAACCGCGACATGAGGTTACTTTAACCGTATCACCTAGTTTAATTCCTTTTTTATTTGCAAGATTCTCACTTAGCTCAATAAATTGTTCTGGTTGTGTTATTGATGCTAATCGTGCATGTTGCGTCCAAAAATGGAAATGCTCAGTAATACTGTATGTTGTACCAACATAAGGATACTCATCCGCCTTACCTAAACGAGCTAAATCTTCTTTAAATGCTCGAGCAACAGGGCTATTTATCTGTTTCGGATGCATAGGATTATTTGAAATTGGCGTTTCAAAGGGTTCGTAATGTTCAGGAAATGGGCCATCAACTAAACGGTTTAAACAAAATAGTCCACCTAATCCATCATTATTCATAATGAATGCACCTGCGCCTGAACTTGGTGGCAAAGTAGCGGTAAAATCGGGCACATCATCACCAATCCAATTAGATCCATTCCATTTGATTAACACACGATTTGAATCCCATGGTTTACCATTTTCATCGGTAGAAGCACGGTTATAAAGTACACGTCGATTCATTGGCCATGCCCAAGCCCAACCAGAATGAATACCTTTACCTGATGGATCACTAGGATCTCGGCGTGCCATTTGATTACCTTGCTCAGTCCACGAACCACAAAATATCCAAATACCTGATGACGTAGTACCGTCGGCTTTTAATTGAGAAAAACCGCTTAATAGCTGACCTTTTTTGAGTATGATATTACCATTAGCATCCGTTAAATCAGCCAATGCACGACCGTTACACTCTTTGGCTAACTCTTCGGCAGCAGGGCCTTGCGGATCTTGATAATCCCAAGTTAAATTATCAATTGGTTCGTGATAAGCACCGCCTTCTTCTTCATAAAGCGCTTTAATTCTTAAATAGATACGAGCAATAATCTCTGGGTCATACATTGACTCATAAGGCGGTCGCGCAGCAGCCCAGTGCCATTGCAACAAACGAGATGAGTTAACAATTGTGCCGTTTTCCTCAGCAAAACAATTAGAAGGAAGCCTAAATACCTCGGTTTGAATTTTGCTAGGATCAACATCATTTGATTCACCATGATTTTTCCAGAACTCAGCAGTTTCTGTCGGTAATGGATCGATACTTACCAAGAATTTGAGTTTAGACAATCCTTCACGAATACTATTTTTATCAGGTAAAGCAGCTAACGGATTAAATCCTTGGCAAATAAAACCATTTGCTTGGCCATCGCGCATCATTTTACTAAAACGCAGAATATCATAGGTTTTATCCCATTTTGGTAACCAATCAAATCCCCAATTATTATCTTGAGTGGCATTATCACCGTACATCGCTTTCATAAAGCTAATGAAAAATTTTGGATAATTACCCCAAAAATTGATTTCATTCGGACCAAGAGGTTTTGGTGTTTTCTCTACCAAATATTGTTCAAGAGAAATTTGAGAGTCTTTTGGTAGATCAAGATAAGCAGGTAATCGATTAGACAATAAACCGACATCTGTTAACCCTTGAATATTTGAATGGCCTCGTAGTGCATTAATACCGCCACCCATCACGCCAATATTACCAAGAATCAACTGAATCATTGCTGCGGTTCGAATGATTTGAGTACCATAAGTATGTTGCGTCCAGCCTAATGCATATAAAAAAGTTGCTGCACGATCATTCGTTTTGGTACTAGCAAGTGAACGACAAACATGTAAAAAACCGTCTATAGGGCTACCCGTTACTTTATTCACTATTTCTGGAGTATAGCGACTAACATGTTGTTTAAGTAAATTCCACACGCAACGTGGATGGTTTAATGTTTTATCTCGTAATGCAAAACCATTTTCATCTTTCTGATATGCCCAGCTCGTTTGATCGTACTGACGATTGTTTGCATCATAGCCACTAAACAACCCACTATTGGCATCAAAGTTAAAATCATCACGCACAATTAAGCTAGCGTTTGAGTGTGTCACTAAATATTCAAAGTTTACTTCGTTGTTGGTGATAAGGTAATTAATAATACCAAGTAAAAAAGCAATGTCCGAACCTGCACGAATCGGCACATAATGATCAGCAACAGAAGCGGTTCGATGAAAACGTGGATCAATAGCAATCAGTTCTGCCCCATTAGTAATTTTAGCTTCAATTGCCCATTTAAATCCAACTGGATGGGCTTCAGCGGCATTACCACCCATGACGATTACAACATTCGCATTTTTGATATCATTCCAGTTATTGGTCATAGCTCCTCGACCAAATGTAGCCCCTAAGCTAGATACTGAAGGACCATGACAAACTCTGGCCTGAGTTTCAAGACTTAACATTCCTAACGATCGTGCAACTTTAAATGCTAACCAGCCGGTTTCATTGCTTGCTGCTGAAGTAACAAGCCAACCCGTTGTTGTCCAGCGATTAACTGTTGTACCTTGTTCATTTTTTTCTTGAAAATTTTTATCACGGTCAGCTTTCATTAAACGAGCAATACGGTCAATGGCTTCATCCCAACTAATACGCTGCCATTGATCAGAACCAGGAGCTCGATACTCAGGGTATTTAACACGTTGTTCGCTTTTGATATAGTCAAGCACACCCGCGCCTTTTGGGCAAAGTGAACCGCGACTAACAGGGTGATCAGGATCGCCTTCAATGTGAAAAATAGATGATTCGGCATTCTTCGCGCCATCTCCACGGCTATAAAGGAGCATTCCACATCCAACAGAGCAATAGGTACAATTATTTCGCGTTTCTTTTGATTTTAATAATTTATATTGGCGAGTTTGAGCAAACGCGATATTCGGTGCAAACCCGAGTGTCGCGACAGTGGTTCCAGCCATGCCACCAGCACAGATCTTAAAGAACTGCCTACGGTTAAATAGCATATGAACTCCTTAAAAAGCTGACATTAAATTTATTTTTAAAATATATTTTTTGGAAATATAACAAACATCCTTACTAATTGTAATGATAATATTTAATTGGATAGAAAGAAAGGAATAAATACCCAAAAGCTTGACATATGTCAAAAATCTTGCACTTTATTTAACTACTTAATTATTTTTATAAAATAATAAAATTATAAAAAAGCAGCAGTGGCAAGAAAAAGGCATTTCATTTTATAAATGAATTTTTAATTTATTCGGCTTACCTATAATCAGGTAAGCCTTAGATAGCTGCATTATTACGGGTTAATTTCGTCAATTGTTTGCATTACACGAGTGGTAATGAGAGGTTTAAGTATTTTATTCATGGTTTCTATCTTGGATAAATTTGCACCATCCTTATCATCTAAATAGCCCTGTTCACGAAGTGAAGCAACTAGCGTTGAAAAAACGCCTTTATCAAAAAACTCCGGTGCATTAATACCATGAAGAACAGACAACCGCTCAGCAATTAATCGCCCTTCTTTTTCCAATTTTGCACGACTAATGGTTGGATCTTTTTGCAACAGTGAAAATGCAATAACATAGCGTTGTAATGTATCCCTTGATGACGAAGCTAATAACTGTAATCCTGACATTTTTAAGTAATTCAACATTAATTTACCCGTCGAATTACTTATTAAGTTTAACTCGACATACATTGCAATAATATTATTAACATATTCAGTGAGTTGATCTTCATTATGATACAAAAATAGCTCAGATTTTATTAAAGGGAAGAGCAACTTAACTTGCATAAGGACTTCATCCGTTGAAATACGATTATGCTTAAGTAAAATTCTAGCCACAATAGCTGGAACAATAAGTAAATGTTGAATATTATTACGGTAATAAGTCATTAATGCAGCTTGCTCGGTAGTTAAACCCACCATTTCACCAACATCATCAGTAGTAATAACAAATTTGCCCATTTCTTTAGCATGTTCAAACATCTCTTCAGCAGATTGATCTGGAATAGTAATCAAATCAGAATAAGGAATGTTTTTTAATAATATTAAAAGATAATTAATATTCTCTAGTAGTTTTACTTTAGTCAAAGTGCATTGATCGGCAGCTAATAATACGGAACAACATAAATTCATGGCATTAATTGCTGCCGAAGAATTAATATGCTCCATGATTTGTTTACCAAGCAAGTTAGTTGTTGGTGTTAACCAGCTAGGACGCTGTGTTCCTGTAGGATCGATTGCCTCTCGCCAATCAGGTATCTGCTGATTGAGAAATTGATTTAATGGTATTGGGTTACCAAAATTAACGTAACCAAAACCTAATTTCTTTAACTTTAAAAAGGCCTTAATAGTACGCCATAAGCTCTCTTTTTCTTTTTTTGCACCACGAAGCTCATTCGCGTAAGTCGCCACTTCTAAAACATGCTCATAGCCAATATAAACAGGAACAATAGTGATTGGACGAGCATCACCGCGTAATAAGGTTTGGACTGTCATCATTAACATTCCCGTTTTAGGATCGAGCAGCCTTCCTGTACGTGAGCGACCACCTTCAATGAAATACTCGACAGCATAACCTCGAATAAATAATTCAGCTAAATACTCTCTAAATACAGCGGTATAAAGCTTGTTACCTTTAAACGAACGGCGAATAAAAAACGCACCTAAATGCCTAAAGATAGGTCCAGCAGGCCAGAAATTTAAATTAATACCAGCTGCAATATGTGGTGGAACTAACCCTTGTCGATAAAGGACATAAGATAATAATAAATAATCCATATGGCTTCGATGACATGGCGCATACACAATCTCGTGGCCATTTTCTGCCAGCTCACGAACGGGATCAGCATTAGTGACTTTCAATCCCTGATATAACCTATTCCAAGCCCATGTTAAGACAAAATCAGTCATTCTTAACATACGGTAAGAAAAATTAGCCGCAATTTCATTCAATAACGACAAGGCATTCTTTTTGGCTTTATCCTGACTAATATTTTTACTCTTTGCTTCTTCTTGTATCGCATCAACAAGAGCAGGATTAGATAATAATTTATTAAGCATTTCCTGACGCACAGGCAATTTAGGCCCAACAGAAGCAGATCGTTGTTTAGCAAAATGAATACGCGCCACACGAGCAAGTTTATGCGCTAGAACAGAAATACCTTGTTTATCATCGACTTTAATGTTTTTGAAGGATACCGTTCGTGAAAACCGAGTATAACAGTCACGGCCAGAAATTAAGATCTTATAAAGCTTATAGGTAACACCTAACACTTGTAGTGAAGGCATTTTTTTACCTTCTTTATCAGGTTTACGCCCAAACATAACAGATACAGGCAACATTTGAACATCAAGCTCATCATTTTGTTGATGAGCCGAAATGTATTCTCTTAGAATTTCAATTGACTTACTTTTTTGTTTATTTGAAGCAAAAATTCCCGGACCTTTATCAATATAAATATAACTAGGTATCGTCTTACCATTGATATCAATGCCTAGCAAAGGATCGGGTAAATCATACTTAAGACAAAGCGATCTCACTACCATTAAGTCAATTTGAGAGTTATAAGGAAGCACATACAAAATTGGACGATGAATATCTAAATCCAATTCAGCAATGGGATCAGTAGGAATTGGTTTACTTTTAACAAAAAGCTTAACAGGAATTTGAATTAGTGAAAAATAAACTTTTGTCCACCAAGAAAACATAAAATAAACCTCATACTTTGTTGCTAATTATATACTTAAATCATTTTAAGTTATTAATTTACCAACCTAATAATGAATGTTTAAGTTGTAAATTGATATTGTTATCTTAACATTAAGGCAACAAATATAAGCTCAAGTATATACGCGTTATTGTACAACTGTTAGCAAATTTTCATACTCTTTCAATTGTACTTGTTACAACAATAACATAATGATAATAACCTTCCATTATAAAGGTTAATTGATATTAACACCACACTAAGGATTACGAGAACATTATCGCGAATCAATGATTAGCCAACAATGGAGCATTGATTTTACAATAAGTTTTTGTTTTACTAGTTAAAAATAGATGAAAAATAATTTATGCTAGTAAGTGTCTACTAACAATTGCACTTTAAATAGCTATCGCCTAGAATAATCGCTTCATATTTTGCTACGAAGAATCTATTTATGAATAATATTCTTGAAATGTTTCACTCGGTAAATGCTGTGGTTGTTGCTGTTATTTTAATGTTAATCCTTTCAGTTTGCCGTGTTCATGTGGTGATTAGTTTAATTATTGGCGCTTTTGCTGGTGGTTTTTTTAGTCATTTAACATTAGAACAAACGATAGCCGCTTTTAATACTGGTATTAGTAACGGGGCTAATATTGCGCTATCATATGCTATGTTAGGTGCGTTTGCGGTGGCTATTTCAAAATCTGGATTACCCGAATTATTAGCTAATAAAGCCATTAAACAACTAACAACGAATAATGCGAAAACACGCATTAAATGGTTATTAATCATAATTATCGGGTTAGTTAGTATTTGCTCACAGAATATTATTCCAATTCATATCGCCTTTATTCCGCTGCTAATTCCACCGCTTTTATATGTGATGTCAAGATTACAGCTAGATAGACGAATGATCGCTTGTATTATGACATTTGGTTTAATTACTCCATATATGTTCTTACCCGTTGGATTTGGTAACATCTTTTTAAATCAAATTTTGTTAAAAAACATTGTTGAAGCAGATATGGATGTTAGTCATGTTAATGTTATGCACGCTATGGCTATTCCTGCTTTAGGTATGTTTGCTGGGTTACTTTGGGCTATTTTTGTTAGTTATCGCAAACCAAGAGAATATAAACTTATTCATAAAGAGAGTCACGCCGAAGAATTCAGTAATGTAAGTGCTCGCTCACTCATGATTTCATTACTAGCTATTGTTCTTTCTTTTACTATTCAACTCTATACAGGTTCAATGATCCTTGGTGCCTTAATTGGTTTTATCTGTTTTATTGTCTCTGGATCAATAAAATGGGGTGAAGCAGATGGCGTCTTTACTGACGGTATCAAAATGATGGCAATGATTGGTTTTGTGATGATATCTGCTCAAGGTTTTGCTGAAGTATTAAAACAAACTAACGAAATAAAACCTTTAGTTGAAAATAGTGCAGAATTATTTGCTGGCAACAAAATAGCCGCCTCTTTTATGATGATGTTAGTTGGTTTAGTCATCACACTCGGTATTGGTTCATCTTTCTCTACCGTACCAATTATTACCGTTATCTATGTTCCACTATGTGTTAAATTAGGTTTTTCACCAATTGCGACAGTTTGTTTGATTGGTGCTTCTGGTGCGATAGGTGATGCGGGTTCGCCGCCTTCAGATACCATTTTAGCAACCTCTGCAGGTTTAAATAGTGATGGGCAACATGATCATATAAGAGATAGTGTAATACCAACTTTTACCCATTTTAATATTCCATTATTTATTGCAGGTTGGGTTGGATCATTGATTCTTTAATCGATGTAACTCATTAAGGCTATAGAGAATTATGAACAAAAAATCATACCAAAATATTCGTGCACTTTGTGCAAAAGCAATTTTTGCGGTGCTTGAAGATGGCCAATCACTAAGCACCGCTTTAACGTCTTTAAATCACCAAGTCACCGACAAAGACAAAGCACTAGTTCAAGAGATCTGTTTTGGTGTGATGCGAGTACTGCCTGAATTAAATTTCTATATTCATACCCTAATGGCTAAAGTGCTAACCGGAAAAAATAGAATTTTGCATTACCTATTATTGGTCGGGCTCTACCAGATTCTCTATACTCGCATTCCTGAACATGCCGCAGTTGGTGAAACCGTTGGTGCTGTTAATGATTTAAAAAAATCGCAATTAAAAGGTGTCATTAATGGTGTTTTGCGCGAATTCCTACGCCAACAACCATCATTAAAACAACAATTTACCCAAGATGATAAACAGCAGGCAAGCCAAACCCTGCACCCAACTTGGTTGCTAAATCGATTAAAATCCGCTTACCCAGAACAATGGCAAGCAATTATTAATGCAAACAACCAAAAACCACCGATGTGGTTACGCGTTAATATTAATCGCTATTCAGTTAATGAGTATCAAGAGTTACTTAAAGCGCAGAACATCGATTCAGAACCGTGTGCGGATATTCCGTGTGCTATTCGCTTAACCAATGCTGTGAATGTGAATAAATTACCTTTCTTTAATGAAGGAGCTGTAACCGTGCAGGATTTATCCGCCCAATATGCTGCTTATCTATTAGCACCTAAAAATGGCGAACAGATCTTGGATATGTGCGCAGCACCAGGCGGTAAAACCACCCATATTTTAGAGCTAGCGCCAAAAGCGAACCTATTAGCTGTTGACGTGGATGCAAACCGAGTTAAGCGTATTGATGAGAATTTAACTCGCTTAAAACAGCAAGCAGAAGTCAAAGTTGGTGACGGCTTAACACCGGAATTATGGTGTAAAGAGCGTTCGTTTGACCGTATCTTACTCGATGCACCTTGCTCAGCTACAGGTGTTATTCGTCGTCATCCTGATATAAAGTGGTTACGACGCGATAGCGATATTGCCCAACTTACCGAGTTACAATACGCCATTTTAACGCGTATCTGGCCTTATTTAAAAACAGGTGGCACGTTAGTTTATGCAACTTGTTCTGTACTACCAGAAGAAAATAAATTACAAATCGCACGCTTTTTACAAGAAAACGCCAATGCCAAACAGCAAGGTGAGCTTAAACAATTTCTACCAACTGAATTAGGCGGTGATGGTTTCTTTTATGCTGTTTTAAAGAAAGTGTAATTATTAATCATTTTTACCCCCCTCAAACCCCCCTTTCCTCACCTTATTTTGGTAACAAAAAGGGGATGATTTTAGGCTGGTGTTACTGGCTCAGATTGCGCTTCTTTACGCTGCAACATTCTTTAAATAGCCCAAATGATATTAGCCCATATCAGCTCACAACCCCAAAACTAAGGTCTAAGAGATGAGACGCAAACAGCGAACAAATAGCTGGCACCACCATTACCGATACCACCACTAAACGAATTGACAGCGAAATAGCTGTTCCCTACAGCAACATCACTCGTCCAATAGTCGTAGGGGAAAAAAGAGCTGTGGTACACGTACATTAGGCCCCACTCGGTAAAGAAACCAGCATTAATATTACGCTGATAATTATTGGAAGATGAAGATGGTGTGGCGCCAGATATAGGATAACGTCCTGTACGAACAGCATTAGTTAAATCTCTTACTCTTGGCACCTGGTAACCTATATTGTTACACCAAGCCGCTTGATTAGCAGCGGTTTCCTTTTCGTTACCTCGGTTGACAAACCACTGCTTTAATTTGAATCCATACTTGATAACATCCCTACCACTACTATCTCGACCAACTAACTCGAATGTTACAGGTAAAGCGGGGCGAGGTATATTACCCGGAGAATCAGAACTCCGCTGCGCTGAAGTGGCGACAGGACCAGTAACAGTAACATGTACTTTTGAACCAAATCGTTCCGGCTTCATAGTAAAAGTAATACCACTATGGGTGACAGGAGGCCAACTTAACTTACTCGCATAAACGCCAGCTATATATAAATCAAACTCTAAACCGTCAATACCAGTAGTAGGGAAATTTAAATCATAATGTGCCGGGTCCGTAGACTGGGGAAGGAAGCCCCTATCTGGAATCCAGACATCTGATGGGCCTCGGAAATCAGCATGAGGAACAGTTCTATCAGCACCAAATGTACCATACAGTAAAGATGGCCTAACAAGACACACTTTCGGCGAACCAGCCTTAGGATTGATGTAATAAGTTGCACTACCAGCTCTAAAATCACGATGCTTAGGAAAACCATAACGCGTACTTAATGTTCCAGCAGTGCTGGACAAAGTAATGCTATAAGGCCCTTTACAAGGATCAAGTATCTCATTACCAGTGATTAGCACTCTATTTTTATCTATAATGGTTGAACTTAAAGTACCTGTAGCAGAAATCCCACCACTTCCCTGCCCATCTCCATCATCATCCCCCCAATAATTATTAGGTGGACCAATAAGTGTGTCTAATGCAACAGTATTAACAATTGAATTACCGTCAACTAGCACTGACGTAATAATATCGGAAAAGCGAACATTATCAACTTGCAACTGGATTGGATTGGTTTCGCTTGAAGTATTGGTAATGGGTGTGATTCGAGTACCACTAGGCAACGTTATTGCCAACAACTCGTCAGTATTAGTAACACGAGTACGACCACCATCGAATGTTAAATACGGTGCACTACCATTGATGACGTTGCGAGTTGTTTTGGGTGTTAAAGCTTGGCTATTGAAAGCTGACAGCAACAAAATGATGGATGATAACACAGGCACAATCTGACGAGACAAATCTGATCTCCGGCATGATCCAGCGGAAATTTTTGATCCTAAAGATCGGCGGAAAAATAAAATACGATTAAAAAATAAACTGCCGCGCGCGGAATTAGCGATATTTAAATTATAGTTTGGGCAGGTTGGCTGTTGGCTGTTGGCTGTTGAAAATTATAATGCATAAGGCATTCCCTGTCAAGTTATTCTATTGTTTTATTTCGGTTTTTTGTTATTGGTGCTGCTTTGCTTCGCTACTATGTCGAAACAATGACCGAAGTATAGATACCAAAAAAAATCCTAGCAATTTTTTTACTGATTTTTTTTGTTAATTTTTGTAAAGATTCAACAGAGCCTCATCCCCCACCTCCCTACTTACCGAGCAACCTTACTTAGTCATCAACATGTTGTAACGCAAAAATTTGGAGCTCAACTTGGCCTTCGGCAAAGGTAATATTTTGCGTAATTTTTGTTGATTTTAGGCAATTTTACCCCTTCAAAAACCCCTTTCCTGAAGTGACCCCATAAAGTTGGACAAATTAAGCAGCTTGTAAGGCCTGATTTCGGTACTCAACTGGCGTCAGTCCTTTTAATTTAATTTTAATCCGTTTAGTATTGTAGTATTCAATATAGTCTTCTATTTTTTTTATCAATTCATCGGCATCTTTAAAATGTTTACCATGATACATTTCAGACTTAAATAAACCAAAAAAGTTCTCAATAACAGCATTGTCTAAGCAGTTTCCTTTTCTCGACATACTTTGCTTTATCGCATTGTCAGCAAGTTGTTTTTGATAAATAGGATTTCTATATTGCCAACCTTGGTCACTATGCAGTAAAGGCGTTTGTCCCTTTTCTAATCGTGATATCCCTTTTTTAAGCATGTCAGTAACTAAGCTCAAACGTGCGTTCTTCGCTATACTATAGGCAATCACTTCCTGATTGTACAAATCAATAATAGGTGATAGATAGATTTTTTGTTCATTTACTTTAAATTCGGTCACATCCGTTACCCACTTTTCATTCGGTTTTGACGCGTTAAATTGCCTTCCAAGAAGATTGGGCGCTGTTTTTCCTATCTCACCTCGGTAGGCTCGATATTTTTTCGGCCTAACTGTCGATTTAAGATTAAGCGCTTTCATTAGTCGTTGTACTGTTTTATGATTAAGTTTGCTTCCTTCTTTGGTTAAAGCTAAATGAATACGGCGATAACCATAACAACCTTTATGTTCGTCGTAAATTGCTTTAATTCGCGCTAATTCATATTCATAAGCACGGGGGGCTTTCAGCCTGTTTACATGATAATAAAATACACTTTTAGGCAACTGTAATGTCGATAGTAAATGCTTTAAGCTATGCTCATGTTTAAGTGCTAAGACAATTAATGTTTTTTCTTTGCTTGTTTCTGTTTTGCTTGCCTCAGCTCTTCCAACTTTTTTAGTACTGCATTCTCCGCTCGTAAATAAGCAACTTCTTCTCTTAATTCTTCAATTGTTTTTTCTTTATTATCTTTTGCTAAAGTAATTCGTGCTGGTTTCATTGGGTGTTTTCCTTTAGATTGAGTCTCAAGCCCAAGGAGTCCTTTTTCTCGATATCTTTCAAGCCAAACAAATAATATCCCAGGTGAGACTAAATTTAGCATGGCACTTGTATGCCCGATAGACCAACCATTTGCCCACATTAATTTTAGCGCTTCTAATTTCGCTTGCCCGTTACGAAAATGTGGCGTGGGTTGAAAGGCATTATCACCATGAATCTCCACCACCTGAGACCAATATCTTATTTGGCGACGAGGGATGGAATATTTTTTTGATAGTGTTGCCGACGATATTCCTGATAAGAATTCATTAGCTACGGTAATTTTTAACTCTCGACTGTATTTTAACATAAAAAACCTCCTATAGTTGGAAGTCCAACTATTGGGGGTCACTTCATTCCTCAACTTTTTTTATGATTTTTAGATCCTAAAATTCAATAAGCAATTGCTTGCCATCCTTACTTGGACAATCTTTAGTAGATATGGTAAATTCCGAGCCTGTTTTGTACTTTTAAGACTTTCGAAATATGGCTTACACATTAACCTATAATGATCTCCCCGAAAATATACGATATTGGCAAGGCTTACCTTTGTCTTTAAATGGCTGCGAGGTCGTTCCTTTAGATTACAATGCTGGTAAAACGGGTTGGATTATTTATGGGAAGAAGTTAAATAAAACATTGCTTTCTAAATTTCAAAGGCAACTTGCCATGCCGATGGTTATCGTTTCGTCTTGGAAAATTAAAACCTATCAAATTGTACGCGTTGCTGGAGTAATGCCTAAAAAAGCTAAATCGATTTCGTTAACATTAGGGATTGATGTTTCACCGATTGATAATTTACCAACATTGCATTCACCGGGTTTATTGGTAATGGATATGGATTCAACCGCAATTGGTATTGAATGTATTGATGAGCTGGCAAAATTACAAGGTGTTGGTGAACAAGTTGCGGCAGTTACTGAGCGGACTATGCGTGGTGAGCTTGATTTTTCGACCAGCTTACGCAAACGCGTGGCGACCCTAAAAGGTGCACAACAAACAATTTTAGAGCAGGTAAAAGAGACATTACCATTAACGCCGGGATTAACTTATTTGGTTAAAGAATTGCATAAAAAAAATTGGCATGTTGCTATTGTATCGGGTGGATTTACCTATTTTGCCAATCATTTAAAACAGAAGTTAAAACTATTTGATGTGCATGCAAATGAGTTAGAAATTAAAAACGGCAAGTTAACAGGGAAAGTGGTGGGACAAATTGTTGATGCCAAATACAAAGCTCGAACATTACAACAATTGGCCACTTCGTTAGATATTCCTATAGAACAAACAGTTGCTATTGGGGATGGTGCGAATGATCTAATGATGATTAGAATCGCGGGGCTTGGGGTTGCTTATCGTGGAAAACCAAAAGTCGTTGAAAAAGCCAGAATTAGCATCAATTATGCTGATTTAACCGGTTTGTGGTGCATTTTATCAACTAGTTTATTAAGTGAAGGTTAGGAGACGAATTTGGCAAAAACAGTAAAGCGTGCTTATGTTTGTAATGATTGTGGTGCCGACTATCCTCGTTGGCAAGGCCAATGCAGTGCTTGTCATGCTTGGAATACCATTACTGAAGTAAGGTTAGCAAGTACTTCATCACGTAATGACCGATTAACCGGCTATGCCGGTGGTGCTGGGCAAACAAAAATCCAAAAATTATCCGAAATTAGTTTAGAAGCCTTACCAAGATTTTCAACCGGGTTTTCTGAGTTTGACCGTGTGCTTGGTGGCGGTGTTGTGCCCGGTAGTGCGATTTTAATTGGCGGTAACCCCGGTGCCGGTAAAAGTACGTTATTACTTCAAACAATGAGTAAACTTTCTGCACAAATGAATACACTCTATGTTACCGGTGAGGAATCGCTACAACAAGTTGCGATGCGTGCACATCGTTTAGGTTTACCGACTGATAATATTAATATGTTGTCTGAAACCAGTATCGAACAAATTTGTCTACTGGCAGAACAATCACAGCCAAAGTTAATGGTTATCGACTCGATTCAGGTGATGCATCTTGCTGATATTCAATCTTCGCCAGGCAGTGTCGCACAAGTTCGTGAAACAGCCGCCTATTTAACCCGTTTTGCTAAAACCAAAGGTATTGCCATTATTATGGTTGGTCATGTCACTAAAGATGGCTCGTTGGCAGGCCCTAAAGTGCTTGAACACTGTATCGACTGCTCGGTTTTACTTGATGGTGATGCCGACTCTCGATTCCGAACGTTGCGTAGCCATAAAAATCGGTTTGGCGCGGTGAACGAGCTTGGTGTGTTTGCGATGACTGAACAAGGGTTAAAAGAGGTCAGTAATCCATCCGCAATCTTTTTAAGCCGTGGTGAAGAGATGTTATCGGGTAGTTCGGTCATGGTGCTTTGGGAAGGTACTCGCCCATTACTGGTCGAAATACAAGCTTTAGTTGATCACTCTGTTTATGGCAATCCAAGGCGAGTAACGGTTGGGCTTGATCAAAATCGGTTAGCACTCTTATTAGCGGTTTTGCATCGTCATGGTGGTTTACAAATGGCTGATCAGGATATTTTTGTTAATGTTGTCGGTGGTGTTAAAGTGACGGAAACCAGCGTTGATTTAGCATTAATTGCAGCATTGGTATCCAGTTTTCGTAATCGCCCTTTACCACAAGATGTGGTTATTTTTGGTGAAATCGGGTTAGGAGGAGAGATCCGCCCAGTACCAAGCGGTCAAGAACGCATTTCAGAAGCTGCTAAACATGGCTTTAAAAAGGCAATCGTACCTATTGCCAATATGCCCAAAAAGAAACCAGAAAACATGCAGATCTTTGCCGTTAAGAAAGTATCGGAAGCGTTAGATATTTTAGGTGATCTTTAGGGCATTTGATTATACGTAAGTATTCCGCCGATTCACTATCGGCGGTGTAAAATTTGTCTATTGTAAAGCTAATAGCAAATTTCATAACAAGGTTGGTAAGCACTACCTCCGGGGAGTTTCATACGATTTTGTTTCACATAGCTAACAAGTAAATTGTCTAATTGTTTCATAATTTCTGGATCACCTTGTAATTTATAGCGACCATGTTCAGCAATTTGCTTCATACCAAACTCTTTAACATTACCAGCAACAATTCCAGAAAAAGCACGACGTAGATCGGCTGCTAATAATTCAACTGGCTGATCTTTATGTAGATTAAGCGATGCCATGTTTGCATGCGTTGGTTCAAATGGGTGCTGTAATGCTTCATCAATTTTAAGCAACCAGTTAAATCCATATGCATCACCGGTGGCTAACCGTGATGATTTAACTTCTTTAACGCCGTGTTTCATTATACGAGCAACTTGGTCCGGTGAGTCGATAATAATTTGATATAATTTAGTTGCTTGTTCGCCTAAAGTATTACGAATAAATTGATCGATAGAAGCAAAATAAGATTCACACTCTTTTGGACCAGTTAAAATAATCGGTAAAGTTTGATTTTTATTGGCTGGATTGAGCATAATCCCCAAAATATAAAGTAACTCTTCTGCGGTACCGGGCCCGCCGGGGAAAATAACAATTCCATGAGCCATACGAACAAACGCTTCAAGTCGTTTTTCGATATCAGGCATAATAATTAACTCATTAACTAGCGCATTGGGTGGTTCAGCAGCAATAATGGACGGCTCGGTCATACCGATAAAGCGACTATCTTTTATTCGTTGTTGTGCATGACCAACCGCCGCGCCTTTCATTGGCGCCTCCATAATACCGGGCCCACAGCCTGTACAGATATTCAGTTCGCGTAGCCCAAGCTGCATTCCAACTTGACGAGCATAATAATATTCGCTTTCGTTAATTGAGTGCCCACCCCAACAAACAATTAAATTAGGTTCTTCACCAACATGTAACGCATTGGCATTACGCAGAATCGAAAAAACAAGATTGGTGATATAATAGGAGTGTTCTTTTTCAAGTTTATCATTAGATACAAAATGTTTAATCGCACTAATTTGGCTATTCAAAAAAAGAATATCTCGCAAAACCGCAAATAGATTTGCTTGTATGGAGCGAATAATACGTTTGTCGACAAATGCGCTTTCAGGTGCATTAATCAATTCTAATTTAACACCGCGCTCTTTGCTGATAACATTAATTTCGAATGATTTAAATCTTTCCAATAATTCATGCGTATTATCCGTCTTACTGCCAGCATTAAGCGTAGCCAATGAACAATTTCTAAACAATTGATAGAGTTCACTATTTGCTGATTTCTTTAAAATATCGACTTCAGCTTGTGCAAGTAAATCCATTGATCCTAACGGGCTAATGTGGGTAATCATCACAACCTCCATTTGACGGTTTTATCGACAAAGATAACCATTATATACCCAAAAGCATTGAATGCGTAAATGAGAAAAATTGTGCTTTATGCTGATATTTTATTTTTGCTAATTTAGTTATTACATTGCCGAATTGATAATAGTCAATAAATTCACTCTGTGTTAGACTGAACCAAACTCTGAAGCTACTTTACCTAAGTGATCATGTTATTCATATGGTGATTTAGCCGCGGTACAGCACAGAAATGGCTATGCTTCCCGATTTGGATAAGGTGTTTAAAACATATATGCAATTAGTTGATAATTATCAGCGCCGATTTCAGTACTTGCGGTTATCGATTACTGAACTGTGCAATTTTCAGTGTCAGTATTGTTTACCTAATGGGTACCAACCAAATAAAAAACATCAATTTTTATCGCTAAATGAAATTGATAATGTTGTATCAACATTTACCGAGCTTGGCGTGCATAAAATTCGATTAACTGGCGGTGAACCTACACTGCGTCGAGATTTTATTGATATTTTGTCAATCATTTCCGCTTATCCAAATATTAAACAACTTGCTATCACAACCAATGGCTCACGGTTATTGAAGAATGTTCATTATTGGCAACAAGCCGGGCTAAATGCTATTAATATTAGCATTGATAGCCTTTCCCCTTATATTTTTAAACAAATAACAGGGCAAGATAAACTTCGTGATTTAATGCAAGGGGTTGAAAAATCATTAGAAGTTGGTATTAACAACGTTAAAATTAATACGGTTTTAATGAAAAATATCAATGATCATCTCACTGATTATTTAACTTGGATAAAAGATCGTCCTGTTGAATTGCGTTTTATTGAACTGATGGAGACAAAGGAAAGTCTTGAGTTATTTAATCGCTATCATCTGACAGGTCATGCAATTGAGTTACAACTTGTTGAGCAAGGTTGGCAGTTGCAAGCAAAAGAGGCTTTATCTGGCCCAGCTAAAGTTTATGCTCATAGCGATTATCAAGGTAAAATTGGTTTAATTATGCCTTATTCAAAGGATTTTTGTAAAAGTTGCAATCGTTTGCGAGTTTCGTCAATGGGTAAATTACATTATTGCCTTTTTGGTGATGCGGCGATTGATTTGCGTGATTTACTGGTCAGCTCAGATCAAAAAGCACAGCTTAAAGCACGAATTTTATCTTCGTTATTAATCAAACCAGAAAAGCATTTACTGCATACCCATCATTTAGGTATGACGACTAACTTATCCTATATCGGTGGTTAATACACGGTTTTGTTTTGGTATGTTATTTATCTTCCAGTGAGATATTGCCCAGTCTAATAACTCTTCTTGCGTAGCATCTTGCCAATTTTCGGGTAATTGTTGGCCTAAAAATTGTAATGCTTGGGCCGTTAATAATTTCGCTTTTTTTGTATCAATCGGTTGGGCATGATTTTGCTTTGATAGTTTATTGCCGTTATTATCTAAAGCTAGTGGTAAGTGGCAATATGTTGGGACGGTGAAATTAAACAATCGATAAAGTGAGATCTGTTTAGCCGTAACAGGCAAGAGATCCGCACCGCGAACAATTTCGGTTATGCCTTGATAATGATCATCTAATACAACAACTAAATTATAAGCAAATAAACCATCTTTTCGATGAATAATAAAATCCTCTTGAGCATTAATATGATCAATTATTTGCAGCCCTCGAATTTTATCCTCAAAAGAGAATATGGGGTGACTTTGCTTTAGCCGAATAGCAAGTTGTTGCTGGCCTGTGAATGTTAAATATCGTTTGCGACAAAAGCCATCATAAACACCATGCTTAAGGTTATGGATTCGTTGCCTAGTACAATCGCAATAGTAGGCTTTTTGCTGTGCAAGTAATGATTCTAAAACAGATCGATAACGTTCACTACAATCTGATTGATATAAAACTTGGCCATCCCAATAAAGATTAAAAGCTTCTAACGTTTTTAATATTAACGATGATGCACCTTTAACTTCTCTTGGCGGATCGATATCTTCAATACGAACAAGCCATTTGCCGTGACAGGCTTTGGCTTGCAAGTAGCTACCAAGAGCCGTCACCAACGAACCAAAATGTAATGGTCCAGAAGGTGAGGGAGCAAAACGACCAATATATTGCATGGACGTATAGAATTAAATAATGAGTTAAATGGGAATTACATACCCATTTGTTTTTCACGAAGTTCAGCTAATGTTTTACAATCGATGCATAAATCGGCTGTAGGTCTTGCTTCTAAACGACGGATACCAATTTCAACACCACATGATTCACAATAGCCAAAATCATCAGTTTCAATTTTCTTTAATGTTTTTTCAATTTTTTTGATTAGTTTGCGTTCTCTATCTCGCGCTCTTAATTCTAAACTAAATTCTTCTTCTTGCGTTGCTCGGTCAGCTGGATCTGGAAAATTAGCTGCCTCATCTTGCATGTGAGAAACGGTTCTACCCATCTCACCTTGCAATTGTGATAACCACGCTTGTAAGATAAGTTTAAAATGTTTCAATTGCTTAGGATTCATGTACTCCTCATCTTTGGCCTCTTTATAAGGCTCAAGCCCTGCAATTGAAAGCAGACTAAGAGAAGATGTATTTATTTTTTGTTCCTTTTTCACAGCAATCCCCTTAAGTACAGATTATTTGAAAGCGCTAAACTATAGCAATAAATTAGCCTTTGGCAAATTTTTTTTATTATTTTTTTGTGCTAAATAAACAAAGTCTATACAACTATATGTTATTAATAAGGTTAATTACTCATCCCATTTTTTTAATCCATTTATGGGGCAATTTTTAATTAAATCAAAAAGATTATCGTTATCCGGTAAGGTGAGATCGGGCGCAATATCAAATAAAGGATAAAGCACAAATTCTCTATTTTTCATATGGTAATGAGGGATAGTTAGCCTTTCACTGTTAATGACTAAATCATCATAAAGCAAAATATCTAAATCTAAGGTTCTTGCCCCCCAGCGGTTGTCTTTGCGTACTCGACCTTGTGATTTTTCTATCGATTGCAGTTCATCCAATAAAGCTATAGGTGTAAGTGAAGTAGTTAATTTGATGACAGCATTAAGATAATCGTTTTGATCCTGCGGCCCAAGTGGCTTGCTACGATAAAACGGTGAAATATCAAAAACGACAGTATCCGGTAATTTTTTTAAAGCAATAATGGCTTGATTAGCTTGAGCCAATGGGTCGTTCAAATTGCTGCCTAAAGCAATATAACAAATAGACATAATTAGATGCATACAGTAGTGATGTTAAAATATAGCGATATCATAACACATAAAATGTGTTATCAAGATAAACTGTCCATTTATTAATCCACATTCAACAAATAATCAATTATATCAATGTCTAATAAAAAACGACTGAAAATCAACAAAAAAAGTTGAGGAAAGGGGTTTTTGAGGCTTATAAATGTCATTTTTTTATCAAAAATATAGCTTTTTGAGATAAATATATTAATCTCGTATTTAAAGTTGTGTGACTTATGCGTGAAGAGATAATAATTGTTACCGTAAAAAATGGATGTGAATTTAGCTAATCGGAATTTTAGCGACAAACACATCCAGTAAAGATAGGTGTTGTTATTGTTTATTGTTACAACACGTCAACAATCGACTCACAAAGTCTAGACATATTATCGATAGTCATTCCTGCGATATTTATTCGGCCTGAATTAACAATATAAATGCCATAATCGTCGCGTAATTTGAGCACTTGTTCTTCGTTTAAACCACTGAACGAGAACATGCCATTTTGTTTAGCAATAAAACTAAAATCTTGATTTGCGCCTTTGTCTTGCAGTGTTTTGACAAATAATTGGCGCATGCGGTGAATGCGTTGACGCATACCCGTTAATTCATCGATCCACTCTTCTTTTAATTCTTCATTGTTTAAAATATAAGAGACTATTTGAGCACCATGAGCCGGAGGATTGGAGTAATTTGCTCTGATAATCGTTTTTACTTGGCTAAATGCTTGATCAGAAATTTCACTATTAGCCGCAATTAAAGTAAATGCGCCCACGCGTTCGTTATAAAGCCCAAAGTTTTTTGAGTAAGAACTGGCAATTAAGAGCTCAGGTTGGCTATTTGCAAATAATCTAAGCCCATACACATCCTCCTCGATTCCTTGCCCAAATCCTTGGTAAGCAAGATCAAACAGTGGCAGCCAACCATTTTTTAACGCTAACGCTGAAATAGCTTGCCATTGTTCAGGGGTAGGGTCGATTCCTGTTGGATTATGGCAACAAGCATGAAATAGCACAGCCTCACCAGCGGCAACAAGATTTAAATCATTCATTAAACCATCAAAGTCAAGGCCTCGAGTTTGGGCATCGTAATAACGGTATTCTCGAACTTCTAGCCCCGTGCTTTGGAATACGTTACGGTGATTAGGCCAAGATGGATTACTTACCCATACTCGTTTTACCTTGGTGCGGTGAGATAAGAAGTCAGCCATAATACGTAATGCACCTGTGCCTCCAGGCGCCTGAGCAGTTCTAGCTCGTTGATTTTCATTACCAAAGAGTAAGGATTGAGTAGCCATATTAAATGAGTGGTCACCATCAATTGGTAAATAACTTTTTGATATTTCATCATTTAATATTAGGTTCTCAGCCTTTTTTACACTTTCTAAAATAGGTGTTTTGGTGGTTTCGTCTCTATAAACACCAACACTTAAATTGATTTTGTTGGTACGTTGGTCCTTATTATAAAGATCGGTTAAACCTAAAATGGGATCTGTCGGCGCTGCTAATAAATATTCAAACATAATCTACCTACTTCTTTTTTCTGATCATCAATGCCTTATATAAATATTATTTAGCGAGTTACAATTACATTGATCATAAGGTGATGAATAATATTTACACAACCATAAATGGTTATTGAACATAATTTCTTAATCGTTAACTTCAAGTTTTTCAAGAAATAATTTTAAATCAGACGCTAACGTAATTAATTGCCCTGTTATTAAATCTTCTTTAACCACTTCGCCCGTTAAATTATTTAATGCAATGATTTCAGTATCTTTATCTGTTGCGCCAATAAAAATCGTTGGATGACGTTTTAACTTTCTTTGCTGTGATAAATGGGCAATTAAATTTTGTTCTAAATTAGAAAAATCGTCATCATTCCATGATTGAAGCAAAACTAAACCAATATCAGTAAATCTTGCCATCATATTAGCGGCATATTGCGTGCCATAATAAATATGTGCACTGTGATGTATCTTGATATTAATCACTTGTTCAACAATAGTTAAATCTCTAGGAGGAATGAGTAAAAAAGGTCGCCAATAAACAGCAAGCTTTTCAGTTTTTACAATGCAAGGAGAGGGTACAGCATGTAACTCTTCACTTCTTGGCGCACCATCGAATTGAGCAAGCCAACGATGCGTAAAATCAATTAAAGCAACTTTTTCAGGTAATTCCATAGACAAACACTATCTCATAGTTCGTTTTACAAGCAAATATTGATGATATTATACGGATAAAATTGGGATATACACCATATGTTAATGTATAAGCCTAGCTGAGTTTATGCAAGTAGTATAATGCCAGCTTGCCTTTAGAACAACAAAGGCTAATCAGAAATTAGCTATTCTACTGCCTATACGGCAGTAAACGGAGATGTTACAAAGTTACGCAAGAATTATATCTATTCTACTGCCTATACGGCAGTAAACGTTGGTTCAAAAGCAATATCTGTACCGTTAATCTATTCTACTGCCTATACGGCAGTAAACGGGTTTTTTAATATAATGGATTCACCGTCTAACTATTCTACTGCCTATACGGCAGTAAACTAGAGCTTTTTTGCAAAATTGCCTTATTGTAAAAGAGCTTTCGATATTTTCCCCTATTTTTACCCTTTTTTTAAGCTCATATTAATATCGATAATAATCAATTAGTTAAAATCATCCTCAAAAAAAGGGTTGCCAATTTAAAAATCGGGAACGGTAGCTGTTTGGCTTAATCCATAGCTATTAAATGTACCTGATACAGGCTTTAAGCATTTTTCTTGTTTTAACCACAAAATAAACTTTTGCCCTGTACTTTTACTGGCAAGGTGAATATGAGGATATTGCAAATTAACGCTTCCCCATTTTTCTATCATTTTTTGTTTAACCTCTGCCGACCATTTACCTTGTGCTGTTAATCGTTTTTCAGCACGCCTTAATGCGCTTTGCCCTTTTGGATGAATACGAATTAAACGTAAATAACCTTTTATCGTAACGGGAATAGCTTCAATAGACATCAGTAAAGCATAATCACTAATTGATGATTTTTGCTGTATATCTGCTTTAAGGTTTTGTAGCTCCTGCTCGGTACCAAATAAGCGAATTACTCCGCCTAATGTTCGGTGCACATTATAGCAAGGAAAACTTATTGCAATATTTCCTTGATGATTCACCAAAATTTGGTGGAGGGACTGCATCACTTGATTCATCACATCCACTTCGGTTATTTCAATTTGCGAAATCGCTCGCAACTCTAAATAGTGTGAGTGCATATTATTTACTCCTTGCCACTAGCACCAAAGACACCACCACGAATTAATACCGCAATCACATAATGTTGCTGCTCAAGCGTTGGTTTTTCACCTTTTAATACCCAATTATCAAACAAAGTATAAAAATCTAACTTCTGTTTTGGTTGACGGAAAGCGTGCCCCATTGAAGTGACCGAGCCATACGGTTCTATCGCTATTGGAAATTGTGCATTATCGTCATACCAAGTATCGATAGTTCGAATGGCATTACTAACTTTTTGTGAATGCATAGCTGCTTGTTTGTTCTTCTCATACAATACTTTACTTTTAGTTTTGCCAGTATCTAGAATTAATTCTTGTGACGGGTAAACTTCTTGACCTAAGCCCATTTTTAGCTTAGCTTCAACATTAAAAATCACAAATTCTTTACCTAATAGGCCTGCTTCAATCAGCACTGCGAGATCATTTACTGCTTTATCATCATAATCAAATGAGTTCAGTTGATATTGTTTAACATTACCCACATCGATGATTGTTTTTTCATCTTTATTATCTTTATCAACCTTACGAGTAATTGACAGGCTAATTTGCTCCGCCGCCATACGGTTACGCCATAACCAACGACCATTTAAGATATTAATGGCATAACGCTTAGCCAACGCAGTCAATCCTTGTGTTTGGATATAGTCTTGGGTTGTTTTTTCTAACGCTTCTTGATATTCAATTTCATTACATACCGACGGTTTACCTAAAAAAGGTAATACTTTACAGCTCCATTTAATCACTAAAGTCTCTTTATCGGTATCTAATGCTGCAACATCAACTGTCTGTAAATTTGGTTTTTGTATTTCAGCATCTAATTTAGTTGGATCGTTGGCTACTGCATTTTTAAGGCGATTTGAAATAGTGCCTCGCACTGATTTTTCAGTGACCACAACCGGGGATAATTTATTGCTATCTTTAGGATCCTGCTGTGCAAAAATGGCATCTGAAATATCAAAACTACGTTCAAAAGCAAGTACGCTGGCGGTGGTAATTTTATCTTTACTCATAATGTATTCCTTATTCTATAATTTTCTAAATTTACTTAATTGGTTTCTTGATTAATAATATAAATTTCTGCATCATTAGATTGCAATTCACTACATTGATAACGCCAAAAAGCTTGCGATAAATTCTCTTGCAAACGCAAAGGAAAGACCCATTTACCTAGCCCATAAATACACTCCACAAATTGTGTGGCATGCTCATTACTGCGTGCATGTTCAACCTTACCGGCTGAAAATAACGGTGAAATAGCTTGATAACCCAAATGCAAAGGAACAAGCCAACCACGACCTTGCTTAACCGATGTAGTTTGCCAGTGATCTTTTTCTTGTGGATGATGATGCAACATCGCTGTTTCAATCAGGGCATCAAGCGCTGTAGCATTAGGATCTTGTTGCTGTAATTCAGCAGTAATATCTTGTAAATCTTGTGGTGCTTCAACTAAAACAAATGCCGGTAATAATAAATTAGCTAAATCAATATCTGGTTCATCAGAAGAAATTAATTTGATATCGCCAATAAATACCACATGACCACCCGCTATACGTTGTTGGTAAAGCTTCTGTTCCATTTGTTGGATAAATGCTTGTTTTTGCTCGACGTCATATAATGTCTCCGGATCTTCAATTTTTACCTCGACAAGTAATGAAACATCTAAATGAGCGCGCCCTTCTTCAATAATGGAACGAGTACTGCCATTTTTAGAGAGTGGATTGCGCGTTAATCGAAACGTATAATCCGCATAGTTGTTTGGTCGATAAACTTGTACATCACATTCATGACATGCAATTAACACGCCATCTAAGTAAATAGGATTTTCTGATTCAATTTTACGACTTAAAGCATGAATAGCACCTAAAAACCCCGAAATAGCTGGGAATCCGTACGTTAATGGGCTAGAAATCGCATTAGCATTATGAATTTTGACATGATCAAAAAATAAATAATAATCTGGTAATGCCATTAAAATATCCCCTCCCTTTTACGTTGACTTGCTTTTACCGCTGCATTAAATTCACTTCGCCATTCACTATATTCAACATCATCAAATTGTTTTTCAATATTTTTGAATTTATTTTGTAAAATTGTTTTAATCCAAGAAGCAAATTGTTTTTCTAGCTCTTGTTGCCAAGAGCCTTGTTCATACTGGTTTTTAAAATTTTCTTCATCCTCTAAATCAGCGCGTCTAGGATCTAACCAAAGTTTTTGATTAAAATCGAAAGAATAATCACGGCTCCAACCCGCAGGAAGAGTAGTTTGAATATGGCGAGCAAACTTAAGTAGTAATGATAAAATCACCGCAAACGCATCTTTACGGTTATCTCGTTCTTCTACAATATTTTTTGGCGCTTCAACCATATCAAATAGTAGTTTAAAGCCAAATCGACAAAAATATTGCAACGAATGATTAAAGATAGATTCTTGTTGTTTGCTAACCGATGGAAATGGAGATTTTTCAAATTTAGGTGGCATTGAGGGTAATAAAAAGTTGTGCCCCATTTGGCTACCAATAAGCTGACTCGCATTTTGAGCATTACTACCGCCTAACCTAACTACGGCTAAATCATGAAAAGAAAAATAAGGTTGATGCTCAACACCTCTTTTTCTACGTAATTCTCGTGCATATTTATTTTCTTCTGAAAATCGTGTCTGCACCTTTTGATAAACTAAATGACACAAAGCACTAGGATGCAGTGGAACCAGTAAGCGGTAATTATTTTCATGCTGTGACAAATAAGTTTCTTCACTATTCGGCCAATAAAATTGCTTGTTAAGCTCCGAAGCCTGCACATCATCCCAATTATCTTTAAGTAACTGATTAAAATTTTCTAAATAAAGAGCAGACTTATTTTTATCATCAGATAAAGCTTCTTGAACAGCAGGGTGATTATTAATAATAAGTTGTAAAATTGTTATATCATTTTTAACGACTTGGTTTAAAAGCCCAAATATATCTAAAGCAGCAGCACCACTAGCATCAAAAGGCAAGGTGTTTACTGTAGCAGATGATACTAAATTATTCAGGTTATTAGGCTTTATCTGTGTGTTGTAATTTGCGTTACAAGCCTTCGAACTGGGGTGAACGCCCTTAGCAATATGAGTTGCAATAAGAAGCCATGAAATACGACGAATAGCCGCATCTTCCATCCACGTTTCAAAATCAAATCGCTTGGCTAACTCATCTAATTTTTGCTGAGCTTCATTAACTGCAACTAAATCACCCGCCTCTTTTGCTTTTTCTAGCTTAGCAGTTTCACTTTTATAATTACTATTATTGGCAAGTCGTTGTTGTAGAAACTCTAAAATTACTTTTCTTATATCTTGCCAAGAGACATTATCCATTCTCCCTCCTTATTATTTATCTTAAATTTCAATATAATTAAAATAAAATAACATTTGCTAAAAATCAAGCAAATAATACAAAAAATAATCTAAAAACAAAATACAAAAAAGAAAGAATCAAAGAAAAAATTAATACTTAACAGGAATAAAATTAAAAACAATTAAAAAAAATCAATACAATAAATAAAACTAGCTAATTTACACCATCCAAGATTAACACTTTTATAGACCGCTTATTCAGCGGTAAAATTCACTTCAAAGAAAAGTAAATACTTAACATTTCTCAGCAACCTACTCGGCTGTCAGAACTCAGTATAAAAGAATTACCTACCTTTTACTAGCAACTACTACCTACCTGATGATATTTTGTAAAAAAGTTTCAGGTGATATATATGTTTTAGTATAAAACTAACAATTATTTCTTTTTATAAAAACCAAAATAAGGATGAAAATGCCAATGGCTATCCCGATGTAAGCTAACACTACAAAACTCATTGGCTAATCGGTATAAGTTTTTATTGGGGAAATGTTCCGCTATTTTTGTTATGGCTTGTTCTACACTATTTTCTAACCACGGTTTCACTTGCGGATTTTCAAATAACCAACGTTTGTATTCAATTTGGCTATTTTGTTTGCTTGGACAAGATTCATCTGGAGTCTGCCATGCTATATCTGCATAGCTAAATTGATAATCGCCATCGTCGTCAAGTTGGCAAATATATTCATCTTGTGTCTTATCATTCTCTCTAAATGGCGAAATCGCCTGTAAATGCACACAATGGTGATGGGCTAAGTCTGGTTGCCAATAGCTGGTAACATAATTACTTTTACGGGCATGAATCGCAAACAGATTTGCCATGACCTTATGCTCTAATTCGGCGAGCGTTAGCCCATCTTCAGGGCAAGACTTAATACGTGGAACCGCATCTATATTAACTAACTGATAAGCTGGAATGAGTTCATTTGTTTTATGGGTTTTCAGCAAGAATAATGGCTTTTCTTCAAAACCTGGTTTAGTAAAACAGGCTTTATCCGTACGATACTTAGATTCAATCGCTTTTAAATTCGATCCTAATATCGCCACATTGGGCTTTTGTGCCATTTTTTGTGGTCGATGTCGCCATACTCGCCCCACTAGCTGGATAATAGAGCGCATGGATGATGGTTCAACAATTGCCCAATCATAATCATGATCACGCCCGACTTCGGTCACTGGCGTGCCGATAACAATAAAAATATGGTTTTGTTTATCGCTATCTTTGATGGCATTGATAATTTCAGGTTGATGAAATAATGCCTGTTCATCACTGCGATTTAAAATTCTATCAAGTTTTTCTTCTAGCTGGCTACGCAATAACAGCAGTTGCCGAGCATGATAAACCACGATATGAAAAGCAGTATCAGTAGGTAACTTGGTTTGGGCATAAATTTGTTCTGTAAGTGAAATAACATCTTCGGTATGGGCAAAACGCATTAAACCAATACTTACCTTTTTTTGTGATTTTTTATCTATTTGATGATGATCTTGGTGAAATTGATAAGCTTGATCTAATAATTGTTTAGCCAGCACACCATAATTGATTTTTTGGTTTTCTGTTTTATTTTCTTGGTAATTTAGTAGATCCAAAATATGCCCTTGACGACGAATTGCACTTTGTGCTAATTGATGAATGCGCATTGCTACAAATTGTTGATGGTGATCGCTAAACGTTTTAGTATCAGCAATTGGTGATATCGACTGTTCATATTCATCAAACCAACCACATACAATGGCATTATTGGCATATTGGTTATTTTGATTCCAAATTTTTCGCCCTGCTTGGTAAGCATCAAATAATCCAGCAATTAAATCAGGCGTTAAAGTTGCTGATGACAGTAGCACTTTGCTACCAAATAACCCAGCTAAATGGACTAAACGCGCCAGCGCTGGTAAATCATGTTGATCAAAATCATCCGGTTCATCTAAAATCAGATCTGAGGTTAATAATCTTAATGTAGGTGCAATATATTTACCGCCTCGGGTACATTCACTCGCTTGAATAATATGGTCAATGGTGCATGTCACAATGGGCGCATAAAGTAATTGTCGTGCTTTACTGTCTTCGATAATAGTCCCTAACTCACAATCCGCAATACCACTTTCTGCTATATCAATATATTCATCAAGTAACGATTCGATAGATTCACTACCTTGGTTTTCTGAATCGTTTTGTTCAATGTCTTCATTACTCAGTTCAAACAAGGTTTTTGTGGCACGCCCACCCACTAAAATTGCCAGATGTTCATCACTTAAGTGTAATCTTTCTCTTAATGCTTTACCGGTTTGCAACGTTAAAACACGTAATCCCAGTGCAACGGTAAAGCGCACGCCCCGTTTAGGATTTGAAAGCGCATACATAATCCGCCCATTAGCTAAAGTTTTACCGCAGCCAGTCGATGCCATATTCACACCAAAAAAGCCACATTCATCAGATAGTTGTTGATAACTTTTGACTAAATCAAACGCGTGATTTTGCCATTGGAATCGTTTTATAGTTGTTCGTTTGGTAAAAGGTTTATGTTGATTGATGGCAGGTAATTCCGTGGTTATTTTAGGTAATAAACTAGCAAAACGAGCCGCTAAATTAGCGACCCCAATTAAATGATCATCTAAACACTGTTTAGGCTTTTTTTGGTAATTTGTGTTGGCAATCAATATGGATTTATTTACTTCAGCTTCTTTATTTGCTAAAGACAAACTAGAATAGTTATGATCAGCCACCATTAAACCTAAGCGCGAAATATGCAATACAAACGGGTCAATAGTAGATAAGTGCATTAAAGGAATATGGTTTAGGGCTTTGGTTGCATAACGGCTTAATTTTTTAAGCCAAGGTTGGCTTAAGGTGATATCACTTTTTAGTTGCCAAAAATCGTTGGGGGATGAGTGTTGGCTATAGCTGTTTTTAACCCATTTATCAACAGCTGTTAGTATTCTATAGAAAGTTGTTGTTTTTAAACCTGAAAGATATAATTCTTGCTTTTGCTTCTTTCCTTTATCGCCATCTAATGAGACCGATAAAAACGGCATTCGATGATGCGACACAATGAGCCACGCGATCCACTGCGCCAATAAAGGCAGTTGGGTAAGATCATTTTTTTCGACTTGGGTGAGCTGTTTGTACCAATGAGGATGCTGTTGTCGATATTCAGTAAAATTCGCTAATCGATTAAATAAGGCTTCGTTGGTGGTGCAGTCTTGAATCATTAATAAAAATAATTGCAACGAAATCCATTCATGTCGATAAGGATCAGCAGCCACAGCCGTTTCTGCTCGTAATTTAGATTGAAAACCAATCGTTGCTTTACCTAAATCATGAAGTAATGCTGCTATGGTTGTGATTAATTGAATAGTGGTTGCATATTGCCAACAATTTTCGCTGTCACTGCGTAAAATATTACGCCGCGTACGGTTGGTTGGGACGCGCCCTTCTTGATTAAATTGACTGCGATCACCCACAATCCACAAAAGATCAGTTAAATTTTTACCATGTGTCCAATAGCAGGCAACTGCGGTATTTTTTCGTGCGGTTTTGCGTAACAATTTATAGAGTGTTTGTAGACCAGCTTCGGTCATTGGGCTTTGCCATGTGCGTTCTCCACAACGTTCAGCAAATTGATCGATAATCCGCCGTGTTTCGGTTAAGGCGTTCTTTTTGCATTGGCTAACAAGTAAAATGTTCATATTTGATCGGCTATCTGTTTTAAGGTATCAATAATTTTATCGAGTGCTTCTAATTGGGCAAATTGCGCAATGCACGCCATACGAAATTCTTTTTCACTATCCCCTTGTTTAGCTGATAAAAAGGCTTGGGGTAATACAATGCCATCTTTGATAATATCAGCCGCATCAAAAACTAAACCACCGCGCCGAGTTTTTCCGTGTAAAATAGCCAGCCCGTGGGGTAACCCCAATACCCAACAAGCCGTTGCACCAAGGCCATAGGCTAAGTAGTTACCATGATCTAAAAATTGATTAGCCGGGTCATGACTTTTACCATGCGTACCATGCTCACGCTTAAATTTATCATCTTGTAGTGTTAATTGATTTGCTATGCCATAAAGGCGTTTGCTAATTCGCCCTTCAGCAGCTAAAAGTGCTTGGCTATTATCCACATCAGTAAATTGTTGTGTTGCATCCACAAGGATTTGCTCTAATTTCGTTTTATCGATATCCCAATCAAATTTGGGCCAACATTCGCTAATAATCTTAAGCCGGGTTTGTTGTAATAGCTTAGCTGCTTGTAACCGACGCTTGTCATCAAACCAAAATTGACACCAGCTTTGTAGATACTCTGTAGGGCGATATTCACTTTGTGGCGAAAAAAATTGACAGGCAAACTCAGATTCAGTTGATGAAAAAAGTGGGGTTCCGCCTCCGCCACAAAAACCAATCATGACGCCTGCACGTGAAAGCTCTCGCACGGCTGCTTGCGTTAATGACGTTCCGGTGCCTAATAAAATACAGGTAGTATTAGCTATTGGGATATTCCAATATAAAGACTGTTGCCCTTGCTCCGTCACATACTCAACACGCCCACCATTAACCAAAACACGGCAATGCTCTAAATAATAAATATTGGCACGCTTGGAATGCATGATCGTTTTTAGATCAGAGGAATGAATCATATCCATATATGATAACTTGTTAAATTAATTAAAATATAATAAATAAATTAACACGATATTGCGGAAGAAACGAGCTTTTTCTTGTAGTTACAAGCAGTAAGTTCATTATTTTTACTTTAGCAAAGCAATCTTGTATAAAAGCAATTTTGATAATAAGCTTTTTCAACGTTGTTATAATTTTGCAAATCATATTCATGATGTAGCTGAGGCAGATATTTGGGCGATGTCAGCAGAGCCTTCACCAGTAAGCTAATTTAAGTTAACAGATGATATCAGTTAATACATTATAAAAGACGAGCATTGCTCGTCTTTTAGGCTATAGATAAAGCGCCTGTAGTGGTGTTACGTTATGCGTAGGGTCGTAATCTAACGCTGCTGTTGTGGCATAAGCTGCATTCATTGTCGTATCGTAATGCACCTTATATTGAATGGCACTTCGGCGCAATATTTTGGATGCCTCAATAGCTGCTCGTCCTGATGTGGTGTTAAGGATATAACTATATTCCCCATTTTTTATATGATCGTGGATATTTGGACGCCCTTCGTTTTCTTTTTTAACAATTTGGCATGGTATATCAGCTTGTTGTAGCACTTTTGCCGTCCCGATGGTGGCATCAATAGTAAATCCATGAGCAATTAATCGTTTTGCGACGCCTAACAGTCTTGTTTTATCTTGGTCACGCACAGATAGTAGCGCTTTCCCTGATTTTTTCATATTTGATAAACTACCAAGTTGTGCTTTGGCAAAGGCTTCAGCAAAGGTTTTACCGATGCCCATAACTTCGCCTGTTGAGCGCATTTCAGGTCCTAAGATAGGATCAACGCCACTAAATTTATTAAACGGTAAGACCACTTCTTTTACTGAGTAATAAGAAGGAATGACTTCTTTAGTTACGTTTTGTTGTGCCAAGGTTGTGCCAACCATGACTCGTGCGGCAATTTTTGCGAGTGGTAAGCCAGTTGCTTTTGAGACAAAAGGGACAGTGCGAGCTGCTCGCGGGTTGATTTCGATTAAATAAATCTGGTTATCTTTAACAGCAAACTGTCCATTCATTAAGCCTTTCACATCAAGCTCAAGTGCTAACTGTTTAGCCTGTTGCCTGAGTTGGTCTAAAATTTCTGAGGTTAGTGTGTGTGTAGGTAATGAACAAGCTGAATCGCCAGAGTGGATCCCTGCTTGTTCAATATGTTCCATAATACCACCAATGACAATTTGTTCACCATCAGCAATCACATCAATATCCACTTCAATGGCATCATCTAAAAAGTGATCAAGTAAGACAGGGGCATTATTCGATTCACTTACCGCTGTTTTAAAATAACGCCGTAAATCTTGATCATTATAGACAATTTCCATTGCCCGACCACCTAGTACATAAGATGGTCTAACCACTAATGGGTAGCCGACTTTTTCCGCTTTGCTGATAGCTTCATCAATATCGGCCACCGTTGCATTGGCTGGTTGTTTTAATTTCAATTTATCGACGACTTCTTGAAAACGCTGGCGATCTTCGGCTTTATCTATAGCATCGGGTGAGGTACCAATAATGGGTAATCCAGCGAATTCAAGTGCATGAGCCAATTTTAGCGGCGTTTGTCCACCGTATTGCACAATAACGCCATTTGGTTTTTCAATATGCGCAATTTCAAGCACATCTTCGAGAGTAACTGGTTCAAAATAGAGGCGGTCAGAAGTATCATAATCAGTTGACACCGTTTCGGGGTTGCAGTTGACCATAATGGTTTCATAACCATCTTCACGTAGTGCCAATGCAGCATGTACACAGCAATAATCAAACTCAATACCTTGACCAATCCGATTAGGACCTCCGCCTAATATCATGATTTTTTTGCGGCGAAATTGAGGCTTAGCTTCGCATTCCTGTTCATAGGTTGAGTACAGATAGGCCGTGTCGGTTGCAAATTCAGCAGCACAAGTATCAACACGTTTATATACAGGATGGATATGGTATTGATGCCGTAAATGACGAACGGCTTGTTCGGTAGAGTTGATCAGTTTTGCAATACGTAAATCAGAAAAACCTTTGCGTTTAAGTTGCCATAATTGTTCTTCATCTAACTTGCTAATTGTTTGTTGTTTTAATCGATTTTCTATTTGTACTAATTCTTCAATTTGGACTAAGAACCAGCGATCAATATGCGTTAATAAAAAGATTTCATCAAGCGTTAAACCAGCTCGAAAAGCATCGGCAATATACCAAATACGATCGGCACCCGCTTCTTGTAGTTCATAACGAATTTTGGCAATATTTTTTTCATCAGTATAATCATCAATTTTAGGATCAAACCCCGAAGCACCAACTTCAAGCCCTCGCAATGCTTTTTGTATTGATTCTTGAAAAGTGCGACCAATTGCCATCACTTCCCCAACCGATTTCATTTGGGTAGTCAAGCGATCATTACACCCAGCAAATTTTTCAAAATTAAAGCGTGGTATTTTCGTCACGACATAATCAATGGACGGTTCAAACGAGGCGGGGGTTTTACCACTAGTAATATCATTAGAAAGCTCATCGAGTGTATAACCGACTGCCAACTTAGCGGCAATTTTAGCTATTGGAAAGCCCGTCGCTTTAGAAGCTAACGCAGATGAACGTGATACCCTCGGATTCATCTCAATAACAATTAATCGTCCAGTTTTAGGGTCAACCGAAAATTGTACATTCGATCCACCCGTTTCAACGCCAATTTCACGTAATACAGCAATCGATGCATTACGCATGATTTGATACTCTTTATCCGTCAACGTTTGAGCTGGCGCAACCGTAATGGAATCCCCAGTGTGGATCCCCATGGCATCGAAATTTTCAATTGAGCAAACAATAATACAATTGTCATTCTTGTCTCGTACAACTTCCATTTCGTACTCTTTCCAACCGATTAATGATTCATCAATGAGCAGTTCATTAGTGGGAGAAAGATCGAGCCCTCGTGTACAGATTTCATCAAATTCTTCTGTGTTATACGCAATACCACCACCGGTTCCGCCCATGGTAAATGACGGGCGAATAATGCAAGGAAAGCCAACTTGTTCAAGAACGGCGTAAGCTTCTTTAAGTGAATGAGCAATCCCTGAACGCGCCGTATCAAGCCCAATCTTTTTCATCGCCTGATCAAAACGTTTTCGATCTTCGGCTTTATCAATTGCATCAGCGGTGGCACCAATCATTTCAACATTAAACTCTGTTAATACCCCTTGCTTTTCCAGCTCTAATGCGCAATTTAAAGCGGTCTGCCCACCCATAGTGGGTAAAATGGCATCAGGTCTTTCTTGCTCAATAATTTTGCGGACACAGGTCCAATGAATTGGCTCAATGTAGGTGGCATCAGCCATTTCAGGATCGGTCATAATCGTTGCAGGGTTGGAGTTAACTAAAATAACGCGATAGCCTTCTTCACGCAGCGCTTTACAGGCTTGTGCACCCGAATAATCAAATTCACATGCTTGGCCGATAACAATTGGGCCAGCGCCAATAATTAATATGCTTTTGATATCTGTTCGCTTAGCCATGCTTATTGCTCCTGCTTATAAATTTTGATTAATTCGATAAAATGGTCAAAAAGTGGTGCCGCATCATGCGGTCCCGGACTGGCTTCAGGGTGCCCCTGAAAACTAAATGCGGGTTTTTGATTATGATGAATACCTTGTAATGATCCATCAAATAGCGATTTATGCGTAACGCGTAAATGAGCTGGCAATGTCCCCTCATCTACCGCAAATCCATGATTTTGTGCGGTAATCATTACCCGATTATTTTCTAGATCTTTAACAGGATGGTTACCACCATGATGGCCAAATTTCATTTTGACCGTTTTTGCACCACAAGCTAATGCTAATAGTTGATGCCCCAAACAGATGCCAAAGATCGGAATATCGGTGGTTAAGAACTGTTTTATTGCATCAATGGCATAGGTACAAGGTGCAGGATCACCTGGACCATTTGATAAAAACAGACCATCTGGATGTAACGCTAACACATCCTTTGCTAGTGTTTTAGCGGGTACAACCGTTAACTTGCATCCACGTTCAACTAACATCCTCAATATATTTTGTTTAACACCAAAATCATAAGCCACGACATGATAAGGCAGTTCACTTTCAGGTTTTGGTGTAGGATGCTCCTGTTGCCTTGTCCAAATACCGCAAGTCCATACGTAGCTTTCCTTGCAAGTGACTTCTTTAGCCAAATCTAAACCACTTAATCCGTTATAATCTAATGCCTGTTGTTTGGTTTTTTCGGCTTTATCGAATAAAGCCTGTTTATCATTTGCGGTAATAATCACACCATGTTGCACCCCTTTTTCACGTAATATACGTGTTAAACGACGAGTATCAATATCAGCAATGGCAATGACATTATGTTGTTTTAAATAACTGGAAAGATCTAATTCACTGCGATAATTGCTGGCTAATAATGGCAAATCACGAATAATCAACCCTTTTGCATAAACATGATTTGCTTCGGCATCAGCACTATTGGTGCCAACATTACCAATATGTGGGTACGTTAACGTAACGATTTGTTCGCTGTAAGAGGGATCGGTTAGGATTTCTTGATAGCCAGTCATTGACGTATTAAACACCACCTCACCAACAGTTTGTCCGTTAGCACCAATAGATTTACCAATAAATTGCGAACCGTCTTGCAACATAAGGAGGGCATAAGTTTGCATGATTAAGCTACCTTTGATTAAACAACCAATAAATGTGAATAAAAATTCAATTTAATTGTTTTTTGATAATACAATATTTAATCATATTATTACACTTTTTTAAACAAAAAAAGCAATATTATAAAAAATAACCAAATGACAAAATCTAAAATTTTAGACAATTCAACGCGTAAAAATAATATCAAATAAATCTAGAAGGTTTAACTTGAAATTGCATAATTATTCAAATAAAATCTTAACGAAATTTACCGCTTTTTAGGAGCTCAATATGCACGGTTTTTATCAACGCCATTTTTTACGTTTACTCGACTTTACTCCAGCAGAAATTAATCAATTGATTGAACTGGCTATCGCACTAAAAAAAGCCAAAAAACAAGGTAACGAAAAAAAACATTTAGTTGGTAAAAATATCGTCCTTATTTTCGAAAAAGATTCAACTCGTACCCGCTGCGCTTTTGAAGTGGGTGCGTTTGATCAAGGCGCTCAAGTCACCTATTTAGGACCAAGTGGCAGCCAAATTGGCCATAAAGAATCGATTGCAGATACAGCGCGTGTGCTTGGAAGAATGTATGATGGTATTGAGTATCGAGGTTATGGGCAAGATATCGTTGAAACCTTAGCTCAATATGCAGGCGTGCCAGTATGGAATGGTTTAACAACCGAAGCACATCCAACGCAAATATTAGCCGATTTTATGACAATGCAAGAGCATATCGGCGATCGCCCATTAAACAGTATTAAATTTGCTTATTTAGGCGATGCACAAAATAACATGGGGAATTCATTAATGGAAGGCGCGGCATTAATGGGAATGGAAATTCGATTAGTTGCCCCAAAAGCTTGCCAACCTGAAGCTGACCTTGTGCAAAAGTGCCAAGATATCGCTAAAACGACAGGAGCAAAAATTATCTTAACTGAAGAGGTTGCCCAAGGCGTTAAAGATGTTGACTTTTTATACACGGACGTATGGGTGTCAATGGGCGAACCTAAAAATGTTTGGGATGAGCGAATTAAATTATTAACGCCATATCAAGTAAATCAAAACGTGATTAAACTCACTGGTAATCCAAATGTTAAATTTATGCACTGCCTGCCTGCTTTTCATGATATCAATACCACAATTGGTAAACAAATGGCTGCGCAATATGGTTTAAACAATGGATTAGAAGTGACTGATGAAGTTTTTGAATCTAAACATAGCATCGTGTTTGATGAAGCGGAAAACCGCCTACATACGATCAAAGCGGTAATGGTTGCAACATTAACCAAAGATGAATAATATTGTCATAATCAATACAAGAATGCTTAGTTAAAATAAGCAGCTAGTTTTTTGCCGGCTTAACGTCGGCATAATTTTACCTAAAAAAATGAAATTATGACAAAACAAGAACGAAATAAAGATTTTAAGAAACACCTAAAACCGACCAACCCAATCCATTTTTTAGCGGTAGGGTTAGGTAGTGGTTTATCGTCAATAATGCCAGGTACGATGGGGTCACTGATGGCTATTCCACTTTGGCTATTGTTTTATGGTTTACAACCCGTTTTGTATTGGATATTTATTTTAGTGACTTTTATTTTTGGCTGTTTTATTTGTCAAAAAACATCAGATGATACCCATACTCACGATTCAGGTCACATTGTTTGGGATGAATTTGTCGGAATGTGGATCACGCTATTTTTTATTCCTCAGCTGACTATTTTATGGGTTACTATCGCTTTTTTAGCATTTAGAGTTTTTGACATGGTAAAGCCTTGGCCTATTCGCTGGTTTGATAAACGGGTGCCAGGTGGATTTGGCATTATGGTAGATGATGTAATTGCCGCTATTTTTTCCTCATTATTGGTTTATGTATTAACCTTTATCATTTAAAGATAACCTATCTTTAAATGATAATTCCAAAATTAAAACATTTTCTGTGACCAACCTAATTTAGTAGAAAGATTATTAAAATAATCATAATCTTTAGTATGAATTAAATTAAATTCATAATCTGACCGGCGAATAATCACATCTTGTGTTGGATTGACTGGCAAAATAATTTGGCTATCACACGCAATATTCAGATCCAGTGCTGTCGTCGGGAATTTAAGATGAATAGGATTGTCATTCTTAATCACTAATGGTCTGACGGCTAAAGAGTGTGGAAACATTGGAGTGATAATTAGCGCATCTAAATGTGGAGCAAGTATAGGGCCACCAGCTGACAACGAGTAAGCTGTCGAGCCTGTTGGCGTTGCAATAATCAAACCATCAGCGCGTTGTGAAAACGCATTACGTTCATTGATATACACATCATAATCAATCATGTGGGCAACGGTATTGGGGGTAACCACTATTTCGTTTACGGCAAAACCAGAATTAATTAACTGACCATCACGATAAATAGAAACTTCCAGCAAAAACCGAGGATCATCGTCATATTCACCGTTAATCACAGGCGTTAATTGTTCAATAACTTGTTCATGAGAAATATCAGTTAAAAAACCGAGGTTACCGCGATTGACACCAATCACTTTAATTTTATAGTGTGACAAGTGACGTGCTGAACGCAACATATTGCCGTCACCACCAACCACAATGGCTAAATCAGCTTGTTCGCCAATAGTATCTAAAGAGGCATACACATGACGAGGGAATTGAATATATTCTGCTAATCGATCCTCAACTAAAACTTGAATACCTAAGTTAGCCAACCAATCATAAAGCACCTGATGAGTTTCAATCGCCTCTAATTTACGAGGAATCCCAACCAAACCAACACACTTAAATGGTGTACCCATAAAATATCCCTTTTCATTTTTGACTTAAGTATAATTACTGTTTTAGTTACCGATAAAAAATCGATATAAACAATATCATCTTATCGTTAAACTTGTAATAATAAAAATTATCCCCATAATATCTGTTATTCATTAAATTTTCGACTAAATTTGGAGTACCGTATGACAGAACAAGAGAACAATATGTCAGAAAACGAAACTAACATTGAAACCCCAATTGATCAAAATACAGAAGAACAAACGCCCTCACAACCAAATATTGAAGATCAATTAAAGGCCAAAGAAGCACGTATTGCTGAACTTGAACAAGCGTTACAAGTTGCTAAGAAAAATGAAAGCGAAGCAATGATTCGTGCCCGAGCTGAAATTGATAATGTTCGTAAACGTGTTGAACAAGATGTTGATAAAGCACGTAAATTTGCACTGGAAAAATTTTCAAACGAACTTTTACCGGTCATTGATAATCTTGAACGCGCACTAGAATCTACCGATAAAAATAATCCAGAACATAAAGCCACGGTTGAAGGGTTAGAATTAACTTTAAAATCGTTTTTAGATACAGTCAAAAAATTTGGTATCGAAGTTATCCATACCGCTGATTCCCAGCTAAATCCTGACCTACATCAAGCCATCAGTATGGTTGAATCACCAGAACATCAATCAGGTCAAATAGTTAATACTATCCAAAAAGGCTATACCTTAAATGGCCGATTAATTCGTCCTGCGATGGTTATTGTCGCTAAATAGTTAAGCGTAATGAGTTTAACCGCCAAGCTGGCGGTTAATTTTATTTACTGCGTTGCTCTTCACGAATCAATTTTTTCATTTTTTGTTCAATTCGTTGACGCTTTAATGGTGAAAGATAATCAACAAAAAGTTTACCCTTTAAGTGATCCATTTCGTGTTGGATGCAGATTGCTAGAAGTTCATCGGCGTCGATCTCGTAAGGCTTTCCATTGCGATCTAACGCTTTGATCTTGATTTTTTCGAATCTTGGGACAAATCCTCGGCAATCAGGTATCGATAAACATCCCTCTTCGATGCCCGTTTCACCTTCTTGGCTAACCACTTCTGGATTGATAATTACATAAAGTTGACTTTTATCTTCTGATACATCAATCACGATAATCTGCTCATGTACATCCACTTGTGTCGCTGCAAGCCCAATACCATGTTCTGCGTACATGGTTTCTACCATGTTATCGATTGTTTTTTGTAGCTCTGGTGTAAAATTAGATACAGGCTTTGCGATTTTGCGAAGTCGTTCGTCTGGGAAACGTAATACCGGTAAAATAGCCATAAATTCTTCGATCTACTCCTCAATTTTGTATTTTTTAGATTCGCTCTATATTTTAAACATTTATTATGCCCATGAATAGCCTTTGTTAGCTATTGGTAAAATATATCTGATCAATTCTAGATATGACACAAGGCAACTATGTGTGTGTATAAAAAGGACTGTAATGAGTAAATATGAATTTTTATTACGAATTTCAATGCTTGGCCATAAAAGAATGGGATATTTTGAAAAAATCTGCCACTATTTTAGCTCGGGCTTACCTAATAAAATAAATGATGTACCTTCATTATTAAAAAAAATAGGCTTATCCCAAACACTTCAAGATTGTTTTTTTGAAATCTCTTATCTTCATTTCGAACCTATACTTGATTGGTTAGCGACGCCTTTCCCTGACAAGCATTTAATAGCTTATTGCGATCCCGATTACCCAATGTTACTCAAGCAAATTTCTTCACCACCATTATTGTTATTTGTTATGGGCAATAAACAACTATTACACTCACCACAAATAGCCATGGTAGGGAGCCGTGAGTTTAGTGAATATGGCGCACAATGGGGACGGTATTTTGCTGGCGAGCTAGCAATTAATGGTTTAACGGTTACAAGTGGGCTTGCTCTCGGTTTGGATGCGATTTGTCATCGTGGCGCTCTTGAAGTATCAGGAAAGACTATTGCCGTTTTAGGCAGTGGTTTAGCACAAATTGCACCTCGCTCAAATCTGAAATTAGCAAATGACATTTTGGCGCAAAATGGAGTGCTTATTTCAGAATTTTATCCTTTTGAAAAAGCAAGGCCAGAATACTTCCCTCGTCGTAATCGAATTATTAGTGGGTTAAGTTTAGGAACATTTGTCGTTGAAGCGTCAGAAAAAAGCGGATCATTAATCACCGCCCGCTATGCGCTTGAACAAAATCGTGATGTGTTTGCTTTGCCGGGTGATATCGACAATCCAAATAGCCAAGGCACCCACTACTTAATCAAACAAGGCGCCTATCTTGTTAGTCAACCAACCGATATTTTAGAGCACTATTGCGGTTATTTGTCAAACATTGATAGGCAAGATAATCACGAAGATAAGCCAGATAACGCCGTTTTACACCCCGAGATTTTTTCGGTTATTCATCATAAACCGATTCCTGTTGATACCATTGCTGCGCTTGTTGGTTTACCTATTCCGGAGCTAACGATTAAATTATTAGATATGGAAATAGCGGGATTAATCATCACCGTCACTGGTGGTTACATTCGTAATCGTACAAGCTGTACATAGGATTTTAGGGGTTCAAAAATACCTTTCCTCAACTTTTTTTATAAAGATTTTTTTGAGCATAAAAAACCGCTGTAAAAACACAACGGTTTATAAGAATGATCAAGGGGTTATTTATCGTCAATTTCAAGCGCAATTTCAGATAAGATAATGCCTGTGTTATCAGCATAAATAAAGTCACCAGAGAAGAAAGTCACGCCACCAAAGTTAACGCGAATATCAATCTCACCAACGCCGTGATCTTCAGCACCGACAGGAATTGCGGCCATGGCTTGAATACCAATTTCAGCATCGGCAAGGTAATCAACTTGGCGTACCGCACCATAAACAATAATGCCTTCCCATTGGTTTTGCAGCGCAATGTCGATTAATTCAGCATCTATCAATGCTCGACGCACCGAGCCTCCGCCATCAATTACCAGTACTTTACCGGCACCATTGGATTGTAATACTTCGTATAATATGCCGTTATCTTCAAAACATTTTACTGTGACAACTTGGCCTGAAAACGAAGTCACACCACCAAAGTTACTAAACATCGGTTCTACAACGTTAACATCTTCTGGGTAGTAATCGCAAAGAATTGATGTATCAATATCCATGGTCGAGTCTCCTTTTACTGTATTATCTTTTCGTTTTCTAGTATAACGCTAAATTGAAATAAAACGATATAAATTTAGAATAAGCGTAAACTAATAATCTATGAGTAATATTGATTGGGCATGCAACAAATTATTTTTTAAAAACAATTGGGTATTCATCATGCCAGTAATTAGTTGTATATTTATGTTTTAGTACTAACTAATTGATGGTTTATTATTAACTTTCTTATTATTTGGGCGTATAAATTTTTTTATTTTTTTGAAATATACTCTAACCTTCCCTTGTCGTAGTGCAGCAATAAAAAAGCCCAGTGAACCATATATGGTACCAAGAAAGAGAATCATGAAGATATTAAATAAGTTATCTGACAAACCCAATCCCATCTGATTTACGCCAGCAATCATGTTCGTCGCCCATGTTGATGGCAGCATTCGCGATACGGTTTGTACCCATAAAGGCATAGCATCAAGCGGCCATATTGTCCCTGATAAATAAAAAACAGGTGTGGTCAAAAAGGCTAGCGTTAAGTAAATCATCTCTGTTCGATGTAAACATTCAGTAAGTAATTTACTCAACCCAAGTACTCCGAAGAAAAAAGGAAACGCCATGATAATGATATTAGGTAAACTGGCTAACTGCCGATAGCCAAGAAACCAAGGCCATAATCCAAATAGAATGATAGACAAAAATAACCATATCGGAATAAGGCCACATAAACTACCAAATATAACAATCGCTGGCGGCTTACCTTGCGGTAGGGAGCGCAAGGTAAGATTAGCTCTCGTTGCAGCAATTAACAATGAATGTTGCCATAACATGACTAATAACCCTGGGAAGGTTATCGCGGCAAAACTGATCCCTGCATTATAAAGTGGTGTAGTTTGCCCTTTTATTGGCGATAAGATGATATTAATCTGTTGATCCGAAAAACCACCATTGCGCATTACGCGTGTATTATATTCAGTTAATATTTGTTGATATATTCCCTTAATATCAACTTGTATCAAACCGTTAGCTAAACGGCTAGAGGCATCACCATAAGCTGGAATTGTCACCTCTTCACCATTTAATAAATGCTTTTCAAAACCTCTTGGGATTGTAAATACCGCAAATAATTTACGGCTATTAATATCATCATAGGCTTGTAATGAGCTATCATAAATAAGAACATCAATTTTAGAACTCGTATTTAAAGAACGGATCAAACTTCGACTTGTTGCGGAATGATCTTGATCAACAATAGCAACGGGTAAATTGGTAATAGTACCATTAATATAAACCAAGCTCATTAAAAAAACAGATACTAATAGCAATAACCATAATGGTCGCATTAGCATATAAAAAAACATTTTTACGGCTGAAGATAAAAATAACTTAAGCATCCAAACACTGCCTCTTACTGTGAATGTAAACGTTTGACTAGACGTTTTCTAACTAACACGGTAATAATCATTGGATAGATCATTAAAATACCGCAGGTTTTTAATACGGATAGATAACTAGAATGCCGTAGAAAGAGATCGAATAATTTATTCAGTGCATAGGTTAAAGGTTCAAGTGATGAGATGACTCTAGCTATCCAAGGCATAGACAGTTCTGGCACAACTATACCTGAATAGGTTAGTGCTAATCCAACTAATACACCAATATAGGTATATGCGTCTAACGCTGTTTTGGCAAACGTGTAAAGCAAAATACCAATACTTTGCGCTGCAATAACATAAAAGAAGACGACCAGCATCATTGCAAATGGTGATCCTGATACCCTTGCATCAGAAAATAAAACCAGCATTGCTATTTCAAAAATTAACAACATCGTATACCAAATGGTATAAGGGGCTAATTTTCCTAATACAAACGGATAATTAGGCCGCGTCCGTTTAGGTAATTGAGATAGAATATAAATCGTTGTCGTAACAACAAATAATTGCAATAAATGGACTACCGCAGAAAATTGCTGAAAATACATTGAATTACCGCTTGCATTAAATAATCCATCATAATTGAAATTAACTTGAGCAAGTTTGGGAACGGGCAAACCAATGCTAGTCGCCATGGTGGTTCGATATTGCGTATTTAACGATGCAATTAACCCAGAATAATCCATAATGGAATACAAGCCAGCACTATAATATAAGGCATTGTAATAAAGCATCGGCGTTGGTTGGCGGCCCGCAAGTACATCCGCTTCAAAATTCGGAGGGATATAGAGAATAGCATAAATGTTCGCTTTCTCTAAATCACGCTCAGCCATTTTTATTTGACTATCATAATTAATCAAATTTGCATGTGCACCAGCATTAAGGTTCCTAACAATTTCACGAGATAAGATGCTCTTATCCTGATCTACATAACCTACAGGTAGGTCAAATAATACACCGCGATAAAAGATACTACTAATTAAAACAAAAATAATCAGCGGCAAAATCCACAATAACCAATGGAAGGTAAATCGCTTGAATATAAATGAGATTTCATCGTTAAATGCATCTTTAAAGCGATGCCAGAAGTCTGAAATTAGTTGTCTATTTTCCATAATGTACTCATACCTGCGCGTAAGCCTTCTACAGGTTTAGTTGGATAAAGCCTAATTTCAAAAGTTTTTAAATCAAAATCACCTGTCGCCCGAGTAGCGCGCTTAGTCGAATAATCCCCCATTGGTGAAATAAAACGAACTTCTGCTTCAATTTCTTTATTACCGAGAGCCGGAACTTCAAGCTTAACATGATCACCTTTGTGAATACTTGGCATAATATTTTCACGAATATTAAAGACAAAATAAGCTTTCGGTAATTGAATAACCGTTAATAGTGGACTACTCGCATTAAACAGTTCACCCACTTCAGCAGGGATCGAACCTACTTCCCCATCAACTGGTGCTTTAACTTGCAAATCATCATATTGAATCTGTAATTGTTTAAGCTGCTCTTCAGCCTGTTTCAATTTAGCATTATAGATTTGACGTTGTTCAATACGATCACCGTTTTGCGCTTGATCTAAATTAGCTTGCGCTGATAGAACTTGTTGATAAGCCCCATCACGTGTTTTAAGAGCATTATCTAATATTGATTGTGATACAAAACCTTTTGCAGAAATGGCTTTATTACGATTATATTCTTTCGAAGCATTATCATAAGCTACTTTCGCTTGTTCTAGTAACGCTTCATAATAACGGATACTTTCTTCACGTGTTCCATGGTCAGAAAGTTCGACTTGCGCTTTAGCTTGATCTCGTCCAGCTTCAGCCGCTTTAACTTGAGCTAAAAGTTCAGGGCTATCAAGCGTAATTAACACATCATTTTGTTTGATATCATCGCCACGATTGACATGAATAACTTGCACTCGCCCCTTAGCTTTTGAAGAAATGCTAATATTAGGTGCATCAACTTCGCCCTGCAAAATAAGCTGGCTATTATGAGCACGAATTAAGATCGTCATCGAAATTAGAATAACAATCAATGCAATAACAATAAAAATGTTTTTTTTCATAAATCTATATTTTGAGTGATAATTAAAAGATAAGGCCTAAAGAACTAAAATAATTTTATATGATAAAGAGGTAACATACGTTATTAATATGTGGGTATTATACCACACAATATAATGTCTTGTTTAAACAATCAAAGCTATTTTGTATAGCCAAAATAAAGTCCAAGTCACTTTACTGCAACTATATTGAATAATTGAATATATAATTGAATATATATTCTCACTATTAAATAAATTTCAGTCATTGTAAACCATCATTTTAATAGATTTCATTTATAAATGCTATCAGTTAAAAGGAATAGATAAAAACCTACTTATTTAGTATGATATTCTTAGTTAAAATAATAAGGTTTAAAATATGCAAAGAATAATTATTATTGGCGGTGGTGCCGGCGGGTTAGAACTTGCTACCGCCCTAGGTGATAAATTGGGCAAAACGGACAAAGCTCAAATTACTTTAATTGATAAAAATACTTATCACTTATGGAAACCATTATTACATGAAGTTGCAACCGGTGTGCTTGATGAACAAGTCGATAATATTTATTATGCTTCCCAAGGGCAACAGCATCATTTTGAATTTACTCAAGGTACATTTACCAACCTTAATCGCGATCAAAAACAAATCACAGTTATCAACCATAATAACGAAACCATTTCTATTGATTATGATATTTTAGTTATTGCCATTGGCAGTACTTCTAATGATTTTGGTACACCTGGTGTAAAAGAGCATTGTATCTTCTTAGATGATCAAAATGCAGCTATTCGACTACGAGAAACCTTAATCAATAAATTTACTCGTTTTTGTTCAATCATTGATGAAGATCAAAGCACTGATGAAGATAAAATCCGTATTGCTATCGTTGGTGGTGGTGCAACGGGAGTGGAATTAGCATCAGAACTACCACACATGGTGAAAACATTTGGCGCTTGTGGCCGTAATAAGATGTGTTCGGATCTTTTAGATGTGTCAGTTATCGAAGCAACAGATCGTATCTTGCCTGTTTTACCAGAAAAAACGGCAACAAGTATCACCAAAACGCTTGAAAAACAGGGTATTCATGTATTAACCAACACCATGATTACTAAAGCAGAGAGTGACGGATTTTATCCAAAAGAAGGCAACACGATTAAAGCAGATATGATGATTTGGACAGCAGGCGTTAAAGCACCTGATTACTTAAAAGAAATTGCCGGATTAGAGTCAAGTCGTTCAAATCAATTGGTGGTAAAACCAACATTACAAACCTCTCGTGATGACAGTATTTTTGTTATTGGCGATTGTGCTTACGCAATGCAAGACAATGGCCATGCCTCTCCTCCTACCGCTCAAGCCGCTCATCAAATGGCAAAAATTTGTTACCAAAATATTATTAATTTATTAAATAATAAATCATTAAAAACATTTAAATATAATGATAAAGGCACCGTAATTTCACTACACAATACGGCTGAAGGCGTAGTTAAATTAATGGGTAATAGTAAAATGGGCGTTAAAGGATTTTTTGCTGTCATGATCCACAAATTACTATATCGGATGCATCAAGCAAATTTGCTCGGTATTTTTAAAACAATTCGCTTTGCCCGTGCCAGCAAATTTATGTACAAAACAAAATCCTCTTCTATTTTTAGTAATCGCAACTAATTATTAAAAATACCAATAACAGCTACATTAAAACTTTTTAAGTAGCTGTTTTATCTTATATGATTATCTGGGTTAAATTTTTGGGACAACAGTTAATGCGTTTCAGTATCTCATGCACTGTTGATAAGCATAAAAGCAATACTAAACTCGCAATAATCTTTTTATCGGCGCAAAGCTTTTGCGATATAAATGATTAACACCATGTTCTTCGATGGCGAGTAAATGATTCTTAGTTGGATACCCCTTATGTTTAGCCAAACCATACTGAGGATATAGCTTATCAAGCTCAACCATTTCGCGATCACGTGTCACTTTAGCTAAAATCGACGCTGCGCTGATTTCAGCGACTAACAAGTCACCGTTAACAACTGCTTTAGTTTCAATACCAAAATCAGGACAACGATTACCATCCACTAACACATAATCAGGTTTGATTTTTAAGCCAGACACAGCACGTTGCATTGCAAGCATTGTAGCATGAAGGATATTGAGTTTATCGATTTCATCAACTGATGCCCTCGCCACACTCCAAGCTAATGCATTTTGTTTAATAACAGCAAACAGAGCTTCGCGCTTTTTTTCTGTAAGCTTTTTAGAATCAGTTAATCCATCAATAGGTTTATTGGGATCTAAAATAACAGCAGCAGTAACAACATCGCCACAAAGCGGACCACGGCCAACTTCATCAACGCCAGCAATTAATTTCGCATTTGGGTAAATAAACTCTAACAAGGGGAAGGATCCTTCAATACATCTAATACAGCCTGTGCAGCTTGCTCATCGGCATTACAGCGAATTTGCTTATGCAATGCCAAAAATGTAGCCTTCAATTCGATGTCATCACTTTCTAAAAAGGGAATAACATGATTAGCAATATTTTCTGGTGAACAATCGCGTTGTAGCAACTCAGGCACAATTTCTTTACCAGCCAAAATATTTGGCAAAGAGACATAAGGCGTTTTGATTAATCTTTTTGCCAACCAAAACGTAAAACTTTTCATTTTATAGCCAACAACCATTGGGCATTTAGCTAACATACACTCAAGAGCAACCGTTCCTGAAGCCAAAATTGCCGCATTGCTGGCAATCATTGCTTCACGAGCATGGCCATCTAATAGTTGCACCTTAAGTTGAGGTGCAACTTCAGCTTTAATTTGCTCAAACTCTTGTTTTCTTTTCGCATTCGCTAAAGGTACAACAATATGTAAATCAGGAAATTTATCACGCAAAAGTTGGGCAGCTTTTAAAAAAGGTGAAGATAATAATGATACTTCAGCATGGCGACTGCCTGGTAATAGTGCCACACATTGGCAATCATGAGGAATACCTAATTTCTGACGCATTGCCGTTTGGTCTGGATTTAAAGGAATATCATCTGCCATTTTATGACCGATAAAACGACAAGGAACATCAAATTTATCATAAAAAGCTTTTTCAAAAGGCAAAAATGCTAAAATAAGATCAGTATTGCGCTTAATCTTAAACACGCGTTTTTGCTTCCAAGCCCAAACCGAAGGGCTGACATAATGAATGGTTTTAATACCAGCTTGTTTCAGTTTGCCTTCTAATGACAAATTAAAATCTGGCGCATCAATACCAATAAAAATATCAGGCTTTAATTCAATAAGGCGTTTAGTGATATCACGGCGAATCGCTAAAATACGACGTAAACGCCCTAACACCTCAACAATACCCATCACAGATAGCTCTTCCATTTCATACCAAGCTTTGCAGCCTTCAGCCTGCATCTGTGGACCAGCAATACCTACAAATTGAATGTTGGGATAATGTTTTTTAAGAGAACGAATTAAACCAGCACCAAGAATATCGCCAGATGTTTCACCAGCGACAAGAGCTACTGTCAAAGGTTCTTCAGCCATTACCGAATAATGCCTCGAGTTGAACGAGCAAAGAAGTCAATAAACAGTTGAACTTCAGGGTGCTTTTGAGCCAATGTTTCAATTTCAACTTTGGCATCGTCAAGTGTTAATCCGTTTCGATAAAGAACTTTGTAAGTGTTACGAATGGCTTGTAGTGCATCTTTACCAAAACCTCGACGTTTCAGGCCTTCATAATTGACACCATGTGGTGTAGCATGATTTCCTTGTGCAATCACATAAGGCGGAACATCTTGAGCCACGCCAGAACAACCACCGACCATAACGTGAGAACCAATAACACAAAATTGATGTACTGCGGTCATGCCACCGATAATAACATAATCATCTAATTGAACATGGCCACCAAGTGTTGCATTATTCGCTAAAATACAACGATCACCTACGATACAATCATGCGCCACATGAGCATTAATCATAAACAAATTATCACTACCAATACGCGTTAGCTCGCCACCTTGAACAGTACCACGATGAATCGTCACACTTTCACGAATCATATTGCGATCACCAATTTCAGTACGAGTTGGTTCACCACGATATTTTAGATCTTGGTTAACTTCACCAATTGAAGCAAATTGGTAGATTTGATTATTTTGACCAATTTTGGTGTGCCCGTTTACGACAACATGTGATTTTAAAAATGTACCATCACCAATTTCAACATGTTCACCAATATAACAGAAAGGCCCGATTTTGACATTATCACCAATCTTTGCCCCCTTTTCTATTACTGAACTTGGGTGTATTTCCGTTGCCATAGCAATTCCTTAATACTGTTGGAATATTTCAAAATCAATATTATTTACGAGCACACATCATTTCGGCTTCACAAACCAGTTTACCATCAACTGTTGCAACTCCATGGAACAACGCAATACCACGACGCTCTTTAATATATTCAACATCAAGCACGATTTGATCACCTGGCACTACGGGGCGTTTAAAGCGCGCTTTATCAATTGAAGCAAAATAATAAAGTTGACCTGGTGATAACTCTTCAATACTTTTGAAAGCTAAAATTCCAGTCGCTTGAGCCATCGCCTCTAAAATTAAAACACCAGGGAAAATGGGTTTATTTGGAAAGTGACCTTGGAAAAATGGTTCATTAACAGTAACATTTTTAATGGCTTTTAATGTTTTGCCTTTTTCGTAACTAAGTACACGATCAACCATTAAAAATGGATAACGATGGGGTAATAAACTGATGATTTCTTCGATATCAAGGGTATTAAGTTCGGTAGTCAAAATAGCTATCCTTATACATTATTTATTATAAATTAGATCTATTATAACTGAGGATACCACTTTCACTCAAGGAGTGATTTATTACCTTGTTTTTACGATTTTTAATAACAAATAAGCCTAATTTTTCATAAATTAATTACATAAATGATAGATAAAAACTATATTATCCGATATTAGGATCATATATAATACAAAAAATTTTTAGCTAAAAGATCTTTTAACTTGGAGAGTAAAATGAAATCATTTATTAAAATGACATTGATAAGCAGTGCTATCGCATTAGCGCTAGCAGGCTGTGATGATAAAAAAACTACAGAAGAAACCAAGGCACCAACAGCAGCAACAGTAAATACTACTGAAAATACCAGCACATCTACGTCAGAAGTAACACAAAATAAACCTGAAGCTGAAGCTAAAACGGCTACAAATCAAATAACCATTACAACTCAAGATCAAAAAGAATCTTATGCATTAGGTTCTTCATTTGCTCACTTCCTAAAATCTAATTTAGAACAAAATGAAGTAACGGCAGATCAGGAATATCTAATCAGTGGTTTTAATGAAACCATGAATGGTTATCCACAACTTAATAAAGAACAAGTTGACGCCGTTCTAAAAGATTTTAGTGAACGTCTTCAAGAAGAAAGTAAAGCACGTTTCGAAAAACAAAAAGCAGAAAATACCGAAGCTGGTGAAAAATTCCGTGAAGATTTTGCAAAAGAACCTGGTGTAATAAAAACGCAATCAGGCTTATTATATAAAATCATTAACGAAGGCCTTGGACGCCATCCAACTGCTAACGACACCGTTCTCGTTCACTACATTGGCACCTTAACTGATGGTCGTAAATTTGATAGCTCTTACGATCAAAACAGAGTCGCAACATTTTCACTTAACAGTGTAATTAAAGGTTGGACTGAAGGAATTCAACTTATTGGTGTTGGTGGTAAAATTAAGCTAGTTGTTCCACCAGAACTAGCCTATGGCGATCGAAGCTTTCCAAGCCAAGAAGGCAACGCTAAAATTACACCAGCATCAACTTTAGTTTTTGAAGTTGAATTACTTGGTATTGATGACAACAAAGATGATCAAGCACAATAAGAAGAAAACTAATAATCAACCAAATAATTTGATTGATTCATTAAATTATACTCTTGTTGTTATGGGTCCCGCCTATGGGACCCAATCTGCTTATTGTGCCTATCAATTTGCTCAAACATTACTTTCAAACACCCACCATACCATCAACAACATCTTCTTTTATGCTGATGGCGTTTATAATGCCAATTGTTATAATGACCCCGCCAATGACGAATTTGATCTTGTCAAAGCTTGGCAAAATCTAGCAAAACAATATTCCTTAAAGCTCACCGTTTGCGTAGCCGCAGCACAAAGGCGAGGTATTAGTGTAGAAAATCTTGCCGAACATTTTGAGCTCACTGGCCTTGGGGAATTAAGCGAAGCAGTAGCCAATGCTGATCGCGTTTTACAATTTTAAACACAGGCAGAATAAATGAAGAAAGTAGCAATTATTATTAGTTCCCCGCCACACGGCAACGCAAAAGGCCGAGAAGCACTCGATACCGCTTTAGCCCTCTCAACATTTAATCATATTTCCGTCTTTTTTATGGGCAATGGTGTATATCACCTACTACCCAATCAACATCCTGAAGATATATTAATGCGCGACTACATTGCAACATTTAACATGTTAGAACTTTATGATATTGAAGATGTATATGTGTGCAAAACATCATTAGATGAACGTAATTTAAACAAAATAACACTTAATATCCCTAACCAATTAATTAATGATGTTCAATTGAGTCAACTATTAGCAGATCAAAATACAATTTTACGTTTCTAACCCCCTTCAAAAACCCCTTTCCTCACCTTTTTTTGCGATAAGTGCCACTTAATAGATAAATTGAAACATTTTTATTGCAATAGATAGTCATTAACTATCTAAATAATAGTTTGTGAGATGTGTTGATAGTTCGTATACTCAGTAAGATAATGTAGTTAACAATACCTAATAGATGAAAGGAGCAAATTTCATGGCTTACACATTACCCCCTTTACCTTATGCTTATGATGCATTAGAACCTTATATTGATTCAGAAACGATGCATCTTCATCATGATAAGCATCATCAAACTTATGTAAACAATGCAAATGCTATCCTTGAAACATTGCCGGCTGAATTGAAAGATTTATGCCCAAGTGATTTATTAAAAAATTTAGATAAAGTCCCTGCCGACAAAGTTACTGGTGTTAAAAATAACGTAGGTGGACACGTTAACCATACACTTTTCTGGGAATTATTAAAAGTCGGTACAGAGCTTAAAGGTGAACTTAAAGCGGCAATCGAAAAAGATTTTGGTTCAGTTGATGCTTTTAAAGAAAAATTTGCCGCAGCGGCAGCAACTCGATTTGGTTCAGGTTGGGCATGGTTGGTATTACAAAATGGCAAGCTTGAAATTGTGTCAACCGCTAACCAAGATTCACCAATGATGGGTGAAAAATTTGCCGGCGTTTCTGGCACACCTATTTTAACACTTGATGTGTGGGAACACGCTTATTATTTAAAATACCAAAATCGTCGTGTTGATTATATCGGTGCGTTTTGGAATGTAGTTAACTGGGATAAAGTAGCCGAGTTATACGCAGCAGCAAAAAAATAATCATACCTAATTATTTCATTATAAAAAATGGCGCTTTATGCGTCATTTTTATTTTTCTTGTTTGGGCAATCATAATCAGCTAAAGCAAAGTCATTGCTAAGTTATACTTAAATCCGCTACAATGTAGGATTAATCAAAAACCATAAAAACCAACAAAACAGTAAAACATGTTTGAAATTAATCCTATCAAATCAAAAATAGCCGAACTAATCGAGCGTACGAATGTTATTCGGGGGTATCTTTGACTATGATCTCAAGAAAGAACGTCTTGAGGAAGTCAACGCCGAATTAGAACAATCGGAAGTTTGGGCCGATCCTGAAAAAGCACAAGCATTAGGGAAAGAACGCGTAACACTTGAAGCAATCATCAATACCATTAGTGGGCTAGATCAAGGCCTAGACGATGTCGAAGGTTTACTTGAGCTAGCCATTGAAGCAGAAGATCAAGATACTTTTGATGAGGCAAATCAAGAGCTGGAGCAGTTAGAGAAAAATCTGGCAGGCCTTGAGTTCCGTCGTATGTTTTCTGGTGATTATGACAGTGCTGACTGTTATTTAGATATCCAATCCGGTTCAGGTGGTACAGAGGCGCAAGATTGGGCCGAAATGCTACTTCGTATGTATTTACGTTGGGCTGAAGCCAAAGGCTTTAGTACGGAAGTGATGGAAGTGTCAGACGGTGATGTCGCCGGCATAAAATCAGCCACAATTAAAGTATCAGGCGATTATGCTTATGGTTGGCTGCGTACTGAAACGGGTGTCCACCGATTAGTGCGTAAAAGTCCATTTGATTCTGGCAACCGTCGCCATACATCATTTGCATCGGTTTTTGTCTACCCAGAAATTGATGATAATATTGATATTGATATCAATCCAGCGGATTTACGTATTGATGTTTATCGCGCGTCGGGCGCTGGTGGTCAGCATGTTAATAAAACCGAATCTGCCGTGCGTATTACGCATGTGCCAACAGGTATTGTGACACAATGTCAAAATAACCGTTCTCAGCATAGTAACAAAGATCAAGCCATGAAACAGCTAAAAGCTAAACTATATGAGCTTGAGATGCAGAAGAAGAATGCCGAAAAACAACAAATGGAAGAAAATAAGTCTGACATTGGTTGGGGCAGTCAAATTCGTTCGTATGTGCTTGATGATTCACGAATCAAAGATTTACGTACTGGCGTCGAAACACGCAATACCCAAGCCGTTTTAGACGGTGATTTAGATCAATTTATTGAAGAAAGCTTAAAAGCAGGTTTATAACCCTGTTTGGTGATAAATAAAAGGTAAAATTATGTCAACACAGCAAGAGCAACAAAACCAAATTGAAGAGTTAAATAATGAACTGAATGTCCGTCGCGAAAAATTAGCCCATCTTCGCGAAAATGGTATTGCTTTCCCAAATGATTTTCGCCGCGATGCGATTTCAAGCGATCTTCATAAACAATATGGTGATAAAACCAATGAAGAGTTGATTGAGAAAAAGATTGTTGTGACTGTTGCTGGGCGTATGATGATGCGCCGTATTATGGGTAAAGCTTCGTTTGTTTCTTTGCAAGATGTTGCTGGGCAGATCCAACTTTATGTCACTCGTGATGATCTACCAGAAAACTTCTACAATGAGCAATTTAAAAAATGGGATCTTGGTGACATCGTTGGCGCTAAAGGCTATTTATTTAAAACAAAAACAGGGGAGCTTTCTATCCACTGTGAAGAAATTCGTCTGTTAACTAAAGCACTACGCCCGCTACCCGATAAGTTCCATGGTTTAGCAGATCAAGAAATGCGTTATCGTCAACGTTATTTAGATCTAATCACCAATCAACAATCACGTGATACCTTTATCGCTCGTTCAAAAGTGGTAACTGAAATTCGTAACTTTATGATCGAAAACCACTTTATGGAAGTTGAAACGCCAATGATGCAAGTTATCCCTGGTGGCGCATCAGCTAAGCCTTTTATTACGCATCATAATGCGCTTGATTTAGATATGTACTTACGAATTGCACCAGAGCTTTATTTAAAACGTTTAGTTGTTGGGGGCTTTGAACGTGTATTTGAAATTAACCGTAACTTCCGTAATGAAGGGGTGTCGCCAAGACATAATCCAGAATTCACCATGATGGAAATGTATATGGCTTACGCTGACTACAAAGATCTGATTGTATTAACAGAAGCATTATTCCGTCGTTTAGCTATTGCCGTAACTGGCGATGCTGTTGTGCAATATGGCGATCATACTTTTGATTTTGGTAAGCCATTTATCAAGATGACAATGCGTGAAGCCATTTGCCACTATCGCCCAGAAACCAATAATGCCGATTTAGATGATTTTGATAAAGCCTGTGCCATTGCGCAATCAGTTGGCATCAAAATTGAAAAAGGCTGGGGACTTGGTCGCGTTGTCACTGAAATTTTTGAAGAAGTGGCTGAAGCAAATTTAATTCAACCAACCTTTATTACTGAGTATCCAGCAGAAGTTTCACCTCTGGCTCGTCGTAATGATCAAAACCCATTTATTACTGATCGATTTGAATTTTTTATTGGTGGACGTGAAATTGGCAATGGATTCTCAGAACTCAATGATGCAGAAGATCAAGCACAACGTTTTGCAGATCAAGTATCCCAAAAAGACGCTGGCGATGATGAGGCAATGTTCTATGATGAAGATTACATTACTGCCCTTGAGCATGGTTTACCGCCTACAGCAGGATTAGGAATTGGTATCGACCGTACGGTGATGCTATTTACAAATAGCCATACAATTCGTGATGTTATTTTATTCCCAACCATGCGTCCAGTGAAATAAGGCGTTTATTGCTAAAAACACACTTATTTTCTGATAAGTGTGTTTTTATACCCAATCCCCTCCCGACTATCCTTAAAGCTTTTTATAAATAACAGCAATAATAAAAAAACAATAAGTCACAAACAACAACTCCGTTATGCCACAAGGAAATGTATAAAATCGATTGAACATAAAACAGCTCACATAATGTTATATGTGAATTTTATGCCAATTGTGAAATTTTGACGTACTTGTTCGCTTATCAGGTTATTTTTGTAAAAAACTTTAAGGAATCTATACCGTTTCGTTATTAAAAATAATTTATGTTAATCCCTATTGTAACTCTCCCTAAAATAGTGCAAAAAAATGAAAAAAAAAATTAGATATAAAAAACGACTCAGCTTACACAAGCATTTTGTGTTTTAATTTAATTATTTAGTTTTGTAAAAACGTTGAGGAGTATATACCGTTACATTGCAAATATCGTTGGCGATAAACATGGCCAACGATATATTTGTTCATTTAGTGAGAGTTGGTCGGTTTTGCTTGATGTGGTAGAATTAGATTTAATACAATCGCTAAGATACCACATAAACTAATTCCTTGTAGTGCATAAGATCCAAAATCAAAAATCATTCCACCAATCCCAAAAACTAAAACTAATGAAACGATACACATATTTCGAGGTATGGAAAGATCGACTTTATGTTTGACTAAAATATTGATGCCCACTGATGCAATAGAACCAAATAATAGCACCATAATTCCTCCCATTACTACAGTTGGAATGGAGCTTAAAAATGCCCCGATTTTGCCAATAAAAGACATTAAAATTGCCCAAATTGCGGCCCATGTCATAACGCGTGTTTTAAAATTGCGCGTTAACGTTACCGCACCAATTACTTCGGCATAAGTAATGCATGGTGGCCCACCAAAAAAACCTGCTGTAGAGGTTGCAATCCCATCACCTAGTAATGTGCGTTGTAAACCAGGATCACGTGTATAATCTTTTCCTGTCACAGAACTAATTGCCATAATATCACCCACGTGTTCAATGGTTGGTGCAATGACAATTGGAATCATATATAAAATAGCTTGCCAATGAAATTCAGGGAAAGTGAAATCGGGAATCTTAAACCAAGGTACATCCAGAACTGGTTGAAAATTAACAATACCAAATATACAAGAAAGGGTATAACCAACGACAATGCCAGAAATAATCGGCAATAATTTTAAAAAGCCCTTTGCCCAAATAGCAACAACTAAAGTGGTTAAAAGCGAAGCCATGGAAATAATGATTAATTGATAATTTTCCGCTTGCAGTCCACTATCTTTACCCATGGCCATATTTACAGTTACTGGAGCTAGTGATAAGCTGATAACCATAATAATAGGACCAGTCACCACTGGTGGTAATATACGATCAATAACATGACTACCATTAATTTTAACTAAAAATGCAAAAAACATAAATACAAAACCAGCAGCAACTAAACCGCCTAATGTTGCTGGAATTCCCCATTGGGCAACACCAAATGAGATAGGTGCAATAAAGGCAAATGATGAAGCCAAAAATACAGGGACTTTACCTTTAGTTGTCAATTGAAATAATAAAGTACCCACTCCAGCAGTAAAAAGAGCGACATTTGGATTTAACCCTGTTAACAAAGGCCTAATACCAATGCACCAAATGCAACAAATAACATTTGTGCTCCAGTCAAAATATCCTGCCAACAATGCTTATGCAGTGATGTTATATTTTTTGTTTTGTCTGTTGTGATATTGTTCACATCTCGCCTCTCTTACTTAACTAATCTTATTGTATAACTTGCCTGATCAACAGGCATAAAAAAACCGGGTAACCCGGTCTAAAATTTGAGATTTTATTTTGTGCCGAAGATTTTGTCTCCAGCATCGCCAAGCCCTGGCAAAATGTAGCCTTTATCGTTTAATCGTTCATCGATTGATGCCGTATAAAGTTCAACATCTGGGTGAGCCTGTTCAAGTGCTTTAATGCCTTCCGGTGCTGCAACTAAAACTAATACTTTAATATTTTTACAACCGGTTTCTTTCAATAAATCAATTGTAGCAATCATTGAACCACCTGTTGCTAACATCGGGTCAACAACTAAGGCCATGCGCTCTTCAATATCAGAAGTGAGTTTTTGGAAATAAGGAACTGGTTCAAGCGTTTCTTCATTGCGATAAAAACCAACAACGCTAATACGGGCACTTGGTATATGTTCAAGCACGCCATCCATCATACCTAAACCTGCGCGCAAGATAGGTACGACGGTAATTTTTTTACCTTTGATACGTTCAACTTCAACAGGCCCACACCAACCTTCTATCGTTACTTTTTCGGTAGGTAGATCAGCCGTTGCTTCATAAGTTAGCAAACTGCCAACTTCACTCGCAAGATCACGGAATTCTTTAGTGCTAATATCTTGTTCGCGCATTAAGCCAATTTTGTGACGAACTAGAGGGTGTTTTACTTCAACGATTTTCATGGGGGGTGCCTCAGTGTTATTTTTTTGATGATCTAATTAGTAGGTATAAATAACCACTGAGAAATAATTTTAACATAGTTGTTAAGAGGTGAAAACCTGAAATCAACGATCAAATATGTAAGATAACTGTTAAGAAAAAATTCTATTTTTATTTTTTTTCATTATAATAACCGAACTAGGTGACTTATCTTAGTGATTTATATTAGTAATTTAATTAAAAAGGAATATAAAAGAATGAATTGGTTTATCGATTGTATTACAAAAAATTATGCAAACTTTAATGGACGCGCACGCAGAAAAGAGTTTTGGATGTTCGTTTTATTTGGTTCTATTTTATTGACTGTTACGTACATTCTGGATACGATAATAGGAAGCAACTTTATTTTAACTACGATTTTGCTTCTTGTACTATTTATTCCTAATCTAGCAGTTACAGTACGTCGTCTGCACGATACAGATAAATCTGGTTGGTTGTATTTACTTTCACTTATTCCATTAGTAAGTCTTGTGTTAATTGTGTTTGCATGCCAAGATTCAACCCCAGGTAGTAACCAATACGGTGACAATCCAAAAGGAATTAATTTGTAATTTCTTGTACAACATGGCAACATTTTTACTATGATTCATTATTTGTTTTCTGGTAATCTTGGTTGCCAATCAATTGGTGTTTTACCATGCTGCAAAATAAAGTTATTCGCTTTTGAAAAGTGTTTACAGCCAAAGAATCCACGGTGAGCAGATAACGGCGAAGGATGTACCGCCGTTAACACGTGGTGTTTTTGGCGATTAATAAATTGGCCTTTTTTTTGCGCTGGCGAGCCCCAGAGTAAAAAGACAACACCTTCCAAATAATGATCAATTGCGGCAATAACATGATCGGTAAACGTTTCCCAGCCGATTTTGGCATGAGAATGAGCCTGACCAGCTTGAACTGTTAATACATTATTTAAGAGTAATACACCTTGAGTCGCCCAATAGCCTAAATAACCATGATCAGGAATAGTAAAACCTTCAATATCTGTTGAAAGCTCTTTATATATATTTAATAGTGATGGCGGTGGTTTTATTCCAGGCAAAACAGAAAAAGATAATCCATGAGCTTGGTTTGGGCCATGATAGGGGTCCTGTCCTAAAATCACAACTTTAATATGATTAAATTCAGTAAAACGAAAAGCATTAAACACATCATGCTTAGGCGGATAAATAATTTTTCCTTCTGCACGCTGTGTTGCGACAAACTGCATGATATGTTGAAAATAAGGCTTTTCTTTTTCAGCGCCAATAACATCGCTCCATGCTAATTGATTACTCATATTTTACCTTTACTATTATCTTATCTAACCAGCAACTTGAGATGATAATAATTATACCTAAAAATAGTAATAAACCTAATGCTAATCAACATTAGGCCATATTAAATAAGAACGCTTAACTATTTAATTAACCAATAATTGACCATAAGCATTGAGGTTAACAAAATATTTTTACTTATACAAAAAATAAGTGCCAAATTGCTATCTAAGGAAAAACTTATCAGATTAATAGCTTTTTTTGATTTTAATCAATTTTCGAAAGTGTTATATTAACCCTAAATAATTTAGGGCAATAAGGTCCAAATCCATTAGGAGGATTTAAAAATGATTACAGGTATCCAAATTACTAAAGCTGACAATGAAGCACTTCTTAACTCATTTTGGTTATTAGATAATTCAACAAAAGAAGCTCGTTGTGTAGCGGCTAAATCGGTTTACAAAGAAGATCAAGTAGTCCCAACTACTGAACTTGGTCAATTTGAATATCGTGAAATTCCATTAGATGTAGCACCAACAATTAAAGTTGAAGGTGGACAACATTTAAACGTGAATGTACTTCGTCGTGAAACATTAGAAGATGCAGTGCAAAATCCAGAAAAATACCCACAATTAACAATTCGTGTTTCTGGTTATGCTGTACGCTTTAACTCACTAACAGCAGAACAACAACGCGACGTTATTGCTCGTACATTCACTACAAAAATCTAAATCTTATTTAACAATAAGTTTAACCCAGCTTTATGCTGGGTTTTTTATTAATGATATAATTCAACATAAAAAAGCGAGATGAGCTATTCATCTCGCTTCAATTTTATTGGCAGAAGTTATCCAAAAAACTTTTTCACTTTATCAAAAAAGCTTTTTTCTTTCGGGCTATGTTTCGAATTTTTATCGGCTTTAAAGCTTTCACCCAATTCTTTGAGTAACCCTTTTTGTTTGCTGGTTAAGTTTACTGGTGTTTCAACCACAACATGGCAGTATAGATCACCAACAGCACTTCCTCGTAATGATTTAACGCCCTTCCCTCGTAATCTAAACATTTTACCTGTTTGAGTTTCGGCAGGTATCGTTAGACTGACTTTACCATTAAGGGTTGGCACTTCAACCTCACCGCCAAGCGATGCTAAAACAATATTCATTGGAATTTCACAATGTAAATTAGTACCGTCTCGCTCAAAGATTGCATGTGGCTTAACTTGTATGTCAATAAGTAAATCACCAGCTGGCGCACCATTGAAACCCACTTCACCTTCACCAGAAAGCCTAATGCGTGTTCCGGTATCAACACCAGCAGGGATAGTCGCTGAAAGTGTTTTCGTTTTTTGTACTCGACCTTCACCGTGACACTTTTTACATGGGTTTTTAACAACTTTTCCACGCCCATGACAAGTCGGGCACTCTTGCTGAACAGCAAAAAAACCTTGTCGCATTTGTACAACACCTGCACCATGACAAGTATTACACGTCACGACATCAGAAGCTTTTTCAGTACCTTGCCCATGGCAAACATCACAATTTACCCACGTTGGTACTTTAATTTCTTTACTTACACCACTTGCGGCTTCTTCAAGTGTTAATGTGATGTTGTATTGCAAGTCATTACCGCGTGATGCAGCTTGACCTCGTCCTCGGCCACCACCAAAGAAATCGCTGAAGATATCTTCAAACGTAGAACCACCACCAAAACCACCAAATCCGCCGAATCCACCAGCACCAGCTCCGCCGTGCCCTTGTTCAAAAGCAGCATGACCATATTGATCATAAGCAGCCTTCTTTTGTGGGTCCGTCAAAATTTCATAAGCTTCTTTTACTTCTTTGAAGTTTGCTTCAGCTTCAGCTTTATTATCCTGATTCTTATCTGGATGATATTTCATGGCTAGGCGTTTATAAGCTTTTTTTATCTCACTTTCACTGGCACTTTTACTTACGCCTAATGTTTCATAATAATCTTTCTTCGCCATAATTAACCTTTACTTTAATCATTATATAAACAACTAAACGGGCTTGAGTTACCTCGAGCCCGTTTAATGTTTTATATGTTTAAAACTTGTTGAAATAACTCATTAAAAAACATATTCGTTAATGCTTATTTTTTCTCATCATCAACTTCTTTAAAGTCTGCGTCAACAATATCATCTTGCCCAGCAGAGCTTGCGCTATTTGCTTGATCAGCAGATTGACCAGCTTGAGCTTGTTGTTGAGCTAACTCAAGAAGTTTTCTTGAAGCTTCCATTAATGCATTAATTTTTGCCTCAATTTCTGCTTTATCTTCACCACGAGCAGCATTTTCTAAATCACTCACAGCGCTTTCAATCGCGGTTTTATCATCAGCAGATAATTGATCGCCTGCTTCAGTCACTTGTTTACGTGTTGAGTGAACAAGATGATCAGCTTGGTTACGAGCTTGCGCTAACTCTTCAAACTTACGGTCAGCATCAGCGTTTGCTTCAGCATCATTTACCATTTTTTGAATCTCTTCTTCACTTAAACCTGAAGACGCTTTAATAGTAATGTTTTGTTCACGACCCGTATTTTTGTCTTTCGCTGATACGTGCAAGATACCATCAGCATCAATATCAAAAGTAACTTCGATTTGTGGCATACCGCGAGGTGCAGGTTGAATACCATCTAAGTTAAATTGACCTAATGATTTATTATCGCCAGCACGTTTACGTTCACCTTGTAATACGTGAATCGTTACTGCTGATTGATTGTCTTCAGCTGTTGAGAACACTTGACTATGTTTTGTTGGAATAGTTGTGTTCTTCTCAATCAAGGCAGTCATCACACCACCCATTGTCTCAATACCTAATGATAATGGTGTTACGTCAAGTAATAATACATCTTTCACATCACCACCAAGAACACCACCTTGTACTGCAGCACCTACAGCTACTGCTTCATCAGGGTTTACATCTTTACGAGGCTCTTTGCCAAAGAAGTCAGCAACAGCTTTTTGAACCATTGGCATACGTGTTTGACCACCAACCAAAATAACATCTTTAATATCAGAAACAGATAAACCTGCATCTTGTAATGCTGTTTTTACAGGATCCATTGAGCGTTTCACTAAATCTTCAACTAACGATTCAAGTTTTGCTCGAGTTACTTTAATATTTAAATGTTTTGGTCCTGATGCATCAGCTGTGATATAAGGTAAATTAATATCAGTTTGTTGAGCTGATGATAATTCAATCTTCGCTTTTTCAGCAGCTTCTTTTAAACGTTGCATCGCAAGTGGATCATTTTTAAGATCGAAACCTTGTTCACGCTTAAACTCATCAACTAAATAGTTAATTAAGCGTGAGTCAAAATCTTCACCACCTAAGTGTGTATCACCATTAGTTGCTAACACTTCAAATGTTTTATCACCATCAACATCATCAATTTCGATAATTGAAATATCAAAAGTACCACCACCAAGGTCATATACAGCAATAGTACGGTTACCAACATCTTTATCTAAACCATATGCTAAAGCTGCCGCTGTTGGTTCGTTGATAATACGTTTTACATCTAAACCTGCAATACGACCAGCATCTTTGGTTGCTTGGCGTTGTGCGTCATTAAAATAAGCTGGCACAGTAATAACAGCTTCAGTTACTGGCTCACCAAGATAATCTTCTGCAGTTTTCTTCATTTTCTTCAAAACTTCAGCAGAAATTTGTGGTGGCGCAATTTTTTGACCTTTAACATCAACCCAAGCATCGCCGTTATCCGCTTTAACAATTTTATATGGCATAATACCAACATCACGTTGTACTTCGGCATCTTCATAACGACGACCGATTAAACGTTTAATCGCGAATAATGTATTTTGTGGATTAGTTACTGCCTGACGTTTAGCTGGTTGACCAACTAAAATCTCACCATCTTGAGTGTAAGCAATAATCGATGGGGTTGTACGATCGCCCTCGGCATTTTCTAATACTTTTGCTTGACCGTTATCCATTACTGCAACACATGAATTTGTTGTACCTAAATCGATACCAATAATTTTACCCATAATCGTTTCTCCTCAAACCTGTATTTTATTCTTTGTATATAGGTCTTAAATATTTAATTTCAAGCTCTTATTTTGACAAAGATAACTAATTGTTTTCACATAAATGGGAACAATATTATTAATATCAAGGGGGAAAATAAAAATAATTTTTTAATTGCCCTTGATCCCAATAATCTCTCCTCTTATTATTGCAACCTTTTTTATTATTGCGTTTAACTATAGGAAATTTATGCAAAACACAAAACTTGCAAATCCAGGGCCTCTTGGGCTTATGGGGTTTGGTATGACAACAATTTTATTAAATATTCATAATGCAGGCTTTTTTTCTGTCACAACCGCCATTGCCGCTATGGGAATTTTTTATGGTGGACTTGCTCAAGTCATTGCTGGCATTTTAGAATTCCGCAAAGGCAATACCTTTGGCACCACAGCTTTCACATCATACGGTTTTTTCTGGATAGCATTAGTTGGGATTTGGTATTTACCAACATCATCAGCAACCGTACCGACCGATCCAACATTTTTAGGCATTTTCCTCGCGCTATGGGGAATTTTTACTGCCTTTATGTTTATCGGTACATTAAAAGCTAATCGTGCATTACAGTTTGTATTTGCCAGCTTAACTATCTTATTTGCTTTATTAGCCATTGGTAATATTTCTGGCAACCATAACATTATTCATATTGCTGGTTTTGAAGGCATTATCTGTGGTGCAAGTGCAATTTATCTTGCAATGGCTGAAGTGCTAAATGAACAATACGGACGCACCATTCTACCTATCGGCGCACCTAAAGGGGCGATGCATTAATTGATATAATTAGCGACTTATAATAAAAAAACGGGAATAATTCCCGTTTTTTTTAACCAATGTCATTAAAAATGATTATTTTTTGTAAGCATCATTATGAACACCAACGGCAGCACGGCCTGATGGATCGTTTAGGTTTTTAAATGACTCATCCCACTCAATCGCTTTTGCGGTTGAACAAGCCACTGTTGGGCCACCCGGCACACAATGTGCGGCACTTTCAACAGGGAACAACTCATCAAAAATCTCACGATACATATAAGCCTCTTTTGAGGTTGGTGTATTATATGGGAAGCGGAATTTTGCATTTTCCAATTGCTGATCAGTAATTTTACTTTCAGCAATCTCTTTTAACGTATCAATCCAGCTATAACCAACACCATCAGAGAACTGCTCTTTTTGACGCCAAACCACCGATGCAGGTAAATAAGACTCAAATGCCTCACGCACAATATGCTTTTCCATCTTACCATTGCTACCACACATTTTATCTTTTGGATTAATACGCATAGCAACATCTAAGAATTTTTTATCTAAGAATGGTACACGCGCTTCAACCCCCCAAGCAGCCATGGCTTTATTAGCACGCGCACAGTCATACATATGTAATGCGGCTAATTTACGAACCGTTTCTTCATGGAATTCTTTCGCGTTTGGCGCTTTGTGGAAATAAAGATAACCACCGAACACCTCATCAGCACCTTCACCAGATAAAACCATCTTAATACCCATGGCTTTAATTTTACGAGCCATTAAATACATTGGTGTTGAGGCACGAATAGTTGTCACGTCATACGTTTCAATAAAATAAATCACATCACGAATCGCATCAATCCCTTCTTGGATTGTGAAATTAATTTCGTGATGAACAGTACCAAGATGATCAGCAACCGCTTGTGCAGCTTTAAGATCTGGCGCACCTTTTAAACCAACCGCAAATGAATGCAATTGTGGCCACCATGCCTCTGATTTTTCATGATCTTCAACACGACGCGCTGAGAATTTTTTAGTAATTGCCGAAATAACTGAAGAATCAAGCCCACCTGACAACAAAACCCCATAAGGAACGTCAGACATAAGATGACTTTTTACCGACTCTTCTAATGCGACACGAAGTTCATTAATATCAGTCTTATTATCTTTGACATTCTCATAATCCATCCAATCACGCTTGTAATAGGTTTTAACTTCACCTTCCGTACTAGATAGATAGCACCCTGGAGGGAAAGCCTCAATCGTTTTACAAACGGGCACTAACGCTTTCATTTCTGATGCGACATAAAATGTGCCATTCTCATCGTGCCCAGTATACATAGGGATAATGCCAATATGGTCACGACCAATAAAATAACTACCTTTATTGATATCATAAAGAATAAAAGCAAACATACCTTGTAATTCATCAAGACAATCAATTCCTTTTTCTTGATACAAGGCAAGGATCACTTCGCAGTCAGAGCCGGTTTGAAATTCATAACGATCTTTATACTGATTTCGGAGTTCTTGATGATTATAAATTTCGCCATTCACAGCTAAAACAAGGGTTTTATCTTTATTATAAAGCGGCTGAGATCCTGTATTAACATCTACAATAGATAAACGTTCATGAGCAAGGATAGCTTTATCTGAAGCAAAAATACCAGACCAATCAGGACCACGATGACGCTGTAGACATGATAGCTCTAATGCTTTTGTTCGTAGTTGTTCCGGATCTGATTTAATATCAAGAATACCTAAAATCGAACACATTGAATTTCTCCATTTAAAATCGCAAAAGCGATATTATTTACAAATAAATTTTTATTTTAAATATTATTGCAAGCAAATCACAAAAATAACAAGGATACACATTATTGATTAACAATTAAAGTATAATGTTATTATGCTTTTCCTATTGTTGCAAAAACTGTTGTTACAAAAGTAAAGCTTACCAAAAAACGGTTTTTATTTTTTTAACCACTGCCCATTCTGTTTTATGTATTGGCCAGCAGGCGTTTTTTCTTGCGCTTTGCTGCCTGCAATATTTTGAACTTTCGTCAACGAAACATGACTTTCTGCTGATACTTTTTGATACTCTTGCTTACGCGCCTGATTAATTAACTGCGCAATTTCGCTGGCATTACCTTCATCTTTTACAACCCCCAAATAACCATCCGCTTGCTCTCCAAGCAAACCATTCGCTTTTGCTTGGCTTAACGAACTCATTGCTTGATCTAAATTTAAAGCAAACAAAGGAAAAGCTAACATGATTGACAATAATATTACTGTTGCTTTCTTACAGATATTCATGGAATGACTCCTTATTAAATACATTATATTGGGTTAAATATATGTAAAAACAATTAAAAATTAAATATTTTGCGATAAAAATCAGTTTGTAATGAACACATCACTCACCAATACCCACAAATAACATTATCAACTTAATATAAACCTGACTTATTGATAATATTATCCAACGCCTTATCGACTTTGATATTAATTTCATGATCGATCTTAACATTCAAATTAATATTAATTGGCTCGCTTGGCGCTTGAACTTTAACTGTTGGCGAACACCCCATTAATACCGCGCTACAAACTACAATAGTAATAATATTTTTAAGCATAGCATCCTCATATCTATCAAGATTTCCTTTTTAAATACGCTTCAATACGTTTTCGAATAGGTTCGCTAATTTGATCGGAAAGTTGTAAGGTTATCAATAACTTTGCAACATTCTCCTCGAGATTAATATTCAAATTCACCGCTTTACCATTCTCAACATCACGATTGCTTCCTTGAATGTTTAGCCCCAATTTAGCAATATCATTAGCATAATTAACCGTACCTACTAGTTTAGTATAATGAAAATTTTTAATAATATCAGTGAGAATTTTCATCTTAGGATTAACCTGCGCATAATCCCTAAGTGATGAATTATCAAACTGCAAATACCCTTCATTAACGGTCACTAACTGACCTGATTTTATAATAACTTCCGTCAAAACGGTGCTTTTCTTAGTTGGAGGTAAAAAAGTCACAGGAAAAATACCATCAATAGCCCCATCGCCAGCTAGCCCTTCCGCAGGATATTGTGCAAAAATATCTTTTAATTGTAGATTTTTTAACCTTAAATTAAAATGTTGGGGTAATTTAGCGAAATTCAATTTTCCTTGCTCAACAAAAACTAAACCAGAAAAAACATTAGCTTGAGCTTTCTGCCATTTAACAATACCTTTGCTGGGGTTATTGAAAGGCGCCGAATAAGTACCAGCCAATTTTATCTTTTCAAAATTAACACCAATATTCACATTTTGAATCGTCAACGCTGAAGTGGAAACCGTAAACCGATTATTATTGAATAAAAGATCGACATCCCCAACAACTGACTTAAACTCGCTCGCTTTATATATCCCATTAAATTGATTAAATTTTAATGCCGTTTTAGCATTAATTTGCTTAGATTCAAATGGAATCGGCGCTGCCACATCAAAGTCAAATTTTGCTAACAAAGGATGAATAATTAAATCATCCGAAAATTTAGCCTTCTCAATACTTAGTGACGCTTTATCAGTACTCTTTAAAATAATGTGATTGTTTGTTAAAACGCCCGCAAATGGCAACGTCAACGTTCCTTTTTCGATCCCAAATTGATTTAACGTAGCCGTCAACAATCCGTTATTAATTTCGAAGCGAGAATTTAACTGATCAAATAAAATGTTAGCCGATAATGTTGCCGTATATTGCCTATTGCTAACAAGATTAAGTTGCATTGTATTTTGCGTTTTAACTGCCTCAATCTTCAGATCAACCAACTGATTTTTTTGCTGATAAAATTTAAAAGAATCGACACTAATCGTCTTCGGTATCCAATAAACGATAGTAGAAATAAGTGAAGGATCAAAATCGGATGGCTCAGATTCTTGTATCGCATTATCCACCACCTTGGCTGCAACTGTGTTATCAGTTAAATCGCTAGGTTGCCAATAAACATCAATACTTGTCGCGGTTAAGGCTGACCAAGATAATTTAAGATTACTGGCTTTTAAAGAGAACGGTGATTGTGGAGCAAGCTGAGATGATAAAGAAAGTGGAGACTGTTGACTAATCGTCAGCTCGTCAAAAGACACCCCGTCAAAACCGACACTTAAGCCTTGCCAGTCGACCAAAAGATGATGCGCTTCCTTAAACGCTAACCAATACCGCCATCCCCATAAACCCAACATCATAATAATCAATAATATTATGGAGGGAATCCAATAACGTTTTTTTAAGCGAGCCATAATAAACTCTCAATAAAACAATTCTCAACCAAACAGCGCTCAACCAAACAAAGTAAATCGCCGAATAATGATTCGGCGATTAAATGCAATTACGCTTGAGTCTGTTCTCGATGTGCAATATAAGCCAATGCCTTATCAATTCTAGCTAATGTGCGCTTTTTCCCAACAGCATAAACCGTTGCATCAACAGACGGCGATTGCCCTATTCCTGTTACTGCAACACGAAGAGGCATACCGACTTTCCCCATACCAACGTCAAGTTCCGTCGCCGTTGCCTCGATCGCATGATGAATTTTCTCTACTTGCCAATCAAAATCCGCAATTGCTTCAATTTTGGCTTTAACCAGCTCTAAAGGCGCCTTCGCCACTGGTCGCAAATGCTTTTTAGCAGCATCGGCATCAAACTCATCAAAATCTTGATAACAATAAGCACAAGATTCAGCCATCTCTTTTAACGTTTTACAACGCTCACCAAATAGCTTAACGATAGCAATCAAATCAGGGCCTTGCGTTAAGTCATAACCTTGTTGATTCATATGCCAAACTAAATGCTGAGCAACATAATCCGCATCTAAATGATTAATATAATGATGATTTAACCAAAGCAATTTTTCTGTATTAAACGCGCTAGCTGACTTGCTAACTGCATCTAATGAAAAGTAGTCAACCATTTCCGGTACCGAGAAGATTTCTTGATCCCCATGCGACCAGCCAAGGCGAACTAAATAATTAAGCAACGCTTCTGGCAAATAGCCATCATCACGATATTGCATTACACTCACTGCGCCATGGCGTTTTGATAATTTTTGCCCATCATCGCCTAAAATCATCGAAACATGGCCATATTCAGGCAATGGCGCATTTAACGCTTTTAAGATATTAATCTGACGAGGTGTATTATTGATATGATCTTCACCACGAATAACATGCGTAATTTCCATATCCCAATCATCAACCACCACACAAAAATTATAAGTTGGTGAACCATCAGTACGACGAATAATCAAATCATCCAACTCTTTATTGGCAATCTCAATCGGGCCACGGATCAAATCATTAAAAATAACCGATCCATCAACAGGATTAGCAAAACGCACAACATGTGGCTCGCTATGATTATGTTCTTTTTGCACAGAATCACAGCGACAATGCCCATCGTAACGCGCTTTTTCGCCTTTTGCCATTTGTTCTTCGCGCAGCTTCTCAAGGCGCTCTTTCGAACAATAACAACGGTACGCTGTGCCTTTTGCTATCATCTCATCAATCACTTGATTGTAGCGATCAAAACGTTTAGTTTGATAGTAAGGACCTTCATCCCATGACAATTTTAACCAATTCATACCTTCCATAATCGCGTCAATCGCTTCTGGCGTTGAACGTTCAAGATCGGTATCTTCAATACGCAATACAAACGCGCCCTTTGCATGGCGAGTATAAAGCCAAGAATAAAGTGCTGTACGAGCACCACCTACGTGTAAATAACCTGTTGGACTAGGTGCAAATCGGGTTTTGATTTTCATGAAATAATCCTAATAACAATAAAAAAGCGAGCTAAAAAACCAAAGCCAACGCCCTTCCATTTATTCTGCAAGCATCAACACGTCGCTGTTGACACCGTTTCAATTTAGTTGCTGATTGTGCCAGCATCAACAATCAGAATAATTGTTGATACGCATTCAATTTGGTGGTTTATTTTAGCACGCTAGAAGGTTTGAGCAATAGGCGTTTGTTGTGTTGAGTTTGAGTGGGGATTTTGGCACGTCAAAAATAGCGCTCCTCACTTTTTTTGTTGATTTTAGGGCGTCAAAAACCCCTCTCCTCACATTTTTTTGATTGTGGGATGGGAGTTGCTTCTTGCGAAGCAACTTGGGGGATAAAGTCTAAGGAAGGGATGAGGCGCAAACAACGTAGATGTAGCCCCTCGGATCTTCGGGGAGGGCGTTACCGTCGCCCGCGTACACATGGAGCGGGACGTTACGCAAAACGTCAACGTCGCTCGTCCAGTAGCTCGCGTCGGAAAAGCCCACACCAATGTATCGGCTCATATAGCCCCACTCCGTGAAGAAACCTGCGCCAATGTAACGCATGTAATTGTTATTAGAAGAAGGTGGGGTGGCGCCTAAATTATACAGATTTGAATTGGTTAAATCCCTTACCCTTGGCATCTGGTAATTTATCGCTGAACACCATGAATTTTGAATAGCATAATTATTGATCCAACCACTCCTTTTGACGAACCACTGCTTCAACTTGAAACCGTATGTGATGACTTTATTACCACTACTCCTGTCTCTACCAACTATTTCAAATGACGATGATAAATTGGGAACAGCTATCGGAGATGGAGAATCAGTACTCATCTGCGATGATGTGGCGTAAGGACCAACTAGCTTTGCGCGCACGGTTGTTGCTGATGTTGCGCGAAGCTCGACGGTTATACCATCTGGATGAGGGGTAACATTAGGCCAAGATAATGTTCGTGCGTCTACGCCAACTATGTCTAAGTCAAAGTATAATCCATTAGCACCTGTAGTCGGGAAGTTTTTATCGTAATGGGCTGGGTCTGTGGACTGGGTGAGGAAGCCTTTGTTTGGATTCCATATGGTTGGCAGACCTGCATAATTACCTCTAGCGTAATACATATCTGGTTTAGCAAAACACACCGCTGGCGATGCTTTTGGCTTGAGGTAATAAGTCGCTGTTCCGCCGTCAAATGTGCTACTACGAGGAACGCCGTAACGGGTTCTTAATGTACCACCTGTACTTGCCAATGTGAGCGTGTAAGGCGATTTACATGTGGTAAGCGTTTCACCACGTGTGACGGGCTGGTTGTCTTTGTCGGTGATGGTTAATGTTAACTGGCCTGTAGCGGTAATGCCTCCACTACCCTGTCCATCTCCATCATCATCTCCCCAATAACCCAAACTGATGAGTGAATTCAATGAAACCGTATTGGAACCCAGTGGCACAAACATATCGATGTCGGAAAAGCGTACGTTGTCATTCACCATCTCGATTGGATTGGCTCGGCTAGATGGGTGCGATGAACGGGTGACGTGACCAATACCGGGAATGGTTATACCGAGCAGACCTTCGGTGTCAGTGACTTTGGTTACGCCACCATCAAAAGTCAAATACGGCGCGCTGCCGTTGATAACATTTGTTGTTCGAGTCGTTAAAGCTTCGCTGCTGAAGGCGGAGAACAACAATAACGCTGATGATAACGCCGGAATAAGTTGTCGGGATAAGTTCGACCTGTGGCGCGCTCTGGCGGAAAATGGTGATTTTAAAGTTCGGTGGAAAGGTGAAGTTCGGTGAAAAAATAATTTTTCGTGCGCGGAATTGGCTATCGTGAAATTATAGTTTGGGCAGGTTGGCTGTTGGCTGTTGGCTGTTGAAAATTATAATGCATAAGGCATTCCTTGTCAAGTTATTATATTGTTTTATTTCGATTTTTTATTGTTAGATCTGCGCTGTTTCGTGTCTATCCCGAAACAACGATTAAAGTATAAACACCCAAAAAGATCCTCACAACTTTTTTTTATTCCTGTTTTGTTAACTTTTGTAAAGATTCAAAACCTCTCTCATCCGTCAACACATTGCAACGTGCCAATTGGCATTTGCTTAGCCTTTAATAAAAAATAGTCTTTTTTGATTGTTTTCGTGGATTTTCGATGATTTTACCCCTTCAAAAACCCCTTTCCTCACCTTTTTTGGCAATTTGGCGATAACTGGGGCTGGCTTAACGTGTTATGTTTAAGCTTTGCACCTCGCTCAGAATGGCGAGGTTTTATGGCTTAACGGATAAGATTAATGCGCTTCGTCCCAATTATCACCAATACCAATATCCACTTTTAATGGCACGGATAACTGGTAACAATTTTCCATGATCGACTTAATTTGCGAGCAATATTCATCAACCCATTCTTGTTTGACTTCAAAGATTAATTCATCATGGACTTGCATGATCATTTTAATATGGTCTGCTGGCAGTGTTTTGATCCATTCACTGACTTTTATCATTGCCGTTTTAATAATATCCGCTGCGGTACCTTGCATTGGTGCGTTAATTGCTGCACGCTCCGCACCCTGTTTTTCTTTTACGCGAGACGAGGTGATTTTTGGTAAATATAGTCGTCTTCCAGACAAGGTCTCAACATAGCCTTGTTGCGCTACCTGTTGACGAATGTCTTCCATATATTGTTGAACGCCTGGATAACGTTCAAAATAACGTTTGATATAAAACTGCGCTTCTTTACGAGCGATATTAATCTGCTTAGCCAAGCCAAAAGCACTCATACCATAAATCAAACCAAAATTAACGGCTTTAGCTTGTCGTCTTTCTTCTGAGCTGACTTCTGATTCAGGTTTGCTTAATATTTCGCTGGCGGTGACTCGGTGAATATCTTTGTCCTGAGCGAAAGCGCTAAGTAAGCTTTTGTCTTGTGATAGATGCGCCATAATGCGTAGTTCAATTTGTGAATAATCCGCCGAAATAATTTTATAACCCTTTGGCGCAATAAAAGCTTGGCGAATTCGTCGCCCCTCTTCGTTACGAACGGGAATATTTTGTAAATTTGGATCGTTGGATGATAATCGTCCAGTTACTGTGCCAATTTGGTTATAATTAGTATGGATGCGATGATCAACCGGACTTATCATTAATGGCAATCTATCCGTATAGGTGTTCTTCAGTTTTGCCAAACCTCGATAAACCAAAATCATACGGGGAAGCACATATTGGTTAGCTAATTCACTTAATACCTCTTCGCTAGTTGAAGGCCCACCCTTTGGCGTCTTTTTTAAGACGGGTAAATGATGTTTATCAAATAAAATCGCTTGTATCTGTTTCGGCGAAGCTGGGTTAAATTTTTCACCAGCCAAGAATTGAAGTTCTTCCTCTAGGTCAACTAACTTTTTAGTTAGCTCATTAGAATAATCATTTAGTTGCTGGGCATCAACAAGTACGCCGGTTCTTTCCATTTCAGCAAGCACAATAGCAATCGGCATTTCAATATCAGTAAATAGTGCGGCCAATTTTTCATCTTTTTCTAGCTCTGGCCATAGCTTGTCGTGCAATTGCAACGTAATATCCGCATCTTCTGCTGCATATTGTGTGGTTTTTTCTATTTCAACGGCTTCAATAGGAAGTTGTTTTTTATCTAATTTAGTTAATTCATTAAAGGTGGTGGTTTTATAATTTAGGTAACGGCTTGCCATACTATCCATATCATGGCGTTCCGTGCTATTTAGCACATAAGATTCAAGCATGGTATCAAAAGTAATGCCTTGCACCTTAATGCCATAATTCGCTAATACACAATAATCATATTTGATGTTTTGAGCAATTTTTTTGATTTTTGGGTTTTCAAGTATTGGCTTTAATTTAGCAAGTACTTGATCTAAAGGTAACTGCTCAGGGACACCCAAGTATTGATGAGCAAGCGGAATATAAGCAGCTTGATTTGGTGCAATGCTTAATGATATCCCAACTAATTTAGCATGTATGTGATCAAGACTATCGGTTTCAGTATCAAACGCAAATTTATTGCTATTCGTTAATTTTGTGATCCATTTATCTAACTGTTCATGCGTTAATATACATTGATAATCTGTCTCTTTTGCCTCCAAGACTGCTTGTTCATCGGCCTCAAAAGCTAACAAATCATCATTAACATCAACTGCCGTGCCTTTTTGCTGTTTTAAGAAATTACCAGCTATTAACTCTTTTTGCCAACGATGAAAACCGTAATAATCAAATAGCTCAACCAATGCGTTAACATCAATATCGCTTGCTAATAACTGTTCGTTAGAAAAATCTAATTCAACATCGGTTTTAATGGTCGCCAATAAATAAGACAACTCGGCTTCTTTTTGGTTATTAAGGAGTTTTTGTTTTAACGATTTTGCGCCTCGAATTGATAACGTTTCAATATCATCCAAGTGTTCGTAAATATCTTTAACCCCATTAAATTCCGTTAATAAATTTTGTGCTGTTTTGGCACCAATACCAGGCACACCGGGAATATTATCAGACGTATCACCTCTTAAAGCTAAATAATCAATAATCTTTTCTGGTGGAACACCAAATTTATCTATGACACCTTGTGGATCAAGTGTCGTATTATTCATAGTATTAATTAGCGTGATTTTATCGCTCACTAGCTGCGCCATATCTTTATCACTCGTGCTAATTAATACATCTAAATTCTCTTTTTCTGCTTGTCTTGCTAAGGTGCCAATAACATCATCAGCCTCCACACCATCAATACAAAGCAACGGTAAACCCATCGCTTTTAAAATAATGTGAATAGGATCAATTTGTGGGCGAAGGTTTTCTGGCATCTCTGCACGAGTGGCTTTATATTCACTATAAATTTCGTTGCGAAAAGATCCGCCACTGGCATCAAAAACCACGGCAATATGCGTAGGATTATATTGATTCATTAAACTACGAATCATATTAATCACACCAAAAATAGCGCCCGTTGGCTCTCCTTTTGCATTAGTCAATGGAGGGCACGCGAAAAAAGCACGGTAAAGATAAGAAGATCCATCGATTAAAATAATTGGTGTGTTATTCGACATTGTGGTTACCTAAAAGTTATTCAACATAATTGGCTAACAGTATAACCTAATTGACCATAATATTCTTGGCAAAGACTGTAATATAATATTAAGGATTTTCAGGTAAATATATGTTTCAAGATAGAATCATTGGTAAACAACTGTATATTGCATAACAAGTGTTATATAATACAATACTTATTTTTGCTTGGGTATGTGATCAATGACAGAATTAAGCCTTGCTGCACAAAAAGTCAAATCAGCGCTTGCTGCTAAAAACCTAGAAACCCCATCATGCCGTTTACCAATGGACAGTAGCGAACGAAAAGCCAAAATCGAAGCCCACTTCAGAGAGATCATGAAACTCATGGAACTCGATTTAAGTGATGATAGCCTTGCCGAAACACCACATCGTGTCGCCAAGATGTATGTTGACGAAATCTTTTCAGGACTTAACTATCATAACTTCCCCAAAATCACCTTAATCGAAAACAAAATGCAGGTTGATGAAATGATTACCGTTCGAGACATTACCTTAACCAGTGTATGCGAACATCATTTTGTAACGATAGATGGGAAAGCAACCGTTTCTTATATTCCAAAAGATAAAGTGATCGGCCTATCAAAAATTAATCGAATTGTTGAGTTTTTTTCTCAGCGCCCACAAGTACAAGAACGCCTTACGCAACAAATTTTGGTTGCACTGCAAACACTATTAGGAACAATTAATGTTGCCGTTTCGATCGATGCAACACACTATTGTGTGAAAGCACGCGGTATTAAAGATTCAAATAGTTTAACCACCACTACCGCATTAGGTGGCGGATTTAAAACGAATCCAAGTACTCGACAAGAATTTTTAAGGACGTTAAAGCATTATTAATAACATAATTAACAATATACACAAATAGAGATATAAAAAGGCTTAATATTACATTAATTGTTCTTCAATTAACGATATATTCATAACACCTAAATAAAAACCCCAATTGATATTATGTGCATCTTTAAGAAAGATTGGTATAATTCATAGCTATTTAGATTAAAACGTTACAAGTAAATAACACGTCTTCATGAAGATAATCCGCGGTATTGATAATTTAAACAATCAATTTACTCAGTGTGTACTAACATTGGGGAATTTTGATGGCGTACATTTAGGACATCAACAACTCATTAATCATCTGATTAAACAAGGTAAAAAATTAAATTTACCCACGGTGGTTATGCTGTTCGAACCGCAACCTTTAGAGTTTTTTTGCAAGCAAAAAGCACCGGCTAGATTAACTTCATTTAAAGAAAAAATGACGCTAATTGAAAAACTTGGTATCGACTATATTATTGCTATTCCATTTACCCAAACCTTTGCCAACATGTCGGCCCAAGATTTTATTCAAGATTGGCTGATCAACCAATTAAAAGCAAAGTATATTGTTATTGGCGATGATTTCCGGTTTGGCCGTGAGCGTAAGGGTGATATTAACCTGTTGCAACAATATACCGATAATTATCACCTTACCGTTGAAAGTATGCCAACATTTGTTTGGAATAACCTAAGAATCAGCAGTACAGCTGTTCGGGAAGCATTATTGAATAGTGATTTCAAATTAGCCCATTGCCTTTTAGGGCGTGACTACACCATTCAAGGGCGAGTTGTTCATGGTAATGCGCTAGCAAGGCAATTGGGGTTTCCTACCGCTAATATTCATCTGAATCGTAAAAAACCTGCTTTACAAGGTGTCTATTTGGTTAAAGTCAAAAATTGTTGTAGTAATCAATACTATCATGGCATTGCGAATATCGGTATAAGACCAACCATCCAAGGCAAAAAAGCTATTTTAGAAGTGAATCTATTTGACTTTTCAGGTGATATTTATGGACAATATTTAGACATTACCTTTATTCATAAATTACGCGACGAGAAAAAATTTGCTTCGCTAGCCGATTTAAAACAACAAATTTCACAAGATATTTGCACTGCGAAAGAGATCAGTGCAAAATTAACCAATTAAAAAGTAGTATCAACAAAATTAACTGGAATAAATTAGCATGACAGACTATAAAAACACATTGAATTTACCGGAAACCGGATTCCCTATGCGAGGTGATCTTGCTAAACGTGAACCGGCGATGTTGCAAAATTGGTACGATAAAGAACTTTATCGTAAAATCCGTCAAGAGAAAAAAGGCAAAAAAACCTTTATCCTGCATGATGGCCCACCTTATGCAAACGGGAAACTTCATATTGGTCATGCTGTTAATAAAATTATTAAAGACATCATCATCAAATCAAAAGGGTTAAGCGGTTATGACTCCCCGTATATTCCAGGATGGGATTGTCATGGTTTGCCAATTGAACAAAAAGTTGAAGAACAAGTTGGTAAACCAGGCGTAAAAGTCACGCCTGCTGAGTTTCGCCAAATTTGTCGCGATTATGCTGCCTCACAAGTTGAACTACAAAAAGCTGATTTTATTCGTATGGGTGTGCTTGGCGATTGGCAAAACCCTTATCGCACCATGGATTTTGATACCGAAGCAAATATTATTCGTGCTTTAGGTAAAGTGATTGAAAATGGGCATTTGGTCAAAGGTGCTAAACCTGTTTACTGGTGTACTGATTGTATGTCTGCTTTAGCTGAAGCCGAAGTAGAATATTATGATAAATCATCACCAGCCATTGATGTCAAATTTAAAGCAACCGACAATCAAGCGGTAGCCAGTAAATTTGGTATCAATACCGATTTAACAATTTATGCAGTAATTTGGACTACCACACCGTGGACTTTACCGGCAAGCCGAGGCATTGCTTTAAATGCTGATTTTGAATATCAGCTTGTTCAAATCAATGATAAAGAATGTGTAATTTTAGCGGCTGATTTAGTCGAATCAGTAATGAAGCGCGCTAACATTAGTGAATGGAAAGTGTTAGGTAGTTGCCAAGGTGATGCGCTTGAGCTATTACGCTTTAAACACCCATTCCTTGATTTTGACGAACCAATTGTACTTGGCGAGCACGTTAGTATTGATGCAGGTACTGGTGCAGTGCACACAGCCCCTGGCCATGGTACCGAAGACTTTATGGTCGGCCAAAAATATGGCCTTGAAGTTGCCAATCCAGTAGGTGGCAATGGCTGCTACTTACCGGGAACAGGAGCCGGTTTAGACGGATTATTTATCTTTAAAGCCAACAAAGTTGTTGTTGAGATATTAAAAGAACACCATGCATTATTCCACTTTGAAAATATCGAACATAGTTACCCTTGTTGTTGGCGCCATAAAACGCCTGTCATTTTTCGTGCTACACCACAATGGTTTATCAGCATGGAAAAACAAGGTTTACGCGCTCAATCACTAAAAGAAATCAAACAAGTTCGTTGGATCCCAGACTGGGGACAAGCTCGTATTGAAACCATGGTAGCAAACCGTCCTGATTGGTGTATTTCACGTCAACGAACATGGGGTGTACCAATGACGCTCTTTGTTCATAAAGAAACAGAAGAGTTACACCCCGATACACTACAATTAGTCGAAAAAGTGGCTAAATTAGTAGAAAAAAACGGTATTCAAGCATGGTGGGACGCTGACATTAAAGACTTACTAGGCCCGGATGCGGACGATTACCGTAAAGTCCCTGACACATTAGATGTATGGTTTGATTCTGGATCAACATTCTACTCAGTAGTAGGGGTTCGCCCTGAATTTGCTGGGCACGCAGCCGACATGTACTTAGAAGGTTCTGATCAACATCGTGGTTGGTTTATGTCCTCATTAATGTTATCAACAGCAATTGATAATAAAGCACCGTACAAACAAGTTTTAACCCATGGTTTTGTGGTGGATGGACAAGGTCGTAAGATGTCCAAATCACTAGGTAATATCGTTACCCCACAAGAAGTGATGAATAAATTGGGTGCCGATATTTTACGTTTATGGATTGCATCGACAGACTACTCAGGTGAAATGAGCTATTCAGATGAGATCATTAAACGCGCTGCGGATAGCTATCGTCGAATCCGTAATACTGCACGTTTTCTACTGGCTAACCTAAATGGCTTCGATCCAGCTAAAGACATGGTTAAACCAGAAGATATGGTCGTTCTTGATCGCTGGGCTGTTAGCATGGCAAAAGAAGCCCAAGAACAAATCATCCAAGCTTATGAAAACTACGATTTCCACAAAGTCGTACAGCGCATTATGCAATTTTGCTCAATTGAAATGGGATCATTCTATTTAGATATCATCAAAGATCGCCAATATACCGCGAAAAGCGATAGTATTGCACGCCATAGCTGCCAAACCGCGTTATACCATATCGCCCAAGCGATGGTTCGCTGGATCGCACCGATTTTATCATTTACTGCCGATGAAATTTGGCAATATCTACCAACCACAGAAAAATCAGAATTTGTGTTTGAAGATGAATGGTATACCGCTTTATTCACTTTATCAGACAGCGAAACATTAAACAGCGCTTACTGGGCACAAATTTTAGCGATCCGCAGTGAAGTAAATAAAGTGTTAGAACAAGGTCGCCATGATAAAGTAATTGGTGGATCGCTTGAAGCCGCAGTGACACTTTATGCTAATAGCGAAATTGCTACCGCACTGGCTAAACTAGAAAACGAGTTGCGCTTTGTTTTATTGACCTCACAAGCGAATGTCAAACCGCTAGAAGACGCACCACAACAAGCGTTACAAAGCGATATACAAGGTCTTAAAATTGAGCTTGCTAAAGCACAAGGCGACAAATGTCCTCGTTGCTGGCATTACACAATTGATAACAACCCAACCACGCATTTATGTAAACGCTGTGAAGAAAATATTCATGGCAATGGTGAAGTTAGACATTTTGCCTAATCATAAATGACAAAAAGATAAAAAGGGCTATAAAAATAATCTTATAGCAATTCAGCACACTTGCCGCCGACGATTGTCGGCGACATGATAATCATGAGCTTAAACGATATGAAAAAAGATACCGGGCTTTACTGGTTATTATTTGCGGTAATCGTGTTTATTATAGATATCGCAAGTAAGTTTTGGATCTTAAATAACTTTGCCTTATACGAATCAGTTAATCTTTTACCCTTCTTCTCGATCACCTATGTTCGTAACATTGGCGCCGCTTTCAGCATTTTTCAAGGTCAACGCTGGATGCTTGCAGCAGTTGCATTTATTGTCAGTATGATCATTGCATATATGCTATATCGCAATAATCATAAGCAAAAACAAGAAAACTTTTCATTATCCTTAATTTTAGGTGGTGCCTTAGGAAACTTATTTGATCGACTTTACCATGGCTTTGTTGTCGATTTTCTAGATGTCAATTTTGGTAATTGGCACTACCCAACATTCAACATTGCTGATTGCGCAATTTGTTTAGGCATAGGATTATTCATCCTAAGCAATTATATAAAATCCAAAAAGACCGACTAACATGCAGATCATCTTAGCGAATCCTCGCGGATTTTGCGCCGGCGTTGATAGAGCTATCACGATAGTAGAAAGAGCACTTGAACTATTTGGTGCACCCGTTTATGTTCGCCACGAAGTGGTTCACAACCGTTACGTGGTTAACCGCCTAAAAGAACTTGGCGCCATATTTATAGAAAACATAAATGATGTCCCAGACGACAGTATTCTTATTTTCTCGGCACATGGTGTATCCAAAGCAATTCGAGATGAAGCAAAACGTCGTCAACTACGCATATTCGACGCCACCTGCCCCCTAGTCACCAAAGTTCATATGGAAGTCGCAAGAGCAAGCTACCGAGGTGAAGAAGTCATTCTCATTGGACATGCAGGCCACATTGAAGTTGATGGCACAATGGGGCAATATAGTAACCCAGAAGGTGGCATCTATTTAGTCGAATCAATTAGCGATGTACAAAGTTTACAAGTCAAAAACGACAACCACCTCTGTTTTACGACACAAACAACGTTATCTGTTGATGATACTGCCGAAATTATTGCTGCATTAAAAAAACGTTTCCCTAATATCCGCAGTCCGCGTAAAAACGACATCTGTTACGCCACAACAAACCGACAACAAGCGGTTAAACAATTATCATCACGGGCGGACATCGTTTTAGTCGTCGGTTCCAAAAACTCATCAAATTCGAACCGTTTGGCTGAGCTTGCAAGACGAAACAGCAAAAATGCCTACTTAATTGATTACGCATCTGACATCAATCTTGAATGGCTAGCAAATGCCAAAACGATTGGCGTAACAGCAGGGGCATCAGCACCAGACATTCTCGTTCAACAAGTTATCGAGCATCTAAAGCGCCTAGGCTGCACATCAATGATTGAAACTGAAGGTATTTCAGAAAATATTACTTTCGAAATTCCCAAAGAACTGCGTATAAACGTAAAAAACACAAACTAAGAAGAGTGGGTGAGTTGTTTAAATTTTTCCAACAACTGCGCTTGTGTTTCAACGTGATCAGGATCAGCAATAATGGCATTTTGAATGGGGCAAACGCGTTGACAGGTTGAATGATCATAATAACCGACACATTCCGTACATTTATTTGCATCAATCTCATAAGTATCAAACCCCATTGAAATGGCCTCATTTGGACACTCGGGTTCGCACATATCACAATTAATACACTTATCGGTTATTTTTAACGCCATAACAATTATACTTTAACAAATAAAAAAATTGGCGCCATTATAACGCAATACCCAATAAATCCTAATATAGATCTACGTTACTATTGAACGTTGATAAAATTTTTGCAAAAAAAGGTGAGGAAAGGGGTTTTTGAAGGCCCAAAATAGCCGCTAAAACCAAAAATATCCGGCCCACCACAACCAAAACAGCTACCAAGCAAATCACAGTAGCATTCTCAAAAAGTTGAGGTGTTTTTGCACTTAACATTAATTTTGCATAATTGAAATAATTTTCATAAAAATTACAATTTATTATCTTTATTTAGCATTGAAAATAACATTAATACGCTACAATGCACAAAAAAATAACAAATAAAAAAAGGATGAAAAGATTGTCAAAGTTTTTTAGACTCAAATATATCATTATTGCCGTTGTTGCTTTATTTTTACTTTATATTGCAAAAGTCATTTTTTCCCCCGCGAAGCAAGCTGTTAATTACATTACATCTCCAGTCACAAAAATGAACATTGAAAAAACAGTTCTTGCAGATGGAACAATAAGTGCCTTTAAACAAGTCAGCGTTGGGGCGCAGGTTTCTGGGCAAATAAAAAAATTATATGTTGAGCTTGGCGATGAAGTGAAACAAGGTGATATGATTGCAGAGATTGATGACCTTAAACAGAGCAATGATCTCAAACAATCCGAAGCATCGCTCAATAGTTTAGAAGCCCAGCGCGAAGCGAAAAAAGCAAGATTAGTAAACTACCAACTTACTTATGATCGACAATTAAAGCTCATCAATAAAGGCGTTGGAATTCAATCCGATTTGGATGCAGCAAAAGCCGAGCTTAAGGCTATCAAAGCCGACATTACCTCACTTAATGCCGATATTGTCAAAGCACAAGTAGCCGTAGACACAGCCAAAGTAAACCTAGGATATACCAAAATTCGCTCACCGATTGATGGTGTAATTGTTGCGATTCCTGTTAATCAAGGGCAAACCGTTAACTCGGTGCAAAGCGCGCCGACGATCGTTAAAGTTGCACAGCTTGATAAGATGACGGTCGAAGCCCAAATTTCGGAAGCCGACGTTGTGAATGTTAAGAAAGGGATGCCGGTTTATTTCACAATTTTGGGCCAACCCAACCGACGTTTTGACGGTTTAACATTACGAGCCGTTGAGCCAGCTCCTGATTCAATTAACACCGAATCAAACTCATTAAGCTCATCGTCAACCACAAAAAGTGCAATTTATTACAATGGATTATTTGATGTAGATAATCCTGATAATACTTTAAGGATCTCCATGACAGCACAAGTTTACATTGTGTTGGCTGAAGCAAAAGATGTACTAACGATCCCCTCACAAGCCATTCAAAAGAACATTGACAATGATAAAGCCATTGTTTATGTAATTGATAAACAAAATGATATTGAAGAACGTGAAGTCAGTTTAGGTATTAATAATAATATCAATGTAGAGATCAAATCTGGTCTTAAAGAAGGAGAGGTTGTCGTTGTGAGTAGCGCAACAGGCACCACATTTAGTCCAAATAGCAAAGGACCAAGGATAAGATTCTAAGATGACCAACAATAATACTCCCTTAATAAAACTTGAAAATATTATTCGCGAATTTCCAGCCGGAGAGTCAACAATACAAGTTCTAAAAGGCATCAATCTAACCATAAATGCAGGAGAAATGGTAGCGATTATTGGTGCATCTGGCTCGGGAAAATCGACATTAATGAATATTCTTGGTTGCCTAGACAAACCAACTAAAGGCGCTTATTCAATTAGCGGACGAACCACCGGCCAATTATCACCAGACGAATTAGCTGAGCTACGTCGCGAACATTTTGGGTTTATCTTCCAACGTTACCACTTATTAAATGCACTAACTGCACAAGGCAACGTCGAAATACCGGCAATTTACGCTGGTGTTACCAACGAACAACGAAAGCGCCGAGCTGCTGATATCTTATCGCGTTTAGGGCTTGCGGATAAAATCAATAATAAACCCAATCAATTATCGGGTGGGCAGCAACAACGAGTCAGTATTGGGCGCGCATTAATTAATGGCGGGCAAATTATCCTCGCCGACGAACCAACTGGTGCACTCGACCGTCAAAGTGGCTTAGAAGTCATGTCCATATTACGAGAGCTGCACCAACAAGGCCATACTGTTATTATTGTCACTCATGATCCCAACATTGCACAAAGTGCTGAACGGATTATTGAGATTAGTGATGGGCATATTGTCTCTGATACAACCAATCCCAATTATGCACCTAAGCACATTGATAATCGACAAGTTAAACGGATCGAAATCACCAAAACGCAAGATAACTTTTCCGCTAAATATTACCGATTTCGTGATGCGTTTAAAATGGCAATATTATCCATGTCATCCCAACGGTTACGCACTTTCTTAACGATGCTGGGCATTATCATCGGCATTGCCTCGGTTGTATCTATGGTCGCGTTAGGGCAAGGAACTAAACAGAAGATACTCGACAATATGAATTCATTAGGTACCAGCACCTTAGAAATTCATGCCGGATCTGGCTTTGGTGATCGTAACGCAGATAAAATCACAACATTACGTTCTTCCGATGCTGATTTCCTAGCGCAACAAAGCTTTGTACATAGCACAACACCTAACCTTGCCACGAGCGTTTATTTTCGAATTAACAACTTAGTCGTGACCGGAACCGTAAATGGTGTTAGCGATCAATATTTTGCGGTTCAAGGATATACCATTTCGCAAGGAAAATTTTTCGATAAAACCAGTGTTATGACGTCGGCACAAGAAGCCGTCATCGACAATAACACCGTAAAAAGATTGTTCAGCAATCAAAATCCAATAGGAAAAATCCTCATGGTCGGCCAATTGCCAGTTAGAATTATCGGGGTTGCAACGAAACAACAGCAAAGATTTGGTAATAATGAAAACCTGAATATCTGGCTACCTTACACCACCGTGATCAATCGAATGGTTGGCCAAACCTCACTTAAAAGTATTACCGTTCGAATAAATGACAATATTGATCTAGACGTTGCTGAACAAGCGATAAATACAATTATGCTACAACGTCATGGCAATAAAGACTTTTTTATCATAAATTCAAATAGCATAAGAGAAACGGTGAATTCATCAACGTTGATTTTTACTTTACTGATCTCATCTATTGCTTTGATTTCGTTGGTTGTTGGTGGTATTGGAATAATGAACATTATGCTAGTATCGGTGACAGAAAGGACTCGAGAAATTGGTGTCCGCATGGCGGTGGGTGCGCGTTCGAGCGATATATTGCAACAATTTTTGATTGAAGCTGTGTTGGTTTGTTTGATTGGTGGGACAATCGGTATTTTGCTTTCATTTGTCGTTGGATTTGTTTTTAATTCGCTTGTGACAATTTTTGCTATGCGCTTTTCTGTACTGTCAATTGTAATGGCATTTGGCTTTTCAAGCATAATCGGAATTATCTTTGGCTATTTCCCTGCAAGGCGAGCAGCCAAGCTTGATCCAATTCACGCATTAGAAAGGGAATAAAACCGCCGCTAAAATAAAATCCCTTTGCTGCAACAAGCAACAAAGGGATTTTAAATCGCAATAAGTGATCAAAACATCAGCGTAGTATGTTATTCACTATCCTTTACTTTTAGTTTTTTTCATCACTTTTAATCGGAACATTCGGATCCAAATCAACCAAATAAGCAGCAACTCGCGCATAATCTTTGACATAATCAGGAACAGTACGTGTATTTAAACCACTTGAATTAATAAAAAACTTTCTATTAACAATAACTTTAGGAATTGATTCTGGTCTTAAATATTTAATTGCCTCAGCTTGCTGAACCATAAATGCTTTAGCTAAAAAACCATCTTTTGTCTTATCAAACTGTTCAGCATCCACACCTAAATCAGCAAAAACTGCTTTAATATCGTCCGCCGTCTTTACTTTACCATCAACTTGCACGGCTTTATAAAGCGCATCAGATGCTTTATCCTCAATACCTAAAACATTAGCCACTGCCCATGCTTCAGACAATTCTTTTGCTAAAGGACCAAAATTTTCTAAATGATAACGTTTTAATTTTGCATCAGGTGGTAACGCCTTAGCAATCGCATCCGGGGTACGATATTCATTTTCAAATCTAAAACAGCTAGGGCAATTGAACGAGAAAAACTCAACAACCTCTTTATCCGGAGACGGCTGGAATGGCAAAACACCAAATTGTTGACCTATTTTAATTGGTGCAAATTGTGAAGCTGCACTTGTTGTCGTTGGTTGAGCATCATTTTTAGTATTTGCTGGTGCATCTTCTGCAAAACAAGTCATAGAGGTAACTAATACGCCAATAGCAATAAGTGTTTTTTTCATTTAATACATTCTCCTTATTCTTTAATAATTCCACGAGCTTTTAACAGTGCGGTTTTAAAATCATCCTCATAATCTTTCTTTAACCCGGGTATTGCTTCATTTTTATCTGAATGGCGCATTTTTAAATGATAAATCAAAACCTCATCACTAAGATCTTTCAAATCACCCTCAAACCCCGCTTCTTTACCTAACTTATCTAAAAGCTGCAATAAATTAAGATCAGAATCGCCTTCCCAAGCTGGTTGTAACAACTCCATTAACTCATCAATGCGATGACATTTCATAATAACGACCCTTTTTAAATACTCAACCTCGTTGAGAATGATGATATAACCCCTTATGTGATCTTTACATAGGTAGGCACTACCTATCAAAAAGCTTCTAGTATATACTCGACTTTAAACCTAACGCATTAATTGATAAAGATTCATAAACGGATAATTAACGTTATATTTTATGATTAAAAATAACTTTGCTATATAGTAATGTTATTTTGTTTTTTAGCAACGTAAAAGAGAAATAATTTATGGGAAAACCGCCAATTACTGGCATTGTCCTAGCTGGTGGCCAAGGTAAACGCATGCATGGCAACGACAAAGGCCTAATGAAACTGGCAGGCAAACCGCTTTTTCAACATGTTATTGATCGCATAAAAAACCAAGTCGATTTTATCACAATTAATTGCAACCGCCATATTAAGCAATACAGCGCACTGGGCTACCCCGTTTTTTGTGATGAATTTACAGGATACTTAGGCCCACTGGCAGGGATCTATACCGGCTTAGAACAAAGCACAACAGCTTGGAACTTATTTGTTAGCTGCGACACGCCTTTTTTGCCCGATGATTTACTAACTCGCTTAGTAAAATTCACAACCACTCACCATGCAATTTATCCATTTGATGGCAAAAATAATCACCCCACCATTTTACTCATCAACAAATCCACTGCCCCACAACTCAAAAAATATCTACAAAACGGCGATCGAAAACTAATGTTATTTTTAACGCAAGTTAATGCTATCGCCGTTGACTTTAGCGAAGTGCCTTTAAGTTTTACCAATATTAATACACTTGATGTACTTGAAAGCTTGAATGTTACAATCAAAGCCAAGAATAAAAAAATATGAGGTTTTAAAGCTTCAAAAACCCCTTTCCTCAACTTTTTTTATTGCTTTGGGAGATGCAAATTTTTCTTAAAATTTGTTCCGCGGCGCTAAGATAATGTGGTCACGATGTAACCACATTGTTGGCGTTGACCTACTTGAATCGCCTTGCTAACTATTCTATAAATTCTACTTTTTAAGTAGCTGTTTTAGCTGTTTAGCAAAGTTTTCAATTTCAATTTCTTGGGTTGACCATGAGGTACAAAAGCGTAAGCAGGTGTGGTCGAGATCGCTTTGTCCTAGGTTGTCTACCGCATAAAGCGCAGTGATTTTTTGGGCTAGATGGTTAGGTAGGTTAACAAATATTTGGTTTGTTTGAGGTTTAGCAGCAAAGGTAAATCCTTCATTTTTAAATAAGGCTATTAGTTTTTCGGCCATTAGGTTGCTGTGTTTTCCTAATGAAAGGTAAAGGTTGTTTTGCATGAAGGCTTTAAATTGTATCGCGATAATCCAACTTTTAGCTAATATTGCCCCTTTTTGCTTCATATTAAAGCGGAAGTCGTGGTTAATAGTATGATTGTTAAAGACCAATGCTTCACCCGCAAATGCGCCGATTTTGGTTCCGCCGATATAAAATACATCGGTATATTTTGCTAAGTCAGGGAAGGTGATGTCGTTATCTTTAGCGCCCAATGCCATTGCGAGGCGCGCGCCATCTAAATAGAGGTAAAGGTGGTTTTTTTGACAAAATTGGTACAGTTCTTTTAATTCTTGCCTGCTGTATAGGGTGCCTAATTCAGTTGTATTAGAAATATATACTAGCTTTGGTTGCACCATATGTTCGTCACAATGGTATTCTAAAACAGGCTGAATGCATTCTGGGGTAAGTTTGCCATCTTCGGTTTGCACAGTGACGACTTTGTGCCCTGTCGCTTCAATCGCACCGGTTTCATGTACGTTGATATGCCCAGTTTCGGCTGCAATTACGGCCTGATAGGGTTTTAAAATATGTGATATTGTTGTCAAGTTGGTTATGGTTCCGCCGGCCATGAAATGTACGTCGGCATTGGGTGATTGTAGGGTTTGTTTGATGTGGTTAATTGCGTCATTACAACATTCATCTAAGCCGTAACCATTTAATTTTTTGTTATTGATGTCGATAAATTCTTTTAATAAATTGGGGTGCACAGTTTGATTATAGTCATTTAAAAAGTCGTACATACCATTACCTTTTATCTTGTTTAAAATGATGTAATATTTACTTTAATATAACATAGTAATATTAGTATATCGTATCTTACTTAACCATTTTTGCTAATTTGTTTTTTAATAAGCTGTTTTTTTTAATCAAAATTCTTGAGTCTGATATGAAATTGATATGAAGAAAAATACTCAGCATTCCCAAGAAGATCGTGAGCAGTTTAATGCTTGTTAACAGCGATACTGCAAAGCCAAGAAAATGGCATCCCCCACTAATCCTGATGATAAGATACTCAAAAAGCCAAATAAATTTGCCAGCTAGTGATAAATTTAGGTAGTAATGGCTATTTAAAATAACTCAATTGATTTTTTTATCTAAAAATTGGTTAAGGTATTTTGGTACGACTTGGCTGGCAGGTCCGTAAATCTTTGTTTGGAATAGGTTTTCGCCTAAACTTGGTTCTAAATTAAGCTCTACCGTTTTTACGCCAAATTGGTTAGCCATTTGCACAAAACCAGCAGCAGGATAAACGTTTCCTGATGTGCCGATTGAGATGAAATAATCAGCATTTGAGAGCGCGTTGTAGATTTCATCCATCTGTAATGGCATTTCGCCGAACCAGACAATGTGTGGGCGAATTGATGTGTTTTCTTCAAAATTGATATCGTTATCACAATCAATAATTTGACCAGTTTCTTCGTTACGGACTTTTAATAATTCACCATGCATGTGAATAATGTTTTTAGAACCAGCCTGTTCATGCAAGTTATCCACATTTTGAGTGATAATTAGCACGTTATCTGTGCCTAGTTTTTGTTCCAATTGCGCTAAGGAAAAATGTGCTGCATTGGGTTTTACCGCAGGATTTTTTAACTTTTTGCGTAGCATATTATAAAAGCCATGCACGGCAATGGGATCTCGTAAATAACCTTGGTAGGTTGCGACGTCGTTCACGTCATGCCCCTCCCACAATCCATTTTGTGCTCGAAATGTTGATAACCCAGATTCAGCCGAAATTCCTGCGCCTGTTAAGATCACTATTTTTGGTGTTTTCGACATTGCTATTTGCCTTTTTAATCATTGGTTAAATAATCTATTATAAAATAATCAGTTATTAGCTATATGCTGCTGTAAATATCGGTAAGACTGGTTTGATTAACGTTTGAATTCCATGGTGAATACTTACTATTTTAAGCCTTATGCCATTTCTTGATTTACGATCAGTTATACCACGAATACCTTATTAATCAAGGTTACTTGTATTATTTATCAATATTTATGATTGTTTAATCGATAATAGCCAGCCAGTTTATCTATATGATGGGAAGTTTTGTTTATCGACAAACCGACTGTGATATCAATATGTAATGTTTTATAAGTAAAACTATCGTTAGAAGATAGTTGGAGTAATTTATAAACCAACTTAAGTGTTATAAAATCACTTAGCAACTAGATTAAGCAAATTTATAACACGATTTGTTTATTATGAATTTATCGTTAAAACCAAACTTCGGTTTGTACACCAAAACTCAATTGGTGATCTTTTCCATTAAATTCAAATTTACTAATATCATTGTTTAATGATTCTATGTAAGAAAGGTAAAAACGAATATCTGGTCGTGAAGATAAAATACTTTTACCAACCTTAAATGAGTGATAAAGCGTCGTTTTGTACCCTTCTTCAACGAACGTTTTACTATTGGATTTATTTTTTTGCTTAAAGTAGCCTAGTTCAATACCACTTTGATTGTATTTATCCCATATGTAAGCTGGTCTTACCGCTGACTTAAAGCTTTTAAAATCAACGTGTGATTTATTAAGGTCATAGGAATAAACATCATTACCTGTAGTTAATGCTAGTGCATGAGCCACGATGACATTGTCGCTTAAATAAGCTTCCCCCTCAGAGACTAGGCGATAAGCTTTACCGCTATGAGTACCTATATAATCATTGTCTGAATTGCTGGCAAATTCTGGATTATTAGTATTAATATTAGCGAACTGTGCAGCAACAGAATTAGTCGCAGTTTGTAATGTTACCTGGTTAAATCCACCAAAAAAGTCATTTTGACGTAAAACAAAGCTACCAAGCCAAGCATTTTTTACCGATATGCTATCTTGCAATTTAGATTTGTTTGGTGCTGAATAGCGAGCATTTATTCCAAGCGTTGCATTCTTCCATAATGGGATATCTCGATAGCGAACATCTATTTCATTTAAATCAACATCTTCTTTTTTTACATCATTTTCTTGTTTTTTCAAATTTACATCAGCTCTAACTAAAGCTACATCAAGTTTACCAACACCTATTTTAAGATTTTCGATACCAATTCCACCACCAGCTGGTGTTTTTTGCGTTTTCCAATCCAACATTTGGATTTCATTGTAAGGTAAAACGTGTTTACCAACCCATAATTTTGCTTCAGGAAAATATGGTACAAATCCTTTCGTTTCTAGATAAATATCTGAAAATTGCATAATATTGTCGTCTTGAGTATTAAATTGACCTACCGCTTTATTGGTGGCAACATTTCCATCAATCATAACAACTGCGTCAACTCGCCTTCCATCTTCATCGAATACCTTTTGTTTAAAGATAAGATCATACCAACCACCATATTCATTACCAAATCGACCCAAAGCACCTTCAGCATAATTTTTAGGTTTGCCATTTTTTGAAGTTGACCAACCACCACGAAAATAACCATTAAAAGAAAAACCTATTTCGTCTTTAATGAAATCCTTAAATTCAGTTAACGTAAATGATGTTTTGACAGGATTACTATCACTTGATGTAGCATTATTATTGCTTGTTGATGAATTGACTAACACTATTTGATTATCAACATTTGATTTTGCAGGAAAACTAGCCGATACCGTTTGGTTTGCCACTTTCGATGTTTGGCTATTTTTAAGTATTTTTTGTCGATTATTTATAGGGATTTTTTGTTTTTTCTGATTATCATTTAATTGTGCAAGCTTTTTATTAGACTCGACAACTTGCTTTTTTAAATCGTTAGATTCTTGGCTCAGCGTTAATAATTTTTGTTCTAATAATGCAATTCTTGCTTCTAACTCTTCTTGCGTCGCTGCAAAAACATTGGATGAACAACATAAGCAAAGCATCGTCATTAAAGCGATTTTCCGTGGTTGTATACTACTTAGTTCTTTATTTAAATATTTCATTTTTTCCTACCCTTTGTTTTGAATTTGAAATAAAAAAACCTAAAACGTAATAATTGCTACGCTTTAGGTTTTGCTCACTATATAAACCAGTAACAATCCAACTTTGTCTAATAAATAACCTCAATATAACTAATAAAATCAAATATTCAAAAGCTAAATGTGAATATTGTGATTAATATCACATTAAAAATCACATAGTTATGAATAACACATAATTATGAGCACCTTCTACCATTGTTTGTTCTTAGCATTTAGATTAAAAATAACTGGCTTGTTTAGCGCGGTATTGGCTATTTTTAGATATTAATGAGATGTGTTTTCTTTATAAAGGATGGCTAGTATTTCTACTAATTATATTCAATTAAAAAAACGCAATTTTTAGCGTTTTTTGCAGGTTGGCAATCGAGATAGTTACAGGTTGACTCAAGTGTTACCAGCCTAAATCCTTTTACTTTATCTTGTTTAAATAAAGATAAATTTTGTTCAGTAATACCGATGGCAGCAGCTAAGCCTTTAGATTTAACTTTCCGTTTAGCCAGTATTACACCTAAATTTATGATAATTGGTACATTGTTCTCCTTATTACATAGCCGACTTATGTTCTTCAGCGATTTGACAAACTTTTTTGAGTACAAGACCAATTATCATGATGCTTAACGAAGGAAATAATAGTAGTAAATCTTTGCCGTTGAATGATAGCATGAAGTAACGTTCTGATGGGGGATAGTTAAGTGATGCAATAAATGATATTAGTGGTTCTGCAAGTAATTGCATCATTACCCAAGCAACTAATGCTTTACCGAACTTGCAACAATACGTTGCTGAACGGACTGAAAAATATTCTGATTTGCTATAACTCAAAAAAAGTAATTTAAGTAGGATGAAGGCATAAGCAAGGATGGCAATAATGAAGGTATCGATTGAGATGACTAAAGCCACTTGCCATGTAGAAAGTTTAGTTAGATCAATATTAATACTGTGTGCAATAAAAATGGAATAATCAAAGTAGTTCCAAACCATATCACGACGAACACCACACAAATAAAATAATACTGGGGAAATCATTTCTAGGATTATTATTAATATTGGGAAAAATAAGAGTTTTTCCATCAATTTACAAAACATGTTTAAACGTACCAAAGATGAAATAGGGTTCGTGTCCATTTTCATTTTTATTTCCTTTTTATAAAAATCAAATACAGAATATCACCCCCAAAAAACAAGACAATAATTTTTTCTTGTTAAATGTTCTTTTATTAATTGGATACATTAAATTTGAATAATAAAAAAGCCCACTTTTAACAAGAGTAGGGCTTGTCGGTTATGACTGAATATTGTTTACTTTAATAGTGAGCTCATTTCTTCCCTAACTTGTGGCACGGTTAGGCCAACAATAATTTGTAACGATTGTCCTTTGTATACAACATTTACCGCGCCATAACTTTGGAAATAAGCAACTTCTTGCACGAGTTGAGGGTCGGCAACTTGAATGCGTAAGCGAGTTGCGCAGTTGGTTAGTTGGGTAATGTTTTCTTTACCACCTAATCCTTCAATAAAGGCGATAGCTTTTTGGGTAACAACATCGTTAGTGTTAAGTTCTGTTTCAGATTGATTGATGTTGCTATCGTCTTTACTCTTTCTGTAATCAGATTTAGTAAATAGTTTAATGTTGGTATCCGAGCGACCAGGCGTCATAAGATTAAATTTAAGTATTAAGAATTTAAATACGAAGAAGTAAATTGCGGTAAAGGTTAATCCAATCGCAATTTGAATAATGTAGGCCATCCAATGATTTGCACCCAGTGGTAACCAGTTTTGGAAGATAAAGTCGATAATGCCTAAGTAAAAATTTCCTGATATACCAAATAGGTACATAATTGCTGCCATGGATGCTGATAAAAGTGCGTGAACAACAAATAGCAAAGGTGCAATAAAAATAAATGTAAATTCTATTGGTTCTGTTATCCCTGTTAGGATGGCGGTAATAGTGGCTCCAATTAATAGTCCTGATATCCTCTTTTTATTTTCTGGTTTTGCGGTTGCATAAATAGCCATTGCAATACCGGTACAACCAAATACTTTCCCCATACCAATTAGCATAAATCCACCCTGAGGAAATAATTGCGTTAATGATTCTGTGCTGTTGGCGAATTCAGAAATATGAGAAATCCAATAATTCACGGTACCACCATCGGTGACTATTGGACCAAAATAGATTGGGCCGTAAACAAAATGATGTAATCCGGTCGGAATTAAAAGACGTTCCAAGAATGTAAATAACCATACGCCAAAGGCACCAGAGTTTAAAATAAGGATCTGTAAGCTTTGAATGCCATTTTGGACTGGAGGCCAAATTAATACAGTCAATATAGCAAGTACGAGCATGAGAGGGAAACTGATGATAACGATTAATGGTGTCCCAGTGAATACATTGGCCCATTCCGGTAAACGTAAGTCAAAATAACGGTTATGAATCCAGACGGTGAAGGCGGCGGTAATAATTGAACCAACAATTGATGTATCTAATGTTAAGACACCACTAATTTCAACAAGTCCTGCTTGCCCTGCTTGGTAGTTTATGCCAAGTTGTTTACCCCAAATTTCTAGTATTCCACCTATAAAATAGTTAAATGTTAAGTAGGAGATAAACGCCGCTAATACGGCTCGACCCGAGGCTTTTTTTGCTAATGCTATCGGTAAGCCAAGCGCAAACAACATTGGCATATTTGCAAAGACAACCATTGATGCTTTTTTTAAGATACTGAAGATTTTAACATAGGTAGATCCTTCTACCGCAAAAGGAAATAAATTTGGGTTAAGTAAAACAACGGTCAATCCCAATAAAATACCCGCGGAGGGAAAGAGTAATACTGGAACAAACATTGCTGCCCCAAAACGTTGAATTGCATTTCTCATATACATTAACCTTTATTGCTATAATGATTTTGCTATTTTTTTAAATAGTAATCTGTATGTTTGTGAATAACACCGCGTTTGTCTTTTCTTAAACACAAGTGTTATTCGATCTATCAAACTTGTTATTTAAAAAATTGGGGTAGATAGTCTTTATTTTCGTTTAAGATTTCTTCAACTATAATTTTTGCTTTCGGAACGTTAACAACAGTTCGATTGAGTGTTAATGCATTAATTAGTTTTTGTTTAGAACCTTCATACCATGCATCAACCACTAATTTTTCATAGCCTAATTGAATTTCAATCATGGCTTTTTGGAATGTCGGAATCTTGCCAATAGCAAAGGCTTTAGGCCCATCAGAGGTTAACATGCACGGCACTTCAACCATTGCATCATCTTGTATATTACTAATGATCCCTTTGTTTGGTACGATAACAAGATAGATATCACCTTTGTTATAAGCTAGCGATGCTGCAACCCGTATCATATAACGACCATGAATGTCATCATGCAATTCCTCACCAGCAATAGTGTTTTTTTCAATAATTCGTTTACACATTTCAAATACGTGTTTTTCACGTCCATTGATAACTTGACGAGCACGGGTATTGTTTATGTCTTCTTTACTTACCATTTTTTCTGGATATAAATAGTATTGTAGATAGGTGTTCGGTAAAAATTCTGGATTATCTCTTAACATTGTTTCCATGTTTTTAAATGTTGCTTGCCAAGAAGGATCATTGGCTATCACTGAGTCAACAGCTTGAATACCATCTTTTAAGATAATATCTTTAATACGTTGAGTTAAATCTTCACCTTGTTTATTTTTAATTTTAGTAAACCAACCATAATGATTTAGACCAAAGTATTCTGGTACAAAATCCCAAATTTCACAGCCAAGTAATTTTGCATAACTGACCATGATTGCCGCAGGCATATCACAGATATTTAAGATTCGTTTATCGTTAGGGAATTCTCGGTTTAAGGCATCAGCAACAATCGCTGCAGGGTTAGTGTAGTTTAATATCCAAGCATCTTTTTGATATGAGCGGATTTCACGAACTAGGTCAATCATGTCACCGATAGAACGCAATCCGTAAGCCATACCGCCTGCACCACATGTTTCTTGGCCTACACATTGGTGAGATAAAGGAATTTGCTCATCACGCTCACGCATTTTTAAGCCGCCTGTACGGATTTGCATAAAAAAGAAATCAGAGTTTTCAAACGCAATTTTTCTATCTGTTGTGTAAATGAATTCTTCAATTTCTGGATAGAGCTCTTTAAACATGATTTCAGTTGCTTTGGCATTTAATTCTTGGCGAGCAGCATCAATGTCATAAAAAACAACACGTTTTAACGGGAAATTGTGCTTTTCAGTTACAAGGCTTCTCATGATACCTAATGTGTAAGTACTACCAGCTCCAACAACAGTTAAGTTTATCTTTTTCATAATATGTTCCCTAAATTACATGTGTTAAATAAAAATCTTGTCAAAAATATATTATCAATAAGTATTGGAATTTAATAATACTTATTTAATACAAATGTGAAAGAGATCACAAAGTTTGTTGGTTATCAGGCAAGACGTATTAGATAATTTGGCCAAATAGCGTGAAATTGAATAATGATCGATCGATAATTCAATGTTAATATAATACAAATTTAATATATAGGATGTTGATGTGAGTAAACCGCTATACCGACAAATTGCTGAAACTTTAGAAAAAAAGATTCGTTCTGGTGAATTAGACGTTGAAGATGTATTACCAACAGAGCAATCTTTACAAGAAATATATAATGTTAGTCGCGTTACTGTTCGTAAAGCCCTTGAGCTACTTGAAAAACAAGGATTGTTAGAGCGGATAAAGGGAAGTGGTACTTATGTTAAATGTAATTCGGCCAAGCATGATGCTTTTCACTTAAAAGGATTCGACGAAAACGTTACAGCCCAAGGGCGAGCTTCTGGTACAAAAGTAATACATTTTCAATTAGAACAAGCGCAACCAGGTATTGCTGAGCACCTTAATATTGAAGTTGGTACATTGATATATTCAATTTTACGGATTAGGACAATTGAAGATGAGCCAGAAATTTTAGAGCAAAGTTATATGCCACTTTCATTGTTTCCCGATCTTAGTGTTAAAGTCATGCAAACATCAAAATATTACTATATTGAAAAACAAAAAGGTTACCAAATATTCCAAAGTCGGCAAGATTTAAAGCCTGTTTTAGCAACAAATGTTGTCGCTAAACATTTAAATATTGAAACAAATTATCCTGTATTACGCTTACGCTCAATAAGCGAATTAGTTAATGGTGAAATATTTGAATATAGTATTCAATATTTAAGAGGATACCAATATCGTTTTGAATATACAGCACGCAGGGGATTAGAGTGAAGTAAGGTGACAGTGTTATCTGTCACCTATAATTAGATGATAAATAAATTGCGAAATTTATGCTTCAATAGCAACTCGTAATTTTTTCATTGCATTTTTTTCAAGCTGGCGGATACGTTCAGCTGAAACACTATATTTATCAGCCAATACTTGCAATGTTGATTTACTTTCATCCGCATCTAACCAACGAGCTTTGATAATATCTTGGCTACGTTCGTCTAATTGAGATAATGCATCATGTAATTTATCGGTTGCATCGTTTTCCCAATTGTCATTTTCAATGGATTTTGAAAAATCTGAGTTTGTATCTTCTAAGTAAAGTGCTGGTGCGACAATTGAACTATCATCGTCATCATTATCAATATCAAATGACATATCTTGCGCTGACATGCGAGATTCCATCTCCAATACATCTTTGCGGCTTACTCCCAATTCATCCGCAACCATATCGACTTCAGCACTATTAAACCAACCTAAACGTTGTTTATTTTTTCTTAGATTAAAGAATAATTTTCTTTGCGCTTTGGTTGTCGCAACTTTAACTATGCGCCAATTTTTAAGCACGTATTCGTGGATTTCAGCTTTTATCCAATGTACAGCAAATGAAACTAAACGCACACCCATTTCCGGATTAAAACGGCGCACAGCCTTCATTAAACCAATATTACCTTCTTGGATCAGATCCGCCTGTGGCAGGCCATATCCAGCATAACCACGAGCAATGTGAGCAACAAAACGTAAATGAGACAAAATTAGTTGTTTCGCTGCATCGACATCATCATGATAATAAAGTTTTTCTCCCAATGACTTTTCTTCCTCTGCAGTTAGCATAGGATAAGTATTTATCATGCGAAGATATGATTCGGTATTTCCTTGTGGGATTAAAGTGCCTACATGCATTTTTAAATCTGTACTCATTTAATTCCCCCTTAAATTAAACTCATTTTGCTACATTTATTCATGTAACAGTTTGAAATCGTTCTGTTAAGTTAGACCTCAATAATGTGATTTAGTTCACATTACTATCATTATATTTCGTAACTTATATCTGATAAAAATAGTAACTATTTGATCTACAGTAATTAAGCTATAACCATTCTATTCAAATACTTTTTAGTTGCAATAAACGCTGAAACCCAGCCAATAATCATCGAGAATAAAATAATAAATAAACTTTCATCCCATGAAAGGCTATTCATAACGACTATTGTTCCAAAAACATCCGATACATGCAACATAGTTGAATCTATTTGAAGGATAAATACTTTCGATAGAACTAAAGCTAAAATAGCACTAACCAATCCAGTAAAAATTCCATTATATAAAAATGGACGTAAAATAAAACCTTCTGTTGCCCCTATCAATTGCATAACGATGATTGTTTGTCTACGAGCAAATATGTTTAACCGAATACTATTAGCAATAACGAGTGATACAGCAATAATCATAAAGATTGAGATCATCCATACTACGGATTTTACCATTTTAGTTAAAGCCGTTAAGCGAGTAAACCAACTATCATCAAGTTGCACATCATCAACACCCTCTATTTTTTGTAATTGTTTTTGCAGATCATGCAATTTGCTAGTTTGCTTTGCTTCTTCAATAGGGAAAATAATCGCGACGGCTGGTAATGGATTTTCAGCAAGTAAGTCAAGCGCATCATTAAATCCAGACCACGTTTTAAATTCTTCACGCGCTTCATCTCGAGAAAGATAAGTAATATCCTGAACTTCAGGAAAACGCTTAAATTTGGCAATTAAATCATTGGTTTGATCAGAATTTAATGTTTTGTTTATGTAAACAGTTAAATTAGGTGTTGGGTACCATTGTTCAGCTGCATGATTCGCATTTTTTAATAGTAAATAACCAATTGTTGGCAAGGTAATTGAAATAGCAATAACTAAAATAGTTAATAATGAGGCAAATATGTTTTGATAGAAATAGTTAAAAACATTATGCCATGCATACCCTATCTGTCTTTTCCAACGCCCGAAAAAGCTATTATTGTTTTTCATTTTTTGTTTAGATAGTTTAATTTTTGAATTTATCATCAACTTTTAATCTCTAAACGCCCTTGATTTAAATTTAATATGCGATGATGTTTTCGACGAATAAGCCCCATATTATGGGTTGCCATTAGTACTGTTACACCTGTTTGGTTAAACTCTTCAAATAATTTTAATATATCTTTCGAAAGATTATCGTCTAAATTACCAGTCGGTTCATCAGCAAGTAAAACGGTTGGACGATTAACAATTGCTCGAGCAATACCAACTCTCTGCTGTTCACCACCAGATAACTGTACGGGATAAAATTTCATTTTATCAATTAGTCCAACTTTATCTAATGATGCAGAAACTCGTCTTTTTATTTCTTCCGCTGGCTTTCCTAGGATAATTAATGGAAAAGCAACATTGTCATAGACTGTATGGTCTAATAACAATTGGTGATCTTGAAATATCATACCAATTGTTCGTCGTAAAAATGGTATTTGATATTTTTTTAATCTAGAAACATCAATGCCATTAAGTAATACTTTACCATCATTCGCTTTTTCTAAACCACAAATTAAACGCATTAGTGTACTTTTTCCTGCGCCAGAATGGCCAGTTAAAAAAGCCATTTCCCCTTGCGATAAGTTGAAGGTTATATTTTGCAAGGCCGGCTTTCCGCCTGAGTAAACTTTACTAACACGTTGAAATTGGATCATGATTTATCTCTATTCTTCTGTTTGATCAAACAGTGCATTAATAAAATCATCAGCAACAAATGGTCTTAAGTCTTCTATTTTTTCGCCAACACCAATATAACGAATGGGGATATTAAACTGATCGGCTATGCTAAAGATAATGCCACCTTTTGCTGTGCCATCTAATTTAGTTAAGGTCATGCCTGTTACACCAACAGCTTCATTAAATAATTTAGTTTGGCTAATCGCATTTTGTCCTGTTCCTGCATCAATTGTTAGCATAATTTCATGCGGAGCTGTTTCATCTTGTTTTTTAATTACTCTGACGATCTTTTTCAATTCATCCATTAAATGAGATTTATTTTGTAAACGACCTGCGGTGTCCGCAATTAATACATCAATATTTTTGGCTTTTGCCGCTTGAATGGCATCAAAGATAACAGATGCTGAGTCAGCATTTATGTGCTGAGCAATTACTGGAATATGATTGCGTTCCCCCCACACTTGTAATTGTTCAACAGCAGCAGCACGAAAGGTATCACCAGCAGCCAGCATAACAGATTTACCTTGCTGTTGAAATTGTCGAGCTAATTTACCAATTGTTGTTGTTTTACCTACTCCGTTTACGCCAACCATCAAGATTACAAATGGCTTATGATTTTCCATATTTAATGGTTGTTGAGCACCATCTAAAATAGATTTCATTTCATTTTTTAATAGATCATGTAATGCATCAGCATCTTTTAATTCTTTTCTTGAAGCTTGCTGCGTTAGTGTGCTTATTAATTTTTGTGTAGTGTCAAAACCAACATCAGCAATGATTAATTGTTCTTCTAATTCTTCAAAAAGTTCGTCATCGATCTTTTTTCCTTTAAATAAGCTAAGAAAACCCGATCCTATATTTTGCTTAGTTTTAAAAAGCCCTTTTTTTAAACGAGAAAAAAAGCCTTCTTTCTTTTGTTCAACCATAAATAACTTATCCCATGATCAATATTAATGATCATTCTATCTTATTTTGCTATAAATCCCAATGAATTAGATCAAACGGAGTCATATTATTGATCTATTTGATCCATTAAAATTTCAGTAGTTATATTCGTGAATTTAATACTATGATCCGATATAAAGATCACGTGTTGTAATAGATCGCCATTCACCAGGAGGTAAGCTATGAGTAAATATATTATACTTACCAATCTGAATTCGAATTAAGCGTAAACAAGGAAATCCAACTGCAGCACACATTCTTCTAACTTGTCGATTTTTACCCTCAGTTATTGTAATGCTAATCCATGAAGTTGGAACGGTTTTGCGTTCTCTAATGGGGGGAATACGTTGCCACAAATTAATTGGCTCTTCCAAAAAAGTGGCTATTGCAGGTGCTGTATAGAAGTCTTTTAGTTGCACACCAGTCATTAATTTATTAATCGCTTGCTTGTCAATTAGCCCTTCAACTTGCACCCAATAAGTTTTAGGTAATTTAAATTTTGGAGAGCTAATTTTGGATTGCAGTTTACCATCATTGGTAAGTAATAATAATCCCTCACTGTCAGTATCTAAACGACCAGCAGGATAAAACCTTGGCAAGGATATATAATCTTTTAACGTCTGATATTTTTCATGAGTAGAAAATTGTGTCACGACATTAAACGGTTTATTAAAAGCGATCAATGAGCTCATCTATTCCCCAGAAGAATATAGTAATCCCAAAATGCAAAAAAGCCCAGCATCACTGCTGGGCTTCACTAAATTAAAAGTCTGGCGGCTCCCTACTCTCGCATGGGTAATACCCACACTACCATCGGCACTACGGCGTTTCACTTCTGAGTTCGGCATGGGGTCAGGTGGGACCACCGCGCTCTTACCGCCAGACATATCCTGTCTTCTCTCTCAATTACTGTCTATTATCTCATATCCACAGCAATCTCTCAATCCGGAACAAACTGCTCTATCATTTATTAAACAATTTAAAGCCAATCTCTCTAAATATATCAACTTCAATCACCTAATCGCGTAACTCTCACAGTTGTCTTGGTTTTTAATTTACGCTTCTTTCTCTTTTTTACTTCAACACTTTCAATTTAATCAGCTTAACTCAATATTCATTAAATACATCATTAAACTAAAAATAAAAGCTTTCCGTAAAAACGAGAACTCGTTTCTTTCAGCTTGTTCCTAATTGTTAAAGAGCTTTATCTTTCTATTCACTCATCTTTTAACTCAAGTAAATACAAACATAATTTTTCATCATCGAATAATAGAGGCACCTTTAATGGTGGAGCTAAGCGGGATCGAACCGCTGGCCTCCTGCGTGCAAGGCAGGCGCTCTCCCAGCTGAGCTATAGCCCCATTGTTTCACTTCATCAACTAATCAAGCTAAAACCAGCTTAATAAGCAGAATTGGTGGGTCTGAGTGGACTTGAACCACCGACCTCACCCTTATCAGGGGTGCGCTCTAACCACCTGAGCTACAGACCCAATAAAGTGACTCTTTCTTCTAAACAAACAATCTGTGTGAACACTTACGAGCGCTTCATAACTGTCTCTGACATATTCAAATGAATCTTCAGTGTCACTTATCAAGACTTAATTTTTTAGTCCGTAGACTTTAATCTTTTGTCTCGCAAGTGCCCACACAGATTGTCTGTTTCTTGTTTTTTAAAGAGCTGACAGTTTTATTTTACTTCACAATCTCTTGTTTCAGTTCGCTGTCTCAAGGGTTGCGTATGTTACGCATTTCACTTGCCCACGTCAACCCCTATTTCATAAAATTCTTTTTTTTTATTTCAAATGAATATTTTTTATTCAAAATACAAGCTTAGAAGGTTATTTTTAGCTGATTAATTGCATTAACCGCTTTTTTAATTGCTTCTTCTACTGTTGCTGCTTTAGCTAAAGCAACTCCCATTCGTCTTATTCCGTTAACTTCAGGTTTACCAAATAAGCGTAAATCAGTACCTGGAACATTTAATACTTTGTCCAAATTAGAAAAAGTAACGTGATCAGAGTTACCATTTGCTAACAATACTGCTGATGCACTTGGACCATATTGCTCAATTAAAGGTATTGGTAATCCTAAAATAGCTCTAGCATGCAATGCAAACTCTGAGATGTTTTGTGATATTAATGTAACCATACCTGTATCATGTGGTCTTGGCGATACTTCGCTAAACCACACCTGATCACCTTTAACAAACAGCTCTACACCAAATACCCCGTACCCCCCCAAAGCTTCGGTTATCTTCATAGCGATATCTTTAGCTAAACATAATGCATTAGCTGACATCTGCTGCGGTTGCCAAGATTCTCGATAGTCACCTTTTTCTTGACGGTGGCCAATAGGTTCACAATATAAAACCCCGTTAATATGCCTAACAGTTAATAGTGTAATTTCATAATCAAAATCAACAAAACCTTCAATAATAACTTTACCACTACCTGCACGGCCGCCTTCTTGTGCATATTTCCATGAAGATTCAATATCAGCTTCACTTCTTACTAAAGATTGCCCTTTTCCCGATGAACTCATTACAGGTTTAACTAAACAAGGGAAACCTATTTCTTTAACTGCAAGCTTATACTCGGCTTCATTTAATGCAAAACGATATGGTGAAGTTGGCAATTTGAGTTCTTCTGCGGCTAAACGACGTATACCTTCACGGTTCATGGTTAATTGCGTCGCTTTAGCTGTGGGAATAACTACAAATCCTTCTTTTTCTAATTCTAATAAAGTATCGGTGGCTATTGCTTCTATTTCAGGAACAATATAATTAGGTTTTTCTATCTCAATAATTTTTCTAAGTTCATCACCATCTAGCATATTGATAATATGAGAACGATGTGCAACTTGCATGGCTGGCGCATTAGCATAACGATCAACAGCAATAACTTCACACCCAAAACGCTGCAATTCAATAACAACCTCTTTGGCTAATTCACCTGCACCACAAAGTAATACCTTTGTTGCACTTAATGATAATGGTGTTCCTATTTTTGCCATAATATTCTCTTATAGATTTATATCACTGTATTTTAATTAATAAGCTTAAAATAAAAATCGGGATAATTATCCCGATTTTTCTCAATTTAAAACTATACTGAATATGGATCTCGTAAAATCATGGTTTCACTTCGATCTGGACCTGTCGATATAATATCTATTGGTGTTTCAGTTAATTCTTCAATCCGCTTGATATATGCTTTAGCAGCTTGTGGTAAGGCATCATAACTTTTAAGACCAAAAGTTGACTCACTCCAACCAGGCATAGATTCATATACTGGTTTTACTAAACTCCAATCTTCAGCTGCTGCCGGTGCATTTTTTATCACATCGCCATTTGGTAGCTGATAACCAACACAAATTTTAACTTCTTTAAGACCATCTAACACATCAAGTTTTGTTAAACAAAACCCTGAGATAGAGTTGATTTGTACGGCTTTTCTAACAGCAACTGCATCAAGCCATCCTGTACGACGACGGCGACCAGTAGTAGCACCAAATTCATTACCCTGTTTACAAAGATATTCGCCAACATCATCAAACAATTCCGTTGGGAATGGGCCTGCACCAACACGAGTAGAGTAGGCTTTAACAATACCCAATACATAACCAACATAGCGAGGACCAAACCCTGATCCTGTTGCTACACCACCAGCTGTCGTATTTGAAGAAGTTACAAAAGGATAAGTACCATGATCGATGTCAAGTAAAGTACCTTGTGCACCTTCGAACATAATTCTTTCACCCTTTTTACGAGCCTCTTCTAATAAGGATGAAATATCAGCAATCATAGCAACTAAAATATCAGCAACCGCTAAAGTTTCATTAAGAACTTTTTGATAATCAACAGGTTCTGTTTTATAGTAATTAACTAATTGGAAATTATGATATTCCATAACTTCTTTTAATTTTTCGGCAAATGCCTTACGATCTCGCAAGTCACCTACACGCAATCCTCGACGAGCTACTTTATCTTCATATGCAGGCCCAATACCTCGACCTGTAGTACCTATCGCCTTATTACCTCGAGCTTTTTCTCGAGCTTGATCTAATGCAATATGATAAGGCAAAATTAAAGGACATGATTCTGAAATAAGGAGTCTCTCTTTAACAGGAATACCACTGTCTTCAAGCTCTTTCATTTCTTTCATAAGCGCATCTGGGCAAAGCACAACCCCATTAGCAATGATACTTATGACATCATGGCGTAAAATACCTGATGGAATTAAATGTAATACTGTTTTTTCACCATTAATAACTAAGGTATGACCAGCATTATGTCCACCTTGATAACGCACCACATATTTTGCTTTTTCTGTGAGCAAATCAACAATTTTACCTTTGCCTTCATCACCCCATTGTGTACCAAGCACAACAACATTATTACTCATAGCTTATTTACTCATTGTATTATTTGTTAGACTTTAGTTTCATATATTTAAAAAATTCACTATCAGGACTAATGACCATAACATCATTACCTGTAAAGCTTTCTTCATAAGCTTTTAAACTACGAATAAAGCTAAAAAACTCTATATCTTTACCAAAAGCATCGGCATAAAGTTTAGCAGCATTCGCATCACCTTCACCACGAATAGATCTTGATTGGCGTTCTGCTTCTGATATTATTTTGGTTTTTTCAAACTTAGCTTCTGCTCTTATTTCTTCTGCAGTTTTAACACCTTCATAACGCTTTTGACGCGCAATAACACCACGTTCAGCTCTCATGTTAGCATAAATCGAGTCTGATACTTCAGCTGGAAAATTAATTTGTTTTATTCGCACATCAATAACAACCACCCCAAAAGCCCTTAAACTGGTTTTACTGTTTTCAGGATCTTTTTTGGCATCGGTAACTAATTTATCAATAGATACATTTTCTTCAACATATTGCGAGGAACCATTTAATGCATCTTTAACACTAGTCATCAATGAGTTTCTCGATTTAGTATCAGCGTTAGAGTCATTAATGATATCTCGATTACTTAATTTACCAATTTCAGATCGTAATCGACCATTTAAGCGAGCTAATATTAAGTCATTAACATCATTGCCACCAGCAATAGTTTCATAATAACGATTAAAATCAACAATTTTCCATTGCACAAAATAGTCAACAATTAGCTCTTTCTTTTGAACATTAAAAAAACGTTTTTCATTATTATTATTTGAACTATTAGTAGTTTGTATTTTAGCATCGATCGTTTTAATACTATCAACAATTGGCATTTTAAAATGTAAACCAGGTTCAGATAACCCAATAATTTTATTAAAACGCAAAACAACACCACGAGTGCCTTCCTCAATAACGTAAACACTTGAATAAAGCACAACGGCTAAAACTAAAACTATAGGAATCAATAATTTTCTCATCTTTTTTCTCCTTATCGCCCCATAGTTCGTCTACTACGATTAGTAGAACTATTATTATCAATTGCAGGATGACTGGTTTGTGTCCCATTATTATTTTGAGAAACACCATTATTTTGAGAAGAACTATCAACAGTCTCCGAGGTAGTTGGCAATTGAATATTATAATCACTACCTAGCTCTGATAAATTTTTTGATTCAGGTAATAGGTCTTTTTTATTTTTTATTAATTGATCTAATGGTAATACCAATAAATTACCACTCTTATCATTGACAATCACTTTTTGGGTTTTAGCTAATATTTTTTCCATCGTTTCAATATATAAGCGATCTTTAGTAATTTCAGGTGCTGCTTTATATTGTGGCAATAATTTTTCAAATCGTGCAACATCACCAATCGCTTCTAATTCAACTTTTACTTTATAAGCATTTGCATCAGCTAGAATGGTAGCAGAACGCCCTTCTGCCTGCTGAACTAATTGAACTTTATCTGCTTTAGCTTGTTTTATTTCTCGCTCACTATCATTTTGAGCTCGGATAGCATCAGCATAAGCATCTTGCACTTCCACAGGCGGTCGAGCAACTTGGAAGTTAAGATCCACAATAGTAATACCCATATCATAATGAGAAATAACACTAATAAGTTCATCTTTAGTACTATTTTCTAAATCCGAGCGGCCATCAGAAATAATTGCATCAATATTTGAACTTCCAACTGATGTTCTAAGCGCGCTATCTGCTGCTTGACGCAAACTATCCTCAACATTAGTTACATTAAATAAATATTTAATAGGGTCGCTGATGCGATATTGAACATTCATTTCAACAAAAACTAAATTTTCACCTTTTTCGTTAGTTGTAATGATATCACCATGAACATTAAAATTATGAGTACCTTGGGTATCCACTTTATAAACAGTATCAATGAATGATGGGTTCCAATTTAAACCTGGTTGGATAATTTCTGGTTGGACTTGTCCAAAACGCGTTATAACGCCTCGTTGGTTTTGATTAATAGTATAAAAACCACTTACAAACCAAATCAGGGCAAGCACCATTATCACAAATAGAATAATTTTTGATGTATTCATTGGTGATTTAATACCGGAAGAACCTTGATTATTACCTGAAGTCCCTTTTTCAAAGAGTTTCTTGATTAAATCAAATATTCCTCCAGAAGAATTGGAAGGCTTTTTATTATTTCCCCATGGGTCGTTATCTTGTCCGTTATTGCCGGGCTGATTCCACGCCATATTTTATATGCTCCATTTAACAATTAGTTGTTATTTTGCGTATTGATTAAGTATAACAGATCTGGCTCTTGTTTACAGAGGCGATTCCATTCAATTAGCGGTATTCTTATATTGAGATGAAAACTGCCATCATCTTCAATAGTTTCATGCTCTACTGCATTTAATTTATATAACCGACTTCTAAGCTTAGCTAAATAGGGAGGTAAGTTTAATTGGCAAACTTGAATCTGCCCTGCTAGCCTCTCTTTTAATGCAGTAAATAAGAGGTTTACACCTAAATTATTTTGGGCTGAAATCCAAACTCGAATTGGCATACCATTTTCGTCACGATCAATACTTGGTTGTTTACCTTCTATTAAATCAATTTTATTCATCACTAACAAAGTAGGAATCTCATGAGCTTCAATTTCAAGCAAAACTTCATCGACAGCATGAATATTACCTAATATATTAGGATCAGCGGCATCAACAACATGTAATAGTAAAGATGCTTCCTGTGTTTCAAGTAAAGTCGCTTTAAAAGCTGCAATAAGATCATGTGGTAAATGGCGAATAAAACCGACTGTATCAGCTAAAACAACTTCTCCTACATCATCAACATTAATGCGCCTTAAAGTTGGATCAAGAGTAGCAAACAATTGATCAGCAGCATAAACATCTGCATTAGTTAGCACATTAAATAGCGTCGACTTACCGGCGTTAGTATAGCCAACTAATGATACTGTCGATAAATCAGCTTTATTTCTAGATTGACGATTTTGACTACATTGTTTTTCGACTTTAGCAAGTCTTGATAAAATTAATTGAATACGATGGCGAATTAATCGTCTATCGGTTTCTAATTGAGTTTCACCTGGACCACGAAGGCCAATCCCACCTTTTTGCCGTTCTAAGTGAGTCCAACCACGGACTAAGCGGGTCGATAAATATTGTAGTTGTGCTAATTCAACTTGTAATTTGCCTTCATGTGTTCTAGCACGCTGTGCAAAAATATCCAGAATTAACCCTGTTCTATCTACTACGCGGCATTCACATAACTGTTCAAGATTACGTTCTTGGGATGGCGTTAAGGTATGATTGACTAAAATGACTGATACATTAAGCATTTTTACTTTATCAGCGATTTCTAATGCTTTTCCTTCACCAATAAAATACTTAGCTTGAGGTGACTTTCTTGAGGTTGTTACAATATCGAGGATTTCAATTTGAGCTGAAGAAACAAGCACTTCAAACTCTTTTAAATCCTCAATATCACTTTCTTGAGGAAAGAATACATGGACTAATAAGGCGGACTCGCCACCTTTATATCGTTCAAACAATCACATTCTCCACTCAACTGATCAGCTTTCGCCTTCCTCTTCAGGTTGAGATACCAATCCAGAAATTGGTCTTGACGGTACCACTGTTGAGATAGCATGTTTATATACCATCTGACTAACAGTATTTTTTAACAAAATAACAAACTGATCAAATGATTCAATTTGTCCTTGTAATTTAATACCATTGACTAAATAAATCGATACAGGAATATGCTCGCGACGAAGCAAATTTAAATAAGGATCTTGTAATGACTGCCCTTTTGACATGAGTTTATCCTTTAAAATAAAATAAAAATATAAAGATAAAATAAATTTACAACCAAAATGATAGCTTATTTGATTGCAGCATAAAATGCTTATGTAGTGTTTAACAACATAACACAAAAAACCCTGCGCTTAAACTAATCAACCGTAATTTATTCACAAATAACTAAAAATTTAATAATTTAACGAAATTTATACAAAGAAGTAGCTATAAACGTTAAGGAAAAATCAAAGTTTTTTAAGAAATGAAATTTTTCTATTTGTTATTATAATAAATAGAAAAAATAACAAAAGCTATTACTATAATTTGTAAATTAAAATATATGATTAAAAATTGAATCCATATTATCATTATTTAACCATATAATTGATTGTTTCCAACCTCTAAGCCAAGTAATTTGCCGTTTCGCTAATTGACGAGTAGCACAAATACCTTTAAAAACCATTTCGTCATAACTTGTATCACCATTTAAATACTCCCACATTTGACGGTATCCAACACAGCGAATGGAAGGGAGATTCAAATGAAGATCTGCTCGTCGCATAAGCTTTTTCACTTCATCTTCAAAACCTTGATCTAGCATTTGCAAAAAACGTTGTTCAATACGCTGATGTAATTCAGCTCTATCTTCTGGCATAATCGCTAATTGCATAATATCATAAGGTAATGCTTCACCGCTTTCTTGAGTAAGTTCGGTTAAACTTTTACCAGAAATTAAATACACCTCTAATGCACGATTAAGACGTTGTGGATCATTGGGGTGAATACGCTGCGCGGAAACAGGATCGACCTTTTTTAACTCCTCATGAATAGCTTGCCAACCTAATTTATTTGCTTTTTCCTCAATTTGTTGACGAATATCACTATTAGCAGCAGGAAGGGGAGAAAGCCCTTCAATTAACGCTTTAAAATATAACATTGTTCCGCCAACTAATAATGGCGTTCGGCCATTACTTAATGATTTTTCAATTTCGACAATTGCATCATGCCTAAAATTAGCCGCAGAATAACTTTCAGCCGGATCACAAATATCAATAAGTTTATGTGGATATTTTTGCTGTTCTTCTTTTGTCGGTTTAGCACTACCAATATCCATACCTTGATAAATTAGCGCTGAATCAACACTTATAATATCAATAGGATACTTGTCATAAAGCGCCATGGCAAAAGCTGTTTTACCTGACGCTGTTGGTCCCATTAACGAAATAATTTTTGGTTTATTCATGATAAAATAGATTGAGAAAAAGATTGAAGATCAATCGAATATAAAAAAGTATCTTGTTGTAATAAATTAATATCTATTTGCTCTAATTGTGATAATAACCGAATTGCGTTGGTTGTACTCCAATTTTCAACATGATTATCACTACAATTTTCAACTAACCATGCCACAATTTGCGTAGGATTAAAAACATCCTTATCTGAGGATAAAAGAAAAGCAATTAAAGTTGGTAATAATTTTTGCCAATTTGATACTCGCAACATTTTTGGCACATTATGCAAATGTAGTTTTGCTTTATCAATATAAAAATTAAAACCTAAAAAGTTCAATTGCTCTTGGTAATCATTTAATACATTCTGTTCTTTCTTATTCACTAAAATTGTTAACGGGATGAGTAACTTTTCAGACTCACTAGACAACAATTTAATTGCATTGGCTTTCTGCTGAGCAACCGATAACTTCATTAACATAAATTTTTGCTGATTATCTTCAACCCTTTCAAGCAAAGCTATATCAGGTTGAATAACCGTTAATATTCGACCAAATTTCACTAATGAAGAACTTTCAACAAATTGCTGTTGTAGTGTTTGCAATGGCACATTTCGTTTAGGAAACAACCCCTCAATAACCGCTTGTTGTGGTGCAGTTATCGAATGGTCATCTTCGCTTAATTCAAATGATTTTAAGCGTGTTTTTTCTATTTTACCTTTTAGCTTGGTATCAACTAGCTGACCATAAATTGCATTTTCTTTAACATGATTAATCGGTTTTTTAGGTAACGAACTCGTTGGCAAATAAGTCTTTTTCTCGATTTCTATTTTTTGATTAAAAACATTCTCGCCAGCGGCTTGTCGATTTGGCATCATTATCGCTTTTTCGTCATGAGTAAGCTGTTGGCCTGATTCAAGTGCCATCAAAATGGCTTGATAAACAAAGTCATGCACTAATCTTGCTTCATGAAAACGCACTTCGTGTTTAGCAGGATGAACGTTCACATCAACTTGTTTAGGATCTATCTGTAAAAAAACGACATAACTTTGTTGTTCATTCGTTCGACGAATATAAGCTTGTCGTAAAGCATGATTAATTAATTTATCTTTTATCACTCGGCCATTAACATAAAAATATTGCAACTCACTAACTTCACTGCTACTTACCCATCCTTGGATCACTAAATCATTATGTTGCCAATCTAATTTTATCGCTTTTTGAATAAATGCACGCCCACAAACTACCTCAACGCGCTTTTCAAGTGGTGATTGGTGATACTGTTTGATTAGTTTTCCATTATGTTGCAAATGAAAAGTCACATCAGGTCGAGCAAGTGCAATACGCCTAACAAACTCCTCAATATGCATAAATTCTGTTTTATCAGTTTTTAAAAAACGACGCCTAGCTGGAGTATTATAAAATAAATCAAGAACTTCAACTGTCGTTCCAACAGGATGCGCGGCAGGTTTAATAATTGGATTCATATCCCGGCCTTCAGCATAAACTTGCCATGCCTCAGATTGATCTGCTGTGCGTGAAGTTAGTGTTAACCGGGCAACAGAGCTAATACTTGCTAGCGCTTCACCACGAAAACCTAAACTCATTATGGTATCTAAATCATCCAATGTATTAATTTTGCTGGTTGCATGGCGAGCTAAAGCTAATGCCAGCTCATTTTTAGCAATACCACCGCCATTATCACGGATACGAATTAATTTACTACCACCTTGTTCGACATCAATATCAATTTGAGTACTGCCTGCATCAAGACTGTTTTCAACTAACTCCTTGATCACCGATACTGGACGCTCTACCACTTCACCAGCTGCAATTTGGTTAGCTAATTGAGGCGATAGAATATGAATTGCCATTAATGCTGTTCTCCAAACTTAGGATTCTGTTTAACATAATTTTTTATGCCTTGATAAATCAATTTAGCAATTTTATCTTGATGAGCATTGCTCGCTAACAAACGCGCTTCAGCGTCATTAGTAATAAAGCCAACTTCAATTAATATCGAGGGAATATCAGGTGAACGCAATACACCTAAACTTGCATGCTCAGGTTTATTCTTATGCAATTTAATGACGCCTTTCATCTCTTTTAATACTTGAGTTGCTAATTCATAACCAACACGCTGAGAATAAGAAAATTGTAAATCTAATACTGCTTGGCTTAAATGTTGGTCATGATCATCACTTAATGCGTCACCAGCACCACCTAATAACTGTGATTGCTTTTCATCTTGTTCAAGCCAACGACCCAACTCGGTATCTGCTCGCTTAGTAGATAACACCCAAATTGATGCGCCAGAAGCATTACGATTAGGTGCGGCATCAGCATGAATAGAAACTAATAAGTTTACTTTATTTTTACGCGCAATATCAGAACGTTGAGGAACAGAAATAAATTTATCCGAATTACGGGTTAATACCCCTTTAAAAAGGGGATCTTTATTTAATAAATTATTCAATTTTTTAGCTATCGAAAAAGTGACATTTTTTTCATATAACTTATTTTTACCAATAGCACCAGAATCTTTACCACCATGCCCTGCATCTACAGCAATGACAACTTTTGAAGCATAAACTGAGCTACATAGCAGTAATAATATAAAAAAAGTAAGTATCTTATTCATTATTTTTCGCTAATTTTTATTGTAATTGGTTAATAATAACTTGCCCTTTTTCACTGTTTGCTTTCACACAAACGGTACGTTCAAACGCTAAATAAGACAAATGAACTTCAATATCAGCAGAGGGCAAAATACCTTTAGCCTGCATAGGCCACTCAATTAAACAGATGGATTTTGATGAAAAATATTCACGAATTCCCATAAACTCTAACTCTTCGGGATCGCCTAATCGATACAAATCAAAATGATATACAGAAAACGCATCAAATTGATAAGGTTCAACAAGAGTATAAGTTGGGCTTTTAACATTTCCAACATGGCCTAATTGTTGCAAAAAACCACGGCTAAAAGTTGTTTTCCCGGCTCCAAGATCACCTATAAGATAGATGACAATTGCATTATCATGATTAGATAAATAATTTAAACACTGTACTGCCAATTGTTCACCAAACAAAATTGTTTCTTGTTCATTGGCTAAAATAATTGGTTTCATGATGAATTCTTTGCTCAATAAATGATCCTTATTATATACTAATAACCATTAAAGATGTACCAAGTAAGATTAACTTGAATTTTTATCAAAAAAAGTTGAGGAAAGGGGTTTTTTAAAGGTTAATTTAGAGGTAAAAAGGAAAAATGCTACACACCATTACAACGATGAACCAATCAACAATCGATCCAAAGCTAATTTTAGCACAAGATGCTGTGCTATTTTGGCAAAATGGTGTCCTTATGGCTTGCACAAATACCCCTATCTTAAATGCTATTTTACAAAACACGCAATATTGTTATGTACTTGATAATGATGTTAAAGCTCGCGGTTTAAAAGCTTTAATTGATTCAAGAGTAAAAGTTATCAGCCTACAACAGGCTGTTGACCTATCGGTTAACTATTTTCCTCAAATGAATTGGGAATAATGAATCGATTATTATTTTAGTTATAATGCAAATTTCTATTGTTATCAATTTGCAAATAGACTTACCTCAGTTTAATATAATTTTTAACGATATTGGGTAAATACATAAATTTAATGGCAAACTTATTAACTCTATTAGAAATTAATAAACTTTTACAAAAAGGTGAAGTAGTTGCTTATCCAACTGAAGCTGTCTTTGGTTTAGGTTGTGATCCTGATTGTGAATCAGCGGTTTTGAAATTGCTAAAATTAAAGCAACGTTCCGTTGATAAAGGTTTAATTTTAATTGCTAGTCACTATCAACAATTGATACCCTATATTGATGAATCAGCATTAACAAATGTTCAAAAACAAATGGCTTTTAATAGTTGGCCTGGTCCAAACACATGGGTTTTCCCAAAACATGTTAATACTCCAGATTTTTTAAGTGGAAAATATCATTCCATTGCCATTCGAGTGACAGATCACCCTTTAGTCTGTAAACTTTGTGATTTATTTGGCAAACCATTAGTGTCCACTAGTGCCAACCTTTCTGGTCATCCATCTTGTAAAATGGCAATAGAAGTAGCCAACCAATTTGGTGATAACTTCCCAATTTTAGAAGGTAATACAGGTGAACGTTCACAGCCTTCAATCATACGAGATGTTCAAACTGGCTCAATCGTCCGACAAGGGTAATATTATGCAAAATTTATACATTGGCGTAATGTCTGGTACGAGTATGGATGGTATTGATATCGCATTAGTTGATATTAACAATGGAAACATTACACCTATTGCTAGTGATTGCTATCCAATGCCCACGGAGGTAAAAAAACACTTATTGATGCTTTGTAATAGTAAACAAACCACATTACAGGATTTGGGAGAGCTTGATCACCAACTTGGTATGCTTTACGCAACAAGTATCAATCAATTTATAAAACAAAATAATATTGATAAAAAACAAGTTAAAGCCATTGGTTGCCATGGACAAACTATTTACCATTCACCTAATGGCAATAATCCGTTTACCATGCAAATTGGTGATCCTAATATCATTGCAGCTAAAACAGGCATTACAACAGTGGCAGACTTTCGCCGTAAAGATATGGCTTATGGAGGTCAAGGTGCACCATTAGTTCCTGCATTTCATAAAGAGATATTATTAAATCCAACCATTAACCGCGTTGTTTTAAACATTGGAGGCATCAGTAATATTTCTGTTTTAATACCCGATCAATCTGTAATTGGCTATGATACAGGACCCGGAAATGTCTTACTTGATGGCTGGATACATAAAAACTTAGGAAAAAACTATGACAAAGATGCCTTATGGGCAAAAACAGGACAAGTAAATAAAAAATTATTAACTATATTATTTGATGAAAATTATTTTCAATTATCAGCGCCAAAAAGTACGGGTAGAGAACTATTTAATTTAACCTGGCTAGAGAAAAAATTAACAGACGTTAATTTAAATGCCCAAGACATTCAAGCTACTTTGGTTGAATTAACAGCCACTTCGATTGCCAATGAAGTGAATAAATTACCAATAAAAACTAATTTACCATGCCAATTACTTGTTTGTGGTGGGGGAGCAAAAAACCCACTGATTATGGCACAATTATCAGCATTACTACCACAATGGCAAGTATTAACTACTGATGCAAAAGGGATAAATAGTGATGATATGGAAGCGATTGCTTTTGCTTGGCTTGCTTATTGCAAAATGAATAATCTTCCATCCAATATTCCAGAAGTCACTGGAGCAAGCCAAGCAGTAAGTTTAGGGGTTGTTTATCAGTAAAAAATATAATTTTTATAGCTAAATAAAAACAGGCCTTATTCTGTTCGGAGAGTAGACTTCATTGTACTAACATATTTTTTTCGAAATATACTGAATCGTACTTTATTATCCACATTAGCAGAATAAACAATTAATGTTATACGCAATATTACAACTATTTTTGGCAGTACTAACTTAAAACTTGCCATTACTTCTATACCCTTACAACCCTTATATTTTTTATATTAATCCCTATTTATAGGAAAATACTAAATCAATCCAAATTTATGTAATGCTTTTGCTATCCCATCATTGTTATTAGTATCAGTAACAAACTCTGCTTGTGCTTTTAATTCATCAACAGCATTACCCATCGCAATAGGGTGATCAACGGTTAAGAACATTTCAAAATCATTCATACCATCACCAAACGCGTAAGTAGGTACATCATAAAAACCTTTAGTTCTTAATAATTCATTAATCCCATTACCTTTAGAACCACCTTTATTAAAGACATCAACACAATAAAATGTATTTCGAATAAAAGTTAATTCAGGAAAGACTTCTCGGTAAGGTTCTTCTCCTTTTTCACAAAGCAATAATAACATTTGAATGGGTTCTTTTAAGTAAATTTGATCATCAACAGGGGGAATTTGTTGTTTCAAAGAAGGAAAAAATTTTTGTGCAGGAAGACTATTTTCACTTATCCGCATTGTCTTATAATTATAAAAAGATAATGGAATATTCCACTCTTCTCTAGAATATTGATACAACCTAGCGATAACGTTTTTATCAATATTATTAGTAAAAATGGCTTCTTTCTCATAAATAACGGCTTGCCCATTCATGCCAATAATCGAATCTATACCTGTATTGCTCATCAAATCAACAACCTCAGGAGGTGTTCTCCCTGTTGCAATAATGGGAATAATATTATTTTTTTTTAGTTTTTTTATTGCATCATAAGAACTTGGCAACACATCTACATTACTATTAAATAAAGTCCCATCTAAATCGAAAAAAACGATAGCTTCAGGTTTTCTTTTCATTCTACAAATCCAAAATATGCTTGATAAAAGGAATAGTTAATTTGCGTTGTTGAGCTAATGTAGCAACTTCAAACTCTTCCATTAAGGAAAACAAAGTACGCATATCACGATTAACACGTTTTAACAAAAACAATCCAACTTCTGTCGATAACTCAAATCCACTTAAATTAGCCCTAAGTTGTAAAGCCTTTAATTTATCCTCATCGCTTAATTCTTTTAAATGATAAACTTGCCCCCACGTTAATCTAGATGCCAAATCAGGCAATACAAAAGGAATTTGTTTAGGAGGAGCACAAGCGGTTATTAATAATTTACTCACGTTCTTTTCAGTCAAACGATTAAACAAGTCAAATATAGCTTCTTCCCAGTCACGGTGACCCGCTATTGCATCAATATCATCTAAACAAACTAAATCATAGTTATCCAAACCTTGTAAAATCTCGGGTACAAGTAAAACATGTTGCTTTAAAGGAATATAACTTGCTAATTTATTTTGACTTGAAGCATGTAATAGATGAGTACGACCAGCAGCACTTGCTGACCATATATAAAAAACATCGAAGCCTTCCTTATCAAGTAAGGTTTGCAAAGAATCAAACAATAATTGATTACCGCCCACATAAAAACTATTAAATGTTTCATTATTGGGCAATATAAAAGGTAAAGGCAACTGTGAAAGAGTAATAAAAGAACCTCACAATAAAAAACAATAGTACTAAGTATAAATTTGCTTTTACAAAAATCAATCACTTTTACAGCAAACAAAAATAAGTAAGCAAAAGAGACTGTTAAAATTATATATCAATCAAAATAATAATATAAATAAAAACCTATTTACATATAAATCTAGCTTATTTTTATTACTTTTTAATAATAAAACAAATTCGCTTTACCTTTTCTAAAAAAACTTCTACTTCTAGTAGGAATTCCTTTGAATAAAATGCACTTTGCAAACAGCTCACATCATCATAATAATTATTAATAACACAACATTTCTTATTATAAAGCTATTTTAATAAAAAACCGCCAATTAATCTAAATAAGAAAGTTTAAATTATAATCAACAAAAGATAAAAATTAAGCAAACAAATTTATTTTTTGTGGATAACTCTGTTATAAACCTATGTCATAAGTTGTTATGATTGCATTAATAACCTTAATTCAAAAATCAATTGTGGATAAATATGATAGTTATAAACAAGCTTAACTAAAAAAAGATCCGATCAATTAACATAATTTTGCGATCAATAAGATCTTATAAAATAATCATAAAAATGATTTATCAACAAAAATGATCCACACTAATAGTAATAAAAATAAAAAGATCATATAAAAGATCTTATTTAATTTATTTGGCGATCAAAATAGATCATTTGACGTAACCAAAAAGTTGAGTAAAATTCCTTTCGTTAAATAAAACCTGATCACCTGATCAAAAATAATGATCATCTATATACAAAATAAAAAACGAGGCTCTATATGTTTTATCCAGATCTTTTTGATGTCATCGTCGTTGGTGGAGGTCATGCCGGAACAGAAGCAGCAATGGCATCAGCAAGAATGGGACGCAAAACACTGCTTTTAACCCATAATATCAATACATTAGGACAAATGTCCTGCAATCCTGCTATTGGTGGTATAGGTAAAGGGCACTTAGTAAAAGAGATTGATGCAATGGGGGGATTAATGGCACATGCTATTGATCTTTCTGGAATCCAGTTTAGGATCTTAAACAGCAGCAAAGGTCCTGCTGTAAGAGCTACACGAGCTCAAGCAGATCGATCCTTATATCGTAAAGTAATAAGAACCACACTTGAAAACCAAGAAAATCTAATGTTGTTTCAACAATCCGTTGAAGATGTGATCATTGAAAACGATCAAATAACGGGTGTTAAAACACAAATGGGCGTTTCATTTAAAGCTAAAGCTGTTGTTTTAACAACAGGTACTTTTTTAGATGGAAAAATTCATATAGGGCTTGATAATTATAGTGGTGGTCGCACAGGAGATCCGGCATCAATAGGTCTATCAAAATCATTACATCAATACCCTTTTAGAATGGGACGCCTAAAAACGGGTACACCACCAAGAATTGATGCTAGAACAATCGATTTTTCAAAACTAGGTACTCAATATGGCGATGATCCAGTGCCTGTTTTTTCATTTTTGGGTAATGCAAATGAGCACCCTAAACAGATCCCTTGTTACATAACAAGTACTAATGAAACAACACACGAGATCATTAAAAATAGTTTGGATCGTAGCCCTATGTACACAGGTGTAATTGAAGGTGTTGGTCCACGTTATTGTCCATCAATTGAAGATAAAATAATGCGCTTTGCTGATCGTAATTCGCATCAGATCTATTTAGAGCCTGAAGGATTAGACAGTAACGAAATCTATCCAAATGGGATCTCAACAAGCTTACCGTTTGATGTACAACTTGCATTTGTACGTAGCATGAAAGGATTAGAAAATGCCAACATTGTAAGACCTGGTTACGCGATCGAATATGATTATTTTGATCCAAGGGATCTTAAGCCAACACTGGAAAGCAAAGTGATCAAAGGGCTATTTTTAGCGGGACAGATCAATGGCACAACGGGCTATGAAGAAGCTGCTGCACAAGGTATGCTTGCTGGCTTAAATGCTGCGCGTTTTGTTTTTGATCAAGATCAATGGTATCCAAGCCGTGATCAAGCTTATTTAGGAGTACTCGTTGATGATCTTTGTACTCTTGGTACCAATGAACCTTACCGCATGTTTACTTCACGTGCTGAATATCGTTTAATGTTACGTGAAGATAATGCTGACATTCGTTTAACAGAAATAGGCCGTAAGCTAGGGATGGTTGATGATTATCGTTGGCAGCGCTTTAACGAAAAATTTGAAGCAATCGAACAAGAAAGAGCGCGTTTACGCGATATCTGGGTACACCCCCATATTGAAACGATTGATGAAGTCAACGCTGTTTTAAGCGCTAATTTAACCAAAGAAGCTAATGGTGAGGAGTTACTTAAGCGACCAGAGATGAATTATAACACATTGAAAACACTTTCTTTATTTTCACCAGGGCTATCAGATACACAAGCTGCAGAACAAGTTGAAATTCAAGTTAAATATGACGGTTATATTAAATTGCAAATTGAAGAAATTGAACGTCAAAAACGAAATGAAGAAACCCTTATTCCTGAGCATATTGATTATGCTGAAATATCAGGGTTATCTAATGAAGTTGTTGCTAAATTGAAACAACATAAACCTGTTTCGATTGGGCAAGCTTCACGTATTTCTGGAATTACACCAGCTGCAATTTCAATGTTATTAGTTTATTTAAAAAAGAAAAACTATGTTAAAAAAGAAACTCATTAATCTTATCGATCAAACCGATCTTTTGATCACGGAATTACAAATAGATCAATTGATCCATTATGTTGAAATGCTTAACAAATGGAATAAAGCTTACAATCTAACAGCTATACGCGATTCTAATGAAATGTTAATTAAACATATTATGGATAGTTTAGTTGTTTCGCCTTATTTAATCGGTAATAGCTTTATTGATGTTGGTACAGGCCCTGGTTTACCGGGGATTCCTTTAGCCATAATTAATCCAGAAAAACAATTTGATTTAGTTGATAGTTTAGGTAAAAGGATCCGCTTTTTAAAACAAGTTCAGTTTGAATTAAAATTAACAAATATTCAACCAATTCAAATTCGTATTGAAGAATATAATGATAAAAAATTTGATGGGGTAATAAGTCGAGCATTTGCCTCTTTGCAAGATATGCTTACATGGTGTAAACATCTTCCTAATCAACAAGGATCATTTTATGCATTAAAAGGCAGTGATCTTGATCCGATCCCTGAAGGATTTACGCTTAAACAAAATATAAAACTTGTTATCCCTGAATTGAATGCCGAACGACGATTAATGATTATTCAGTAACTGAAAAATTGATCTAAATATCATTAGATCAATTTTTACGTCTTTTTAAATAATCTTTAATACCATCAACTATTGCTTTAGATACTTGATTTTGGAATAAAGCGGTCTTAAGTTTTCGTTCTTCAGCTATATTGCTAATAAAGGCTGTTTCAACTAAAACCGATGGAATATCAGGTGCTTTTAACACTGCAAAACCGGCTTTTTCAATTGATGGTTTATGCAGTTTATTTACATTTTTCATTCGACTTAAAATAGCATTACCCAATAATACACCATTAGAAAGGGTTGTTTTTTGTACTAAATCTAAAATAGTATTATCTAAATATTTATCACCACTACGGCTAACCCCACCTATTTGGTCCGCGTCATTTTGAGTTTGAGCCAAATAACTTGCAGCAGAACTACTAGCACCATGTGTTGATAAAGCAAATACAGATGATCCTTTAACGGATCGATTTGTAAAAGCATCGGCATGGATAGACACAAAAAGATCAGCATGCAAAGATCGCGCTTTGGCCACACGGACTTTTAAAGGAATAAACACATCTTCATTGCGTGTCATATAAACTTTTATATTAGGTTCTTTTTTGAGTAAATTTCGTGTTCGTCGAGCTATTTGCAAAACAATATCTTTTTCTCTTGTTTTTTTAAAGCCAATAGCCCCAGGATCTTCACCTCCATGACCAGGATCAAGCATAACAATAATAGGTGAATTTTTCTTTTTATTTGTTGGTGATTTTATTTGTGCCTGTTTTTTATTTAGATCACCTTTTTGATATTCTTCTAAAAGTGCTAGTAAAGGATCATCAGTAAAATCTGGTTTAGATGGATAAATATCAACAACTAATCGATGTTTAAATTCAGCAATGGGTGACAAAGTAAATGTGTTTGGAACAATACTTTGTTTTAATTCAATCATGATCCGAACCGTCTTTGAATCTAACTGCAACACATTAATCGATTTAATAAAAGGATCATGGCTTAATATTTTTGTCGAAATCGTTTTTAACGTTGTATTTAAATTGAGATTATCAATATCAATAACCATCCGATCTGGATTGTATAATTGCGCACTTTTATAGTTAAGCTTTATATTTGACTCTAATGTTATTCGTGTATAGGTTGATGAAGGCCAAATGCGCACAGCAACAATTTGAGCCATGGATGCAGCAAAGCCAACTCTAGTGGCAGACAATAAACAAGTCGCAATAATGCCTTTAATTAAAAAGCGTTTTGTTGGACTAAATGTTTTTGACATACCTGAACACTTTTATATTAGTAATATTAAGAAACCAAGGATAATAACATAAAATAAAACGATATTAAAAAGAATGATTATCATAATTAATTGTTTTTTAGGTAGATAACTTACTAACTAACCATTATTTTCCAAATAAAATATATTAATTTAGTTTTTTATATTTATTATAGACCCTACAATCACAAAGGATTACAATATGGCACGCTAAAATCACGGATTTAAACCCGTTTTCATTTTAACAATTAAATATAGCTGAGTTATTGATGAGCAAAAAATTACATATCAAAACTTGGGGCTGCCAAATGAATGAGTATGACTCAACAAAAATGGCTGATCTCCTTGAATCTACCCATGGTTTAACATTAACAGACAATGCCGAAGAAGCGGATATTTTATTACTAAATACCTGCTCTATTCGAGAAAAAGCTCAGGAAAAGGTTTTTCATCAATTAGGTCGTTGGAAAAATCTTAAACAACATAATCCAAATATAATTATTGGTGTTGGTGGTTGTGTTGCCTCGCAAGAAGGTGCACATATTCGTAAACGCGCCCCTTTTGTCGATATTATTTTTGGACCTCAAACTTTTCACCGTTTACCAGAGATGATTGAACAGATTCGAAGTGGTAATGGTAACCATGTCGTTGATGTAAGCTTTCCTGAAATTGAAAAGTTTGATCGCTTGCCAGAGCCTCGTAGCGAAGGACCCACTGCGTTTGTTTCAATTATGGAAGGGTGCAATAAATACTGTACTTATTGTGTAGTTCCTTACACTCGTGGTGAAGAAGTTAGTAGACCGTGTGATGATGTAATTTATGAAATAGCTCAACTTGCCGAACAAGGTGTGCGAGAAGTTAATTTATTAGGTCAAAATGTAAATGCCTATCGTGGGCCAACCTTTGATGGTGATATATGTTCTTTTGCTGAACTATTACGGTTAGTTGCTGCCATTGATGGGATTGATCGTATTCGATTCACAACAAGCCACCCAATTGAATTTACCGATGATATTATTGATGTCTATCGTGATACGCCAGAGCTCGTTAACTTCTTACATTTACCTGTACAAAGTGGTTCAGATCGCGTTTTAAATTTAATGAAACGAACACATACCGCAATTGAATATAAATCGATTATTCGAAAATTACGCAAAGTTCGTCCAGATATTCAAATTAGTTCTGATTTTATCGTTGGATTTCCTGGTGAAACCCAAGAAGATTTTGAACAAACCATGAAATTAATAGCTGACGTTAATTTTGACTTAAGTTATAGCTTTGTCTATTCAGCACGTCCAGGAACACCTGCTGCTGAAATGGAAGATAATGTTACTGAAGAAGAGAAAAAGCAAAGACTTTATATTCTTCAAGAACGAATTAACCAACAAGCGATGCAATTTAGTCGTCGTATGTTAAATACTGTACAACGTATTTTAGTTGAAGGTCCATCTAAAAAAGATTTGATGGAATTAACAGGTCGAACTGAAAATAATAGAATTGTTAATTTTGAAGGTCGACCTGATATGATAGGTAAATTTGTTGATGTTGAAATTACCGATGTTTACCCTAACTCACTGCGTGGTAAAGTAGTAAGAACAGAAGATCAGATGGATTTACGTGTTAGTGAATCACCAATATCGATCATCTCTCGGACTCGAAAAGAAAACGATTTAGGTGTTAGTATCTATCAACCATAATTAAAAAATAATTCTAGAAAAAATAAGGGAAAATAAAGGAAAGGAGTATTAAATGTTTATCATTTTTGGTTCAAAAGGACGCGAAGTTAACGAACAGACAGGGCAATTTAATTGTCCAAACTGTTGTGCACAGCAAAATATAACTAGTGATGAAAAGCAACAACAATATACACAAGTAAAATTGGCCAGATATTTTACTTTATTTTTTATTCCTATTTTCCCTTTTCAAACGATAGGTAGATATATTAAGTGCAACCATTGTCATTCTGATTTTAATGAAAAAGTTTTAACTTATATTCCGCCAACGTTTGAACAACAAGTAGCATCTTATGTTGAACAAGAATTAAAAAGCGGAACACCTATTTCAATGTTGATCAATAAACTAAAGGCGCAAGGACTTGATCAAACCCAATCTCAAAGTGCGGTAGATCATGTTGTTTCCGGTAATATTGTGACATGTCATCATTGTAATATGGACTTTTTAAAAGGTGTTGAAAAATGCTCCTTATGTGAAGGGCGTATTAGTAATTAAATAAATAATTTGAGGACATATCATTGAATATTAACACATATGAAATAATGCTTGAGCCAGCAGATAATCAGCGACTTAATAGTCTTTGTGGTCCTTATGATGACAACATAAAACAACTTGAACGCCGATTAGGCATTGAAATAAATCATCGAAGCAATCTATTTTCTATAACTGGTGGCGTAATTTGTGCAAAAGCTGCAACTGAAATTTTGCAATCGCTCTATAAACTAACTAAAGTAAAAGATAGAATTGTTGACATTGATCCTGAACAAATCCATCTAGCAATTAAAGAGTCTGGCGCGCTAGAAAAGGCTAATGAACATGCTCCTGCTTATGTTGACCTTCATGGTAGCAAACAAATAATGATAAAGACCAAGCGAGGAGTAATAAAACCGCGCACCCCGAATCAAGCACAATATATTGCACATGTGCTAGATTACGATATCTCATTTGGCATTGGCCCAGCAGGTACGGGGAAAACCTATTTAGCTGTGGCTGCCGCTGTTGATGCACTAGAAAAACAGCAAATTCGACGTATAGTTTTAACACGCCCTGCGGTTGAAGCAGGTGAAAAGTTAGGTTTTTTACCAGGCGATTTAAGTCAAAAAGTTGACCCTTATTTACGTCCGCTTTACGATGCATTATTTGAAATGCTTGGTTTTGAAAAAGTCGAAAAACTGATAGAAAAAAGTGTGATTGAAGTTGCACCACTAGCCTATATGCGTGGTCGTACCCTTAATGATGCATTTATTATTCTTGATGAAAGCCAAAATACGACAATAGAACAAATGAAAATGTTTTTAACACGTATTGGCTTTAATTCTAAAGCAGTAATAACCGGCGATATAACCCAAATCGATTTACCTCATCATCAAAAATCGGGATTACGTCATGCGATAGAAGTATTGAGTGATGTTGATGATATTAGTTTTAATTTTTTTAAAAGTGAAGATGTGGTTCGTCATCCTGTCGTGGCTAGGATTGTTAACGCTTATGAAAAATGGGAACAACAAGAACACAAGCAACGACAATCATAAAAAGAATTTAGAGGAGCTATATTATCTCTATTTCAAGTAAAACCAGAAAAAGCAATATTCGCGATCATTCGGCAGAAACAAACTTATTTTTGCGTAGAGCGCTGTTTGCATTTGTAGTAATTATTCTATTAATTTTTGTATTGTTGGCAAATTTAGTCGATCTACAAATTTCAAACTTTAGTTATTACAGCACCAAATCAAACAACAACCGTATTGAAATTATCCCTATACCACCTAGTCGTGGCATGATTTATGATCGTAATGGAACACCATTGGCGATAAATAACATTACCTATCAACTTAATATCATTCCTGATAAAACTAAAAACTTGAATGAACAATTTGAACAATTAAAAAAAATTGTTGATTTAACTGATGAAGAAATTGACGCTTTCCAAAAGGAACGGCGAAATTATCGAGCTCATCGGCCGGTACCACTTAAAGAAAATTTAACCGAAAAACAAATTGCGCGTTTTATTGTTGATCAGCATCGTTTTCCTTTTGCATCAATTGTTAAAATTCAACATCGATATTATCCATACGGTGCTTCGCTTACCCATATTTTAGGTTATATATCGAAAATAAATGCTCAAGATAAACAACGGCTAGAAGATGAAAATAAAACCAGTAATTATGTCGCTACGTTTAATATCGGTAAAATGGGTATTGAACGATATTATGAAGATATCTTACATGGTACAGCTGGTAATCAAAAGGTTGAAGTTAACAGTCGAGGCCGTATTGTTCGCTTGCTTGAACAACACCCACCACAAGCGGGTGAAGATATTTATTTATCAATTAATCTTAAATTACAACTCTATATTGAATCACTGTTTGCTGGTCGTAAAGCATCAGTAGTTGCCATTGACCCAAATAATGGTGAAATATTAGCAATGGTTTCTAGCCCTAGTTATGATTCAAACGATTTTGTTGGTGGCATCTCAAGTAAGAAATATAATGAGTTACTTAATGATCCAAATAAACCACTATTTAATCGAGCATTACTAGGAGCCTATCCTCCTGCTTCAACGGTAAAACCGTTTATTTCGATAGCGGCATTAAGCGAAGGTGTCGTTTCACCAAAAAGCGTCATTAATGATCCCGGCTGGTGGCAACTACCAGGCACTGAAAGGCGTTATCGAGACTGGTTAAAATGGGGACATGGCCAGGTCGATGTATTAAAAGCATTAGAAGAATCGGTTGACACCTATTTTTACCAAGTTGCTTATGACATGGGGATAAATCGTTTAAATTTATGGATGAAGAAGTTTGGCTATGGGGAGCGAACAGGTATTGATATTTCACCTAATGAAGAAGCCCGAGCTGTTATGCCAAGTCGTGAATGGAAAATGAAACGTTATAAAAAATCTTGGTTACAAGGTGACACTATTCCCGTTGGAATTGGTCAAGGTTATTGGACAGCAACACCAATCCAAATGGCTAAAGCGCTAACTACATTAATTAATAATGGCAAAACCTTTACCCCACACTTTTTACTATATAAGAAGAGTGACATTATCAATGCTAAACAAAACCAACCAACGATTGAATCATCAAAATATATCGAGGAAAATAGCCTAATTGATGTTAATCCAAGTTATTGGGCATTAGTAAAAGAAGGTATGAATCGAGTTATGTTTGGTTCTCGTGGTACTGCTCGTAAAGTTTATGCTGATGCTAAATATCAAGCAGCCGGTAAGTCAGGTACCGCCCAAGTTTATGGTTTAAAAGAAAAAGAAACTTATAATATAAATAAAATACCCGAAAATTTACGTGATCATGCTTTATTTATTGCTTATGCACCTTATGACAAACCTAAAATAGCATTAGCTATTGTCCTCGAAAACGGTGGTGGTGGAAGTGCTAACGGTGGATTGATCGCGCGTAAGATACTTGATTATTTTCTTGAAGGTGACAACTCAACAAGATTAGGTGGTACTTCATCATCACCGAAAACAGGACATGAACATTAATTATGAATAATATTAAAAAATCTTTTTGGCAAAAGATACATATTGATCCGCTTTTTTGCTTATTTATAAGCTTACTTCTTGGTTATAGTCTTTATATTTTATGGAGCGCTAGTGGTCAAAAAATTGATATGATGCAAAAAAGGGTAATCCAAATCGCACTTGGTTTTTTTGTGATGATTATCTTTGCACAATTTTCACCGAGAAGTTATGAAAAATTGGCACCTTATCTTTATATCGCCTGCATTATTGTCTTGCTATTAGTTGATATTTTTGGTTATACAAGTAAAGGAGCTCAGCGCTGGTTAGACTTAGGTATTATTCGCTTTCAACCTTCAGAAATCGCAAAAATAGCTGTTCCTTTAATGGTAGCTAAATTTATTCACCGTGATGGTTGCCCTCCACCACTGAAAACCACATTGCAAACATTGGCCATCATTGGCGTTCCAACGCTATTGGTCGCAATGCAACCTGATTTAGGAACGGCTATTTTAATTACTATGTCAGGAATTTTTATTATCTTTTTAGCTGGAATTAATTGGCGATATATTCTTATTGCTTTGATATTAATAGCAATATTTATACCAATTATGTGGTTTTATCTAATGCATGATTACCAACGTGAACGAGTGCTAACGTTATTTTATCCTGAACGTGATCCCAATGGTACGGGCTATCATATTCTCCAATCCAAAACAGCAATTGGATCGGGTGGTATATGGGGTAAAGGCTGGCTTGAAGGGACTCAATCACAGCTAGAATTTTTGCCAGAACGACATACCGACTTTATCTTCTCGGTTATTGCTGAAGAGTTTGGTTTTGTTGGCTCTATTGTTTTGCTAATCTTGTTATTATGTTTAATTATTCGTGGGTTAATTATTGCTTCACAAGCACAAACAACCTTTGGGCGAATACTTTCTGGTGGTTTGATTTTGGTCTTTTTTGTTTATGCATTTATTAATATCGGTATGGTCAGTGGAATCTTACCAGTAGTTGGTGTACCATTGCCATTAATAAGTTATGGTGGCTCATCACTAGTCGTCTTAATGGCAAGTTTTGGCATTATGATGTCTATTCATACACATCGATACATGTTATCTAAAAACATTTAACGGAATTTTTATAAATGAAAAAGAAATTTAAATTATCTTTTGGGCTGTTGGTGCTCGCAATATGTTCTTCTGCCTCTGCAGAAATGGCTTTTCCTATTCCAGCTATTCCGCAATTAGATGCTGAAGCATATATTTTAATCGATGCTAAATCTGGTGAAATCTTAGCGCAATATAATGCTGAACAACAACGCGATCCAGCAAGCTTAACCAAAATGATGACAAGCTATGTTGTTGGTCAAGCATTAGAAACAGGTCGGATAAAAAATGATGACATGGTACTGGTTAGTAAAGATGCATGGGCAACGGGTAACCCTAAGTTAAAAGGCTCATCATTAATGTTTTTAGAAGTGGGTAAAACCGTCTCAGTATCAGATTTAAATAAAGGTATCATAATCCAATCTGGTAATGATGCATGTATAGCTATGGCAGAACATGTTGCTGGTAGCCAAGGTGCTTTTGTTAATTTGATGAATGAATATGCGAAAAAAATAGGCCTACAACATACGCATTTTGAAACTGTACACGGGCTAGATGCACCGGGGCAATACACTACCGCTAAAGATATGGCATTATTAGGCCAAGCATTAATTCGAGACTTGCCAAATGAATATGCCATTTATAAGCAAAAAGAATTTACCTATAACCTATCTAAACCACAATTAAACCGTAATGGATTACTTTGGGATACCACATTAAATATAGATGGCATTAAAACCGGACATACAAATGCAGCTGGATATAACCTTGTTGCATCAGGTATTGATGGTAATACCAGACTAATCTCAGCAGTACTTGGTGGGCGAACCTATAAGGGTCGTGAAGAAGAAAGTAAAAAACTACTAACGTGGGGATTCCGCTTTTTTGAAACGGCTAATCCGGTAAAACCAAATGATCCATTAGTGACGGGATCGGTTTGGTATGGCGATCAAAATAAAGTTAAATTAGGTTCGATCAACGACATATATATCACTGTGCCAAAAGGCCGTTCAGCAGATGTTAAATTACAATACACCATTGATGATTATATTTCTGCACCGATTGCCAAGGGGACAACTGTAGGTAAAATTAAATTTTTATTAGATGATAAAGTTATTAATGAACAGCCGTTAGTTACGCTTGAAAAAGTTGAAGAAACAGGATTCTTTGGCAGTATTTGGGATTGGATCTGCTTACAATTCCATAAATTATTCAGTTAACTTTTTCTTAAAAACCGCTGTGTAATACTCTGTTTGCTCAGCGGTCTTTTTTATTAGTCAAACCAAAGCCCATCGTTTAGAGCAAGGCTATCAGGCTTAAACATTACACGTTAAGCTAGCACTCACAAACCTCAAAAAAAAGTTGAGGAAAGGGGTTTTTGAGGGGGTAAAATCAGCAATATGACAAAGCAATCCCCACAACCATCTGTCTAATGTCTAATAGGACTAGTCACCCAGATAGATTAGGATTTGTGAAATGGCTGAAAATGTTTGTGTTAAAATAGATTCGATAAACGAAGGTAAAGCCGAAAATAAATAGGTTAACATGGTCAATCCACACAACAAGGTAAGCGGATAGCCGACGACAAAAATAGATAGTTGTGGTGTCATTCTATTTAATAAGCCTAGTGATAGGTTAATAATCAGCAATAGCGTCATTAATGGTAATGCCAATATAACACCGTTATTAAATAGTAGACCGGTTATTTCGATTAAGGCTAAATAGCCGTTTTCTTTTAAAAGTGAAGTAGTAATGGGAATCATGCTAAAGCTGTTGGCTAAGCCGTAAAGCAACCATAAATGGCCATCTAAGCTTAGAAATATCAATAAAGCTATCATATTGATTAATCGCGATAATACTGATGTTGATGGTCCGCCAATTGGGTCGTAAAATGTTGCCATACCTAATCCCATTTGCATACCGATTAATTCACCCGAAAACCGAACGGTCATAAATGTCAGCTGCATCGCAAATCCAATCATAACACCAATCATAATTTGTTGGGCAATTACCCAAATCCCCATTAGCGAGTAAAGCGTGATGTCTTCAGTTGTTTTTGGAAGCGGTAAAATGATTGCGATGAGTGTGGCTAAACCTATTTTTACACGATTTGGCACTTCCTTTTCACCCGTAATTGGCGCGACCATAATTAGCGCTAAAATCCGAACAAAGGGCAGAAAGCTTGATCGCAGCCAAGCAAAGAAATCAATATTAAATAGATCGTAAATAGCCAAATCCATTAATGGTTAACTGGTTAGGTTGGGAATATTGGTGATGACAAGGCGAATGTAGTCAATCATTGTTGTTAACATTGATGGGCCTAAGATAATTAATACCGCAATAACAGCCAAAATTTTGGGAATAAACGATAAGGTCATTTCGTTAATTTGGGTTGCCGCTTGTAATAGACTTATAATTAAGCCTGTGACAAGTGCTGCTAGTAGCAAAGGGCCAGCAAGCGATGCGGCAACTTTGATGGCCTGTATAGCGAAATGGCTAATATATTCAGATGGCATATAATCCCTTTACTGTTTTTTGTTAATTAAAAAAGCTTTGTGCTAATGAACCTAACAATAAGTGCCAGCCATCAGCCAAGACGAATAACATTATTTTAAACGGTAGCGATACGGTTGCTGGTGGCACCATCATCATCCCTAATGCCATTAAGGTACTAGCAACCACTAAATCAATAACGAGGAAAGGGATAAAAAGCGTAAAACCAATTTGAAAAGCCGTTTTGAGTTCGCTCACTACAAATGCAGGGACTAAAATCCGTAGCGGAGTGTCTTCACGATTTTGGATTTCACTCGTGTGTGACATGTTTGCAAATAGGGCTAAGTCGCTTTCGCGCGTTTGCGTGAGCATGAATTCGCGAAGCGGTTTGGTTGCTTCGTTTAAGCTTTCTTGCATAGTAATTTGTTGCTGTGAATAAGGAACGTAAGCATTTTGATATATTTTATCAATTGTCGGCGACATGATGAAAAATGTCATAAATAGGGCTATGCCTAGTATGACTTGATTTGGCGGCGCGGATTGGGTGCCAAGTGCGCTGCGTAGTAGTCCTAATACGATAATGATGCGAGTAAAACTCGTCATTAATAATAGAATTATTGGGATAAAGGTTAGTAATGTTAAAAAAACTAAAGTTTCAACAGGTAATGACCAACTTTGTCCTTCTTGATGCGGTGCTTGCGTAACTATTGTTAACGGTGATAATTCTGCAAAACTATATTGGCTGATAAACAATAAGCCAAGCAAAATAAGGTGTTTTAACCGCACGATGCGTTACTCCTTTTTAGTATTTAATACAGATTGTAATATCTGGCTAAATAGGTTTATTTTTGGCGTTTGATCAACATCAACAGGCTGAGCAAATAACATTTCAGTGCGTTGTTCATTTATTGTATGCAGTAGCGTCATTTTTTGTGGAGTAACACCAACGACAAGTAATTGATGATCAACATAAACCAGAAGAATACGCTCTTTAGCGCTTATGTTATATGTTGCCTTAATATCAATGAATTGTTTGGTAGAATTTTTCCAACCTATTCGTTTTATTATCCAGCCTAAAAATAAGATGATGGCGATCACACAAAAAAAAGCCATGCCGATTTGGCTATATAGGCTTGATTCTGTTGGGATAGACGATAAGGTTTGTGAATTATTAGTGATGGTTGGTTCTATCATGATTATTTTATTAATTGCTTTTAACGGCTTAATCTACGTACGCGTTCTGATGGAGTAATAATATCAGTAATCCGTACACCATAATTGTCACCGACAACAACAATTTCTCCTTGTGCAATTAAATAACCATTAATCAGAATATCTAAAGGCTCACCGGCTAAACCATCTAAAGCAATGACGGAACCTTGGGTTAAATTTAATAGATCTTTAATGGCTATTTTTGTTCGACCAAGTTCAACGCTTAGATTTATAGGAACATCTAATATAAGATTGATATCTTGCTTTTTTACCTCTGTTGGTTGTGGTGAAAGTGTTTCAAAAATAGCTTCTTTGGTTACCGATTCTTCACTAACTGTGTTACGTAGTTGGCTATCATCACTATTGTTTGGGGTATTACTCATTGAACACTCCTTCATTCAATTGTTCTAAAACGGGGTTGCTTATCTGTTCTACTTGAATTGCGTATTGTTTATTAACACTACCGTAGCGACCTTTTAATACAGGTACACCACCAATGGTGACATCAATAATCGTTGGTTTTTCGATATCCAAAATATCATTTACTTTTAGTGCTAATAATTTGTCGACAGTGGTATTAATGTTGGCAAAATTAGCGACCAATTCGACCGCTGATTGTTTTATACCGCTGGTTAATGAACTCATCCAAATATTGTCGTCTTGGTAGGTTTGTTGCTCAACTGGTGGCTTTATTAGTAATTCTTTTATCGGTTCAACCATTGAGTAGGGGATACATACGCAAAATGTTGCTTTACTGTGGCCGACTTCGATTTTAAAGTTTGTTGTTAATACGACATCGTCAGGTGAATTGGTTATGTTGGTAAATTTACTTTGCATTTCAGACCGGATATATTCGGCTTCAATTGGGTAAACATCTGCCCAAGAATTTTGGTAAATAACGAGCGCTAATTCTAATACTCGGTTAATAATTTGTTGTTCGGTATGTGTAAATTCACGGCCTTCTGTGTCGATTTGAGTCGAATGCCCGTCACCCCCAAATAATGAATCAACAATAATGAAGACTAATTCAGGTGAAAAAGAAAATAAACTTGTACCTCTTAATGGATTAAGGTGCACTAAATTTAAGTGATTTGCTGATGACGTATCAGAAAACTCTTTAAATGTTAGGGGCTCAACAGGTGAGGCTATTACATCGGTATTTCGACGTAATCGATTGAATAACCCAATTCTAAATTGGCGGGCAAAACGTTCATTAATAATTTCTAGTGCTGTAAGTCGTTCTGGGATAAACCTATGTTTAACTGATATATCATAAGGTTTAACTTCAGCCCGTTTGCTCTGTGGTAAAGGATAATTTTGTTCAGCATTATTTTTAATGCTATCAGAATCATTCTGTTCGTGCTTTGTTAAAGATTCACTTATATCAGTATTAGATTGAAGCTTATCAGACATGATAGTTACCTTACAATAAAATCATTAAATAAAACTTCATCAATTTTTACAAAGTTTTTTGTATTGTATTGGCGAGATAACGCCATCTTTATCTTCTCTTTTAATTCAAGTTTGCCTGACTCTTTCTTTAAATTATTGATGTACTGTTTTGACGTTAACATTAATATGTCACTTCTTATTTCAGGTAGGTACTCTAGTAATACCGTTTTTTGTTCTTCATCAGCGACACGTAATACTAAACCGATATATAGGATCTTATTAATATTTACATTTTCTTCAGAAAGTGGAAGTGAAATTGTGAATGGTTTTAGTGTTAAAAAGACAGGTGATAAAACTTCTGGCTCTGGTTGCGTCTGTATTGTCGTTTTAGACTGATTTTGTAACCATAAATAAGCAGCAAAACCTGTTGCTAATAGGGTAGTTAAAATAAGTATTAAATTTAAAATACTTACTTTTTTCTTGATATTTTGCATATTTATTATTATCTCAATGAATTTTAACGAAATGTTTATAACTATTTAAATAGCCAAAAATTAACAAAATAATAAATCATGCTTTAATAATTAATTCGAAGAATAGGCAATAAAAACATTACCTATTCGACCTTTTTAATATTTAGCCAAACAAAGCTTAACGTATCCTGGGATACCATTTAGGCAAAAATACTTAATCCTGATAGGGCTGTATTTGACAAATGATGATGTTCTTGCAGAGTTTGGTTTTCTTCATCTAATAACTGCTTCGATGCAACGTGCTGCTCTTGTTGATAAGGTGATGATTGTTTAGAGTCATCCATCATTGAAAAATTACTAATATCTGCTTGTTGTAATGAAATACCTTGTTCTTCTAATGAGGCTCTTAACTGTGGTAAACCTGATTCTAATACGCTTTTTACCATATCATGCACAACAACCATGTGCATGTTCATCTTATCTTCAACCATTGCCAATTTAATATGGAGCGAGCCCAATTCTTCAGGATGTAATTTCATTTCGGCATTTTGGATGCCTTGTCGACAAATTAAGCTGATTTTTTCATTTAATGCTGTTTGCCACTCAGTAATATCCATTGGCGTAGGTAAATTGATGTCGAATTTCGTTTGGCTTTCAACTTGCGGTGTGGATAGTGGACTTCGGCCATTTACCGCTGTTAACCATGTCACTTCTTGGTTCGAGTTGTCAATATTGTTGCCAGTTTGTTGTAAATCGCCAAAATGAGTACTGTTTTGACTACTAATAAATTTATTGTCAGGTAAAGTTTGATCGGCTTTTGGCATTTCAATAAAACTTATATTCTTTGATATGCTATGTTGATTATTTTCAGTAGCTCGTAAATTAACGTTGCTTTGTTTATTAGCATAAGCGATCAATTGTTCACTATTATTAATTGAAGTAAGAATTTCTGCCGCTTTTTCATCAACATTAATCGATTTTTCCCCCTCGCCAGAATGCGTTGTATCTAAAAGTAAGTCATTAGTCGAGGTGTTTGTTTTCAACGCGGGTTGATTTTTACCTAATTGTTCAGTGTTGTGTTTGTGAGTGGTTGCAATGATTGGTTGTTCTTGCAAATTTAGAGGTTGTGCAAACAGTGTAAACAATTCATCACTATCGCTTTCTTCTTTTTGATGTAATTGATCTTCGAACGTGTTTAAATTAACAAACTTTTTATTATTGCTTAATTCTTTTTGTTTTTCATCAAATTGCAGTAATTGTTGAAAAAAAACTTCATCAATAATAGATTGTTTCCTGTCATTTAATTCTTGTTGGGATGATATTGATGGTATATCGCTAAATTGATTAATATTCATTCGATACTCTCCTTGTTAACTGCTGCTGTGCAAATTCATCTGTTAATTTTTGTTGTAAACGACTTTGCTGTAACAAATATTTTTTATGTTGTTTATCTAACAATGTGGTATAGGTATTTAGATTTTTTTTCGATTGATTAAGCTCATTGGTGATCTGTTTTTGTTTAATATCTAAGGTTAATAGCAGCTTTTTTTGTTGTGCGATACCTTGCTCAATATCAGCAATAAAAGCGCTAAAATTATTCAGTTCCGATCGTTTAATGCCATTTGATAATGCCTGATTCAGGCGCTGTTGATATTCGTTGTAATAATCAGTTAATACCTTCAGCTGTGATTGAGCATTACACTTATTATCATGTGCACGTTTTAACTTAATCAATTTATCATCGACTGATTTTTCAGCTAACTTTTTTAATGTTAAAAAGGCAACTTTACCATTGCGTTGATTGGCCATCATATTTCCCTCATTTCTCAGTTTGAATTCACAATATTGATTAACTGTTGATAAGCGTCTTGATAACCACAATGCTCATAAATTCCTTGTTGTAAAAATTGTTGCATAGCAGGAAAAAGTAATATCGCCTTATCTAATAAAGGATCGGTTCCTGCTACATAAGCACCAACATTAATCAAATCACGATTTCGCTGGAAACTTGAAAATAATTGTTTAAATAAGCGTGATTTTTTTTCATCTTCTGGTTTTGTGAGATCGGTCATTACACGGCTTATTGAAGCTTCAATGTCAATGGCAGGGTAATGGCCAGATTCGGCTAGTGAACGGGACAAAACAATATGACCATCAAGGATAGCCCTTGCTGAATCAGCAATTGGATCTTGTTGGTCATCGCCTTCGGTTAAGACAGTATAAAAAGCGGTAATTGTACCTTTACCTTTTGCATCATTACCAGCTCTTTCAACCAATGCCGGTAATTTAGCAAATACTGATGGTGGATATCCCTTTGTTGCGGGTGGTTCGCCGATTGCTAAAGCGATTTCACGTTGTGCCATGGCATATCGGGTTAATGAATCCATAATCAGTAACACGTTAAATCCTTGATCGCGAAAATTTTCGGCAATTTTTGTGGCGTATGCTGCACCTTGTAGACGTAATAATGGTGATACATCTGCTGGCGCGGCAACAACAACTGAGCGAGATAAGCCCTCCTCACCGAGAATGTTTTCAATAAAATCTTTTACCTCACGGCCCCTTTCACCGATTAAACCAACCACAATAATATCAGCCTTAGTGTATCGAGCCATCATGCCAAGCAATACACTTTTACCAACACCAGAACCTGCAAAAAGCCCCATTCGCTGTCCTTGGCCAACGGTTAATAATGCATTGATTGCACGAATCCCAACATCAAGAACTTGATGAATAGGTGTTCGTGTCAGTGGATTTAGCGATTTATTTATCAATCCTTCATATTCAATATTTTCGGGTAAGGGTTTACCATCAAGTGGTTTTCCCATTGCGTCAACAACTCGCCCTAATAAACCTATACCAATTGGTAAGACTTTGTGGCTAAAATGTGTTAAATCGTATTGTGATGTATAAACTCTCGCATCTAATAATATGCCATCGGTTGATTCAAACGGCATTAGATATAATGTTTTTTCATTAAAACCAATTACTTCACATTCAACGGCTTGGATCTGTCCATCTAATTGCCGTTCAACAAAACAGTTGGATCCTAACGGTAGCTTTAAGCCAACGGCTTCTAAAACGAGGCCAGATGCTTTAACTAATCGGCCATATTGACGAATTAACGATGTAGACTGCAATTTCTGTATCGCACTATCAATTTTAGTTGCCCATTGTGTACAAAATTCCACCTTAATTCTCATCCCCATGTACACTATTAGACATGATTTGCCAGTGATTGTTTATGCTTGCGTCGATCTCATTGGTTGGCGTAACAATTTTACAACCACCCAATTCAATATTAACATCGGTAACAAATTGCCATTCTTTTTGCCACTGTTCATCTAGCAGTGGTTCAATCCATAAAAAGTCATTTGGATTTATTCGTACTAAAAATGGCGGATTACCAATTGTGTTTTGTTCAATTAATGATTTTATGGTTTGCATTAATTGTTTTTGTTTTACTTTTGGTAAAGAACCAACGGTTTTTTGGGCAGCAATTAAAGCTAAATCAAACAACTTTGGTACAATGATTTCATCTATTTGATTAATCGATTGCTGAAAGTGAGCTGCTATATTTTTGATAGCCTCAATGGTATTTAATTTTTCTTCATTTAACTGTTGTTCTATTTTCTCGAGGCCTGCTTGTTGACCAATTTCTAGCCCTTGCTCATAGCCTGTTTGTTTGCCAACATAAAAACCGTCTTCTTTACCTAAATTAAAGCCTTCTTGATAAGCTTCTTCTCTTGCTTGTTGTTTAATATTTTCAAGTTCTAATGCTATTTCAGGACTATTAATATCAATAACACTATCTGCCTCATTTAATACGTCAGGCTCTGGTTCAGGTTGATACTCATCTTCTGCCAACTCGACAGTTTCTTGTTGGCTTGTTAATGGTGATAATTCTGTTAGCGCTAAATCTTGAAAGTGGAGTGGTTTCCAGCTTAATGTATTAGCTTGGTTATACATATTCATCATCACCACTAGTTAGGATCATCTCACCAGATTCCGCTAAACGACGAGCAATAACCAAAATTTTCTTCTGTTCGGTTTCGACTTGTGATAAGCGTACCGGTGGTCTATTTTCTAGATCTTCACGCAATATTGACGCAGCACGTTGTGACATATTCGATAATAATTTTTCGCGTAATGTTTCTGTTGAACCTTTCAACGCAATGATTAAGGTTTCATTATCCACTTCTTTGAGTAGACGCTGGATACTTCGATCATCCACATCAACCAGATTTTCAAATAAGAACATTTCATCAATAATTTTTTGAGCTAATTCGTTGTTGTAATCACGTAATGCATTGATAACCAATTCTTCTTGTTGTGACTTCATTAAGTTGATGATTTCTGCCGCAGTGCGGATACCACCCATATTGTTAAGTTTAATATTTTGTCCATGTAATAACGTTGATAACGATGTGGATAATACTTCTAATGCCGAAGGTTCAACCCCACCAAAAGTTGCAATACGTAGCATTACATCATTACGCAGCTCGTCATCAAATAGATTTAATATTTCAGCAGCTAAGTCACGGTTTAAGTGAACTAGAATCGTGGCAATTATTTGCGGATGCTCTTTTTTGATCAAGTCAACCGCTCGGGCAGCATCAACAAAGTTAAGCATTCTTAAACCATCAGTCGTATCATCAATATCAGTATCTAACAGCTCATCAATTAAGCGACTAGCCTTATCACTACCAATTGATTTTTCAAGAACTTTTCGTAGATAACTATTCGTATCTGTATTTAATACTGCACAATCATCAAGCGTTGTTTGACACTCATTAAGAATGTTCTTGAGTTGTTCTTGAGTCAATTGTGGTAGTCCCATCATGGCACTACTAATTTGTTGCACTTCTTTATGGTTTAAGAATTGCATTACTTTCGCAGCTAATTCTTCACCTAAAATCATTAAAATGGTTGCTGCTTTTTGAGATTCACTTAAATTCACTACTCATTCTCCTTTTTATTCATCCAACCACGAATTATGAGTGCCATTACACGAGGATCTTTTTCGATAATTTTTCGGATGTATTGCTGCTGTTGCATATTATCTTCAAAAATCTTTTGTTGTAACTTACTGTGTGTTTTGTAATCAAGCTTATCTTCAGTGACGCCGTCAGATGACTTGTTATTGATATTAGTAAGGTATTGTTTTTGTATCTTAATCCATACAGAACGCAGCACTTTTCTCCATACAATCCATATTATTAAGATGTAAATTAAATAATTAATTGCTGTTTTTAACATGTCGAAAATTTCATGTTTTGGTAAAAAGAATATAGTGTCACTTTCATCGTCAATTTGATCTGTAAATTTCAAATTGGCAACGGTTAATGAATCCCCTCGCAGCTCAGAAAACCCCATAGCTTGACGAGCAAGTGCTTCAATATATGTTAATTCTTCATTATCTAGTTTTACCCATTTATCTGTTGCTTCATTTTCGCCTTTTGAATCTTCTTCATTTGAAGATACAGCTTCATCGACGGTGATAAGTTTATAATTAACTAGCACCGCTACAGATAAACGCTTGATGCGCCCTTCAGGGGTTTTGCTATGAATAACTTGACGATTAACTTCAAAATTTAATGTATTATTTGATTGTAAATGATACATTTTTTGCTTATCGTCTTTATCTTTTGCTTCATTTTCGCCATCAATTGGTGCGCTTGGTGTTGGAACGGGTTGGTTGGATAAAGCGCCCGGCACACCACCAATATCATTGCTTGATGCTAATTGGCGATTTTCAACCTGTTGTTTGCTACGGATAGCTTGATTGGTCGTATCACTGTTAGGATCATAGATTTCAGATGTTGATTCTTGACGGCTAAAATCAATGTCAGCATTAACTTGGACCTTAACATTCTGCTTACCTAAGATTGGAGTAATAATTTTTTCTACCCGCTCCCGAATCAAGCTTTCGATACGTTCACTATATTCTAATTGGGAGACAGTAATGTTAGTGTCACGGTATTTTTCACCTGTTAATAAATTACCTTTTTGATCAATGATTGTTACTTTATCTGCCTGTAATTCCGGTACGCTGCTTGAAATTAAGTGAATAATGGCATCAATTTGACCTTGCGATAAACTACGACCAGGTAATAGCGTTAATGCGACAGATGCCGAAGGGAATTTTCTTTCCCTAACAAATAGAGAGGGTTTTGGCATTGCTAAATGCACTCTAGCATCATCAACACTACTAATAATTGAAATTGTTCTTGATAATTCACCTTCTAATGCTCGTTGATAATTGATTTGTTCATTAAACTGGCTCATTCCAAAACTTTCTTTGTCGAGCAGTTCAAAACCGATTGCACCACCTTTAGGTAAACCTTGTTGAGCAATTCGTAGGCGAGTATCATAAATTTTATTTTCTGGAATTAAGATTGTTGTGCCAGAAGATGAAAACTTATAAGGAATATTCATTTTATCGAGTTGACTAATGATTTCCCCACCATCTTTATCATTCAAATTACTAAATAGTACACCGTAAGCATCATTCTTAAGCCATAAATAGGTGATACTACTAATCGCAATTGCAATCACGCCTATAATAAGGAGTAGCATTTTACGATTTTCTTTTAATTGATTAATAAACGGTAGTTTATTCAATATTGACTCGCCTTTATTTAAAGCTTGGCTATCCATATGTATCCTAATTCTAAACAGGTTAGATTAATTCTATGGTTTATTATCTTTGGATTTAGAAAAATCAATAGCTAAAAAAGCACACGCTTTACCCTTTAGTTATCGCTTTTAGATTGTTCTCTTTGTGATAATTTAAGTAGTAATTTGATTAAGATAGAAGTGAATTTTGTCATTATGAGTAATCTTGAAATGAATAGCATCGAGGCGTTTAATCCTGCAACATTAACTAAATTGGATTTTTCACCAAAACAGCCAATTAACGATCAACAAAATTTTATGGCTGGCTTAAAAGCGGCATTAGATAAAATTAGTCAAACCCAAATAGAAGCTAGCAATAAAGCTAAATCTTTTGAAATGGGGGAGCCAAATATATCTTTAAATGAAGTTATGGTTGATATGCAAAAGTCCACGGTTTCTTTACAATTTGGTATTCAAGTTCGCAATAAATTAGTAGCAGCATATCAAGAAATTATGAATATGAATGTTTAACCTATTGTTTTCTTATTAATATTATGATGTTAATCACTTTTTTGTAAAAAATCGAGAAATGTATACACACTTTGTTTGTGGCCATTTTCTAGATGCTTTACCATATTAGGGGAAAATACGGTAAAAAAGCTAGCAACTTCTATAAGTTAACGAATAAAGCCCACCATATTCATTTCTTCACTTATGCTAAGCTAGCAATTTTTTGGTAGCTATCTATCTTTGTTTGATAATCAACTTGTTTTCCAATGAGTTTACTTAGCTCACTGTGTCTTTCATGAATTAATTGCCCTAATTGCTGCTGATAACTAAGGATATTATTGATATATATTCGAATAATCTCTTGTTGTGGTAATGGCATGTTATCAATAATCGTTAAACTATCATTTAGCTGAATATCTTTGGTTAATTGCTGGTATTTGGCTTGCCAACTAATTAATCCTTCCCAGTTTTCTTTTTGAGCGTTGATTAGCATCTGTTCAACAACGTAGTTAAATTGTTCATATTTTTCTAATAATAAATTAGTGTCCAAAACAGATTCCTATAATTATGCTATTTCTCGCCAAGCTTGTGCGACGTTATCAAGTAAATTAAAGCAGGTTTGTAGTTTTTCTTTGTCATTATGCAAATTGGCTAAAACAAGTTGATGACTAATGTAGTGATATAATTGATCTAGATTTTCGGCAATTTCGCCGCCCTTTTCTAAATCTAAACAACTTTTAAGCCCATTATCAATGATATTAATTGCTTTAGAAATCGCTTTTCCTTTACCTGCAATATTACCTTTTTGTATATATAAATCTGCTAATTGTATGGCATTAAGCGCGCCGTCAAATAATAAAACAATCAGCTGGTGTGGCGAAGCCTGGCTAACGCTAGTTTCTAAACTAACTTGCTTATAAGCTTGAGAACCAAATTTGTACATTATTTACTCTCTATTTTTTTAAATTTGCCATCATGTCAAATTGGGTTGATAAATAATTGCTCATGCTATCGAGTTCATTAATTAAAATATCTAATTTAGTAAATTGAACTCGGTAGCGTTCAATGGTTTGCTCAATAGAATCATTTATTTGCTCATAGCGTTTGTCTAATGATTTTAGTGTTGAGTTTAACCCATTAGTTGCGATATCAATCGAGCCTTCACTGTCAATAAATCCACTTATTTTATCAAAAAGCTCATTAGCAATCCCTGTCGCGTTATCGTCACCAGTAAAGAGTATTGCTACAGCATCACTATTTTCGCTAAGTGCTTTTTTCAGGTCATTTTCGTTAATGGTCAAGGTACCATCTTTACCCATATTAATGCCGATTTGTGACAGAACAGAAAACTCTCCTGGTTGACCTTTTGCAAATATTGCTCGGATACTTTGATCAATATTACGCAATGTTGAATCGCCAATAAGTGGGCCATTAGCACTATTTAATTCATCTGAATTGGTATCATTCGCGGTAAATTTTGTTAATGTTGATATGGTTGTTTGTAATTGATTAAATGCCTCTACCCATTCTTTAATCGCTTCTTCTGGTTTCTCGTTATCGGCGGTTATAGCAAGGTTTTTACTGGTTGTTGTGGTTTCTTTTAGCGTAATATCAACACCGGTAATGACCTCTTTGACGGTGTTAGAACCGCTAGTTATGGCGATACCATTAAATGAAAACTTAGCATCTTGCGCTTTTGTCACTTCTGTCATGCGATTATCGCTAGGTTGATTAACATCAAATCCAATGACATTATTTAACTCTTCATCATCTGAAGATATCGATGTAATACTTTGTTGCTCACCAGTTTCTTTCGATGTGATGACTAATTGATAACCGTCTTCTCCTGAACGAACAATCGTTGCATTCATTGTTGATGGGGACGTTGTGCCATCTTCATTGGTAATTAGGGCTTTATTTATCGCATTTGCTATCGATTCTAATGAGGTTTCATCTTTAGATAAGGTAACATTAAGTTTTTGGCCATTTGCTTGTTCTATAGTGATTGTTCGGGTTTCATCATCATTGCCTAATTTCGCATTTTTATCATTGAGTGGTGATGTTGCAACACCATGCGAAGTTGCTAACTGATCAATGTTAATTGCATAGTTACCTAATGCCGCTTTACTATTGGTTTTTACTGAAAAATAGTTGTCATCGCCTGTGGCTGTTCGACTTTGAAATATTTCTTTTTTTTGAAGTTTTTTTGTTGCGGTATTAAATGTTGTTAATGCACTTTTTAGCTTACCAAAGCCACTAATTTTTGCATTAATCGCTTTTTGTTGAGTAGTAATGGGGGCTAAACGTGTTTTTTCAGCCACTTCTAATTGATTTAAAATCCCATTCAGATCGATTCCAGAACCTATGCCCAGCGCACTCATTGCCATGATTTAATCTACCTATCACAATTATCTTATTAATATGTTTTATATCGGCCTATTTCTCAAAAAGTTTAGTTATTATCTTAATATTTATTGTGTGCGCAGGAAGATCTTTATTTTTTTGTTAAGAATGAGTCATTAAATATTTTGTTAAATTAGTATTAGTTTGCTGATTTATTTTTAAAAAATAAATCATCTTGTGGTTGTCATTGCTGTTTTTTGAAAAAAATAATTATTAAAAATATTAAAGTTTCTTTTTTTGCTACCGATAAGTTAGTTATCAGCAAGAATATTGAATTTATCTTTCAATAGGCCGTTGATTTAACAAATCATCATATACAAGGAGATAAAAATGGCACAAGTAATTAATACTAACACTATGTCTTTAATGGCAAAAAACAACCTTAACAATTCTCAAAGCGTTCTTAGTACATCTATTGAGCGTCTTTCATCTGGTATGCGTATCAATAGCGCAAAAGATGATGCAGCGGGCCAAGCAATTGCTAACCGTTTTTCATCAAACATTAAAGGCTTAACACAAGCTGCTCGTAATGCAAATGATGGTATCTCTCTTGCACAAACTACTGAAGGTGCGTTAAACGAAATCAACAACAACGTACAACGTATTCGTGAATTAACCGTTCAAGCAGCAAATGGCACTAACTCTGAAAGCGATTTAGTATCAATTCAAAACGAAATCGATCAACGTTTAGATGAAATTGATCGCGTTTCTAAACAAACTGATTTCAATGGTTCAAAAGTATTGTCTGAAGACAAAACACTTAAAATCCAAGTAGGTGCAAACGATGGTGAAACTATTGAAATCCATTTGAAAAAAATTGATAGTACTGAACTTGGTTTAAATGGATTTAAAATTTCAGGTGAAGACCTAACCGCAGATCCATTAAAAACAATTGATGAAGCATTATCAAAAATTGATGCTTTACGTGGTCAACTTGGTGCGGTACAAAACCGTTTCGAATCAACAGTAAACAACATCAATAATACTGTAAACAACTTAAGTTCTGCGCGTAGCCGTATTGAAGATGCTGATTATGCAACAGAAGTTTCAAACATGACTCGTGGTCAAATCTTGCAACAAGCAGGTACTTCAGTACTAGCTCAAGCTAACCAAGTACCACAATCAGTACTTTCTTTATTACAATAATGTGCATAACTAGATTTCGGTTACTCTAATTTTATACTATCGCAATAATGGTATTTTTGAATACCATTATTGCTAATAATGCTAATTACCTATTTTTTAATATCTTATTCTTGCCATTAATTCAGTTAATTATCGTCATAATGTTTCTTAGCGTTTTTTTTATTGGTTCAGGAAATGAGCGATAACCTGTATAACTCTCAAGGTGTAGTGAATCAAATCAACTGGCAGCAGTATATTCATCTCGTTCGTAATGAAGCGTTGAAATTAGCTGTTCGTTTGCCAACAACGATTGAACTTGATGACTTGTTACAAGTTGGTTATATCGGTTTATTAGAAACGATAAAGCGTTATGACATATCTCAAGGCAATGCATTTTCGACATTTGCCATACCAAGAATTAAAGGCGCAATGCTTGATGAGCTGCGCAGTAGAGATTGGTTGCCAAGGCAAATTCGCAAAAAAATAAAAGATGTCACAATGGCAATGAAGGAATTAGAGCAAAAACTGGGTTATCCGCCTAATGATGAGCAAATTGCTGAATACCTACAAATATCAATTACTGAATATCGTAAAATTCTATTAGATTCTAATTGTAGTCAAATAGGTTCATTTGATGAAATCCATAAAAAACTAGGCGATAACATTGACACCCTGATTGATTGTGACGGTGATAATAACCCTTTTTCAACAATTATTGATGAAGAAATTCGTAATACGGTTATTCGACAAATTGAAAACCTACCTGAAAAGGAAAAACTTGTTTTATCACTTTATTACCAAGAAGAGCTGAATTTAAAAGAGATTGGAAAAGTGTTAGAAATTAGTGAATCTCGAGTAAGCCAATTACATAGCCAAGCAATAAAACGAATACAAAGTAGGATTGATATGTAAAAACAAAGGCAAAAATGGTAAATCGAGGAAAAATGAATTGAAAATAAAATGAAATGATTTTTTTATTGACCTTTCGTGTTTAAAAATGTAACTTTAAATAGAAAAAAACAGTAAAGGCTGTTTTTTGTTAATTTTGCGTTTTTTTGTGCGCGCAAACAAATATAGATTGTGGTGGTTAAATTGAAAAATATACAAGATGACGATATTTTGAAATGCATACATCATTTGAATCTTTCAACGCTTTTATTGAGCCAGCGAATGATTGAGAAAGATAAAGTGATGGCAATGTATCGATTAGGGATTGACGAAAAAACCGCTGATATTTTGAGTAATTTAAGTGCTTCTCAAATGTTGGTTTTGTCTGAAACCAATCAATTAACGTTTCAATTTCGATTTAAAGATTCAGCAATGATGGAAAAATTAACTGAAGAGTCTCGCGTTAGTGATATTAAGCAGATGCATACAGGGATCCTTCTATCAAGCTTACTTTTAGATTCAATTAATAAGTAGGTAAGTGATAAAAATGAGTAGCAAAAGCATTATTCAGAAATATAAAGAAGTTCAATTAGCTATTCGACTAATTACACTCGGCGCTAGAATTCAAATGTTGGAAAGTGAAACCAATTTAAGCCGTGGAAAGTTGATCAAATTATATAAAGAAATTCAAGGAAGCCCTCCGCCTAAAGGTTTACTTCCTTTTTCAACCACGTGGTTTATGACTTGGGAGCCTAATATTCATTCAAGTATGTTTTATAACGCTTATCAATTCTTAGTTAAGCATGGTGTTAAGCCTGGTGTTCATGCCATTGTTAAAGCTTATCAACTCTATTTAGAACAATGTTCTCTGCCTCTTGATGAAGAACCCGTTTTAGGGCTAACTCGAGCTTGGATTTTGGTTAAATTTGTTGAAAGCAAAGTTATGCAACAATCTTGCTGTAGGGACTGTAAAGGTAGTTTTATTACTCATGCTTACCATCCACACAATAGTTTTGTTTGTAGCTTATGCCAACCGCCTTCAAGAGCAGAAAAGAATAATAAAACACATAAAGAGAGCCAAGCAAAATGCTTACAAGTTTTATCAATACCGAACGCATTTAACTTGGTTACAACAAATCAGATAGCAATTTAGGTAAAAGTTAAAATTAATCAAAACAAGTTTAGTTATATTTTATGGAGATAAAGAAAAGCCAATGCTAATAATTATAGGATATATTGTCGTTATCGCTTCTGCTTTAGTGGGTTATGTACTAAGTGGAGGGTACTTGGCTGTACTTTTTCAACCATTAGAGTTTCTCATCATTGGTGGTGCAGCTATTGGTGCTTTTATTGTGAGCAATGAAAAAAAAGCCATAAAATCAACATTTAAATCATTAGGTAGCTTGTTTAAAACATCAAAATATAACAAAACGCTTTATTTAACATTAATTAATTTAATGTACACCATTCTAACTAAAGTCCGTCAAAGTGGTGGATTATCGATTGAAGAAGATATTGATAATCCTAAACAAAGTGAATTATTTAAAAAATATCCTCTCATTTTAGACAATCCGCAAATCTGCGATTTTATCACTGATTATTTACGTTTAATCATCAGCGGTAATATGGAAGTGTTCGAAATTGAAGCGTTAATGAATGAAGAAATCGAAACCTATATCCATGAATTAGAAAAACCAGCCGATGCCATTTCAAGTGTTGGCGATGGGTTGCCTGCGTTTGGGATTGTCGCTGCGGTTATGGGCGTGATTAATACATTAGCACAAGCAGACAGACCAGCCAGTGAATTGGGTGAACTGATTGCTCATGCAATGGTGGGAACCTTTTTGGGTATTTTGCTTGCTTATGGATTTGTTTCACCGCTGGCAGCTTTATTAAGACAGAAAAATGCTGATTCGGTAAAAATATTAGAATGTACTAAAGCTATTCTTATTGCCAGTATGCATGATTATGCGCCACAAATTTGTGTTGAGTTTGGCCGAAAAACACTTTTTTCACATGAACGACCTTCTTTCTTTGAATTAGAAAAGTATATTCAAGAAGTAAAAGATAAAAACGCTAACTCAAAAGAAAATAATGAATAATGAAAGATAAGTCAGTAAGAATAATTATTTCTAAAAAAAAGTCTGGGCATGGCGGTGGCCATCATGGTGGTTCGTGGAAGATTGCTTACGCTGATTTTATGACTGCCATGATGGCGTTATTTTTAGTTATGTGGTTAATTTCTACCTCAACACCACAAGAATTAAAAGGTATTGCTGAATATTTTAGAACGCCTCTCATTCTTGGTTACAATGGTGGGAAAAACATTAGCGACAGTGAAAGCCCTATTCCTGGTGGTGGGGATGATGCCAGTAAACACTTAGGTGAAGAAAAACAGGCCATATTAGCTGACAAACCAGTAGAGTCAGATCTAAATGATATTGAAGAAAGCCAATTAATCGATACAGCTCGTAAAATTAACGAGATGTTCGAATTTGATCCTAGACTGCAAAAATTAGCCACTAATCTTATTATTGAGCTAACTAACATGGGATTAAGAATTCAGATTCTAGCTTCTGATGACAAACCGATGTTTGGTATTGGTAGTACGGCGATTGATCCCAATATGCAAGAAATCTTGCACGCATTAGCACCAATAATAAATGACTTGCCGAATAAAATGACACTATCGGGCCATACTGATGAGCGTCAATATACTACTGGCGATCGAGGATATAGCAACTGGGAGTTATCGGCTGATAGAGCAAACTCCTCAAGACGAGAACTGATTGCTGGTGGATTAGATTCAAGCAAAATTATTCGGATTATTGGTTTAGCCGATACGGTTGGTTTAAATAATCCCAATTATAGTAAAGATGCCAATCGTCGTATTAGTATTTTAATTTTGAATAGATCTGCTCAACAATACATTGAGGAAGAAAGTACCATGACGGGAATTGATTTTTTAAAACAAAAAAAATCAATCAAATCAGAAGAAAATCAGCGGAATTAATTTGATTTAGTTTGCAAAATAATAAAATTAATTAAAAAAAACAATTATTATCTAAAAATAACTAAAGTTTTGCGATTCTGGTCCGATATAAAAAATAACCCCTTAAGCTAATCATTCTATTATTGGCTAAAATTATGTTTAGGAGCTTTTATGTCAAATTCATTAATGAATACTGGTATTAGTGGATTAAATGCCGCACAAAACATGCTTAATGTAATAAGCAATAATATTAGTAATGCACATACAGTTGGTTATAATCGCCAACAACAAGTTTTGAGCCAAGCAAATGGCACTAAACATAATCATGGCTTTGTTGGTAATGGTGTATCGGTATCATCCGTTAATCGAGCTTATAATAGTTTTGTCGTTGGGCAGTTACGCCAATCACAATCGCAAAATGGTTCGATAAAAGCGTATTACAACGAATTGTCAAAAGTCGATAATTTATTAGCAGAGAATGATAACAGCATTTCTTCGCAATTAAATAATCTATTTGCAAGCTTAAATAAACTTTCTTCGAATGCTGGTGATGCGGCATCGAAGCAGACTGTCATTAACGACCTTAACTCATTGACCAGCCAGTTCAATAAAACCGAATTAAATTTAAAAAATCAGACTGCCAATATCAATACTGAAATCACTAACAATGTTGATACCATCAACGCTTATACCAAACAAATTGCGGAACTTAATCAAAAAATAGCAAGATTACAGGCAGTAAGTGGTGGCCATGAACCAAATGCATTACTTGATGAACGAGACCAGCTAGTTAATGAATTAAGTGAAATGATCGGCATAACCGTTACTGAACAAAACGGGGAATATAATATTTCATTAGTTAATGGTTTAAGTTTAGTACAAGGGACATCGGCAAGTCAGTTGACTGTGCAACCATCTCAAGCCGATCCTGCTTTAAACACCATTATTTACACGCATAATTCCGGCGCAACTCAAGAACTAACCAGTCAAAATATTGGATCAGGCCGATTAAATGGATTGTTAGCTTTTCGTGATGGGCCACTTGTTGAAGCGCGTAATCAATTAGGGCTAATTGCGTTAAATTTAGCTGAACGCTTTAACGAAATACACATGTCTGGGGTTGATGTTAATGGCAACCAAGGCGAAAAGTTATTTGATTATCATCATCCTAGCAGTATTGCTAATGGACAAAACCAAGGTAATGCCACGGCAAAAATCGATTATAACTCAGTGACAGATGTAAGCGCGTCTGATTATAAAATTGAGTTTAATGGTAGCGATTGGGTGGTAACCCGATTATCGGATAATAAACCAATCACCCCACAAGTTGAAGACGGTAAGTTATTGTTTGATGGATTATCGATTGAAATAAGTGGCCAACCCGTAGCAGGTGATAGCTTTTTGCTTAAACCAGTTGCAGATGTGGCATCATCACTGCAATTATTAGTTAAAGATGTGAATAAACTAGCAACAGGCCTTGGTGATGATGAAAATGGCAATGGTGATAACCGTAATGTTGCTAAATTTTTAGATATACAAAATGAAAAATTAATTAATGGCACGAAAACCTTAAATGGTGCTTATAACGCATTAGTGAGTTATGTGGGTAGTGAAACACAAACCGCTAAAATTTCAGCACAATCCAGCCATAATATTACCCAAGAAATTTATCAGCAAAATCAATCAATATCGGGTGTTAATCTTGAAGAAGAATACATCTCTATGCAAGTTTATATGCAGTATTACCAAGCTAACGCAAAGATTATTGATGTAGCAACCACAATGTTCGACACGATTTTAGGTTTAGCTAAATAATAAAAGGATTTAAAAATGCGTCTTAGCACTCATTCAATGTATCAAAAAAATTTAACGAGCATTTTAAACACCAATGCTAAATGGCAAAAATCAGGTTTACATTTAGCTACTGGCAAAAAAATATTATCGCCTTCTGATGATCCGATGGGGGCATCGCAAGCATTAATTTTAAAACAAGCTCAATCGAAAAATAATCAATATCAAGCAGCGCGTGAAAGTGCTGATAACTCTTTAAGTCGCCAAGATACCGTACTAAAAGAAGCAAACTCGGTTATTCAATCAATCCAAGAAACATTAGTCTATGCAGCGAACGAAACGTTAAATGAAGAAAATAGGCTCGATCTTGCAAACAAATTGCAAGGTCTAAAAGACGAACTACTCTCGCTAGCCAACGCCAAAGACACCAACGGTAATTACCTTTTTGCAGGTAACAAAAACGACACACCGCCGTTTGTTGTCGATGAGTCAGGCAAAGTCAATTACGTTGGTGGCTTAACCACGATTGATATTTTTATTGATGATACGCGTGAAGTATCTCTCAGTTTTACTGGCCAACAAATCTTTATGACAGGCTCAAATCCCAACGCAGAAAGCGACGTTTTTGCCAGCATTGACTACGCACTAGAAGCATTACAAACCGATTTTGACGCCAAAGATCCTAAAGCCGCCGAACAATTCCGCGAAGGCCTATCTAAAGCGAGCAAAGGCGTGGACAGCGCATTTGAAAACATATCAACCGTCAGGGCTGCTGGTGGTAATGTATTATCAGAAGTCGATCGACTACTTGCACTGGGTAAAACCCAAGATATCGATTTTGAAACGCAAATTAGCCAAATCGAAGATGTCGATTGGTATGAAGCCATTTCCGATTACGTCATGTTACAAGCCAACTTACAAGCAGCCCAATACACATTTATGAGCATGCAAAGCATGTCTTTATTTCAAATGAAGTAACGTGTTTTTATCAAACTTTGCTTATCCAAAACGTTAAGGAGGTATTACCTCCTTTTTTCTCCATAAAAGCTTATCGCTTCACTACCCAAAAAAAGGTGAGGAAAGGGGTTTTTGAAGCCCTAAAATCACCCAAAAAACCAAAAAATTGTTATTTTTGCCCAAGCCGAGCTCCAAATTCGCGTATTGCAATGTGCTGATGGTTGAGTGAGGTCAGCACGGTAAACAGCGATGCTTGTCGAGGCGTTTCAAATCTTTACAAAAGTTAACAAAACAGAAATAAAAAAAAGTTGCGAGGATTTTTTCGGGTGTCTATACTTTAACCGTTGTTTCGGGATAGACGCGAAACAACGCAGACCCAAAAACAAAAAATAGAAATAAAACAATAGAATAACTTGACAAGGAATGCCTTATGCATTATAATTTTCAACAGCCAACAGCCAACAGCCAACCTGCCCAAACTATAATTTCACGATAGCCAATTCCGCGCACGAAAGATTATTTTTTCACCGAATTTCATCTTTCCGCCGAACGTCAAAATCCACATTTTCCACCAGAGCGTACCAAAGCCAAAAACCAAACTTATCCCGACAGCTTATTCCAGCGTTATCATCCATCATCTTGTTGCTCTCCGCTTTCAGTAGCCAAGCTTTAACAACCCAAACAACGCGTAACGTCATCCATGGTAGTGCGCCGTATTTGACTTTTGATGGTGGTCGTACTCGGGCAACTAACGTCGATGAGTTGTTGTCGATAACCTTGCCTAGTGGTACACGTATCAAACCAAGTACCAACACATCTAGCGCATCAAATCCCATCCGGTTGCAGCGTGCTAATGTGAGTTCCAACGACATTGGTATGTCCGTACCATCCAATGCAAGCTCCGTCCCATTTAGTCGCGCCATTAGTCTTTATTGGCGCGATGATGATGGAGATGGACAGAATGGTGGTATTATTACTACAGGTGATATAACGTTATCCATCGTTGATAGAAATGGTCAGCCAGTCGGCCGTGATGAGGTGTTTACATCGGCGTGTGGCAATCGAAAAGCGCCATACAAATTAACATTAAGTTTTAGCGGTGGAAGATTAAGTACACGTTACGGTTTTCCTAAGGATGGTGATGTTTTTAGTCCTAGAAGCGTAGCTTATTACATCAACCCTAAGGCAGGTTCGGCTGGGGTTTGTTTCGTGAAGCCTAATTTGCGATCAGGTTCACGTTCAGATGATTCTAGGTACCATGGTCCAGCAAACATCTGGAATCCAGATAGGGGCTTCCTTGTCCAGTCTACAGACCCGGCACATTATGATAGGAACTTTCCTACTACCGGTGCTCATAATTTATACTTTGATTTATTGATAGAGGGTTTAAATGCAAGCGAGATAAGTCAGTTAAGTTGGTCTCCTGTCACTGTTAATGGTATTACTGCGACCACGAGTTGGAGTTCAATAACAGGTACGCGCGTTAGGTTAACGGGTCCTTATGCCACTTCATCGCAAATCAATTCTTCTTCTCCGGGTAGTATACTCCGTCCATCTTTGCCTGCGACATTTGAGTTAGTTGGTCGAGATAGTCGTGGTAATGCAGTTATCAAGTATGGATTTGAGTTAAAGCAGTGGTTCGTCAGCAGGAATACTAGTACATATGGTTATTCTGATTCATTATCTTGGTGTAATAGTCTAGGTTATGAGATACCTCGGGTAAGGGATTTAACCAATGCGGTTCGTACAGGAAGTGAGCCTATATCAGGCGCCAGCCCATCAGCACCTTGGGATAAATACATGCGTTATATTGGCGCAGGCTTCTTTTCCGAGTGGGGCTACATGACTGACTACCGCGGAACTAACTTTGGCTACAGCGGCTACTGGACGAGCGATACTGCGGGTAGCTCCCGGTTCACTGTGTACTCTGTCTTTGGCAACACAGGTTTGTACGGCCCGTACAGTCATGGTCACGTTGTTTGCGCCTCGGTCCTTAGACCTTAATCCTTATTTATTCACCGAGGCCGATAGAGACTAATATCGCAAGGTGATTAAAGAAAGGGTTGCATCGTAAGGCGCAACCCCTCGCTCACAGCGTGGGCGAGCTAGCAAATCATGGCGCGATTTGGTAGCGTAAGCGACCAGCCCAATCAGCCAATCCTAAATCACAACCTCTTTCCCAACGCCAAAAAAAGTTGAGGAAAGGGGTTTTTGAAGCCCTAAAATCTGGCAAGAATCCCTTTTAATAACGATTTTTGTCTTTTAACGCAAGGAGGAGGCTTAATTAAACGCAATTCGCCTTATTCCTTTCGTCGGGTTAGCTGGTTGTTGTGGTGCGATTTGTTCGATGCGACTAATAATCTGAATCAACTTATCGCTATAGTTTGGATCGGTTGCGTATTGGGCGTCTTGTAAGGCTTTGGCGGCCGTTCGTGCGTCTGGCGCGTTAACGACGGCTTTGTAGCGCGGATTTTTTGTTAGTAAGTCAAGATAATCTGTTAATGCGTGTTGTTTGTTGCGATAAACTCTAAAATCATCTTTGATTTTTATCATATTATTATTTAAAAACTCTTGAGTTGTTAATCGCGTTGAATGGCCTTTCCATGATGATGTCGCTTTTATGCCAAAATAGTTATGGCTTGGCTGATTATCGGTAGTTTTTATCTGTTTTTTGCCCCAACCTGTTTCTAATGCTGCTTGCGCAATAATCACTTCATAAGGAATGCCAGATGCTTTAGATGCTTTTTGGGCTGGTTCAAACCATTCAGTTACGAATTGTGTGATAGGGTCTTTATCAAGGTCATTAAGCGGTGTTTGTTGTGATAATGCATTGATATTTGCTTTCGTTAAATTGTTGGCTTTTTGTTGCTGGTAAAGCATTTGGCCTAATGCTGCCGGCGATAAATTGGATTGGTTATCACAGAATAGCGATTGTGCTAATCGCATATTCGGTTGGTTGTTGTTGGTTTGTGGTTGCGCATTAATATTAGCCGAGGTGTTTGGTTGGTTATTTAGTTGTTTGGCAATAACATTGGCTAGCCCAAAGCCTTTACCAGCTGTTTGTTGAGCAATTTGTTGATCAAACATTGAAGTAAATAGTTGCATTGCCGATTGATTAAATAAACCACCATTGGGTATAGTTTTGCGCATAGATTGCGTCATCATATTAATAAATAAGGTTTCGAACTGATCAGCAACTTGTTTGATGCTGTCACTTGTTCCACTTATGGCATTGCGTTTTAATTGGCTGATGCTGGAAAAGTCATAAGCAAAACGATTAATTGATTGGTTTATTCTGTTTTTCATATTAATGCTCTGCTTTAAATCGTTTCCAATGCGGCGTGTAAACAGCCTGCTGTTTTTAATGCTTCAAGTATCGACATGAGTTCTGTCGGATTGGCGCCTAATAAGTTGAGTGAATGAATAACTCGGTTTAAATTAGTGCCAGAAGCTACATTGTGCAGTGCACCGCCATCTTGTGCGATGCTGATTTCATCATCAGGAACGACGACGGTTTGGCCACCAGCTAATGGCGTATCGGGTTGATTAACTTTTAATTTGTTATTTATAACAACCGATAGATTTCCATGAGCAACCGCACAATTGTCTAGTTGTACTTTTTGATTCATCACTACCACGCCTGTGCGCGTGTTAATAACAACTTTAGCTGAAACTGGTGTCGCGCTAATTTGTAGGTTTTGAATTTTCGATAGCAATTGAACTCTTGCTTGGCTGTCTTGTGGCATGGTCAATTTAACTGTCATGCCATCTAAAGCGACCGCTATGTCTTTTTGTTCACTGCTCTTTGGTGCTTTGCTTTTTTGTGATTTGTTAATGGCTTCAGCAATTTTGGATGCTAACGTAAAGTCAAAATGATTAAGGTGTAGGTGAATTGTACTTTTTTCGTCTAAACGAGTTGTTAATTCTCGCTCAATTGTGGCTCCACTCGGAATGGTTGCGCCAGCTAGTTGGTTGACAGTTACGCTGCCACCTTTTCCACTAGCACCCATGCCACCAACAAAAAGATTACCTTGAGCAATAGCATAAACTTGGTTGTCGGCACCTTTTAATGGCGTCATAATCAATGTGCCACCGCGTAAGCTTTTGGCGTTACCTAGCGAGGAGACTACAACGTCAATTTGTTGCCCAATTCGTGCATAAGAAGGTAATTTTGCAGTCACCATTACCGCAGCAACATTTTTTAATTGCATGTTGCTTCCGGATGGGACGGTAATACCTAATTGTGAAAGCATGTTGGTGATGCTTTGAATGGTAAAGGGAGTTTGTGAGGTTTGGTCACCGGTACCATCTAATCCCACTACAATTCCATAGCCTACTAGGGCATTTTCACGAACGCCTTGAATGGTAACTAAATCGCGTATTCGTTCTGCATAACTATAGGGTACAACTGCGATCATCATTAAAATAAAGCAGATAAATGTACGTAATTTATTTAGCATAATCAGACTCATTAAAATGGTGAAAGGTTAAAAAACAGGCGTTGTAACCAACCCATAGTTTGTGCTTCATCAATGTATCCATTACCTACATATTCGATGCGAGCATCAGCAACTTGAGTTGATATAACGGTATTATTACCGCTGATTGTTCTAGGGTTAACAACGCCAGAAAATCGGATAAATTCGGTTCCTTGATTTATTGCAATTTGTTTTTCGCCAATTACTTTTAAATTGCCATTAATCATTACATCTTGAACCGTGACAGTAATTGTTCCACTAAATGTGTTTTTAGCATTGGCACCACCAGAGCCTTTAAAATCATTACCGCCTGAGATATCAGTATCAACCTTACCTCGACCAACAAGCCCATCTAAAAATTTAGGTATGGTTTTTACTCCTAAATTGACGCCACTATTACGGCCTGCATTTATTGATGAGCTTTTACTGGCACTAACGTTTTCTTGTAAGACGATTGTTAATACGTCACCAATATTACGTGGCCGGCGATCTTCGAACATCGGCTGGTAGCCAAAACTACTTGGTTGCGAGGCTTGATAAATTGAACCGCTTGAGTTCACAATTTCGGGCATTTGGGGGACAATGCTGGTTTGCCCTTCAACCAATGCCTTTTTAGGTAATTGACTACAACCAACTAATAACAGCGCTATTAATATATAAAGATATCTCATGACACCTATCATTTTGTTAGATTTATAATTGATTTAAACGTTGTAACATTTGGTCGGATGCTGATATGGCTTTACTGTTAATTTCGTAAGCGCGTTGGACTTGAATCATGTTTACCAACTCTTCAGCAACATTGACGTTAGATGTTTCGGTATAGCCTTGATAGAGTAATCCAGCACCATTTAAACCCGGTGTGTTTTCTGTTGGTGCGCCCGAACTTTCGGTTTCTAAATAAAGATTTTCACCAACGCTTTCTAGTCCTGTTTCATTGATAAATGTATGTAGGGTTAATTGCCCAACTTGCACTTGCGTTGATTGATTGGCTAAAGTAACGTTGACTATGCCGTCTCGTGCTACCGTCATTTTTGTGGCATTTGCTGGAATGTTAATGGTAGGTTGGATTTCATAACCAGCAGCAGTCACTAGTTGGCCGTTTTGGTTAACTTGAAATGCACCACTTCGCGTATAGGCGAGAGTGCCATCTGGCATAAGAACTTGGAAAAAACCTTGTCCATTAATGGCAATATCACTGCTGTTGTCGGTTAATTCTAAATTACCTTGGCTATGAATTCGTTCAGTGGCAACAGGTCTAACACCAGTACCAATTTGTAATCCAGACGGTAAGGTTGTTTGTTCTGATGATTGAGCACCAGGTTGGCGAACTGTTTGGTATAATAGATCTTCGAAAACGGCACGCTGGCGTTTAAAACCACTAGTACTAACGTTGGCTAAGTTATTGGATATGATATCCATATTCATTTGTTGCGCAGTTAAACCGGTTTTTGCAATCCATAATGATTTAATCATTGCTTTTTCCTATTTTAATTAAGTTAACGATAATATTTGATTGGCTTTTTGCGCATTTTCATCGGCAGTGATTATTTGCTTCATCTGCATTTCAAATTGACGGGAATGGCTAATCAAATTCACCATTGCAGTAACAGGGTTAACATTACTGCCTTCTAATACACCAGACATGAGTTTGGCGTTAGGGTTATCTGGTAGTTCGGCTCCTCGATTATTAACGGTTTCTTCCGTCGCATGGAAGAAGCCGTCATCGCCGCGCACCAATTCATTTCGTTCAAGGTGAACTTTTTTTATTTTGCCGATTTGAGCAATGGTCGTGCGTTTATCACCTGCACCTAAAGCAGATAATGTGCCATCTGTGCTCACACTGACTTGTGAGCGTTGAGGAACGGTTAATACGCCATTATCACCAAGTAAAGGATAGCCTTGAATGTTAAGTGTGCCATTTTCATCGATTTGGATGGCACCGTTACGGGTGTATCCCTCACTACCATCTGCTAACTGCACGGCTAGCCAATCGTCTTGAGATAAGGCAACATCTAAATTTCGTCCAGTATAATTAAATGCCCCCATTGTTGAATCAAACGTTGGCGTTGTTGCTGCGACCATCGTTCTTGTTGGTATGCTATTACCTACAACAGGCACGGCTTTCATGGCCGTTAATTGCGCACGAAAACCTGTTGTTGATACATTGGCTAAATTATGACTGGTTATGGATTGTTGATTTAATGTTTGGCTAGCTCCAGACATAGCAGTATAAATAACGCGATCCATAAATATTCCTTAAATTATCTTAAATTAACTAATGTATTAAGAATTTGATCCTGAGTTTTTATGGTTTGAGAATTCGATTGATAGTTACGTTGGGCAACTATCATATTGACTAATTCTTGGCTCATATCGACGTTGGATGATTCTATTGCGCCACTGGTTAGTGCGCCAAACGTTCCTGTATTGGCTGATCCTAATACTTCTCCGCCTGAATTAAGGGTTGATCGCCAGTTGTTGTTGCCTGCCGACTCTAATCCATTAACGTTAGCAAAATCAGCCATCGCAATTTGGCCTAATAACATGGTTTGTTGATTTGAATAAACACCATAAATTCCACCATCATCATTAATACTATAGCCAATAAGATCGCCAGCAGCATAACCATCAACGATTGGCGTTTTTATGCTACCAACTTCTTTCCCCATATTTTGTTGTGTGCTGCTTGCTAATGACAGAGTAAAGCTATTATCTGCTGAACCATTTAGCCCATTAATGTTGATAGTCATTTCTGGATCACTAATTAATTTGCCCGATGAGTCAAATTCCATTTTTCCTAATGCTTGAAGGTTTGCGTTAGGATCACTACTGTCAAGGTAATGGATATCCCATTGGTTATCAGCGGTTTTAACATAGAAAAGTTGAATATTACGTTGATTACCTAAGGAATCATAAGTTGTGATTGTGGTTGAATAGTTAAAGGTGTCAGCATCTTTTGCATTGACGGGTTGTTTTTCTGGCACTTTGCTATTTGAGTTCAAATTTGTTTGCAACGAAGCCTTACTGGTTGCTGATGCATTTAACATTTCTTGTGAAATCTTTAATGGGCCAGGTGCCGCTCCTTGTTGGACTTGTGGGGGAGTGCCTGTAGCAAGGTAGCCTGTCAATTGTAACCCATCAGCAGATATGATGTTACGTTCAGCATCTAATTGAAACTGACCGTTACGGGTATAATAGATTTGCCCACTGCTATCAACTAAGCGGAAAAATCCATTACCAGAAATGGCGATATCTAAGCTATTATTGGTTGAGGTTACTGTGCCATCATTAAAATTCTGCATTACGCCTGCAACTTTAACGCCCATCCCTACTTTTGAACCAGCGTAGATATCCGCAAATGAGATGCTAGCACTTTTAAAGCCAGCGGTTGCCGAATTGGCAATGTTATTACCAATAACATCTAATTGTTTTGAAGCGGCATTCATGCCGCTAACTGCTTGAGAAAATCCCATGTGAATTTATTCCCCTTTAAAGAATTTGACGTACTTCGTCAATACTAATTGAACCAAGTATCCCTAAATCAAGTAATACTTTATTGTTAACTTTGCTGTTAATTACCCCGTACACAACCGAGTAAGATAGTGGTGTTGATGATACTTTTTGTCCGTCATAACTGGCATTAACTGAAAACGTGTAACTACCGTCTGGGGCAAGTGTTCCATCGTTAAGTTCACCATCCCAAGTGAAAGAACTTACCCCAGCAGGAATCGAACCTAAATCGACTTCACGCACAATGTTGCCATTTTCATCTTTTATGGTAATCACTACTGAATCTGCATCATGCATAAGTTCAAATCCAAATGGCGTGGTGATCGTTTCTTTTTCACTTTCTGAATCTTTTACTTCCGATGTGGCGACTAAAATTTTATTACCCGGGACCATAACACCTTTGCCAATCATATTGCTTGCATTAACCGACAAGCTATCGTCAATCTGACCAGAAACCATGCCTAAAGTAGTATTGAGTCGTTCAATACCAGCTAAGGTGTTAATTTGAGCAAGCTGAGAAGTTAATTGACTGTTGTCCATTGGATTAGTTGGATCCTGGTTTTTCATTTGAGCAATCAGTAAGGTTAAAAAGTTATCTTGTAATTCTTGACTAGAGTTACCATCAGAATTCCCTTTCCGCCCTGTTTTTGGCGTTGTCATATTTGATGGTTCTGAAACTGCTACATTAGATATACCCATGAATCACGCCCTTTTATTGCCCTAAGGTAAGTGTTTTTAGCATTAAGCTTTTTGCGGTATTAATGACTTCTACATTTGCTTGGTAACTACGAGATGCGGAAATGGTGTTCACCATCTCGGCTACTACATCAACATTAGGTTTTTGGATATAACCTTTTTCGTCAGCTAAAGGGTGATTAGGGTCGTACACTAAATTCATTGGTGATGGATCTTCAATAACTTGTGATACTTTTACCCCAGCTATGTTATTTGGATAACCATTGTCATCAACTTGGAAAACAACCTGTTTAGCTCGATAAGCTTGACCAGACGTGCTTGTGACACTATCGGCATTAGCTAAATTACTAGCACTAACGTTCATTCGTTGTGTTTGGGCCATTAAGGCTGAACCAGAAATAGAAAAGATAGAGAAGCTCATGATGGTTATCCTTGCTGTAATACCGAAATAATATTTTTAAACTTTTCACCTAGAAATGTTAAATTACTTTGATAGTGGATACTGTTATCCATAAAAGCGGTTCGTTCTTGATCCATTTCAACGGTATTGCCATCGGCAGATGATTGATAAGGAATACGATAAAGCAGATTCAAATCAGTTGAATTAAGGTTATTGGTTTGAATATGTTTTGTAGAAGTCGTATTTAATTTTATATTGTTAAAAGTATTTTGATTATTAAGTGCTTTTTCTAATTCAATATTAAAATCAATATCCCTAGCTTGATAATTAGGGGTATCACTATTAGCAATATTGGTTGCCAGTATATTTTGTCTTTTTTCACGAACATTGAGTGCTTGTTCATGAAAGTTAACAAAAGTATCTAATTTATTTAGCATAAAATCATCTCATCTTTTTGGATGTAGAGAATTTTAAGCAAATCAAAAAAAAATCATCGTATAAATAACGATAAAAATTGCCCTTATTTCAACATTCAATAAATTGGTTGATAAAGTAAAATTTTGTTATCAATAGTATTTCGAAAACCGGCAGATATGTTCCAAATTATTAAATTTTTATGTTTTTTTAGTGTGTTATGTAGCTCAAAAATAGCGTTTTCTAGTTTGCTAGAAAAACAGATTAGCGAGCTAATCTATCAGCAAATTAGCAATACGAGTGTTGATCATGTTGCTATTGATTATCTTACTGTAAAACCTAAATTGAATTGTGATTCACCAACATTAACCATATTAAATAAGAATAAACAGTGGGGTAATTTAACTATTACTGCCAAATGTGAAGGTATCACCAAATATATTCAGATTTATGTGGCTGTGACGGGGGAATATGTTACGGCCAATCAGCCAATAAGTGCCGGGACGTTAATGACTGAGCAACTGGTTGAAGTACAATCTGGTCGCTTAGATAAATTACCGTCAGCGGTTATTTTAAATAAATCTGAGGTTACCAATCATATTGCTTTACGTAATATTAATAATGGTGAACCAATAAAGAGTTCAATGTTACAGAAAAATTGGCATGTTAAAGCTGGCCAGATAGTAAAAGTTATTGTTAATGGTGATGGTTATTCCATTGCCTCTAGTGGCAAAACACTTAATAATGGTGCGTTGGGTGATTCAATTAATATTAAACTTAATAATGGTAATATCGTTGCTGGTGTTGTCACTGAAAAGGGCATCATAATTTTAAATAAATAAAATTAATGATTTTTTGATTTTTGCCGATAATTAAACTAAACCTCAACGTTAATTGAAGGAATTTTATGAGTATAGATGCAACAAAAATGGTTACCACCATATCAGGATTACATAATCGTGATGTAATAAACGATCAAACTAAAAGTATTAAAGCATCTGTGCAGGGCTCAAATAATTTAACGTTGAACAGTAATGTTAAGTTAAGTCAAAATACGATAGCAATGTTACATTCAACTGAACATGATATTGATATTAGTAAAATTGAAAAGATAAAAAAAGCTATTACTGACGGTAAATTAGTTATCAATCCGAGTAAAATTGCAGATGAAATTCTTAAGCAAACTTTTGAAAATATTGAAAGCTAATTGATTTGGAAGGGATGTCGTAATGCTAGAATTAGATAATATTTTTAATAATGTGACGACTATGTTGCAATCGCTTTCAGCTATTTTAGAAGCTGAACAGCAAATATTAATTGAAAATAATTCAATGAAGCAGTTGAGTGAAATTATAAACCAAAAAAGCCAATTACTGATTGAGTTAAAATTGCTTGATGAAAAACGGTTAAAAATAAGTCAACAACACAATATTCAATCGCCTTATGGTGAAAACCAACAGTTAGCTTTAAAATGGCAAGTAATCACTAGCACTACCCAGCGATTATCTAAAATCAATCGAGATAATGGTGTGCTTATTCAAAATCGAATGAATGTGACACAACAAACAATCGATTATTTAAGAGGGATGAATAATCCTGTTGTTTATACTTATCATGGTTATCAACAATCAGAAACGATTTCATCTAAACGAGCTAAAGTTTAACCATTTTGATGCTTCCTAATGGTAAACGAGATAAATAACTATTAAATTAGGGTCTTATTAAGCCAATAACTTTACCAAGTTGAGTTCATACTGTGCTATCAAAGTAAACGGTAATTAAACAATAAAATTGATTTAATTGATATATGGCTGATGATAGTGATCTAGATAAAAGCGAACACCCCACCGAAAGTAAATTAAAAAAAGCTAAAGAAAAGGGGCAAATTCCACGATCTCGCGAATTAACCTCGTTAATCATATTGCTGATTGGCATCATGTTATTTTGGCTAATAGGCTCAAATTTTGTTGCTAAATTAAAAGCAATTGTTCAACAAGCCATGTCGGTTGCACATAGAACGGATGATGATAAACAGATTATCTTCAATTTTGTTGATCTATTAACTGCTGGATTTTGGGCGATTGTGCCTATTTTTCTGGGATTAGTTGTTATTGCAATTATTGCACCGCTTGGCGTTGGTGGCTTACTTTTTAGTTTACAATCAATTAAGCCCAATTTTGGTAAATTGAACCCAATTAGCGGATTTAAACGATTATTTAGTGTTCGAATTTTTTCAGAGTTATTTAAAAGTGTTCTTAAAGTGGTGTTAATCGCTTTTGCTGCTGGGGTTTTTCTTATCAATCACTTTCCAAACATGCTTTCATTGCTAAATATGCATTTAAATAATGCATTAGCTAATGTTATGCAATTACTTATCTATTGTAGCTTACTAACTGTTTTAGCTTTAATACCCATGGTTGGGTTTGATATTTTTTATCAAATTTGGAGCAATTTTAAAAAGTTAAAAATGTCTAAACAAGAAATTAAAGACGAATTTAAAGAACAAGAAGGCAATCCGCAAATCAAAGGCCGTATTCGCCAAATGCAACAAGCGATGGCTATGCGTCGAATGATGAAAGACGTTCCTAAAGCTAATGTGGTTGTAACTAACCCAACGCATTATGCAATTGCGCTACAATATGATGAAAAGACCATGTCTGCCCCAGTGTTATTAGCCAAAGGTACCGATAATATTGCTATCAAAATTAAAGAAATTGCCAAAGCACATAATATTCCACAATTAGAAGCCCCACCTTTAGCCCGAGCCTTGTATCGCCATGGTGAAATAGGGAAAACCATCCCAACTGAACTCTATGCGGCTGTTGCACAAATTTTAGCTTGGGTGTATCAATTAAAACGCTGGCAAAAATACGGTGGTGACAAACCACAAAAGCCCCAAAATATACCGATCGCTGAATCGCTATATGTGAATAAATAAAGGGAATAATCTATTGTTATGATGAAATCAAAATTAGCTAATTTATTATCAACAAATGCATTAAAAAATGGCCATTGTCGTATTTTAACCGGGCCGATGCTTATTTTATTGATTCTCTCAATGATGGTATTACCTCTACCAGCATTTATTTTGGATCTGTTTTTTACTTTTAATATTGCGTTATCCATTATCATTTTGATTGTTGCGCTTTTCACTAAGCGAGTATTAGATTTTGCAGCATTCCCTACCGTTTTACTTTTTGCCACGTTATTACGTTTATCACTCAATGTCGCTTCAACTCGAGTTGTGTTATTAAAAGGGCATACCGGTAGTGATGCCGCAGGTCGAGTGATTGAAGCTTTTGGGCATTTTTTGGTTGGTGGTAATTTTGCTATTGGTATTGTTGTTTTTATCATTTTAGTCATTATTAACTTTATGGTAATAACCAAAGGTGCTGGCAGGATAGCTGAAGTTGGTGCTCGCTTCGCATTGGATGGTATGCCTGGTAAACAGATGGCCATTGATGCCGATCTTAATGCTGGATTAATTGGCGAAGATGAGGCCAAAGCTCGACGAGCTGAAGTCACCCAAGAAGCCGATTTTTATGGCTCAATGGATGGAGCAAGTAAATTTGTGCGTGGTGATGCTATCGCAGGTTTATTAATTATGGCGATCACCATTATTGGTGGCTTATTAGTTGGGGTAATGCAGCATAGCATGACATTATCCGATGCGAGTAAAACCTATGTATTATTGACTATTGGTGATGGTTTGGTTGCGCAAATCCCTTCACTGATTATTTCGACTGCAGCAGGTGTTATTGTGACTCGGGTGACCTCGCAAGAAAACATTAGCGATCAAATGCTTAAGCAGTTATTTAATAACCCACAAGTATTAATCTTAACGGCGGTGGTGATTGGTTTGCTTGGGCTTATACCGGGTATGCCAAATTTGGTATTTTTAATGTTTACGGCTGTTTTATCCGCAATTTCTTGGTGGTTAACGAAACAAAAAAAAGCCGAAAAATCCGTTACTACATCAAAAACAAATGTTCAGGCAACCAAACCAGCCAATGTTGAAGCTTCATGGTCTGATGTCAGTATTGAAGATACCTTAGCAATGGAAGTGGGCTACGGGCTTATTCCAATGGTTGATCAAAACCAAAATGGTGAATTACTTGGTCGAATTCGTAGCCTACGTAAAAAATTTGCACAAACATTAGGTTTCTTACCGCCTCAAGTGCATATTCGTGATAATTTATCTTTATCACCTTATCAATATAAAATTTTTATAAGAGGAGGAGAAATTGGGCAAGGTGAAATAATGAACAACAAATGGTTGGCCATCAACCCCGGCACGGTTACCGAAACAATCGACGGGATTGAAACAACCGAGCCTGCATTTGGTTTGCCTGCGGTTTGGATTGATAAAAACGACAAAGAAAATGCTCAAATATTGGGGTATACCGTTGTTGATACTAGCACAATGATTGCTACCCACTTTAATCATTTATTACATCAATTTGCCAGTGACTTATTAGGCCGATTAGAAACACAAGAACTTCTTGATCGAATAAAACAGGATATTCCTAAATTAGTTGAAGAGTTTATTCCTGACGTAGTGCCATTAACCACGTTCCATAAAATTCTACAAAACTTGCTGGCTGAAAAAGTCTCCATTCGCGACATGCGTACCATCATTGAAACGATTTGCGAACAAGCACCTGCTCAAAGTGATGCATACCATTTACTGAGTATGGTTAGAATAGCATTAGGTAGAGTTATTACTCAACAATGGTACCCAGGAACCGAACCAATACAAGCGATTGGATTGAATGTCAATTTAGAACGAATCTTACTGCAAGCATTACAAAATACAAGTAATGTTGAACCGGGATTGGCGGAACATATTCTTGAGCAACTTAAACAAGCAATTAATCAACAAGAGGTAATTGGTGCGCCGCCCGTTTTATTGGTTAATCACACCTTAAGGCCTATGCTTGCTCAATTCTTAAGACCTAATTTCCCACAATTAGCGGTATTATCCAATCTGGAAATTACTGACAATCGAGAGATTAAATTGACGTGTCAAATTGGTAGTGAATCGTGATTGCCCCACATTAAATATAGATAATTTTAATGCAAGGCTTAAAAAAATATTACTCATTAATAGCTGTAAAACGTTGCTTAACATGCTTAGCGTTTTCTGCTTCATCAACCATTGCGATTGCATAGTCAGCGTAGCTAATTTTGCTTTCGCCTTTATCGTTAAATAATACTTGCTCACCACCGGCTTTATAGTGGCCTGTTCTTGCTCCGTCGGCAATAAATTCAATTGCTGGACTGAAATAAGTCCATTGCACATCATCGCATTTTCTAAGCTCATCAAGTGCTTTGGCCATATTGGTTGCTAATGGTTTAAATTCATCAGGAAACTCAGGTGTATCGACTAAACGAACAGTTTTTTCAGGGTTAACGTATAAACTTCCTGCTCCACCGACAACTAATAGGCGATTAGGTTTATTTTTCAAAATATCAGTAAGGTGTTTTAAACTAGTTTGATGTAATGGTAATGATTCAGGTGCCCATGTTGCAAACGCATCGACAATCACATCAAAAGGTTTTAAATCTTCATAAGTCAGATCAAACAGATCTTTAACCAATACTTTGGCTTTTGGATCGACAAGAGAAGTTGATTTACGCACAATCGCCGTTACATCATGCCCACGCGAAAGCGCCTCTTTAACAATTAGTGATCCTGACTTACCACTTGCACCAATTACAGCAATTTTCATTGTATACTCCTGTTATGTTATTTAAGTTATATTTTATTGAAATTTAATAAATATCTTTTTGATGAAATTGATTTTTAGATTAGTATTCAATGTTTCTATTGTAAAGTAGGTACTAATTAGTAAGATAGTTACCTAAATAATACTATAATTGAATTTAAAGGATTTATTACTTATGTCACTCAATCAAAAGTTACCACCTTGCCCAGTTGAAACCACATTAATGCTAATGGGGGACAAGTGGAAAGTATTAATTGTGCGTGACTTACTGACTGGTACTAAACGCTTTGGCGAACTAAAAAAATCTCTTAATAGTGTTTCGCAAAAAGTCCTAACCCAGCATTTACGCGCTATGGAAAAAAGTGGACTCTTAACCCGTAAAGTCTACGCTGAAGTGCCACCTAGAGTCGAATATACTTTAACTGAAGTCGGGCAAAGTTTAAAGCAAGTGCATGATGCAATGTTGGAATGGGGAATGGTTTATCAGTTAAGGAATGGTGGTAATAGTAATATGTTTTATTAATATTACGAGAATATTAAACAAATAAACCCAAACAGGAGCTGTTTATATGAGAAAGATGATTTTATCATTTTGTTTATTACTAAGCCCGTGTTTAGTGCTAGCCGATAGTGAGTTAGATGCGTTAATAAATTTAACAGCGTACCTGTTTTTAGAGCACAATGACACAGGATATTGAGCACACTCGCACACTTATTTTTCTAATTCTATTTCAATTTGATTTATTTCACGCTTTAGTTGCGCTATTTCGCATGAAAAAACTTCATTGATAAAAAAATAAAATCTATCATTATCTAATTGTGGCTGTTTATTTAAGCATAATTGAGCGCTTTTCTTTTTAAAGGATTGAAAGCGGCTGCTTTTAGCTTTTTTCTTCTTATCAAGGAGCGCGATTTTTTGCTTTAGTTTATCAACATAATAAAGGTAGATTTGGTTATTACAGTCACTATACCAATCAACTTTTTTTGATTCGTCTTTTAAACATACCTCTAATTCATTTTGATTTTGTTCATTGTCTTTAACAACAAAATTATCAGGAAAGTTCACCTTAGTATGGCTTGTGTAAATTTGTTTGGGAGTAAATTTCATCGCATTTTGGTCTATTTTATAATGAGCCCATAAGGATATTCCTGTTCCATCCTCAGTAACATGATGCTTTAACAACCAAATATTCAGACTTTTATCTATGTAATAATCTAATTCAGTTGTCCAACCAAACTCACTTATTCTATATAAATTGATAATTAATTCATCAACAATGTTATTTTCTTTTTCAATAAATAGCGTAACACCAGAGTCATAACCAGTAGGATAATAATATTCAGGTCGATCTTTTGGATTAAGTTCAGGAATCGTTATTGTATTTTTGAGGTAAAGAGAAAACGAATTGGATCGGTAGATATATACTTTTTTTCCTTCGCTAATTTTTTCTTTTAATTTTTCAGTCGTTACAGAAGGTAAATCACCACTTAGTGGGCATTTCTCCTTATATTTTTTTGCAACTTGCTCTGTATAATTGAAAAAATCAACCTCGCAATTGGCATTGATTGATTGAATATTTTTTAAATTTTTTATTTTAGGCATGCCTATCGGTAGTAAGTTTTCATGATGAGAATGGTTTACCAACTTAGAAAAAGTAATGGACGGCAAGAATATAAATGGCAAGAAAAAAGTATAAATTAATTTAAATTTAGTCAATTTCATGTTCGTTTTTCCGCTTGTTGGTATTAAATTTAAAAATTCTGTTCATTATTATAGCACTATTTTTTAGTTGTTTATTTTTTGACAAATTTTATGTTTTTATTAAAGAACGTATTGAGATAATGAAACGGTATAGATTCCTGAATGAATTTAACAACGATAACCTAAAATTACTTTAGCTTATTTTCAAAATTCAATCTAAAATCGCTATTTCACTAAAATGGATCAGTATGAGCCTATTTATGTTTGTTAATTCACTCTATTATGGCTTTCCTTCCCCCTCAATTAAATCTTTACAAAAGTTAACAAAACAGAAATAAAAAACGTTGCGAGGATTTTTTCGGGTGTCTATACTTTAACCGTTGTTTCGGGTAGACGCGAAACAGTGCAGTTCAAACAACAAAAAATATAAATAAAACAATGCAATATATTGATGGGGATGCCTTGTGCATTATAATTTTCAACAGCCAATATGCCCAAACTATAATTTAAAGGTAGCCAATGCGGCGCACAGCTGTTTATTTTTTAATCCAACTTTATTTTCTCGCCAAGTTTCAAAATCCACATTTTTTGCCGGACCGCGCCAAAAGTCGAACTTATCCCAGCAGCTTATTCCAGTGTTGTCATCCATCATCTTGTTGTTCTCAGCTTTCAACAGCCAAGCATTAACGGCTAAAACAACACGTAACGTTATCAGCGGTAGTGCGCCGTATTTGACCTTTGATGGTGGTCGTACTCGGGCGGCTAACGTCGACGATTTGTTGTCAATAACGTTGCCTAGTGGTATTCGTGTTACATCAAGTACCAACACATCTAGCGCAACAAATCCAATTCAGTTGCAGCGTAATAATGTGAGTGCCATCGACATTGGTATGGTCGTACCAACTAATGCCAGTTCTGCCCCATTTAGTAGCGCCATCGTTCCTTATTGGCGCGATGATGATGGGGATGGACAGAATGGTGGTATTATTGCTACAGGTGATATAACGTTATCCATCGTTGATAGAAATGGTCAGCCAGTCGGCCGTGATGAGGTGTTTACATCGGCGTGTGGCAATCGAAAAGCGCCATACAAATTAACATTAAGTTTTAGCGGTGGAAGATTAAGTACACGTTACGGTTTTCCTAAGGATGGTGATGTTTTTAGTCCTAGAAGCGTAGCTTATTACATCAACCCTAAGGCAGGTTCGGCTGGGGTTTGTTTCGCGAGGCCTATTTTGCGATATGGTTCAAGTTCAGACGATTCTAGGTACCATGGTCCATCAAACATCTGGAATCCAGATAAGGGCTTCCTTGTCCAGTCTACAGACCCGGCGCATTATGATAGGAACTTTCCTACTACAGGTGCTCATAATTTATACTTTGACTTAGCGATAGAGGGTGTAAATGCAAATCAGTTAAGTTGGCCAGAGGTCACTCATAGTGGTATTACTGCCACCATGACACCAGATCCATTAGGTACTAGCGTACGAGTTAAGTTAATGGGTCCAAACGAGAGCGATGCAGGTTCTAAGCCTAAGTTAACTTCACCAGCGACATTCGAGTTAGTTGGTCGAGATAGTAGTGGCCGTGCTGTTATCAAGTATGGGTTCAGATTAAAGCAGTGGTTCGTCAACCGAGGTACTGGTATATACACCTATCCTGATTCATCATCTTGGTGTAATAGTATAGGTTATTCGATGCCAAGGGTAAGGGATTTAACTAACGCGAAGTGTTTAGGCCGTTTCTGTCAAGTTTTAGTCGGCGCCAGTCCATCTTCATCTGGTAATCATTACCAGCGTCGTATTGGTAGTGGTTTCTTAACCGAGTGGGGCCACATGGGCAACTACACTGGCGCCGGCTTTGTCGGCGGCAATTGGACGAGCGATGTTGATGATGGCCTTCAGCTCATTGTTGGCTCTGGCGATGGCTACACCTACAGGCGAGACAGGCGCTTCACCCCTTATGTTGTTTGTGCCTCTGTCCTTAGGCCTTAGTCCTTATTTCTTAGGCCGTGGAGCCATATAGCCAAGGTTATTAAAAAAAGGGTTGCAGCGTAAAGCGCAATCCTTCTCGCTCACAGCGTGGGCGAGTTAACTACTAACTACGCGAATTGATTACGCAAGCGACTAGCTTAATGGGCTAACCCTAATCACAATCTTTTTATCAGTAAAAAAAGGTGAGGAAAGGGGGTTTTGAGGGGGGTAAAACCATAAAGAATTGATAAATAAAGTGGTATCATAAAGTTAGACAACCTTAAGCTGCTTGTAAATGTATGATGGGCGCAAACTGCTTGTTGAATGATATGTTGGTATGCCCATACTTTTCCGTACTAAAAAGATAAGGCCATCTTTTTGAATAATAAGTTGTTGTAATGAAATTTAAAATGTTGTTAGCGTACGGTAGCTTTTTTTTTGGGAATTCGTTGTTTTACTATATTTAGTATTATTTAGATTATTTTAAGGTATCTAAAAATAGTATAAATGCTCGCTTTTGTTCTATTGATAATAGTTGCCAGTGTTGCAATAAACGAGCATCAAGATCATTATGTTGTTTGTCGGTATATTTCGTTTCATAACTTTGTGGCTGTTCACCTATTTTGTTATTTAATACCGAACCATTAGAACAGCAGTCAAAATCAATAAAAAACCAACTTATTGGTGTTTTTAGGTGCTCTGCAATTTTAACAAAATGATCGAAGTTAATTTTATTTTCACCTCGTTCATATGATAAAGCCAATAGTTATATGTCATTACTTCACCAAATACCGGATACCGCAAGACAAGCTGAACTCATTGTTGTGTCAGATGAAGATGATGATGTCCGTTTAGGTGTAAATTTTACATTGCCTAAAAAACAATTTATAAACTTTGAAAATCAATCAAATGAAGATTTTTAATCTTCTTTTCTAATCTAAATATATTTATGGGTGCCCAAATATTTTACATTTTGGGGCTCTTAATTATCTTATTACAATAAATAATAGAAATATTAAAAATAGCTTTTATAAGCTAAAAAATAACAATATATTTAATGATATTGGGTGTATTTAAAATAAGAAAATCTTTGCAACAGTATTTACATTGTATCAATCAAAATGATAATTTTATATCTCAAGGATTCATATTTCTGAGTATATAAACATCCATGATCAGGCTTATTAGCGAAACAACTGAAAGACAATAAAAATATTACTATATAGGCTATTTTCATTTTTGCGTATATTTCTGTGTTAGCTTACTTTAAGTAAGCCATAATACACCACAATCTAGCCGAAGCACTATCTTCATCAAACTACATTTCCTCCATGAGTATGTGGATCTCCTAATCGAATAACGCCTTTCATTCGTATTTCCTCTTAATTATTTTTCTGCACCCACTTCACAACGAATTCGGTCCCAATTTTGATAAGGCTTCAATTGTATCGTTTTTGCTTTTTCAACTCGCTCAATATATGCTGGGTTACGGTAGATCTGCCAGTATGTACCGCCTAATTTAACCGGATTATCTATTGGATGTTGTTGAATTTGAAACTCTTGCTCCTTGGTAGTAAATTCTTTATTATCATAGAATGCGGTTTCGCCAAATATCACATCACCATTTTTCAAAATAAAGTAACCAGTATTGCCAGAGATAGTCATAGTGTTGATAAATTTAATTGAGCCATTCTTAACATCACTAAAACTGACGTCTAAAGGCTCGTCATCCACACCAATAAAGCGCTCAACTTCATCACCAGACACTGCTGAGTAGCTAGGCACTGTGCCTTTGATAAACGTTCTACCCCCATCAATTGAAAACATCACTGCGGTAAGATCTTGAGTTGGAATGGCGATATATTCTTTGCCTGGGTTATAATAAGCAAATTTGGGTAGCTTATAGGCTGTGTAAAATGTTTCATCAATGCGTGTGTGGATATCGTGTTCATCGTCGTGGTACCAGATTAACCCTTCACAATTCTCACCTTGTAATTCTAAATAACGCTGAGCATCATATCGATACACGACTTGGCGTTTGGTGCTTAAATAATAAAAACGTGAGCGAATTGGCCCCATCGCATATACTTCAGGAAAAATGATTTCGTACCCTTCTCGAGGTGTCGGGATAGGAATGGTTAAGCCAATAACTTCGCTCTTTTCTGGCAACATTGAGCCTATCTTGACTATCAATCCCCAAAGGCATAGAGGTACAACCACTAATAAGATAAGTAAAAGGATGATTAAACGTTTCATTATTATTGTTCTCTCTTATCATTTAAACCGATTAGGTGACGTAAACGTGCCTGTAAATTATGCAGTGGCTCATAACGATTATAAATCCGCTCATATTGCTTCATACCAACATCACATTGCCAATGGTACCAGCCTTTATAATCATCAGGCATGCGAGGCATTTTAGTGATATCGCCGCGCCACCGTGCGCCAGCATAACGTTTACCTCCCATCCACTTTTTTACCTCTTGAGGCGAAAGCACCTCAACGGCAATATGTGAGCCAAATGGCTTGGGAGAGCGGTAAATCCCACTAGTAGTGTCCATAAATAATTGATTATCTACAACGACAGTACCTTTAATTTGCTCACGTCGTTCTCGATGGATATCTGCGAAAGGCGAAATGTCTATTTTTTTAAATGTTCGTCCGCCGTTTTGGGAATATAAAGAGCCTGAATAATCCTCATAAGGAACAAAAATATAATCGCCAACAGTATGAGCAAAAGGTTCGGTTAATACTTTTGCAGAATGCACGGCTAACTCATAATACACCTGTTTTTGTTCATCAATATAGTAGAGCTTGCCCCGACAACCCGAGCCTGTTAACTGTAAATAACGATATTCATCAAAACGAAACACAATTTGTGTTGGTGATATTCGTTCTTGCCGTTCTTCACCTGGCAAGGGCATGATGGCAAAACAGACAGCAATAAAACCCAAATAGCAAGGACAACTTAATAGATACCAACGTTTATAAAGAGTTACTATCAGCAGTAAAACTGCCACTACACTATAGATAATCACCAACATAATTTACTCCGTTTCTAAATCAGGCTCTGGGAGCGGATATTGCACTTTGGGGTAAGTACTGAGCAATTTGTACTTTTCTTTTTGTAACTCATACATTCTTATCTTTTCCCCAGTTTTAGTATAATTTGTTGATATAAACTCATTGATTAATAATGACTGTTTTTTGTGCTATTTTATGGGGTGATTGCATTTTCATCATCTATCGCTATCAAGCCTTCATTCTCTAATGAAATTAGGAACACAGTACGAGGGTAACATACCATATTACGTTTCTTTTCCTGAGACGAAACGAATAGTATAAAAAACCTCACTATTTACAGGCTCAGAATCTGCACTCGCAATGTAACATTTAGCACAATACCATAAATAATTCTCCAATTATCTGAAGTTTTCTTCATCAGCTATGACTGATGATGTAATTAAATTCAGAAATGATAAAAATAAAAGGTAATTTAATTATTGTTGTTTTTTTCTTTAAGATATCCATCTTGATTTAAATAATAATGCTTAATTGTTAAATTATTATCATATTCTGTTGTAACGGTAATGATAAAATCCTTTGAAATAGTAAAATGTGTTTTTTCAATTAGATTTTCATTATTTCCTGGTTCGTACCATTCACCTTCAACGTATAAATCTGATCGTATTTGATTATCTTTTATTGTCAATAAATAAAGTCTGTAAGGAAAATCACCACAATCCTGTGGTACCAAAATCATATTAATGTCATTTTTTGATGGTAGAGGTGTATAACGAAAATCTATTTCGCAATTCCATGATGCCAAATCTTTAATCTTGCAATTTTCATTATTGGTTAAATTATATTGTGTATTTTTATGTGCTTTATTTAATGGTAAAGCATCTGTACTTTTTTCAAAACAGGCATTTTTATTATTTTTTTGGATAATTGTGTTTACATGATGTTGAATAGGGGGTTCTTGTGCATATGCAAAAAAAGGAATTACACCGAACACTAAATAAATTATATAGTTATTTATCATAATATATCCTAGAATTATTCATTAGTTGTTTTTTGCAATAATGAAGCCAATGACTTACCATTTAACGTTGCAGAATCTTTACAGAAATATTCATCTTTTAAATAAATTTGATCAAACTCTCTTACATCATAATGTACCCAACTCGTTGCTCCTTTTCTAGCTGATTCTAAATTAAACATATTTTCTTGACCGGCTAACCAATCCCACTTTGCTCCTAAATATTTATTAAAAATATCTTTCCTCAACTTATTCATAACGTCGCATGATCTGGTCCTGACACCATTTTTATTAAAATGTATATCTAAAGCCTTTCCTTTATGGTTTGTAGTCCGTCTATTTTTTTGACGATTTCGATCATAACACCTATATCCTGATGAAATTTTTCTAAAACTATAAACTGAATTTTCTTTTTGTAAGTAAAATATTACGGCTTTTAATGCCCATAATAATGATCTGTGTATACCAGGATACTCATACCGATGAGTTGCTTCTAATTTTACACCATAGTACATATCTTTATGTCTACTTTTACCAAACCCATCACACAATCCGCAGGGACAAAACATTTGTTGGTCATCAGTAGAAGCTTTTTTTACCCATTCATTGCTTGGTAAATCATATTTATCAGAAAACTCATTTATAGCCTTTATCACATTCATTTCCACAACGCCAGTTTCCTCAACTTGCATATAATCACGTTGAAACTGTTTTATCATCTTTTCTGTTCTTTCAGTAAACTCATCGGTTGGTACATTGCCACCAAAACCTGCAAGGCGGATATTAATTTCCCGAATAATCTCATGCTTGTCGCCTTTCTGAAAAAAAATCTCAGGAAAATAATCCACCATCGCCACGGGATGAATAAACCACGCCTTGCCGTCAGTTGATAGGTTAGAAAGTTTTGGAGTATTCTTATTCGCATCTGTTTGCTCGGTGTTGGCACTTTGTGCTTCAGCTACTTTTTTCCACCATAATGATGGTTTGATGCGTTGCTCTTTTTCAATTTGCCAGTTGTTTTTGACATGCTCGTGGGCTTCGTCCAACATGGCAAAGTCTCGCTGATAGGGCTCGATTGTAACTATCCCCTAAAATAGTACAGCAAAAAAGTAGAAAATTCTCTATGATAAAAGAAAAGAGGATTTAATGATGAAAAAAATGACTGAACATCAAATCGTCGCTATTTTAAAAGAAGCTGAAGCAGGTATTCCCGTTAAAGAACTGTGCCGTAAATATGGCATGGGTAATTCAACTTTCTATAAATGGCGAGAAAAATACGGCGGTATGGAAACGTCGGATATCAAACGCTTAAAGGAGCTAGAGGCGGAAAACCGCAAGCTTAAGCAGATGTTTGCCGAACTGAGCTTAAAATCACAGCTTCAGGAAGAAATCATAAAAAAGCTTTAGTGCTAACTGGGGCACGTAAAACGTGGGCACAGCAACTACAACAAAATCATTTGGTTACTATTGCTATGAGTTGTGCCATTGTTGGCTTAAGCCGTTGTGCTTACTATTACCAACCTAAGTTTCAGGATGATTCCGTGATTATTTCGGTGTTGAATACTATCACAGACCGGCATTTACGCTGGGGCTTTCCTAAATGTTTTAATCGAATCAGAAAGCTCGGCTATCAATGGAATCATAAACGGGTATATCGGGTGTATTGTGAATTAAAGCTTAATCTCAGGGTAAAGCGTAAAAAACGCATTCCTCCACGATGCCCGGAAAGGTTATTAGTTCCCAATAAACAAGGTGAATGTTGGTCAATGGATTTTATGAGTGACAGTAGCCGTAATCAACGTCGCTTTAGAACATTCAATGTCATCGATGACTTTAATCGTGAGGCGTTAGGGATTGATATTGCAGTAAGCTTACCGGCAGGAAGGATTACCCGTTACTTAGATAAACTGGCCGAATATCATGGGTATCCATTAAAAATACGGGTCGATAATGGACCAGAATTTACAGGAAAAACCTTTACCAACTGGGCTAAATCACATGGTATAACCATTAATTATATAGAGCCCGGTAGCCCATATCAAAATGGCTATATTGAACGATTTAATCGTACCTATCGCACTGAAGTGCTCGATTTATATCTTTTTAACAACTTAGCGCAAGCAAGGAGAATAACTGAAGAATGGTTAACGATTTATAACACCGAAAGACCGCATGAGGCATTAAATAACATGACACCGATTGAGTATAAAACAAGCAGCATGATTTTCTACGTGAGTTGTGTACTAAGTTTGGGGGTATTTACAAATTTTATTTGATAATTCACCAAGTGTTGCCGTTTCTTCTACTGTTTTGAATTGTGGCCAATGCCATGGGGTCTCTTCAGGAAAGGGGTTTTTGAGGGAGTAAAATCGTCAAAATTTATCTTAAATTTAAAATTTACATATAAATTATGTACAAAAATTGTCGAATTTGTTGGCATGTTTTATACTGTCGATAATTTATATAAAAGGAGTGTTTAAATTGAAAAGAGCTTTTTTATTACTTTGTTTTTTTCTACCGAATATTGCTGATGCAGCACACTATACAGGTCTAAAAGACAGGACTCTTGAAGGCTATTTATTACAGCTTTTTTTTCTATTAATTTTGTTACTGTTTCATTTTATGAATTATCTAAATAATTTTTTTGAAACACGAATAGAAAACAAAAAATCTGAAAAGGAAAAAGAAGTAACCAAACCAGAAGTGCCATTAATTAGATCGATTGAAGAATTTAAGAAACAAAAAAAGAATAAAAAATAATGGAATAATACAACATAACCATTTCTGATAACTACAAAACCATATATTTTTAATATCATCACTATTTGAATTGAGGTTTATTTTGTAAAAAACTTTGAGGAGTTTATACCGTTTTGTTTTATCAATATGAGGCTGATATTTTGATGGCATGTTACTTCCCTATTATTCCTTTATTTTATATTCACAGTTTCTAAGAATTAATATTGTACTTTTGTTTGATTTCAGTTAGGTGTTCTAATGATGTGGCATTGAATGCTTCAACCATCCATTCTGGCCAGCCTTGTCCTTTAATAATATCGTGCATGAATTGGGTTTCTTGTTCCCATTTGTATTTACCATCGTTTAAGTTAACTAAATCATTTTCACACAAAAAGTTATTGATCCACCCCCAAACCAAACAACTGCCTACGCCATCTCGTGATGGGTCTAATAATATATGGTCAATTGTTTTACAAGTATTAGGTTTGCACTCCATTAATATAACGGAATTGATGGAATATTTTGAAAAGTTATGAATCATAACCCCCTGTAAATTAGCCCAATCATATTCTTTAATACGCTTTTTATTGGGATGGAGAAAAGTGGCAGGATGACGTAATACTTTAAAATTAAAAAAGTAGCTTTCATTCACGTATACTTTACCTGTTTTACGGTTAAATATGATTGGGCTACCACGCCGAGTAAACAGATTTTGATAGAATTCAGGAATCATTAAATATAACGCAATAATAAATAAAACTAACAGTGCAGGAAAAATAAAGAGAAAATAGTAATCCTCGCTTGATTCACATTTCCAGTCCATCGTAATAATGTCATGAGTTAGAAAAGGAATAAGAAAGATTAATGAAATAGAAGCTATCCCCCAAAGACATGAATAAAAAATTTGATCCCCTTTTGTTTTACGAATAAAAGCGCAAAAGTTATCATTGGCATAAAGTAGGCGATCATCGGCACTGGTTAGATAGTTTCCGCCTTTTTCTAAATCGCCAATCCAACCAAGAATCTGAGGTTGATATTTTGATGGCATGGTTATTTCTCCTTATATTTTATTTTCTTTGGTTATAATTAATGGTTCTTCTTCATTTTTATTGTATTGAACAATAATTTTATACTTTAAAATAGAAGAAACGCTTACTGTACCTGCAATCCATTTATTGATAATTAGTCCATTTTGTATTGGCTCATTCGAATTTGCTGCCGACTCTGAAGTAATTAAAGTAAATTCATTAGGTTCAATAATATCATCATATGTTGGTGCCGATTTATTTCCGTTATATAAGGGTATTACTCGGCTTTCATGTTTGTCAAAATAGGCTTTTTTATCAGTGCTAATTATATTTAAGTCACCATAGTTTTTATTGATCGCTAATAACTCTATTTTTTGTGATGTTATACGGTAAGTGAAGTCAATACACTTTTCGATTAATGGATCGGGTTCGCTTTTAATATGAGGAAAATCATTAATAAATAACCGAATCATGGCAATAGCGGATTCGTTTTGGTTATTTTGAGCAAAATTGGGGATATCTAAATAAAAATAGATATGTTTTTGATATGGATAAGTGTCGTTAGGTTCAGGTATTAGTTTATACTCTGGTTTATGATATAGGGAGTGTAATTGGATAAAGGTTTGAATATTGTACAGCATGATTATGTAATCGTTCATAGCTAAACCAAAACCACTGTGTATGCTCTGTTCATCCTCACAGTAAGCTTGATAACCTAAATAGTCAAATTCGCTGTGTTTACCGAAGCAGCAGCGATTTAACCAGTGTTGAATAGGGGTGTAGTTATCGTACTCTTTACTAAACATAACCGCAATTCCACCTGCAATAGCGATAATAACACCCGCAATGATAAATACTGGTGAACTTGCTAAAGCAAGGATAGTACCAAATATTAGTGTAATAGAACCCCAAAATCTTCTTTTAAAATATTTTTTATTTTCCATATTCATCATATCAAATGAACTTTTTAAATCGCCAATGGCTTCTAATATCGTAATGACAGCGGTAACTTTGTTAATCGTTTTGGCAACCATGGTATTGAGCCGGAGTTTACTTTCGATTGGGCGGACATCAATACCTGCGTTAATGGCATTGGCCAACTGGGTATTAAGTTTGATATGTCTATATTGGTTGGTTAAATCAGCTACCATCAACCCAAGTGATACTAAATCGCTAATAATTTGTTTTCTAGCATTCATTTCACCATTGCCTTCTTTGGGTTTTCCCCACTCTTTGAGGGTATCGCTAATATTCATTAAGGTAACCACACCTAACGCTGAACTTATCGCAAGATTGATACTAAACGTTATTTTACCTGTTTTGGCGTTTTTCTTGCTGGCTGTTGCTTCATGTTGATTACTCAGATCTGCTATTTTATCTTGAGCATTGTTTATTTCATTTTCCGCAATAGATATTTCGTTATCTGTTTTTCTTGTTGCTATTCCGATGTTTTTATCGCTAGTTTTATTTAATGCCTCAGTGGTGGATTTTTTGCCTTGATTAGCTTTATCTATACCTTCAAGCAGTTTTTTTTGTTGGTATTTTAGTTTGAAGTATTTTTTATAATTGTTCTCTATAAATTGCTTTAAACTGTGTGGGCTTAATATACCATTTGTTATACTGTTAATGAAATTAACAAATAGAGATTTACTGGTTTTATCTGGAAAGCATAAGGTAAATTTGACATTTTTAGTTTTGATTGTACCTGTTTTAATCGGGGTTTCGTTAATATCAAAATTTTCTAAAAAAGCAAGTTCGTGTGGGTGATAAATTCCCCGATTGTAAAAACCACGATGCATTTGCATTAATAAATTATGGATTTTTGCAATATTATCTGGTCTGATTTGTAGATTAATTTCAATTGGTAGTGCCCCAAGTTTGGCGAGCTGGTCAAAAGCGTTAAGGCGCATCCAGCGTGGATTAATAGGTTTATGCAAGATGTCTTTTGCCAATATTGCCTGTTTTTTTAATGCGGTATTAGGCAACTGAATATCACCTTGTTTAATCGATACGTCGATTTTTGGAGTTGACTTTGCAGCATTCATCAAATCGCTATTCACTATTTTTAGTTTTTTAGTTAATTTTTCAATTTCATTCTGATAATACTTTTTTTGTGCCCTTAGCTTTTCTTGCTCCTTTGCATCTTTGTAAGGGATGTTTTTTTTCTGCTTTTCTAGATCAGCTATTTTTTGTTGATGTTGTTTGATTTCACTTTTTAGTTTTTCTTTATTTTTTTTGAGTATTTCTTTTTGGGCTTCAATATTTTTTTTATTTTTCTCATTTAGATAAGTAACTGGAATAGTGGCAAAATCCTTTATTTTTGATAATATATCTTTCGCGGTTATAGGTTGGTTGGTTTTTAAGTCGATGTAAGTAGGCTCATCACGATCAATCCCGTTTCTGTTATTATAATAAGTAAGGTAATAAATACTTTTCGGATTACTGAGCAACTCATCCCACAGAGCACTGTCTTCTGCAAATTTGACTTCAGAATGAGTCGAATCGAGTAAAATAGTGGTAATTTCAGAAAGATATTCTTCGTGCATTGTGTCACAACTGAAATCATACTCTCTCTGCCAAAAATGAATTTGGTTGAAAGTGGCGGGTTTTATTTCGCTATAGCTAGAGACAAATTCGGCATCGCCAAATAACCAACGAACATAAGTAAAATAGTCTTGCGACCACTCTTTATGATAATCAATAACTTCTTGATAGGCTGATTCTAACTCTACTTTGAAATTTTTTATTTCACCTAGTTTAAGACATTCGTCAAACTCTTTAAGTTTTCCTTTTTTTTCAGATTCTTTTTGTGAAATGTCTGAGCTAATTGAATTCAAATTTGAATAACTATGTTTACTAAGAGTCAATTTACTTTTTGTATATTCATATTGTTTTTCCAATTTATCAATTTCGGAATCATAGGCACTTTCAATTGAAAACCGATACTCTTCTATTAGTTGTAAAATCATCCGTTTTTTAAACATCACTGGCTGATAAAATTTAAACAGCTTTTGTAATTTGGGATTGATAGTTTTAAGCATGTTTTTCGCACGCTGTTCATAAATCTTCGTTGTTTTATCATCATTATCAAAACTGTCTATTTGCTCGTTGGCTAAATTAATTTCTTCTTCGGTTAGTGGTTGTTCGTTAAATATATGTAGATTTGACAAGCGTTGTGAATTTAGCTCTTCAGCAATACCAAAGGTATCTTCTAGCACTACACCGCAGGATATTGCTTTATCCCCTTGATATAATTGATTGGCATGCATTACATAATTTAATTTTCGGTCTTTTAAACTGATAAATGGATGTGCCGATTCAAAATTATCAAGATGCTCATCAAGACAAAACTCTAGTACTTTGCTGTGTTCATTTTGATAATTTTGATAACTGCTTCCAAAAATATCTTTAAATGGGACCGCTCGATTGCCTGTTGCTTTTGATGGTGAATCTTTAAAGCTTTTTATATCAATTTTGGTAAAACGAGATAACTTGTTACTGTCCTCTTCAATTAGGTAATCATCAACGGTTTGTGGGCTCCAAGAGCACGAAGAGTAAGCAATCCATGCTTGCGTGTAATCTTGACGAAGATTAATAAACGATGCAGGGATAGAATGACAAGATTTGGTGCACGCTTTTGATAAATTTCTTGGTTGGCTATTGGTTAGTTGGTGGAAGCTTTTTAACCTTAATATCCCCTCAATGCATTCATAGGTGTCAATTATCCGACTTTCGATGCCTTCTTGTTGCTGCATAACATAGACATAGCCATCACGCAAAGTGCGAAGCATATAGCTATAATGTTTTAATTCCTCTACTGGCATACGATTTTTAAAATCTAATGTTTTAATGTAATCCGCTAACTCTTGATAAGTGGCGTTAATGGTGCTTGTCCGGTGTGTCGTTGTTTTTACAACCGCTTGACGCAGTAAAAATACTGGTATCCCTGTTCGTTCACAAGCAAGGCAAGTACCTGATGCTTCGTTTTTATTTTCTGTTGCAATGTTTTCTGTTTCTTTCATTTTTTTCTCTTAAATTCTTGTTTTGTTTATTTTTGTGATTCTTCAAAAGAAGTCGATTGGCTTTCAAGGTTAATATTGGCTTTAATAATGTGTTTTGATAATGAGCCAGGTTCTTTTTGTGCCTTAGGAATTTGTTCAAGGACTTTAGGCGATTGAGTAAATGCGGTTTGAAATCTTAACCCATTTAATCCCCAAAATAGGGTATCAGTAGCATCGGTTAAACCTAATTGATAAGCTTGTTCAACAAGTTGCGTTGATTGCATAATCACATTTTGGGCGAGGGGGAGTGATTTTTGTTCATTAAATCGCATTCGATTATTTGCCCATGCATTAACTAGGGTTCGAATCATTATAAAATTTTTTAAGCGTTGACCGTAGTTTTCACTCCAACTTTCTGGGGGATAGGCAGCATTATCAGCCGTAAAGTGAATAAATTGCCCACCATAAATCGACGGATAATAGTAGTTGTCAATTTGCGATAATTGCGCTTTTAGCCATGCGTTGTCTTCGTTTGAGGCAATTTCTTGCAAAAATTGCATTCGAAATGGTTCAAAAAATGGGTAATAAGTTCGGTGCAATGTTTTAGCTATGTTATTACCAACGTCGATCAGTAGGTTAGCCAGCATTGATGGTTTAAGGTCTGTTACCAAATATCCACAGATATAGCGGTTGGAATGAAGACACTCAATTGCAGTTTGTTTGCTGATTCGGTCAAGTATCGGGTTTTCTAAAAATTCATCAGGATCAGCAAGTTTAACTAGTGTCGGGCTGAAATCTTGGTCATAAGCGAAATCGGGACGTGATACTTGAGTGAGTTTTTTTTCACCAAATGCTTTATTTTCGCCATATAATTCTAATAACCCCTGTTTTGATAATGGATCGCCTTGGTAGAGAGAAACTAAGTTATCTACCAATAAATAACGATATTTAAAAAAATTATCAACATTATTTAATTCTTCAATCATTATTTACCCTTTTCTGCACAGCTTTGTACATCCAATTCACTAGATGGTAATTTAATGGTTCGTGTTTTAGTTTTTGCTCCCATCTTCTGCATCACATTACACTTAAGATAAACATTATCCTGCGTGCCAAGTTCAATCCCTTCACTGCTGATTTTGATGTAAGAGCCACCGCAGATAAGTTTGATTTCATCGCTCGCGGTGATGGTGAGTTCACCGTCAACGCTGTCAATTTTGATATCTTGCTTAGCCGCCATATTGAGGTTGTCATTTTGGGCTTGCACCTCAATATCGCCTTGGTTGGCAAACAGCTTCATGCCTGATTTATGGGCAAATAACCCTATTGCTTCGGATGAAGATACGGTGATGTTTTTTAATGCGTTAATATCGGTTTGGTTTTCGCTGGTTAGGGTTAAGCTATTGCCTGTTGTCAGTTGGATGTTTTCAGGGCTGGTTAAGGCAATGCCTTCTTGCGCATAGGCCAGTAAGCCACTTTGGGTTAGCTGAGTTAAGTTGGCTTTTAGTTGGTCTTGACTGTCGGTATCCGCGCTGTGTGCGTCGGACTGGGTAGCGGCATTTTGTAGGGCTTTGGCAATTGATAAGGCGTTTTCAAGTTGCGTAATGGCCGCTTGCATATCGAGCTGTTTGCCTTGGGCTTTAGGCTCGATTTGGGTAGTAAGGTACAGCCCTTTATTGGCAGCAATTGCGCCCCATTCATCCGTCCTCAGCTCAAACCCTTCACCGCGCTCTTGTTTGTTTTGGTCGACAAGGTGACCGATGTTTAACTGGGTTTTACCGTATTCGGTGGCGAGTTTGATATGCTCTTGACCACGTTTATCATCCATGCGCAGTTTATTGTTAGCTGGCGTGCGAATGACATTGCGGTGTTTGTTAATGGTGGTCACATGGTCAGGATGGGCGCTGTCGTGCATGGCATGGGCAATATATGGCCTATCTGGATTACCATTCATAAAGGCAATCGCCACTTCCGTGCCATCAATCAATGGAAAATGAAAACCATAGGTATTACCCGAATAAGGTTTGGCTAAGCGTACCCATAGGCTTTCATTGCCTTTTTTCCACTCTGTTAAGTCAAAGTTAAATTTAACCCGGTAGCGTCCTTGTGTGTCGATATAACCATAAGTATCGTTATCGGGACTGGTTACCCGTGCTGACAACGTACCCCCAATTTGTGGCCAAGCAATCGGGGCGGGGCGATAAGGTTTTAAAACATTAAACGCAATAGCGGTAAAACTGAGTTGGTAGGCATCACTACGGCTGCCGTGTCCGGTGACACTGAGAATAATAATGCCTTCATCAATAGTGGCAAGCGGATGGCCTTCAATACATACCAATTGCCCAGGGGCTAGATGATAATGGTTGGTTTTACCCTGAATAATAACTTGATTACTGATAGCGTACTCATGGCGAATACGTGCATACCCATTACCACTTTCAATAGCATTATCATGGCTATCTAAACTTTTATAATGTTCACCATAAAGGTAGTGAGTGCCGTGGGTTGTGGTGTCATTTGGTTGGGTGTTGATGTCGCTTAATAATAGGGCGTTAGCATCACGGTAGTTATAATCTTGCACTTTGAACGATGATTCAACCATTTGGCTATGTAAGCTGATATCCCAAATACTCGGTTTGCCACTGTCTAGCGTACCACTGGGCAATGCGTATTTCACCTTGGCAACTTGTTCATAGCCTTGTTCGTAATCACTCATCACCATAACATCACAATCATGTTGAGCCTGGCTTTCAAAGCGGAACCAAATACCGACATCAGCCAGTAATCTTTGTATAAATTCAAGGTCAGACTCTTGCCATTGGGTAATAAACTCTCGAACAGCATACTGGGCTTTGAGTTCAAGGCGGTAATCAATACCGCTAAACCCATGACATCTTAACACTTGCTCCACCACATTAACGACGCTTTGATTTTGGTAGATAGCACAGTTGCGGTTTAGACTTAATCTGGCGAGTCGGGGGGAAAGAACAACTTGGTAATGGGCTTCATCTTTGTTAATCGAGAGTTGTTTAAATTCGGTGATAATGCCATATATTTTACGCGTACCACTACCGATAGGTAAATCACTTAACGAACGGATGGCTTTGCTTAATCTATTTTGACCCGTAGGATTAAAAGCAAATGAGGCAGGTTGATTTAAACACGTATCAACCGATATGGCTTTGTTGGTGCTAGTAAAAGTAATGGTATAGTGCCATAACTGGTTTAATTGCTCTTCGCCATTAACGTTTAAAACAGAAATCGGGGCGCTCAATTCATCGATGGTTAAGGTATAACGATTGTGGCTAACTTGCCCAGTTAATTCATTTATGAAATTTTCACCAATGTGGTTAACGAGGTGAGATAAATCTTTTTTCATAAGCTATCCTACAAATTCCTTTTGAATCAATTTAATACGAGTTATTTATTTTTGTGATTAACGATAGCTTTTACGTGTGTATTTTAAACAAGCCTTGCCATCCGGCATAAAGTAAGTTCCATATTTCACAAGTCTTCCTTCCTTTAAATGACAAATTAGTTCATAAGCCAATACCATAGTGTCATTGTTTTTTTCATCAATATTGATATCAATTGAGGATAGCCTTGGTTCATATGTTAATAGCGTTCGTTCTATTGCTCTCATTAAAATATAAGCTGATGATGGCAGAGCTTGAAAGATGGTTGACATATCAGGTAACCCGTAATCTGGCATATGTTTTATTGCACCAGCACGGCTATTTAAAATACGTTCTATGTTATCCATGACACTAATAATTGTTTGTTCATTTTCAGCTATGTCATCAATTGCTATACCTGATTCAAAATAACCATACAGTGTGTCGTATAAGGAAGCACTCATTTATTTTTATCCATTAGTTTAATTGTATATTGACTTGCAACTATTTCTCGTGGCTTGTTAATATGTAAGTCGTCGCGTGCTAACACTAGCCGCCAACTGTTTTCTTTTAAATTTGGCTCTTTATAAAGTGCAGCAATTCCTACAAATTTAGCTTTTTTGTTTAAGGGGACATCAATGGAGACGGCTGTATTAGGTTTTAATACGATTTCTTTGCTTTCAAGTAATGTCTCTTTTAACACATCATTATCTTGATTAACTAGGTTTTCATAAGTAATAGAGCTAAATGTGTCTGTTTCTTTTAATTGATAGATACGAACCACAACAGCTGAAGAGCGACTGTCATCATCCATATTTAATTCTGCTCTAGCAATAATATCTAAGTGTAATGTTCTTACATCCCATGTGAAAATAGAGTTGCTTAAATCGACAGCATTTTCAGATACATTCTGTACGATTCCACATCCTGTTAGCCATAGGCTAGCAATTAATGTAATAATTAGTCTCATATTGACTTCCTTTCGTTTTTCATGCTGCATAATCAATTCCGGAATAGAATCCTAAATTGACTGCAACTTCATCTTGTATCGATTCACCATTTTCAGCTATCTTAGTAAATGATGCTGTTTGACCTAGTCGGCTATTTCTTGATATTAATTGACTACGTGGTAAAAAACGCCGTTGAATGTAGAGTGTTATTTTTGCATCAACCTGATAGCCTAAATAAGCCCGTAATAAAGCAAGAAGATCGTGATGTAGCTGCCCGTCAGGTAATAGCTCTATGATCTGTTCTTCATATTGTGGAGTAATCGAGATATGAATAGTTTGATTACTCTCTCTAAAACGAGAGCCTAAGACGGCACTACCATCTAAACCTCGCTTTTCCTTACCATCTAGTTTAGCTGGATTATCAATTGATTGCCAAATAGGGTAAAATTCTTTGACAACAACTTTTGCATCATTCACTAATACACGTACCAATCCGACAATACCTTCAGCTGTGCGTGTTTTTTGTGTAATTAAACCTAATAATGATAAAAAACGAGATGACGGTGTGCCTATTTGTTCACTTGTTCCCTTGATACCTAAGCCTGTTAATCCAAGTAAACATTGAGAGACAGGATCTGTACCGCCACTTAAAAAGCTGGCTGGATAGTGGTATTTTAACCAAATACGATAAAATTGTGTGATTATTCTATGATTGAAGATATCTAAAAAATCTGTCATAGCTTGATAATTTTCTTCACGGCGAATAATATTATCAAGTAAACCAAGGGGTAATGGAGAGTCAACACCATACAACCCTAAAAATCGCGTTCTTACTGTTGTAGGGCGATTTATATAAGGTGATTTTTCGATATGTTTGAGTTCACTCGCAGGAAAAGACATATCTATAGATGGCGCAAAACGCAAAGGATCTGCAGTGGGTGTTTCGTATCTACCTAGCGTTGGTTCATTTGCATATATTTGCTCAAGTAGTTGACAAAAACGATAAAAATTCATTTTTGGCAGTACTTTTTCAAGTGTCTGCATTAAAAAGCAGTTTTCGATATTTTGCTTTGATCCCATACAACTTTACGTCCTGTTGGTAAAATAATAATAATGAGTTGGGTAAATAAATTCACATCAGCATATAATGCAAAAAATTGGTGTAGTAGCTCTCCAAAAAGCATTACATCGCCTTCACCAGAAAATTGATAGCTATTGATTGTTACTTCTACTTCTATACCTCGTTGTAACATTCCTTTTTCTATACGTTTAATCATCCGATGAGATACATCAACAATACCTTCTAAACGCCTACGATTTAATTCATTATCTGTCCAATCATATAAGGCAAGTGTTCCTCGCAAAACTTCAGCATTCATTAATGATAAATAATTTGGTGCTAAATGCGATAGTACACGCCAATGGAAGCGGTCTTCTATTGGTGGGTAACAAGGTAATGTTGGTGAGCATAAATTACGTACGCTAGCAATGCTATTTTGCGCACTACAAAGTTGATCAATTCGCGCATTTCGTAGCGCTTTACGTGGTAACATGCCATTAGTGCCGGTCACTTTTAATGATAGAGTTTCTGTTTCAAGCGATTTATCTTTATCCCAAATTTTACCGCCCAAAATTAACCATGTATCATGTAATCCTGATGCACCTTTACGAATTCGTGTATGGTAATATCTTTCTGGAGCATCATGCCTTAGCATACCTCCGCGATGTTTAAAACTAGTAAAAGGCACATAACGATAACGCCCATTACGAGTAATTGCTTCAACATGCTCAACAGAATAAACCTCAACATGTCCATCTTGACGTAATAATGGACGAAGTAGATACTCACTCTCTAACTGATTGACAATAATAGGATCGGCTTCCATATCAAATAGATTAATAACAGGAACACAGTGTAAAAGAATATTGTCATGATTAAAGGGCATATCACTTGGCCAATTTTGATTCAAAATGAGCTCAATATCGATATAATTGCAATGCTCTGGCACATCATGGATATTTAATCCCTGAAGATCAACGAACATAAATTTTTCACGAAAAGCAAAATATTCTAATAAGAGCTGATATCCGGCAAAAGCATTATCTGGTTTTAACCACAAACGCTCATCATCAGCAAAACCGACAGGCGTTATTTTACCTTGTATTGTTATGCGATTTTGTGCTTGAGTTGAATAACGTAGATGCATCGAAGCGACTTGTTGAGTCAACATATGATACAGCGTTGAAGCAATGGGGCCTTCAGCATTTAAATATAATCGTAATTTAGATAGATCTAGTTGTTCAAAATCGGCTAATTCATTGAAACTCAAACGAAGAGTGATAGTACTTCTACCATCATGATGAATTCCAAGTGTTGCCTGACTAATTTTTATGGGCTGTAGGGTAACGGCTTGTGTTGTTCTATAGGAACACTGAGTTCTTTTTTGCCCAATAGGCTCGGTTTGCACATTCAATCCCTTAGGGATAACTTCTTGTCGAGATAGGGTTGTATAATTTGGTGTTAATTCAACAATAGACAATGATGGAATTAACCGTAAATAATGTGGCCAAAGTAGGCTGACTAAGCTCTCCGTTAACTCTGGTAAATCATCATCTATTTTTTGTCGTAATCGCCCAGTTAAAAAAGCAAATCCTTCAAATAACCGTTCTACATAGGGATCTCGATCACCTACACGATCTAAATTCAATTGGCTCGCTCTATCAGGATGAATTTTGGCAAATTCTTTTCCTGCTTCCCGCAAATAACGCATTTCTGATTCATAATAACGCAGAATTAAATCATCCATTGTTTATCTCTTTAGTATCTTTTTAGTTGTCATGTTAATTTTCCTTATCGCCTCATGTTGCCGATATCACATTACACTTAGTGCCCTTGCTGGATCAAGTTGCATTAATTCATGTTGTAAAAGTTCAATTTGCTCAGAAAGGTTTGGTTTTATACCTTCTTTAAATTGATTTTTTTGTTTTACTAGTCGTAATAAGTATCGTTTTACATCAAATAATAATTCAGGTTCCCATTGTAATAAAGTTATGAATTGTTGTTGCTCATTTAAACCGGTTAATAATTTTAATGCAATATCATGTTTACCTAGTTGTTCTGCAACTTTTGCTTGCGTATATTTCAATAAGTAACGTTGCTTTGGTGAATGTAATAAAGGTAAATTTTGTAGCCATTGAAATGCTTTTTCTAAATTCTCAGACTGAGCTAACTCTAATGCTTGTTTTTCAATTTCGCTCCAGTCGTTTTCATCTGGTATAACAATTGGGGCAATGCTTTCCCCTTCATCTAAATGATGTATTCGTGCATTATTTGCTATCCAACTAAGGGTTTCGTCATCAGCAAAAGGCATGCCATTTTCAAAAGAAAGACGCTCAATATTATTTAATCTTTCGAGCAGTAAACCAATGTCAGTTAAATAGATATCTGCCCATGCTCGATAAGGTTCTCCCATTTTTAGTAATGCTGTTACAGCGGCACGTTGTAAATCTAACCAAAAATGGTTTGCACCTTCCATGAAAGCACTTTCAACACGTTCAAAAAGCTCTGACCATTGTTGTTGGATAATTAATCGATTAATATGTTGCTTAAGTTCATTCCTTGGGGCCGGTAAGCGAGTTTTTCCTTGATGATTAGAAGGTGGTAAATCAATGATCGTATCCCAACGAATGACACGCAAAAAGCGCCCAGCGGCTAAATATCCTTCTGGCTTTTCACGTAAAAATGTAGCCATTTTTCGGGCTTGATCTAGTAAATCACGTTGAGAGCTAATTTTGGTTTCCATTGCAGCATGACGTGGTTCAGGTAACAACGACGAAGCTGGTGTTTCTGGGGATTCAGAGATTTCTTCAGTATGATTTATCTTAATTGGCTGTTTGATACCATTGGAAAAGAAGTTAACTAAGGCGGTTAAATCTGTTGCAGAGCTAGGTTGATTAAGATCATCGCTAACAAATAGGGTTCGACAGCAAGTTTCTATCAAATTTAATGCAACAATTATACGGTTTAAATCGACTTCAGGTATTGGCTGTAGTTGATTGAGCTGGTCAATAAATTTACTACTAGCAAGCCATTCTATGGCATTTTTACGAATATTATGTCGAGAAGGGTAAATTGTTGTCCCAAATTTATCAAGTAAACTAGCTAATAGCTCAACACCATCTGCAAATCCTTCTGCGCCATCAATATATAAACGAGCTAAACAATAATAAGTAGCTACGCGAATATCTTTACTGTTTTGTTTCAAAACAGTTTCACTCTTTGTTGCAATTAATGCGTAATCAATGCCGGAAATTTTTGTAATTTCTTCTTTAATCTCTTGGAAAGAATCATGATAAGTGAGATCTTCGCCGGTAGGTTTATCAGGGCTAATTGGTTGCAACCAATCAGACCAATGCTGATTTAACTTTTGTATCACTGATTCTCTTGGATCTTGCTGCCCCAAAAAACGACTTAATAACTGACTAAACATAACAATAACCTATTATTTAAATTCATCTTTATTCAAAAACTGTTTTAGGTAACGTGAAGTGACGTAACTTTAATAGTGTCAAAGGACCACCACCTAATTGTGTTCGTAAAATGAATCGCAGTTTGTGTTGATTCGGTGTTTTCCAAACCAATTCATAACGGCTTGAATCTAATGGTTTAACTGACGCTGATTCAAGTAGGCGTATCCAAGCCCAATCACCACTATAATGATTATAAAGCCTCAACCCTGAAGCTTCACTGCTCCAACTGAGTTGTGAGTAGGGTGAGTATCCATCGCCAGGCCAATTAAAACGTTGCCATGTAGGGGCTTGATTAAAGTATTCAATTTTCTGTTTATTAATCACCAATTTACTTTGAGTAATATTATTGCCACTGCGAGGCATCAAATCAAACGATAAAGAGACATCTCCAGATGATAATAACTCTGTCGAAATCTCATTAAATAATGTTAGTGCCTCCATAAACTTTGGTGAAAAATTAAGACCTTGTGCATTAGCTGTATTAATAACCCATCTACCACCCTTCTTCTCTAATACGCCATTTAATTCATTAATAATAAAACGATCAATGACTCCTGTATCAGTACGTAAAAAACGAGCCAGTTCAGCTAGTGATGCCTCATTATCACTATTTTTAAAAGGATAACGGCCAGCAAATGATTTTTCCCATTGACTTACAATGTAATTTTGCCACATATTATTAAAGCTTGTTGCCGCTGGAGCTAGTACTACTTGCCATGATTGTTCTAATGGTTGCTTAAATAGGCTATTGCCAAAACCAGACCACTCTTCACCTAGATTTGCCGCAATTAGGTTGCCATAATCTCGTGTTTCCGTTAAATCGACGGAGGTGCCTTTAAATACACTTTTTGCCAATTCTTGCATCCTTGTTTGAGGATCTGTACTATTTGTTACATTTTGTAATTTGAGGCGAGCTTGTGTAACTCGTAATAGGTATGTTTGTAAAGAAAGCCCATTCGTGTTGTCATTTTTGAGTAGGCTGACAATGGGTGAAAATGTAGCTGTTAATGGGCCTGTTGCTTCATTATTTTTAGGTAACCCTGTTTGTGATTTTTTGCCAATTAATTCTTGAGCTGAATGGATCAAATTATCCGAAAATCCGCCCCCAGTATAAGCAACTTCTGATTGATATTTTACGACATTCATCAACGCAATTAAAGGTGATTGCCGAGTATCAGCCAGTAAGGTTAGCTGTTCAATCGCATCTGACACATTGTTGGTCTGATTCCACTGTATAGTATTTAAAAAATGTAACCATGCTGTGCTATATTCACTAAAATATCGTTCTGTGAGCTGTTGTTTTAACGCTTCTGGTGAAATAGGTGCGGTTAACGTGCTTTTACCATCACTTAAAACCCAGTCTATTTGCTCTTGTCGTGATTTAGCAACATTATCAATTTCATCTTTTATTGTATCTTCCCATGCTTTTCTTGTATATACTCCTGGTATATCAGCATCATTAAAAAATAGTAAACGACTATCTAATCCTTCTAGTAATTGGTTTAGATTTTGATTTGCATAATGTTGGCTTGCTCGTTGAATCATCTCTTGATACAGTGTACCAACAGCATTTTGTACACCAATTCGGTTAATTAAAATCTGCCGAACATCTTTGACTAAACGAGGATCCCCTTGTTGTGCCCAATCAGGGTGTGAATTGAGCATTTTTTCCCAAAAGCGGACCAACGTGGGCATTAATCGTTGCCAATCACCGTCACTAACATCGTTGGGTGCTCGCCATATTTTTGTGGCAAATTCACTCAAATACACGCCATCACTTTTGTCTGGGTGTATTATCATTAAATAAGCTTTTAATACATCATAGGCTGAATCTGATAATTTTATGCGATTAGGATCATCTGGTGGTAACTTTGTCAGCAAGGTTAAATAGTCAGTCATATGATTATAGAACGGTGTGGCAATGTTACGTGAATTTATTGTACGATAATTCAACCACAATTTATTCAATAACGCATCATTATGATTTAATCCAAATCGATAAGATAGCGGAGCACCGTGTTCTTGACGATAGAGTAGTTGTTCTAATCGTTGTTGTAGCGCAAATTGTGTCTGTAGCTGAGTGATATAATTCTGTGTAACAGAAGCATCAGTTTTTTTGACAAGATTAATGCTATCATCAATCAGCGATGTATTACGGAAATATGAAGTGAATAGTGCAACACTCATCATCATCATGGACGCTAGCAAGATATAACAGGATAACATTCCCCATTGAATCCCCATTCTCCGTCCTAATTGTAATTGCGCATCATCACTAATTGATTGCCATGTTGGTGTCATTGATAGGCGATTTTTAAAAAAAGCTTGCTCTTGTTCCGATGATGATTGATAAGGTGTAAAAAACAGTCCTCTCACATTAGGAGAATAGGGAAATGAAATGAGCGATGTTAAATAACGCTTAATGTTGGTGATATCACGTTTAATGAGATCCTGACTAAGTTTAAGCAAAAAAGAATAATGGATATTTTGTTTAATCTGCTGTACGCCACGTTGGCTACATTCTTTGGCTAATTGGTTAAGTGGTAAAGTAATTGACTCTATAGTTTCCGTTTTTAATGCCGAGAACAATAATCCAACACTTTGTTCCATACGTCCAGCTTGTGACCATTCACAACCTTGCCCTGCAACTAAATAGAGTGGTGCAGACCAATTTAATATTTTATTTCGGGTTTGTAGTTGCAGAACTGCTTTTTCAACGGCTAATTGTTGTTGTCGTGTATTATCAAGATAATCGTTAGGTACTATCCAAATTAATGCATCAAGTGGTTTATGTAAAAACGGAATGCAACGGGAAAACTGCTTTCTAAATGCTTGCAGCCATGCAGTATCGACATCTTCTTGAATATCACCGCCATAAATCATTAAAGTGTTATCACATAATTGCCACTTTTCTTTTGTTAAATTAGGTAATATTTTTTCAACTTCAGAAGAAGATCCTAGTACTAAACATTTACGGATTTTATAATGCCAAAATAATCCTAAATGATATCGACACTGTTTTTTTATGTCTAAAAAATAGGAAAACGGAAGCGGTTTTTCAGATTTTTTATTTTCAATTGGATTTAATGATTCATGCTTTGCTTTGTCTTTTGCCCATATTTTACGACTATTTGTAATAATAATCGGTGTCAATAACAATCCCAATAACAACAGCATTCCTTGTAACCAGATAGCAATTTTTTGTCCTACTGTTGGGTAACCTAGCGAAGTCCCCCAAAAAAATAGGCAGGCAGCGAATAATAGTGCTCCTAATAATATAATGGAAATTAATCCAATTCTTTTCCATTTATTGTTCATTTATGACTCCTTGCTCACAGCTGTCATCACTGAAAATAGCCATTGATTTTGTCGTCTTGTAGCAATTAAATTATTTTGTTTTGTTTTAGTTATCATTTCGCACCCTAACGCTAATAAAAGCCAATAAGAAAGTTGAGTTTGATTCCCAGCAAGGCTTTCCAGCGTATATACTTGTTCTGGATAAATATTCAATTCTGCTAATTGTTTTTGAATATTTACTTCTTGTTTGTTATCCAAATTTGCATACCATAGTTGGTTTATTTCACGAGTGGCAGTTTGCATTTCAACCATCTGATTCATTCCAATGACTATGTCATCAGTTATCATTGGTCGTAATATTTCACTTTGAGCTATGTCAATAGCTAAATCGAGATACTGTTGTTTATTCATCAATAGAAACGCAGATAAGAAAGCGGAACCTGATGAAATAGTGTTATTTATAATAACTAACTGTAAGCCTGTTTCAGTTGAGTCAATCCACTCTGTCAATTTTTCAGGATTTGCGTAAGGCATCATCTGATGAGATAGCGTATAAGGCTGTTCTATTTTTGCTACACGATAGGCGAGATTAATATCATCATCGATGTAATCGTAGGCTTCATTTGATGAATAGACTGTAATATTGATTAACTGTGTTGCTGGTAATGTTGATAATCGATGACGGATAGAAAAAAAGAGATCTTCCATATGTTGATTGAACTTTAATGCCTCATCAAATGCTAGTGATTTATTGAGTTGAATCGCTAAATTTGAGCTATCTGTTAATATTTGTTGTGTGGTTATTTGATTAGGTAAATGATAATAACTATCAATAACCACTAATGATTTCATTGCCCATGCTTGCCAATTTTGAGTAATATGTTTTTGTTCATGTTGCCATATTTCATATTTTTCTTGTGCTAAACCATAAAGATAAAAACGAATACTAATCGCAATACCACTAATCATCGACGGTATAAATATAATGCTTACCCAAAATGGCCATTGTTTGGTGTAATCATTGTTTGGCCATATAAAAGCAAGAGTGATAGCAGTAATAAACAACAATATTATAAAAAATAGTAGCCACCGCCCATAATGTAACTTTACAGGTGGTTTTAATGTGTCAATTACTTTAGGTAGAGGCCAAGACATTATATTACTCCATATCCATATTATTAACTGTTGAAAGCACTTTACAACCACACTCGCACAAACATTGATCAATCACCACGGCTTTACCATCAGAAAAACAAGTTTTAGAACCCTCGATAATTTTATTAACACCATGATTTTTTTTAGGGCAACTTATCATATCTCCAACTAAGGCTACAGGTTTACCTTCAACGGTCATCGTTGATGAAACCGAAATTACTTTTCCTCCGTGTGTTGTTGGATCGCCTAATCGAATAATATTTCTCCCCATTAATCTATTCCTTTCGTGTTATACATGGATTAACATTCTATTCATGAATGAGATTAGTTGTTGCCAAGGTCAATCATGATCTGTCTTATCTTATTTTTAAATTTGCCATTACTTTTTACGCTGATTTATTGTTACTTTTTCCTTTTTTTAATGTTTTTGGGCGCTTTTTTGTTTCTTTACAATCAGTTTCTGTCGCCCATTCAAGCACTATGCCATCGTTTTCATTAAAATCGAGTATTAATGTTGGTATTGCATCATTACTATGGTTTACTCTTTGTAGTAGTAAGTTAGATATCACAGGTAAAATTTGTTGATTTAAGATACTGTCAATATTTCGAGCGCCTGTATCAGGCAATAAACAGGCCGAAACAAGTTGATCATAGAGTTGTTTACCGACATTAAATTGTATTTTGTAGTGTTTTTGTAATCGTAACGCAACTTTATTCAGTTTGATTTCAACAATTTTACGTAATGCAATATCAGCTAATGGGGTATAAATAACTGTTTGGAAACGTGCAAGTAACGCTGGTTGAAAGTGTTCACGGATAATTGGGCGCAATAATTCATGTTGTGTAGCAAGATTAGCATCTGGTATTTCATCGAATAGTGCCATCAGTTCGTCACTACCTAGATTGGATGTCATCAAAATCAATGTGTTGCGGAAATCAATTTCTCGACCTTCGCCATCGCGCATAAATCCACGATCAAAAACTTGATAAAAAAGATTTAGTACATCACGATGTGCTTTTTCTACTTCGTCTAATAACACAACGCTATATGGGCGCTTACGAACTGCTTCAGTTAATATTCCTCCTTGACCATAACCCACATATCCTGGTGGTGATCCTTTTAATTGCGATACCGTGTGTGATTCTTGGTACTCGGACATATTAATGGTAATCAATGATTGTTCACCACCAAATAGTGTATCCGCAAGCGCTAAGGCAGTTTCAGTTTTACCAACACCTGACGGTCCAACTAATAAAAATACGCCCATAGGGGCATCTTCTGATGTTAGCCCCGTTTTGGATGCTCGAATACGTTTTGCTATTTCAAGCAGAGCATTATCTTGCCCAACCACGCGTAAACGCAGATCGTCTTCTAGTGACAATAAGTGATGTTGCTCATCTTTTAATAAGCTCTCAAGTGGAACGCCAGTCCAATCAGCGATAACAGAGGAAACTGTGCGGCTATCGACATCAAGTGATAATAAAGGTGTATTACCTTGGTATTCATTTAACTTTTGTTGTGCTTCGTTCAGCTGTTTGAGTATTTTTTTATTTGCTTTAGGCGTTAATTTTTTTCGTAACTCAATCATTAATTCGATCTGTTTTTTTTCTTGTTTAAATTGAGTTTGTAGCGTATTTAATTGTTCTTGTAAGGTGATTAGTTGTTTATCAATATCTGTTACGCGCTCTGTTGATGAGTATTCCCCTAGGGCAGAATCAGCGACAATCGCCTCTTTTTCAATCATTAATGACGCAATTTTTGCTTCAAGTTCTGTAATGGGTTCAGGAATGGTATCAAGGCTCATTCTAACTCGAGCAGATGCGGTATCTAATAGATCAACTGCTTTATCTGGTAATTGGCGGCCACTAATATAACGTCGAGATAATGAAACGGCCGTTTTAACTGCTTCATCTAATATATGAACACCATGATGCTGAGCGTATCGTGATTTTAATCCACGTAGCATAAGGCTTGCTTTTTCATCATCCGGCTCATCTACTTTGACCATTTGAAAACGGCGTTCAAGTGCTGCGTCTTTTTCAAAATACTGTTTATATTCGGACCATGTTGTGGCTGCAATTGTTCGCAATTCTCCTCTTGCTAAAGCTGGTTTTAATAAATTGGACACATCGCTACCACCAGAGGAATTTCCTGCCCCAATAATTGTATGCGCTTCATCAATAAACAGTAATATTGGTGTTGGTGATTGTTGTACTGCGTCAATGACATTTTTTAATCGCTGCTCAAATTCTCCTTTGACGCCAGCGCCAGCTTGTAATAAACCGATATCAAGCGTTAATATGCTGACTTTTTTAAGGTTTGAAGGTACATTACCTTCAGCAACACGTAGTGCTAACCCTTCAATTAATGCTGTTTTTCCAACACCTGGTTCACCAACTAAGATAGGATTATTTTTCCGGCGGCGAGATAAAATATCTATTATTTGTCTAATTTCGCTATCACGACCAAATACTGGATCAATTTTCCCTTTTTTAGCTTTTTCAGTAATATCTTCAGTAAAATGGCTAAGAGCTGCTTGATGATGTTTTTGCTGAGCTATTTGCTTCTTGTCATTATTGGTATCATTTAGTTGTGATATTTGTTGTTTATTTTTCGATACGTTAGTCTTATCCTTCAGATCAATATTTAAGGAATCCATTGAATCGTTCGTAATATCTTGTATATGATAGCTGTGTTGTTTGCTTGGGTTTTCATCCGACATTTCATCCAATGTTAAACGTAATTTTTGTAATGAAACAACCGATAAACTTAATAGAGGCCATGCTTCTGGTGCTTTTAGACAATGAGGCATATTTTGTAATGCTTGTAAAATATGCACGGATCGGATCATATCTTCATGATCTTCTAGTGAAGCTTTTAACCATGCCGACTGTAATATTGCAACCAGCGATGGGGATAAGCTGGGTTTTTTATTAATTGTGTGTGGCAATGTATCTAAATAGTTAAGTAATCCTTGCCAAATTTTATCCATGTCAAGTTGATAGTGTCTGGCAACAATTGTGATATCCCCAGAGCCTTGCTCTAATAGCTTTAATAACCAATGCTCAAGCATAATCTCGTTATGTGCTCGTGTTTGGCATAATCCAGCAGCCATTTCGAGTGATTTTGCGCAATATGGGTTCAATCTTCTTAATAACACAGAGGGATCGGCAATCATTACTATTCCTTACTATTCTTTTTATTCTTTCACTATTAACCAAATGATTGTTGACCCTGTTGCTCTAACAGGATCAACTAGTACCACATTAAGCCCTACTTTCAACCCAGCTATCTGAGTGAATGATGTTGCCATCTTTGTAAGTCCATGTGATCTTTTCATAACGAAGTTCAATACGTTCTAAATGATTGTATTGTTCTTTTGTTGGATCTTTGATGTTGTGCATTTCAGGCTTAATCGATACTACTTTTACACCATCCATTAAGGTATTAAAATATTCAACTTCTTGTCCTGCGTCGTTAATTTTGTACCACTTGATTTCAACTGATTTTAAGTTTTGACCAGTTGTAACGGCTTTATAAAGGTACGGCGATGAAGCATCTACTTCTTTAACAAATTCAAGTGCTTTATGAACACGAGTGCCTGTTAATTTACCTGTGTTACCATCTGTTGGTATGTAAACTTTATGGTCGAATTCAACCACTTCGACACTACCTTCGCGACCGACTACAGTTACAGAACCTTTAATTTCTGCACCACCATCATCTTTTAAAAACATATATGCTGGAACTGCCATTGTATTTACTCCTTTTGTTGTTTTTGTTACACATTTATTTACCATCTGTCAAAATACAATTTGACATTTGGGGTATTAAACTAATTTCTACTCGCCTGTTTTTGGCACGATCTTCCAATGTATCATTACTAACTAATGGTTTTTTTGCACCATACCCTTGTATTGCAAAACAGGTTTCAGGAATATCACTCGTTTTTATGATCCAGTTTCTTACTGCAACAGCTCGTTCAAGTGATAGTTGTATATTTTTATTTTCATCTCCCGTAGAATCGGTATGCCCTGTAATTAAAATAAGCCATCCTGCTCCAAGGTTAGCGTTAATCTGTTCTTTCATTTCGACTAACGCATTAATCAGTATTTTTGTTGAGTTTGACTTTAAGTTTGATTTTCCACTTTCAAAGAGAGATAAACTATCTAAACGAATCATTGGTGGTGGATCTTTCATAACAATTTCTTTTTCTTTGATAATGATAGTTTCTGGTTCTGGCGGTTTGGCCATGTAATCACTCATTGAAATATTTAACGGTTCAATTAATTGTTGCCCTTGATAAAGTCCCATGCCTAATCGAACAGGTTCACCTTGTGTCAAGTATTCATTTAACACAGCTCTATCATCTTTCAGGCGTTCAAATGCTAGACGTTTTTCTTCATAGGAATCCATTGAAATTAATTGGTAATGGTGGATATCATTTTTTATCTGATCTGCAAGCTTGATGTTATTCCAAAATGAGGCACCTAAATATCCCATCATAAATACCGATGTAATCATAGTTAAACCACAAATCATTGTGAAAATAGGTGAAAAAGGGTAGGCAATTGGCATACACTTAACGATAGCATCGGGTGGACTGACTGTTTCTTGTATTGTATGGGTGTTAGGAAGTGATAAAGTAGTAATACTTTTCCACAGTTGTTGAATGACGTTATCATTAGTAATTGATTGATTAATTGGGTAAATAACTATTGCTGTTGGTGTGCATTTTGTAATAGGTTGTTTGGGATCGGTCAATGTTGCCAATACAACACTTTCAATCCAAGATTGCGTTTCATTTAAAAATGGACGAAGCCGTAATCGTCGTTCTCGTTCATTAGATGAAATTTTAAGATCATTTACCCAATTACTCATAGGGGATAAATAACGGTCAAGCAAGTATAATCGTTGATTGATTAATTGAAACCAATAAATAGGTAATGGATCATGCTCATCATAAATTAAATCATTAAAACCGATGTGTGTTGATAAATAGATAGGTAATTTATATTTTGCAATACGGCAAGTGTCTACCCAAGACTGTCGGAAAGCCTGCAATTTAGCGATCAATAGTCCTTGTTTATCTTCTAATTCTGGTGCTAGGGCGAGAAATATACCTACTCTACCTAACATATCTGGCCATTTTGCGATTAAAGAGTCATAAACTATAGGTAGGTGTGAATATTCATCAACATAGATCCAAACAGCTTCAGATGAGACAAGTACATTAGACTCAGCTAATGATAAGTCATTAGGAAAAAATTTTTTCGCTGCACTACCTGTTACGAGTAAAATCGGTAAACGATAACGCTGTTTTGCTGGTAATAAATCAAGTTTTTGAGTTAAAAATTGAATATTTTCCGTAGATGAAGCCAGTACCCTTCGGTAGCGCTGCATTCGCCATAACAATCCGCTGGCGATAGCTAAGACTAAAATGGTACCAATAATTTTCCAACCCATTGTTATTGGTAAGAAAACAAACAGTAACAATAAGCTTAATATGACAGCGTAAATAATCTGTATACGCTTAGGGTAATCGCTCATACAACTCCTTTTAACTAACAATTTGTTTAATCAATTTATCAAGTTGATTATTTAATACAAAATAAAGCACAACGACAGCTGCGACGGATAATGCTGTGCAAAATAACAGCAATGTTTTTTGTCCCCAATACCGATAAGTTTGTGTTTGTTCAATGATTGGATATGATTGTTCTGGTTCATATTCTCGCACGGCTTCTCGTAACGCTAAAATTATATGCTCACGTTCCATCTGCGGTTTATCAAGATAACAGCCTTGGAAACCAAGCCCTAATACCCTGTCAAAACAACTTAAAACTAGCATTTCTTTTCTATCAGCTTTTAATCTCGATCTGATTTTTTCAAATAAATCATACCCAGCGTTGTGTGTATTAAAGAAGATAACTTGTAGTGGTGCACCTAACCATTCATCATAGTCTTGGTTTTTAGGGTTATCACGATGACAAAGCAATACTGTTTCGTCTAATAATGCGCATAATGCATAACTGATATCATCAATAACATCTTGGTTGTATTGAGCGTTATATAAATTTTCACGAACAGTTGCCACTTGTTGCTTACAAAGTTCATATAATTTATGCCCTGAAGGTATATCCGCTTTTGCTTTTAGTTGAACCACAACCAAAATTGAATCCCTTAATAATTCATCAATAATAAGTTTTTTAGATTCCATACTCATAACTTTGTTCCTATGATCGCAAAACAGCGAAAAGTTCTAACGAAATATCTGGCATTGCTCTAGGGATATAAAATTCACAACATCTCGCAAGTAGCATATTTTTTGCTGCGTCGTGTGAAAGATCCAATGCAAAATATTGATTTTCTAAACGCATTGGTATCGCTGCAGGTACATGACTAAGTGCTTTTATTGGGATGCCAGATAGGGCTGAATGTATGATTTGCCTTACGTCATCTGGTGCACCAGCTTTACATAATACAGGGAATTGAGACTGTAATTGGTGGCCAGGCATACTTGAACGTACAGAAAGATAAAAATCAGCATTTTCCAAGAGACGAGAATCATTTAAGCGTCCTGTCCATAATGTATCTTTATCGTGCACTAAATCAATTTTAATCACACGAGAAGGTAAACTTTCTTCTAACAGATTTCTCACTAATCCAAAAAGCGGAGGGAATACCGCATTAAGATTAATATGTTGATAAGCTGGAATTCCATCAACATCATTAGCTAATGAAAATGTCAACAGAGCTCCAGCTAATGCTGTTAATGTTTGATAAAGATTTTCTGGATGGATCGTTGGATTATCCCTTAAAAATTTTAGTTGAGGCTCAAATGTATTTAATGCATTTAAAAGCCAAAATAAAGAAACATCAGCAATAGCAAATTCGGCCATCTGCTGATTACGTTCATGGCGCATTCCCATTAAACGTTGACGTTTTGCCTGTATTTGAATACACAGCAGTTCTAATTCTTTCTGCAATGTCCCACTTTGCGTGAATAGATTCACTAGTGGAGGGATGTACTCAACATCAAGTAAAAAACGGCCGTTAAGATCGCGTTTCAAGCGTGCTATTGGGCAGGTTAGATAGTCACTGTGATCTTCAAAATCAAATAAAAAAGAGAGTTCATAGCGTTCAACCGCTATTGTTTCTGTATTTTGACCAAATAAATCGGTGACTTCTACCCACTCTTGACGATATCGTAACGGTCTTTCAAGCTGTTGGTTTTCTTGCAAACAATTTCCGCCATTGGCTTGTAGCAATGGAATACCAATTAACACAATTACTTCCTCAAGCTCAATGGGGATATCTGTATTGAGCGTTCTGACTTCAGGTAATTTATCAGCGACATCGGTATTTATTACTACGCCATCAGGAAAGCGGATACAAATTGATTCTGCTTTTAAGCGATCTGCAGTTAGTAATTGCGTATCAATAGCTAATTTTTCAATACCCCACGGATTAGCCACTGACATCGAAGCTAATCTTTGGGAAGAAAATTGCTGCCATAACTCTTGTTGTTGAAACTGCTGAGGTGTCAAAAAGACACCCTCACTCCATAAAGGACGAAAAATTTTCATTTGTCCTAACACTCCCAGTTTTTATATTAATGATATTATGCTTTGGCTTTTGGCATCTGTGATACCATCGACAAATTAATATCCATTCCTTCGATTTGAAAATGAGGAATTAAAAATGTTTTAACACGGAAAAATCCTGGGTTATCTTCAATATCTTCAACCATTACTTTTGCTTCTCGTAGTGGGTGAGAGGCTTGAACTTCATCGCTAGGATCAGTCATTTCAGTAACAAGATTACTAATCCATTTATTTAACTCTAGCTCTAGCACTCGACGATCTTTTGTAGCACCAATATTTTCTCGTTGAATAACTTTCAAATAGTGTGCTATACGAGACAATAAGAAAATATAAGGTAAACGTGCATTAATACGACTATTAGCCGTTGCTTCTTTTGTATCATAAAGTGCTGGTCTTTGTGTTGAATTCGCAGAAAAGAAGCATGCATAATCTCTATTTTTATAAAAAGAGAGTGGGATAAAACCTAAATTTGCAAATTCAAATTCACGTGTTTCAGGAATCAGCACCTCTGTTGGAATCTTCACTTGATTACCCGTACCCAAATCATACAAATGGATTGGTAAATCTTCAACAAGCCCTCCGGCCTGAGGTCCTCGAATTTGAACACACCAGCCATTACGAATAAAGCTCTGTACCATGTTAGCCGCAAATGCAAATGATGCGTTAGCCCATAAATATCGGTTATGTTCAAGGCCTTTGACATCTTCAGTATAGTTAAAGCTACGCACCGGTACAGTTTCTGGGCCATAAGGTAAACGTGCTAATACTCTAGGTAAGGTTAACCCTACATAACGTGAATCATCGGTATTACGGAAACTATTCCATTTGGTATACTCTGCACGGTCAAAATAGTTTCCAATATCTTTAATTGCAGCCACTTCTTCCATTGTTTCTTTACCAAAAAATTTTGGACCGACAGAACCGATAAATGGCATATGTGCAGCAGCTGCAACTTTTGAAATATTACGCAATAAAGCAATATCTTGTGGACCACGATCAAACTCATAATTTGAAATAGTTACCCCAATAGGTTCTCCACCAGGAGTGTCGTATTCTTGGATATAAGTATGTCGATAAAAACCAGTTTGAATAATCTCAGGAGCATCTTCAAAGTCTTGACGTAGTTCTTCTTTTGATACATCTAATAATTCAATTTTTACATTACGACGAAAATCGGTACGGTCTACCAAAAATTTCAATCCACGCCAAGTTGCTTCAATTTCTTGGAATGTTTCATTATGCATAATAGCATCAAGTTGACGGCTAAGCTTTTTATCTATTTGACTAATATGATAATCTAATAAATGTTTATCAAGTTTTTCTATTTTTTGAGATGAATTTTGGATTAATTTAAGTAAGATGTTGACCGCCATCGTAACGCGCTCATCTTGTGAAGATTCAGATAAGGCATCGTTGTCCTCATATTTATCTATTTCACCAGCTTTTTCAATCGGATTTAAATTAATCTTATTAAATAGAGATTGGTAAACACTACTACTATCTTCTAAAACTGTTTTAACTGCACTTTCTGTTTCTTTCTGTACATTCATTACTTTTTTCCTTATGTTTCTATCAAAACGGCACATTTGTTTTGAAAGTTACTAAGCTAATTTTATTATCAATACCTATTTAGCACCTTCAGATACAATCGATTCTAACTCTGCTCGGAGCTCATCAGATAACTGTTCATCTTTTACTATTTTTTCTAGTTCATAACGAAATGTAGCGTTATCTAATAAATTAGATTTCAAATCTCTTAATAAATTACGCATAGCGAGCAATGACCTGAGTTCGGGTATTTTTTTTGCGATTTGTTCTGGAGAAAAGTCATTCATTGATTCAAAAACTAAATTAATACCAATATCACTACCATCATCAGCAAGCGTATTTTGGACGCTAATTTGGGCTTCAGGTCGAAACTCTTTTAATACCGCATCAAAATTATTCTTGTTAATAGATACTTTTTGTTTTTCTGATAATGGACGTTTATCTTTACCTCGTCCGTAATCACCAACAGATAGTATTTTTAATGGTAATTCAATTTTCTTTTGAGCACCGCCAGTGTGAAGATCTAAATGGATATTGACACGAGCTGGGGGGACTTCATTTTGATAGCTATTTGACATAATTTTTCCTTATGAAATTGAATATTGATTAAAGTAAAAGGGATCACCTTATTTGTGTGAAAGAACACCCAATTTATATGTGGAACTAATTTTTTATTTTTTTTGAGGGAAGTTGTATAAGAACAACATGAAAAACCATTAATTTAATTAATCGTAATAAGGGCTTAATGCGATTTAATAAAAAAGTCATTTTCTATTCCCAAAAATCTTGATCATTTTATACACGTATAACTATATTAAACCGCATATAAAAAATTACCAAGCAATTTTGATAATCTAAATAATATATTTATCTAACTTTTTGTAAAATAACAAGAAATATTAAGGTAATCTGAACTCTGGAGTAGGGAGGTAATAAATTTAATTAATTCATTGATTAATAATGATTATTTTTCATTGCTGGTTGTTTTTAATCCAATTCATCAAAATTTTATTTGTTTTAAAGATAAAAATCTAAAATCGCATTTTTCACTAAAATAGATTAGTATGAGCTTATTTATTTTTGTTGATTCACTTTATTATGGGTATATCCTCAAACAATTTGACGATTAAAGATATTGCGAAGCTTTGTGGGGTGAGTAAATCGACGGTATCTAGGGTCATTAATCATGATCCAATGGTAAAAGAATCCACTCGTAATAAAGTGATGAAAATCGTTGAACAATATCAATTTATTCCATCCAAATCAGCAAGAGCAATGCGTGGTTATGGTAACAAAGTGATTGGTATTATTGTTACTCGCCTTGATTCAATATCTGAAAATCATGCGGTTCGAAGTATGTTGCCGATTTTTTATGATAATGGTTATGACCCAATTATTATTGAGAGTCAATTTAGTGTCCAAAAAGTTGAAGAACATCTATCTATGTTAAAAGAAAAGCAAGCTGATGGCGTGGTTGTCTTTGCGTTTACGGGATTAGATAGTTCACGATTATCATTTTGGCAAGACAAATGTGTCGTTATTGCTAGGCCCTTTCCTGATTATTCTTGCGTTTGTTATGATGATATTGGGGCGGTAAATAAAGCCCTAACCTATTTATATCAATTAAAACAACATAAAAACATTGGATATATTGGTATAACTAAACAAGATCAATCGACAGGAGAATTGCGTTATCAAGCCTATATTGATTTTTGTCATATCCATCAGATTAAGCCAAATGCTGCGCTTGGAAAATTGAGTTATTACTCTGGTTATGAACTTGCGCAAACCGTATTGCTTCACTCACCAACAGCGATCGTGTGTGCCACCGATTCAATTGCTTTGGGTTTAAATAAATTTTTATCGGAAAAAAGGATTAATAATATTCTTGTGATTAGTCTTGGTAGTAGTGATCTGCTTAATTTCTTATTTCCTAAAACGATTACGGTCGATCTGGGTTTTGATAAAGCAGGTACTTATGCTGCAAATGAACTATTACAAAAGCTGCAACATCAGGTAAAATTTAACATCATTACGGTTCCTTCCCAAATACTGAATTAATTATTTTTTATCATTTAACGCTATATTTGCTCAAATATTGTGATATTTATCACAAAAAGGGAACGTTCCCATTTATTTGAGCAGCAATTCAATTTATGCTTAATTGTTATCTAATTATGGCCAAAATCATTTAACTAAAAATCAAAAAATTGGCTAGGACAGAAATAAGGAGACTTCACAATGGCAAAAGTACCTAACATTTCAGCACAATCAATTACACAATTGATTGAACTTGTTGGAGGAAAAGAGAATGTTGCTAGCGTTACCCATTGTTTGACACGATTACGTTTTGCTCTTGCCAATCCCAAATTGGCCAATGTTGACGCTATTGAGAAGCTACCTTTTGTTAAAGGTTGTTTTAATAATGCTGGGCAGTTTCAAGTGATCATTGGTCCGAATGTTGATCATTATTACAAGCTATTGATTGAACAATTAAATATTGACGAAGCGAGTAAAGATCAAACTAAAGCCGCAGCTAAGCAAAATATGTCATGCTTTGAACGATTAATCGCTAATTTAGCTGAAATTTTTGTGCCATTATTACCTGCATTGATTGCCGGTGGTTTATTGCTTGGTTTGCGTAATGTGATTGGTGACATGCCAACCATTGATAATCAGCCCCTTATGAATACATATGGTTGGTTGGTGCCAATTCATAGCTTCCTTTGGTTGCCGTGTGAAGCCATTTTCGACTTCTTACCGGTTGCTATTTGTTGGTCTACCGTTAAAAAAATGGGCGGGTCGCCTGTTTTAGGTATTGTATTGGGAATAACATTGGTTTCACCACAACTGATGAATGCTTATCGTCTGGGTCAAGTTGTCCCTGATGTGTGGGATTTTGGTTGGTTTACTATTGCTAAAGTTGGTTATCAAGCGCAAGTTATCCCGTCAATTTTTGCTGGCCTAGCATTAGGCTGGATTGAAACTCGGCTTCGCAAAATTGTTCCTGATTATTTGAATTTAGTTATTGTGCCGATTTGTGCATTAATGGTTTCAGTGGTTTTGGCACATTTTGTCTTAGGACCAATTGGGCGTACGCTTGGTGATGGCATTGCTTATGTTGTTAAGTATTTAATGACTGGGGATTTTGCCTTTATTGGCTCGGCGATTTTTGGTTTTTTGTATTCGCCTTTGGTTGTTACTGGTATCCACCATACCACATTAGCCATCGACATGCAGATGACCGAAAACATGGGCGGAACACCAATATGGCCAATTATTGCCTTATCCAATATTGCTCAAGCTTCAGCGGTGGTTGGTATCATTTTAATTAGTAAAAAACATAATGAACGCGAAGTGTCTATTCCTGCTGCGATATCAGGCTATCTTGGGGTTACTGAGCCAGCGATGTACGGTATCAATTTACGTTATAAATTCCCGATGTTCTGTGCCATGATTGGTTCGGCTTGTGCGGGGTTAATTTGTGGCTTACATGGTGTGTTATCAAATGGCATCGGCGTGGGTGGATTGCCGGGTATTTTATCAATAAAACCCGTCTACTGGGCAATTTATGCTTTGGCGATGCTGGTTGCGATTGTTGTTCCGATCGTATTAACCGTCCTTGTTTATAAAATAAAACAGAAAAAAGGCACACTAGATATACAACAATAACGATGATAAACAAGATTCACTCCTCTATATAATCGATGGGTGAATTTGAATGTATAGATTAAAACATAAAGAGCATGTAATGAATAAAATAGCAATCCCTTGGTGGCAAAACGGAACTATTTATCAAATTTATCCTAAAAGCTTTCAAGCCAGTAAAGATCAGCCAACGGGCGATTTGTTAGGCATAATTAGTCGGTTAGATTATCTGAAAAAACTGGGTATTAGTGCCATTTGGTTAACGCCAATTTATCCATCACCGCAAATTGATAATGGCTATGATGTTTCGGATTACTACGATATTGATCCAGCTTATGGCACCATGGCGGATTTTGAGTTATTGGTTAAACAAGCGCATCAACGAGATATCCGTATTATGATGGATATGGTGTTTAACCACACTTCGACCGAGCATCCTTGGTTTAAATCCGCTTTAGATAAATCTAGCCCTTATCGCTCATTTTATATCTGGAAAGATGCCAAAGCAGATGGCAGCGAGCCAAATAATTGGTGCTCCAAATTTGGCGGTAAAGCATGGCAATGGCACCAACCATCAGGACAATATTACTTGCACTTATTTGCCAAAGAGCAAGCTGACCTCAATTGGGAAAATCCCCAAGTTCGTAGCGAAATTAAAAAAGTGTGCCAATTTTGGGCGGACAAAGGCGTTGATGCATTAAGACTTGATGTCATTAATTTGGTTTCAAAACAACAAGATTTTGCTGATGATAAACATGGTGATGGGCGATGTTTTTATACTGATGGCCCTAAAATCCATCAATTTTTACAAGAAATGAGCCGCGATGCTTTTCAACCCAATGATCTAAAAACGGTTGGCGAAATGTCATCAACCTCCTTAGAAAACTGCTTGCAATATTCTTCGTTAGACGGACAAGAGCTAACCATGACGTTTAACTTCCATCATCTAAAAGTCGATTATCCTAATGGTTATAAATGGGCATTAGCAAAGCCAGATCTGGTTGAGTTAAAAAAGATTATCGGTGATTGGCAAAAAGGGATGCACAATAAAGCGTGGAATGCAATTTTCTGGTGTAATCATGACCAACCTCGTATTGTGTCTCGCCTAGGTAACGAAAACCAATATCACACAGAATCGGCCAAAATGCTGGCTATGTTGCTATATGGTTTGCAAGGAACGCCATACCTTTATCAAGGTGAAGAAATTGGTATGACTAATCCGCATTTTACCGATATCGCCCAATATCGCGATGTGGAAAGCCTAAATATCTATCAAGAAAAGCGAGCCGAAGGAATGAGCGAAGCTGAAATTTTAGCCATACTGGCAAGCAAATCGCGTGACAATAGCCGAACACCAATGCAATGGGATGATAGCGTAAATGCTGGCTTTACCCAAGGTCAACCGTGGATCGAAGTTGCAAATAATTACCCACAAATCAATGTCAAAGCGGCACTTGATGATCCCAATTCGATCTTTTATTGCTACCAAGCTTTAATTCAATTACGCAAAACACATCCAATATTTATTTTTGGTGATTACCTAGATTTGACTGCTAATATTGCTGATCACTGGTGCTATTTGCGCCGTTGGCAAAACCAACAACTATTAGTGATAACCAATCTAACCGAAAAACCAGTTAAATGGCTATTGCCAAAAACATTGCAAACCATTAACTGGCAACTGTTGTTAAGTAATTATAAAGAAACGGTACCATTGGTCGAGGAAGTCGAATTAAAGCCTTATCAGGCAATATATTTTATTGCTGATATAGATTAGAACGGTGGCAAATACACACCTCAACACCTTTTACAAAAAAGTGGCTTAACATTGCGTAGCGTGGTAACGAGTATTTTACAATAACGGCGTTGCGCGATATCGCAAATCGGGGTTTTTAAGCCACTCCTGAGCGTCAATAATTGCTAGTTCTCTAGCCGCTTTTTGTTTTGTTACGGCGAGTACGTGATTAGCAGCATTGGCGGCTAATTCAAAAGCGTTTAGTTGCGATTTGCCATTAATCAAATGGGCTGTAAATAAGCTACAAATCAGATCCCCTACGCCTAATGGGCGATGCGGAAAGTCATATAACGGCCGGGCAAGGTGATAACTTTGTGATGGTGTGGCTAGTATCATTTCAAAAAGTTCTGTTGTTTTACCAGCGTGCACTAAGTTTTTGACTAAAATTGCTTGCATCGGTTTGCTTTGCAGCGTTTTGATGGCTTTTTGTACATCGGTAAAGTTATTAATTTCGATGTTAGACAATATCTGCAATTCTAATAAATTGGGTGTGATATAGTCGGCATGTTTGATGGCTTGTTTAGTGAAGAAATCAATAATATTTTGAGGTAACGAACTGCCTTTATTGATATCTCCGCCCATCACTGGATCACAAACATAAACAGCATTAGGGTTGTAGTACTTTATTTTTTTTACGGCTTCGAGAACCTCTTCACCCTGTTCAGCAAGACCGATATACCCTGATATGATGGCATCAATTGATTTTAAAACACCAATTTTTTCTAGGCTATTTACTATCCGTGTTATTTGCTGAGCCCCTAGCACAATACCATCATAATCGGGATAAACCGTGTTACTTGATAGTTGCACAGTATGAATCGGCATGACTTCAACGCCTTGTAATTGCATAGCTAATGTGGCAACTTTATTGCCAGCATAACCATAAACGACATTAGATTGAATTGATAAAACGGTTCTCATATATAGCTACCTTTTTATTCATCGTAATAGCGATAATGGCTTAATAGGTAGATGCTGATAATAGATAATAATGCTAAACCACAATAAAATAAGGCTAATGGTAACCAGTTAGCTTGATAGGTATAAATAATATATCCTCCAACCATTGGAATTAGGCTACCAAAAATCGCTGCACAACCTTGATAGCTCATTGATAAGCCCGTATAACGAATCCTTGTCGGAAATATTCGGCTTAAATAGCCAGCGATCACACCATAAAAACCACTATAACAGATGACATTTAATGAAATACCAATAATAAAGCTGGTTTTTGTTCCTGACTGAATAATTGGGAATAACAAAAAGACTGATGCCATAGCTAAGATTGCCGAAATAATTAAAAAGCGTGTTGCTGAAAATTTTTCCGAAAAATAAGAAATAAATGGCTGAGCAATAAAGTGAGCTATGGCTATCCAAAATAGTGCATCAAGAATAATCTTTTTACCAACCTTTAGGGCTGTGGTGGTGTAATCAATCATTAACGTGTTAGAAAAAATACCACTAAATGATAATACGTTGGCACAAATTGATAATATAAGTATTGGCATTGCATTTTTAAAAACATTAACAATTGGTACGGATTCTTTTTGTTTTATGCTTGCTTGCCTTTTGCATGAATCAATAAATACTGGCGATTCGGTTAGCGTAACTCTAGAAATTATACCAAAAATTAAAAGAATAAAACTGACTAAAAATGGGATGCGCCAATAACCATTATTAATGAGCTGATCATTAGGAAAGCTACTAAGATAAGAAAAAACCAGCAATGCTAGAACATTACCAGCAGGGCTACCCCACTGAGCGAATGATGAGAAAAAGTTTTTTAAGCCTTTGGGTGCGTGTTCATTCGCCATTAATACTGCGCCTCCCCATTCGCCACCGACAGCAACACCTTGTACGATACGTAACAAAACCAAGAGTATCGGTGCAATTATACCTGCTTCTTGGTAAGTTGGTAGTAACCCAACACAAGTTGTGGCTATCCCCATTAAGAGCAAGGTAATAATTAGCGATTTCTTGCGCCCTAAACGGTCACCCATATGTCCAAAAATTATTGCGCCCAAGGGGCGAGACAAAAAACCAATCGCAAAGGTAGCAAAAGCACCTATAACTTGCACAAACTCATTCCCACTAGGAAAGAAAAGCTCACCAAAAATTAATACGGATGCTAGTGCATAAATATAAAAGTCATACCACTCAATGGTGGTACCAATAAAAGCAGCAAAAGCGACTTTTTTTACAGATAAATTGGGCATAAGCAGACCTTGAACAAGTTAATGTAAATTGGTATAAACAAAAAAACTAACACAAAACCACCAATATCACAATTTGTTATCCGATAAAGGAAGAAAAATTATATTAAAAGATGAGGTTTTCAATCATCAACAATCCCTCCTCCAAACAAAAAAGGTGAGGAAAGGGGGTTTTGAGGGGGTAAAATCGCCTAAAACACACGAAAACAGCCAAAAAACACCAAATTACTATTTTTCACCAAAGACAAATGCCCAATTATCGCGTTGTAATGTGCTGACGACTGGGTGAGGTGTTTTCCATCTTTACAAAAGTTAAGTGTAGTGGTCAAGTACTTTTAAACACCAACTTATTAGGTTGTTCTATCATAGCCGGTGGTAAACTGGCATTAAAACTCTGCTTCCATTCATCCTTTCTAGCAAAGGTAAAACTCAAAACCATTTCATGGATACACGCCATTATCGAACCAAATGTATCCGGTTTTGTATCCGAAATTGTACTTGATTTGGGGTGATTTCAGTTGAACTCGATTGAGTAGTGAATCTTAGTGAAAGTCTTATCTGAAAAGGCTTTAGGCATAAAAAACCTGCTAGAAGCAGGTCTTAGAATTTGGTGATTGGTGCCCGGACGCGGAATCGAACCACGGACACGGGGATTTTCAATCCCCTGCTCTACCGACTGAGCTATCCGGGCAACAATGGATGCACATTAAACACGATTCGTGACTATCCGTCAATCCCTTTTGTAAGATTTTTTTAAAAAAATATGCTGTTTGGTTGAAATTTAACTAGTTATCACTATATTAGTAACTAATTTTAGTCGTGTCACTCTATATTTAGAGGAATGTTTGTATGAGAGTTTTTGGTTTTATTATTTTTTTTATTTATGCTTATTTTGAGCTAAGTTTTTTTATAAAAGTTGCGGATTCAATTGGGGTGCTTTGGGCTTTAATGGGGATAGTGGCTACTTCGATTATTGGACTTTCTTTAATTAAACAGCAAGGTTTAAAAAACTTGAGTATTATGCGACAAAAGATTGCCAATCAACAAAGCCCGAAGGATGAAATTATTAAGAGTATCTCTTTGTTATTTTCTGGTTTTTTATTACTGATCCCTGGTTTTTTAACTGATATCCTTGGTGCAATTTTGTTAATTCCGTATGTTCAAAATCATATTGTTCGATTTATTGTCGGGAAGTTTCCTTCTTTTAAAGTTCGTTCATTTTCTTCTAACAATAATGGGAAAATTGATGATGTTATTGAAGGTGAGTTTGTGCGGAAGGATGATGAATAAATAACCAATTAAAAAATTTTTTAATTTTATTCTCTTGAAGAGTTTAAAATAATCCCCATGTAGTATGCACTATATAATATATATCATAATTTTATGATTTATTGTTAATAATTATTTAAGCAAAAATTAGTGCTAGGAGATAACTAATGAAAATTCGTCCATTGCATGATCGCGTGATCATTAAACGCAAAGAAGTAGAATCAAAATCAGCTGGCGGTATCGTTTTAACTGGTTCAGCGGCTGGTAAATCAACACGAGGTGAAGTTTTAGCTGTTGGTAATGGTCGCATTTTAGAAAATGGTCAAGTTCAACCATTAGATGTTAAAGTTGGTGATATCGTGATTTTTAATGAAGGATATGGCGTTAAAACAGAAAAAATTGATAACGAAGAAGTGCTTATCCTATCTGAAAGCGATATCTTAGCTATTGTTCAAGCGTAACAGGCTTATAATATAATTTATAGACAGAATTTAGGAGAAATACGAATATGGCAGCTAAAGATGTAAAATTTGGCAACGATGCTCGCATCAAAATGCTTCAAGGCGTTAATGTATTAGCGGATGCAGTTAAAGTAACTTTAGGTCCAAAAGGACGTAACGTAGTATTAGATAAATCATTTGGCGCACCAACTATCACTAAAGATGGTGTTTCTGTTGCTCGTGAAATCGAATTAGAAGATAAATTCGAAAATATGGGTGCACAAATGGTTAAAGAAGTGGCTTCAAAAGCAAACGATGCAGCGGGTGACGGTACAACCACTGCAACTGTACTTGCTCAAGCAATTGTTAATGAAGGTTTAAAAGCTGTTGCTGCAGGTATGAATCCAATGGATTTAAAACGCGGTATTGATAAAGCCGTTGTTGCAGCTGTTGAAGAACTTAAAAAATTATCTTCTCCTTGTGCTGACTCTAAAGCCATTGCACAAGTTGGTACCATTTCAGCTAACTCTGATGAAACCGTTGGTACTTTAATTGCTCAAGCAATGGAAAAAGTAGGCAAAGAAGGTGTTATTACTGTTGAAGATGGTACAGGTTTACAAGATGAGCTTGATGTTGTTGAAGGTATGCAATTTGATCGTGGTTACTTATCACCATACTTCATTAACAAACCTGAAACAGCAACAGTTGAATTAGATAGCCCATATATTTTATTAGCTGATAAAAAAATCTCTAATATTCGTGAATTATTACCAGTGCTTGAAGCGGTCGCTAAAGCAGGTAAATCATTATTAATTATTGCGGAAGATGTTGAAGGCGAAGCATTAGCGACTTTAGTTGTAAATACTATGCGCGGTATTGTTAAAGTTGCAGCTGTTAAAGCACCTGGTTTTGGTGATCGTCGTAAAGCTATGTTACAAGATATTGCAATCTTAACTGCTGGTACTGTAATTTCAGAAGAAATTGGTTTAGAGCTTGAAAAAACAACACTTGAAGATTTAGGCCAAGCTAAACGTGTTGTTATCAATAAAGATAATACAACCATTATTGATGGCGTTGGTGAAGAGTCTTTAATTAATGCGCGTGTTGAACAAATTCGTAAACAAATCGAAGAATCAACTTCTGATTATGATAAAGAAAAACTTCAAGAACGTGTTGCTAAATTAGCTGGCGGTGTTGCAGTAATTAAAGTTGGTGCAGCAACTGAAGTTGAAATGAAAGAGAAGAAAGCGCGTGTAGAAGATGCGTTACACGCTACCCGTGCAGCAGTTGAAGAAGGTGTTGTTGCTGGTGGTGGTGTTGCTCTTGTTCGTGCTGCATCAGCGATTTTAGAACTTAAAGGTGCTAACGAAGATCAAAACGTAGGTATAAAAGTCGCTCTTCGTGCAATGGAAGCGCCATTACGTCAAATCGTGACTAACTGTGGTGAAGAAGCATCAGTTGTGGTTAATGCGGTTAAAGGTGGCAAAGGTAACTATGGTTACAACGCTTCAACTGAAGAGTATGGTGATATGATTGCAATGGGCATCTTAGATCCAACTAAAGTAACTCGTAGTGCATTACAATACGCAGCGTCTGTTGCCGGTCTTATGATTACTACTGAATGTATGGTGACTGATTTACCTAAAGATGATAAAGCTGATTTAGGTGCTGCTGGTGGTATGGGCGGCATGGGTGGTATGGGCGGAATGATGTAATTCCCCTTTTATCATCTGATAAAAATAAAAAACCACTCACATATGTGAGTGGTTTTTTTATATCTAAGTTTAGACAACGGTTTGAATTACATCGTTAAGTGCTGATAAAGTGTTATTGATCCAATGATAATAAGGACTATTCCGCCTATAAACGATGCTTGTTTACCGATTAAACAGCCGATTTTTTCCCCAAGTAATAATCCAATTGTCACCATGATGCACGTTGCTAAGCCAATCATGGTTGCGGCTAGGAAAATGTTGACATTGGCAAGTGCTAGTCCGACACCAACTGCAAATGCATCAATACTCGTTGAAATTGCAGTAAGCACTAATATGAGGAATGATTTTTGAGTTGAGGAAAGGGGTTTTTTGCAGCTGTTTTCATCATCATCTTCTTTAAAACTGTGGTAAATCATGTGAATACCAAGTAATAACATGACCGCAAAAACAATCCAATGATCCCACTGTTCAATATATTGCAGTGCCATATAGCCAATTAACCAGCCAAGTAGTGGGGTGATGGCTTCAACAATGCCAAATAACATCCCCACTTTTAATGCACCTAAAAATGGTGTTGATTTGAGTGAAATACCTCGACAAATCGCTACTGCAAATGCATCAGTGGACATGGCTAACGCTAGTAATAAAATAGCCAAAAAACTCATGATATACGCTCTTGCTTTTAATGATATTGGTTTTAATTGTTATGGTTTATTTTTAGATATTAAAAATAGATAGTTAGCTATTTTTTTATCGCCTTTGTTTTTATAAATTTCGGCTGTCTTCATCACATTATTGCGACGGTTAGCATCATATTCAAAAAGTTGTTTGAACATAAGATCGGCTGTTTGTTTATCTCCATTTTGGATAGCACAATAACCATATTGTTCATAGGTATCGGCTTTCCAGCGGTGTCTATCTAGTTCAAGGCTTTTAGCAAATTGTTCTTTGGCATCTTGGTAACGATCTCTGCCACATAAAAAGGAGCCATAGTGAACATGATATAAGCCATTACCTGGTTGCATTAAGGTAATACGTTTGTAAATCATTTCAGCCTCATTATATTCACCAACATGCTGATCAAACATTGCCATTGCTAGCATTACCTGTGGGTTGTTTGGTGAATACTGAGCGGCTAATTTTAGATTATAATGTGCTGCTTTAACATTATCTTCTGATTCATTAGCTTTAGCTAAATAACCTAACCCTAATCGCATTCTGGCTAATGCCGCTGCTTCTGGGTCAAATTCTTCACGGTTACTCATTTGACATCCAGCTAGCATTAACATGGCAAAAGCGCTTAATACTATTAGTGTGCCTTTCATTAGTAACTCCTTTTCTCTCTTTATGCTGTTTGTTGAGCAAGGTTTTGTTTTTTATAGAGTGTTCGTTTTGTACGATCAACAACTTCGCCTGCCAGTTGACCACAAGCTGCATCGATATCATCGCCACGCGTTTTACGAACAATAACAGTAAATCCATAACCCATTAATGTTTTCATAAACCGATCTATTCTGGTATTTGAACAACGAGAATAAGGTGCGCCAGGGAACGGATTCCATGGAATTAAATTGATCTTACTCGGTACATTTTTTAGGAACTTAGCCAATTCATGTGCATGTTCTACACTATCATTGATTTGATTAAGTAATACGTATTCGATAGTCACTTTACCGTGGTTGGCATTTGATGTTGCAAGATAACGTAAGATTGAATCACGTAGCATTGCCATGTTGTATTTTTGGTTAATTGGCATAATTTCACTGCGGATTTCATCATTTGGCGCATGAAGCGAAATCGCTAATGCCACATCGATCATTCCAGCTAATTTATCTAAAGCAGGCACGACGCCAGAGGTTGAAAGCGTGACGCGTCTTTTGGATAAGCCATAACCAAAATCATCTAACATAATTTCCATTGCTGGTGCTACGTTAGATAAGTTAAGTAAAGGTTCACCCATTCCCATCATAACAACGTTAGTGATTGGTCTATCCGCTAATTTACCTGTTACACCAATGGCGTTTGATGCTCGCCAGACTTGGCCAATAATTTCTGAAACCGTTAAATTTCGGTTAAAGCCTTGCTGTGCCGTTGAACAGAATTTACATTCCAAAGCACATCCTACTTGTGATGATACACACAGCGTTGCTCGATCACGTTCAGGAATGTAAACCGATTCAATCATCTGATTATTGCCTACATCAAGTGCCCATTTTATTGTTCCATCTGATGAGCGTTGTTCCATTGCAATTTGGGGAGCTTTGATTTCGGCTAAGGTTTTTAGTCGTTCTCGTAACTTTTTGTTGATATCGGTCATTAGGTCGAAATCATCTATTCCAAAATGATAGATCCATTTCATGACTTGATCTGCTCTGAATGGTTTTTCACCTAATGATATAAAAAATTCTCTTAACTGTTGCCGAGTAAAGTTAAGTAGGTTGATTTTTTCGTTAGTTTGATTAGTTGTATCTGAACAGTTGTCAGAAGAATTTTGTGCAGCTGGTATTAACATATTGCCTCGTTTTTACACATTATGGCTATTTTAATTTTAAAGGAAAGGAATTATACTGCTTTTCCTCTTGTCTGGCTAACATAATATTAATTGCGATCTGAATGATGAAAAAAATGCTAAAATTGAAGACAATTACTACTTTTACTCAAACCTTAACGCTACTTTTATGCTCAACATTTACTATGGCACAATCTATTCCACTAAATAAGCTTACCGGTCATTTTGATGAAAAAAAAGACAGCAATTTTATTGCTCTCGATGCTACAATATTGCCTGTAAATAAAAAAGGCATGTATCTCCAAAAAGAGCCAGCTCAGCAGTTAATTAAAGCTTATAATGATTTTAAAAAATCTTATCCCAACATTCCCTTTGTTGTTGTAAGTGCAACACGTAATTACAATTATCAAAATGGAATTTGGCAACGTAAGTGGAATGCGCTATTACCGACATTAAAAGAACCACAAAAAATCGCCGAGCAAATATTGACGTTATCTTCAATGCCAGGAACATCAAGGCATCATTGGGGAACCGATATTGATATTACTAGTGTGTCGTCTGAATATTTTAAAAATGATAAAAAAGGTATTATCTTGTATCAATGGCTACGCGAAAACCTACCGAAATACGGTTTTTGCCAACCATTTAATGAAGGACGAAATGGGGGGTATTTGCCAGAAGAGTGGCATTGGTCGTATAAACCAATTGCAAAACAATATATTGCTGAATATAAGGCGATACTTGAAACCAATCCTCAAACAATTATGCAAAAATTGAATTTTACAGGCCATGATAAAATCACATTAGAAAGCCTTGTAAAAGAGTATGTATTAACTGTTAGTTCAGATTGTTATTAATGTTTTCGCCAATAAGGTAGTTTTATTGTTACAACTAATCCCCCACCATCACGATTATGGGCTTGAATAGTACCGTTATGCATAATAACGGTTTTTCTTGCAATTGCTAGGCCAAGCCCGTAGCCTTTACCTAATTGTGCTGATTGAATTCGGACAAAAGGCTCAAAGATGCTTGATAGTTTACTTGCTTCTACGCCAGGCCCACGGTCTTTAACCTCTATTTGTAAATATTTACCGGCTTCTTTTAACGATACTTCGACTGTTTGCCCAGCCTGAGAAAAGCGGATAGCATTACGAATAATATTTTCAATGGCTCGTCTTATTTGCTCTGAATTGCCTTTGATAATGGAATGATTGATGGATGATAAGTTGAATTCCACTTCAATCGATTGGTGGTTTGCTTCGTAGTTGGCATCATTGACAACGACACCAATCAACTCTTTTAAGTCGAAGTATTCATCCGTTCGGTTGTTCATCTCCGCACGCGAATAATTCAAAATTTCACCAATCAATTGGTCCAATCGCTCCGACTCTAGTTCAATTCTAGCTAACGACGTATCGATGTTTTGTTTATTTTGTTGCGCAAGGCCGATTGCGAGTTGTAAACGTGCCAAGGGGGTTCTTAGTTCGTGTGAAACATCGTGAAGTAATGCTTGACGGTCAGAAATTAAGATGTTGAGCTGTTCAACCATCATATCAAAATCTTTACCTAATTCACTAAGTTCATCACGGCGAGGTTTTAATTTTTTGAATAACCGGACAGAGAGATCACCTTGAGATACTCGAAAAAAACCTTGTCTTAATAATTTCATCGGTCTGGTTAAGTTCCATGCTAAAAATAAGCTGAGGACTAACCCAACACAGATACCCATTAGCAAAATAGGTGTTGGCATGTTAAGTAGGGCCTTTCTAGCGCTGTTACTATGATCGCTTTTGTCGTCTTTGAATGATACAGAGTAAAGTGTACCGTCTGGCGCAACAGCCATTCTTTGGTATACATAGGTATTAGGCTCTAGCTCATCTGTAATGATGTTGACTTGATCATTTTGAGGAGAAACCAATTTTATCGACAATAACGACCGCTCACGTTCGGGTAAATGTGCGATAAAATTGAGTGTCTCATCTTCACCTGCAACATGTAAGAATTGAGCAATCATATCCACTTTTGTTGGCATATGATTTAGGAATCGTTGATTTTTTGTTTCTATATAATAAGTGAAAGCAATCCAAGTTAATTGAAAAGTAAGGTAAAAAATTATCCAGAATACAATCAGTATTTTCCAAAATAATCGACGATTCATCTCAAACCTATTGATAGTTAACGGATACGGTAACCAACAGCTCTTATCGTTTCAATGGTTACATCATTTTGCGCTACTTGATGTAATTTTTGGCGAATATTGCTGATATGTACGTCAACACTTCGATCATAAAGCTCTCGTGCACGGCCAAGGCCGATTTCCGATAATTCTTCTTTGGTTACTACGCGATCACTGTGTTTCACAAGTAAAACAAGTAAGTTAAATTCGGTAGATGTTAAATCAATCGGTTGGCCATTCCACGTGCATAGCCGCTGTGGTATATCTAAGATTAAGCCATTAAAATGATATTTTTTATCATCGACTAATTCGACAGATCGTTCATCAAAACGACGTAACACCGCTCGCAATCTCGCTAATAATTCACGTGGATAACATGGTTTAGGGATGTAATCATCAGCACCTAATTCTAACCCCAAAACGCGATCAATATTATCACCTTTAGCAGTTAGCATAATAACTGGCATATTACATTGTTGACGAATACTTTTTAGGACATCAATTCCATTAATATCAGGTAACATTACATCTAAAATTGCTGCACGATATTTACCTGATAGCGCTTCATCAACACCATCTTTACCCAAGTAAACACTTTTGATATTAAACCCTTCGTTGGTTAAATATTCGCTAAGCATTTGTGATAATTCTATATCATCATCAATTAATAAAATATTTATCATATGTCGCCATTATTATTTAATTTTAGATAGTTACATTATTGCAATAATAAAAAAAAAGTCAGGTAGTTTTACTAAAATATTACATATTTTGAACTATTCCTGATTCGTTTATTTACCCTGCAACCACATATAGAAATTTCAGATTTATTCTATTCTTGTAGTATATATTTCAATCAAAAAATAATTGAATAAGGAACTGGTTTTAGTGATGTCATGCATTGATAAAATCAGCATTTCGTTAATATGTTTTGTCTAAATTACACTCTTAATATGTGAATTATATATTCAATTTTCAAGTGAAAAAATAAAATATTTGTTTTACTGATTAACTAAAATTAAGATAATTAATATTGTGTCGAATAAAGCTAATTTTTTTCAGAGTGGTAAAATATTAGACTCTTAGCGCTTCTAATATAAGCAATTAGTATTTTTTTTTAAAAATATGCTGGACAATATCGTTTTTTATGCGTAATATTTCGTCCTGCTTCTATGGTGGCTATAGCTCAGTTGGTAGAGCCCTGGATTGTGATTCCAGTTGTCGTGGGTTCGAATCCCATTAGCCACCCCATTTATAGAATGCGAAAAACTTCTAACGGCGAGTAGCGCAGCTTGGTAGCGCAACTGGTTTGGGACCAGTGGGTCGGAGGTTCGAATCCTCTCTCGCCGACCATTTTTAAATAAAATTCTACTTGTTAGCATTTAGCTATTTGGTCCCATTTAACGATCCGCACATTAGTTTCATTTACCAGTTAGCTATTTTCAGCCCTTGTCTGATATTTTAATTAAATTTATTGCAACCCTTTGAAACCATTTCCTCTCTCAATTTTTGTTATTTTGATTAAATATCGTATTAATATATAACGTCATGTTATCATCTCCTTATTTACAATAATAATTCTTATCTGGCTTGTTTTATGATGATATTTTGTTTTAATAATAAATATCTCTTTATATAAACGCTAATTATTGGAAATAAAATATGAAAAATGTCGGTTTTGTCGGTTGGCGCGGAATGGTTGGTTCCGTTCTTATGCAACGTATGGTTGAAGAGCACGATTTTGATTATATCAATCCTGTTTTCTTTTCTACATCTCAAGCGGGTCAAGCTGCGCCTACTTTGGGCGGTAAGACAGGGATATTACAATGTGCAGATAATATTGATGCGTTGAAAGCATTAGATATTATTGTTACCTGCCAAGGTGGTGATTATACTTCTGAAATTTATAAAAAATTGCGTGCAACAGGTTGGCAAGGTTATTGGATTGATGCGGCATCAACACTTAGAATGGAAGATGATGCGATTATCGTGCTTGATCCTGTTAATAAAGCTAATATCCATACTGCTTTAGATAGAGGAATTAAAACCTTTGTTGGTGGTAACTGTACGGTAAGTTTAATGTTGATGTCACTGGGTGGATTATTTGCTGAAAACTTAGTTGATTGGGTATCGGTTTCAACCTATCAAGCGGCTTCTGGTGGCGGTGCGCGTCATATGCGTGAATTGCTTACCCAAATGGGAATGTTAAATGCGGAGGTTGCTAAAGAACTACAGGATCCTAATTCTTCTATTTTAGATATTGAGCGAAAAGTGACGCAAAAAATGCGTGACGGTAGTTTACCAACTGATAATTTTGGTGTGCCATTAGCAGGTAGTCTGATCCCTTGGATTGATAAAGCACTTGATAATGGGCAAAGTAAAGAAGAATGGAAAGGCCAAGCTGAAACCAATAAAATTTTAGGGACTGGCGAGATTATTCCGGTTGATGGACTTTGTGTCCGTATTGGCGCATTACGTTGTCATAGTCAATCGTTTACGATTAAATTGAAAAAAGATATTAGTGTGCCAGAAGTTGAGAAACTACTTGCTGCCCATAACGATTGGGTTAAAGTTGTTCCAAATGAACGTGAACTTTCGATGCGAGAGCTTACTCCTGCCGCAGTAACAGGCACCTTAACAACGCCTGTTGGTCGCTTACGTAAGCTTAATATGGGCAAAGATTATTTATCAGCTTTTACTGTCGGTGACCAATTATTATGGGGGGCCGCAGAACCATTGCGTAGAATGTTACGCATTTTAGCTTAAACTAGATATAAAAAGTAAAGCCCGATTTGTTGGGCTTTATTTTTATAACTATAGGCTATTATTCTTGATCTTCCAGCAATGTCATTAATAATGAACCATTAAATAAAGCTTGTTGCACTAATGCAAACGCACCAATTGCTGAACGGTCATTAAGCGATGAACAATGAATAGTAAGATTTTTTCTTAATTCTTCTAAACTTTGTGCGTTTAATGCACTATTTACCGCATGCAATAGTATGTCGGGCGATTTTGTCAATTCACCTGCTAATACAATACTCTGTGGGTTAAAAATATTCACCATCATAGCAACTGCTCTACCAAGATTTTCACCGGCATCTTTGACTAACTTAATTGCCAATTCATCTCCTTGGTTAGCATATTTACAGATATTGGCAATATTACAATTATCCAAACTTAATTTAGTTGGGTAACCTTGCTCAATCATTTGTTTGGCTCGATGCTCAATTGCTTTATTAATAACTCGATTTTCTAAACAACCAAAGTTACCACAATGACAGCGTTCACCCAATGCATCTACTTGGATATGACCAACTTCACCCACCGTTTGATTATGATTAGTTAACAGTTGCTGATTAATAATGACGCCTGATCCAACACCACGGTGTACACGAATCAAAATTGAGTCATCTACATCTTGGGTTGAGCCAAAATAACTTTCCGCTAAAGCTAAACTTTGAATGTCATTACCAATAAAAATCGAAATGTTAAACTTATGGTGTAATGCTTCGGCTAAAGGCCACGCTTTAACTGGAATATGCGGTGTATAACGAATAATTCCGCGTACAGAGTCAACCAAACCAGGTAGTACAACAGATATTGCCACAAGGTGTTTTATCTTTTTACTATTCTGTTCTATAAATTGTGCAATTAACGCGATTAAATACTCTTCAGCCAATTGCTGGGTAAATGTGGTTAGTGGGTAAATTTCGGTGACTAGATTTTTAGCACCAAGATCATAAAGTTCAATGGTAACACGGGAGCGACTTAATTGCACAGCAATTGTTTGATAATAATCAAATTTTGCTTGTATTGAAACGGCTGGTCGCCCGCCTGTTGATTGTTGTGCATCAACTTCTTTTATTAGCTTGCTTTTAAGAAGTTGACGAGTAATTTTAGTTATACTTGCCGGTGCTAATTGACTAATTTCCGCAAGTTGAATTCGAGATACAGGCGCTTGCTGAACAATCAAACGGTAAATCATGGCATAATTTAATTGTTTGATTAATTCAGCATTGCCAACTAGATTTAGATAATTAAAGGTCATATTTTATCTCAATATTTTCGTTAACTATCTAACATTCTAGCTGTTCATCTCTCCATTAACAATCGTTTTCACGTTTGAAAAGTCACGATCAAAAATAACCAAGTTCGCAATTTTATTTTCACTAATTGAGCCAAGTTGTTTATCAACACCAATCGCTTTTGCAGGGTAAAGTGTCGCCATTCTTAATGCTTCATCTAAGGCGATACCCACATATTCAACCGCGTTTTTAACTGCTTCAATCATGGTTAATGCCGATCCACCTAATGTACCATTTTCATCAACACAACGACCATCTTTGTAATAGATCGTTTTGTCAGCAAACACGGCAGAAGTTAAATTAGATCCAGCTAATAACATCGCATCGGTAATTAAGATTAAATGATCTTGTTTAATTTTGTGGCTATTACGAATATTCGCCCAACTAACATGTTGACCATCAGCAATAATACCAACATATACTTCTGGCTCATCATAAATTGCACCAACAACGCCTGGTTCACGACCAGTAATATAAGGCATAGCATTAAATAGATGCGTTCCTAAACGGATACCCGCATTAAAACCACGACGACAATCGTCATAGTGACCATTAGAATGCCCAACGGAAACATGGATGCCTGCGTCGCATAATTGTTTAATATAGTGAGATTCAACTTTTTCTGGCGCTAATGTAATGATTTTTATTACATCGGCATTTTCACAAAGAAAGTCGATCATTTTTTGTGACGGTTGGCGAATATAATTTACATTGTGAATACCTTTCTTTTCAGGATTAATATAAGGCCCTTCAAGATGTAAACCCAGCGCTTGATTAGGATGCTTAGCTAAGTATTCGCGCATCACATTTACTGCTTTAATCATAAACTCATCTGTTGATGTGATTAAAGTTGGTAAGTAGCTAGTACAGCCATAAGTAAGATTGGTTGCTTGCATTTTCTCTAATGTTTCAACACTTAACGCATCAAGTGTTTCATTAAATTGCACACCACCACACCCATTAACTTGAATATCGATAAGACCTGGTGCAACAATGGCACCGTGCAAATCTTTAGTAGCGATATCAGCAGTTAATTCATTTTGTTTGCAGACTTTTGAAATCTTATCACCATCAATAATAACTGCATGATTTTCAATAATTTCATAACCAGTATAAATACGACAATTTGTTAATGCGTACATTAGATTTATCCTTATAAAATGGTCACTTTAAGATTATTAGCTTCCATTTGTTTAAAATATTTTAACGTTTTTACTTTAAGATCATCAGTGCTTGGCTCATCACATACAATAATTGATGCTGGATGCATTTGTAGCGCAGTTACTGTCCACATATGATTAATAGAACCTTCAACACCGGCTTGTAGCGCTAAGCTCTTGTTATGGCCACAAACTAACAAAATCACTTCTTGTGCATCCATTAATGTTGCAACACCGATAGTTAATGCGTGTTTTGGAACTTGTTTGATATCATTATCAAAAAAGCGTGAGTTAGCTATAATAGTATCTTCAGTTAAAGTCTTAATACGAGTTCTTGAACAAAGTGAAGAACCAGGCTCATTAAAGGCAATATGCCCATCTTGACCAACACCGCCAACAAAAATATTGATTTTACCGTAAGATTTAATCTTTTCTTCGTATTTACGGCATTCTTGCTCGATATCTGTCGCATTACCATCTAATATATGGATATTGTTTTTATCAATATCAATATGGTTGAAGAAATTTTCATACATAAAAGTGTGATAACTTTGAGGATGATCTTCAGGAATACCAACATATTCATCCATATTAAACGTCACAACATGTTTAAAGCTAACGTTACCAGCTTGGTAGTGTTTTATTAATTGTTGATACATCACTAATGGAGAGCTTCCTGTTGGTAAGCCTAATAAAAATGGACGTTCCGCTGTGGGTTTAAATTGATTAATTTTATTAACAATCCGCTGTGCTACCCAAGCGCCAACTTCTTGGGCATTGTCTAAAGGAATTAGTCTCATAAGATATAGCCTCTTCTGATATAATTAAATAATATCTTTTTTTTTTAAGTAAAATATGTTGGGGTATTTTACTATATTAAAGTAATTAATCAAAAAAAAATCGTGATGAAAGTCACAAAAAGCAAATATTTAATTTGCGAAGTAAAATAATATAATGTCAAATATAGTTGACTTAATTTCTGTTACTTAACGATGTGAAATTTCACTATTTTTAAGTAAACTCAAAATAATAATGTGAGGTAATGCTTATGGGAATTTTAGCTTATTTACAACGAATTGGGCGCTCGTTAATGGTGCCTGTGGCAGTATTGCCTGCTGCGGCAATACTGCTTGGTATTGGTCAATGGATTAAAGCATGGGTTGGTTATGTGGATGTGTTTGGCATTGTCGCGTTCGACACCACTATTATCGCTCAATTTTTAGAAGTATCTGGCAGTGCTATTCTTGGTAATATGCCAATTCTTTTTGCTATTGGTGTTGCTTATGGCATGTCTAAAGACAAAGATGGTGCCGCAGCTCTCTCTGGTTTAGTTGGTTTTTTAATTATCACGACTTTGCTATCGCCTCAATCTATTGCGGCTTTTCATGGAATAAGTACAAAAGTCCCAGGTTGGGAGGATGCAATATCGCCAGCGTTTGGTCGTATTAATAATCAATTTATTGGTATTTTGGTGGGCGTTATTTCCGCAGAGTTATACAATCGATTTAAGTCTGTCGAGTTGCATAAAGCATTGGCTTTTTTTAGTGGTAAGCGCTTTGTTCCTATTATTGTTTCCGTTGTAATGTTACTTATTTCGGTCATTTTTTATTTTATTTGGCCTGCTGTCTATAGTGGTTTAGAGTATTTTGGTCGACAAATCCAAGGATTGGGTTCTGTAGGTGCTGGTGTTTATGGATTCTTCAACCGTCTATTAATTCCTGTCGGTTTACACCATGCGCTTAATTCTGTATTTTGGTTTGATGTTGCTGGTATTAGTGACATGGGTTACTTCTTAGATGGGCAGAAGTCTATTGACACAGGCAAAGCTATTGTCGGTATTACTGGTCGTTACCAAGCTGGATTCTTCCCAATTATGATGTTTGGTTTACCAGGTGCAGCATTAGCGATGTATCACACAGCGAAAAAAGGTAATAAAGATAAAACAGCATCGATTATGCTTGCTGCGTCTGTTGCGGCCTTCTTTACAGGTATTACTGAGCCATTAGAATTTGCATTTATGTTTGTTGCACCAGTGCTTTATTTTATTCATGCTGTTTTAACTGGTATCTCCCTATTTATTGCAGCAACAATGCAATGGATCTGTGGATTTGGCTTTAGTGCTGGTTTGATTGATATGTTACTTCAATCAAGTAACCCATTAGCAGTACACTGGTACATGCTTCTTATTCAAGGAGTCGTATTCTTCGTTGTTTACTACATCGTATTCCGTTTTGTGATTGTCAAATTCAATCTTAAAACACCGGGTCGTGAAGATGATGATACAGAACCTTCATCTACAACTAAAAATACTCAACAAAAACAAGTTATTGGTGACACATCAGAACTTGCTGAACAATATCTAGCGGTTGTTGGTGGAAAAACAAACCTAACTAACATCGACTCTTGCATCACTCGCTTACGTTTAAGTGTTCATGATTCTGATCTAGTTGACGAACAAGCGGCTAAAGCTCTTGGTGCAATGGCTGTGATAAAACTAGGTAAAACAGGCGTTCAAATTGTGGTTGGTCAACAAGCTGAAAAGATTGCTGATCAAATGAAAAAACTTGTTTAATATAAAACCAAACTAGTTTAAACAACGCATCCCCATGGTTTAATCAGTAATGACAAAAGCCACGGGGATTTTTATTGCCCACCAAAATCCCAAAAAAAGGTGAGGAAAGGGGGTTTTGAGGGGGAAAATCCTCCAAAAATACGCTTAGCGAGTAAAGAACTTCTATATAAAATTAACCTTAATTCCCTCACTAACAATGACTGGCAAAGCTAGTGCAAAACCTTTATACTATGCTGTAATTCTTGGTATGGAGTGTTTTCATACTAATCTAATCCGTTCTTTAACATCATCAATTGGAAGAAAACTATGCATCCGATGCTGAATATTGCTATTCGCGCTGCTCGTAAAGCAGGTAATGTTGCCATTAAGGCTTATGAAAACCCAAGTTCTATCGAGATTGAAGCCAAAGGCGCTAATGATTTCGCTACTAATGCTGATCGTGCTGCTGAAGCTTTGATTATTGAGACAATCAAAAAAGCTTACCCAGATCATACTATTATTGCTGAAGAGAGTGGTTTGGCGAAAGGGAATGATGCTGATACACAATGGATAATCGATCCAATTGATGGTACGACCAACTTTATCAAAAATATTCCACACTTTGCGGTGTCAATCGCAGCTCGAGTTAAAGGTAAAACCGAAATTGCGGTGGTTTATAACCCAATGAGCAATGAGTTATTTACGGCTGCTCGAGGTAAAGGGGCGCAGCTTAATGGTTATCGTATTCGGGTGAGTAATGCTAAGGATTTAGACGGTACTGTTCTTGCAACGGCGTTCCCGTTTAAGGCTAAGCAATATAGTGATAGTTATTTTACTGTGTTACAGAAGTTATTTGTTAAATGTGGTGATTTTCGTCGAACTGGTTCGGCTGCTTTGGATTTGGCTTATGTTGCTGCTGGGCGTTTAGATGGCTTTTTTGAGATTGGTTTAAAACCGTGGGATATCGCAGCTGGTGAGCTTATTCTGCGCGAAGCAGGAGGCGTTGTTACTGATTTCGCTGGTGGCAATAATTATATGGTTTCGGGTAATATTGTGGCTGGCAATCCGAGAATCGTGAAAGATTTACTGGTGACGACTCAAAACGACTGGCCAGAAAATTTACGCCGTTAATTTCCCTTCTGTTTTTTTCACAGGGTTGACAACACCCTGTGATACCGCCTGATTTTATGCATCACCCTTGATATGTGGGTACACACTAACTTTTAATTTTATAAAGAATTAGGGTAAGTATCATGAAAACAATCCAATATAATTTTATTGTTGAAGATATGAGTTGTGCTTCTTGTGTTAGTCGAGTAGAGAAAGCACTTAAGAAAGTTGATGGTGTGGTTGAGGTTAGTGTTAATTTAGCAACCGAGAAAGCAACGGTTGTTGTTGATGCGACGGTTACGCTTAAAACGTTAATGTCGGCGGTTGATCATGCTGGTTATCATGCGGTTGAAATTACTGAACCAGCCGATAATCAGAAAAAATCTAAAAAACAATCATCTATATATCTTATTGTTGTTGCTATTATTCTTGCTATTCCTTTCGTGTTCCCTATGCTATGTATGCCATTTGGGGTTAATTTGATGATGCCAGCTTGGTTGCAGCTTGTTATTGCCTCAATTGTACAATTTGGTTTGGGGGCAAAATTTTATCGAAGTGCTTTTAATGCAATTAAAGCCTTGTCGGGCAATATGGATTTATTGGTGGCAATGGGGACGAGCGCGGCGTATGGATTGTCAATTTATCAGTTGATAATGGGCCATTATGAGCACCTCTATTTTGAATCATCAGTCGTTATTATTACCTTAATTTTGATTGGAAAGTGGCTAGAATCAAACGCTAAACATCAAACTACTCAGGCGATTGATGCGCTGTTGGCGTTAAGGCCTGATGTTGCTTTAGTTCGACGAGGTGAGCAGCAAATTAGTGTGCCAATTAGCCAAGTTGTGGTGGGGGATGTCGTTGTGGTGAAACCTGGTGAGCGTCTTCCTGTTGATGGTGTGGTAATTGAAGGCGTGTCAAGCTGTGATGAGTCGATGTTAACAGGCGAGAGTGTCCCCGTAAATAAAGCTGTGAATGATTTGGTAACCGGTGGCGCTATTAATGGTGAAGGGGTGTTAGTTATTCGCACCATAGCAGTTGGTGCTAGCTCTACGTTATCAAAGATTATTGAAATGGTGGAGTCGGCACAAGCTAAAAAAGCACCTATTCAGCGTGTTGTTGATCGCATTAGTGCCGTTTTTGTGCCGGTGATTTTAGTTATTGCGTTAGTGACTCTGCTGGCTTGGGGCATCCTTTTCCAAGATTGGCAGCAAGCTGTGCTGCGTGCGGTTGCAGTGTTAGTGATTGCTTGCCCATGTGCGTTAGGCTTGGCTACACCAACGGCGATTATGGTGGGTACTGGTGTTGCTGCACGATATGGTATTTTGATCAAAGATGCCGAAGCATTAGAAACACTGCACAGTATTAATACGGTCGCATTTGATAAAACAGGTACTTTAACCATGGGCAAGCCAGCGTTGGTGGAAGTGGACGTTATTGGAACACAAACGCCTGAGCAAATTTTATCGATTGCTGCATCATTACAAGCAGGAAGTGAGCACCCACTAGCTAAGGCGATTTTTAGTAAGGCTAAACAGTATCGCTTTGCGCAAAACATTACCTCGGTAGCTGGTTCTGGCGTAATGGCAACCATTGATAATACTGAATATTATTTGGGTAGTTTACGTTGGATGAAGTCATTAAACGCTTATTTTGTCGATATGGACGATAAGGTTAATGAGTTAACAGGCAAAGGTTATACCATCTCGTTTTTAGCTAAACAATCGTTAGACGGCAATGTAGTGATATTAGCGGTATTTGGTTTTGCGGATGTGATAAAGGAAGAGGCGAAAGATGCCATTGAAGCACTTCGTCAATTACATGTTAAAACGGTGATGTTAACCGGGGATAATCAACAAGCCGCCAATTATGTCGGGCAGCAATTGCGTTTAGATAAGGTTTTTGCCGATGTGTTACCGCAAGATAAAGCAAACGCGATTTATCAATTACAAAAAGAAAACGATGCTGAAATCAATAATCGAGTTGCAATGGTCGGGGATGGCATTAATGATGCACCTGCTTTAGCTGCTGCCGATATCGGTATTGCTATGGGAACGGGCACCGATGTGGCAATGCATGCAGCAAGTATTACGTTGATGCGAGGCAATTTATTTTTAATTGCTGATGCGATTGATATTTCGCGACGAACTTATAATAAAATCAGGCAGAATTTATTTTGGGCGTTTGTTTATAATTTGATTGGTATTCCATTAGCGGCGTTAGGTTATTTAAACCCAATGATTGCTGGCGCAGCGATGGCGTTAAGTAGTGTGAGTGTGGTTACCAATGCATTATTACTCAAACGTTGGAAGGCCAAGAGCGGAAAATAAATCGTATAAAGTTGGTGTGTAGCATAAGGAGGCTAATGGCCTCCTTTATTATTTGCTAGGTATGATTTGCTAGGTATGCTGTTATTAAATAAGGTTAAAGCTAATTTGCGTACCTTTTCCTTGTTCTGTGACAAAAACGCCCACCGCACAGATAAGCTGTTCATTATAGTAAACCATTGGGATTCGTGTTCGCATCCACGGTGGAATATGATGTTCTTGCCATAGTTTTTTTATCGCTCTTGAGCCTTTTCTATTAACAATCTGTAGTTGCCCTTGAGCATGAAATCGAACGGTCACTTGCTCATCTGCATGGGGTAAACGGCAGGGTAAAGGGGATTGATAATTCACCTGTAATTGCCCCACATTATCAGGAAGTGTTAACGGCAACGTTAAATCCCAATTAAGTATTTGCGATTCAATATGTTGGTATAATGGTAATAGATAAAGCTGGTTTTGATAACGACGGATTTGTTTGTTATGTAATATAAATTGGGGATTGGCATCTTCTTTAGCTAAAGCAACGGTTTGCCAAATTAAGGTGAGTTGCTGTTGGCTTGGCATGTTGATTTGTTGCGATCGAAACCACATGCGTAAAATGGCATTACGTTTATATTCTGAATAGCCAAATAATGGTGTTAAACACAATTGCCCTTGCTCGGTTGTGGCTTGTTTAAAATCAGCCAATAATAATTCATTAATTAATGCTTCTTGTTGCTGGCATAATTCAGCGCTGCGAGCCACCATTTGCGAAAAATGTGGCCAACGTTGGTTAAGGCTCGGTAGTACCTTTAAGCGTAAAAAATTGCGGTCGTAGTGATCATCTTGGTTACTTTCATCTTCTATCCAGTTAAGCTGATGATGTTTAGCATAAGCTTCAATTTGTGCACGTGTAATGGTTAGTAGTGGTCGAAGATGGTTTCCGTTTTCAATCGGCATTGCAGATAAGCCAGTTGGGCCACTACCACGTTTTAGCGCTAAAAAAAAGGTTTCGCACTGATCATCAAGATGTTGTGCGGTGCACAAGGTTTCATCATGATGTAAATGGTGATAAATAGCTTGGTAGCGTGCATTTCTGGCTTGTTCTTCAATATTGCCTGCTTGTTGATCAAGTTTGACTTTTTCAATAATTAATGGCACTTGCCAAATTTGGCATTGTTGTTGACAATGTGCCGCCCAGTTATCAGCGTTTGCACTTAAACCATGATGAATATAAATTGCTCTAAGTTGTAGATGTGGTAACTGTTGCTTTAAATTGACCAATGCTTGCATTAATACGGTCGAATCGACGCCACCACTAAAGGCAACGAGTAGCGATTGTCGGCCATTTAGGTGTGGTAAAATAGTTTGTTCAACCATACTGTCGATTTGTGTTTGGCTTTGGTGGCTCATCTGCTATCCATTTATACTAATTTATGCTTATTTATACCAAGCTTTGTAACGCACTCACTTTATTTTTATGTCGTTTGATTCTATCTAGGCCTGCGGCAAGATCAGCAATTAAGTCATCAGGATCCTCAAGACCAATATGTAATCGGATTAATGTACCCGTAAAATCAATCCCCGATACTGGACGTATTTTGGCAAGATCTTCAGGTTGATTAGCTAAAATTAATGATTCAAATCCACCCCATGAATAAGCCATGGAAAAGTGGGTCATGTTATCTAAAAAATCAGATAATTGGACATCGCTTAAATGTTCTTTAAGGACAAATGAAAATAGACCACTGGCACCACTAAAATCGCGTTTAAAAAATTCATGCCCTTTGCAACTTTCTAATGCTGGATGATTGACGGTTGCCACTTTAGGATGATTGGTTAACCAATTTGCCACTTTTAAGCTGCTTTCGTGATGTTGCTTGAGCCTAATTGCTAGGGTTCGTAATCCACGCGTTGCCATATAGGCAGTATCGGCATCACACATCTGCCCCATTAAATAAGATCGTTCACGTAACTTATCCCAACAACGTTGGTTGGCAACCGCGGTACCTAACATGGCGTCTGAGTGACCAATTAAATATTTAGTGCCAGCTTGAATTGAGATATCAACGCCGTGCGCTAACGCTTTGAATAACACGCCGGCTCCCCAAGTGTTGTCCATCATAATGACGATTTCAGGATTCACACTGCGGATGGCTTTAACGATTGCTGGCACATCTTGGACTTCCATCGTAAGTGAGCTTGGTGATTCTAAAAATACAACTTTAGTATTGGGTTTGATATATTTGATAATATCACTCCCAACTAGTGGCGAAAAGTAATCGGTTTCTACTCCAAAATCTTTTAATATATGTTCACAAAATTCTTGAGTAGGCTCATAACTGGCTTCAGATACAAGGATATGATCGCCATTTTTTACAAAAGCTAAAATGGCATTAGCAATTGCTGCGGCTCCGCAAGGATAAAGGTAGCAACCCGCACCGCCTTCAATTTCGGTCATGGCTTCTTGTAGGGCAAAATGGGTTAATGTGCCACGGCGCCCGTAGAATAGAGCCCCTTTTGCTCGATTTTCTGTTGCTTCTTTTTTGGCTTCTATTGAGTCAAAAACCAGCGATGATGCTCGCTGAATAACAGAATTGACCGCTCCTTGGGTGTAGCGAGTTTTTCGACCAGCATGAACTAATTTTGTTTGTAAAGACATGATGCATCCTTAGTGATCTGATAAATTTCGATAACAGTTAGCATAGCATGCTGTTAAAATAGTAAAAAATAATTTTTGTTTAAACCGGCTTATCCAACATGCTAATTGTCCAACTCGCCCATTTAGATACGGCAGAAGTGAATTATTCGCTACTGTCACCACAAGTCATTCATGATGCGCAATTATTAAATGGAACACGTAAAAAACAGTTTTTAGTTTGTCGATCAATTTTAGCGAGTTTACTTAAACAATATTGTCAAATTACTAATTTGCCGACGATGATCATTGGCGATAATCACCGCCCCTGCTTTTTAGAACCGCATCTTCCCGATTTTAACATCAGCCATAGTCAAGATTGGGTCGCGGTTGCGATATCATTAAATAGCAAGGTAGGGCTTGATATTGAAGTGGCTCGGCCGCGTCACAATTATGTAAATGTCGCTAAAAATTTTTTTGCTGATGAAGAATATCAATGGATGCTAAAACAAAGCGATACATTAACCGCCTTTTGGCAACTTTGGACATTAAAGGAATCTGCGCTGAAATTATATGCTAAAGGCGTTTGGCAAATAAGATCGGTAAAAGTAGATATTGAAAAACAGCTGATTAGTGCACCATTTGGACAGGACTTTTATTATCAATATCAACAAATTGGTGATATTCATCTTTCTGTTAATTGCGATGTACCGATTATGCAATTGGTGGTGCAATCGTAAAGGCTATTCCTCAACCTTGATAGTATAAATTTTTTTAAACTGACTAGCTGGACAACGCATAGTTACATAAGTAGTTCCTGTAAATTCTATACTAATTATTCCGTTCACTTTAGGCGTTCCTTTTATAGTAAGATGATTGTAAGGACGAAATGATTCTAAATCAAAAGGTGATACTTCTAGCCCTGAATTTTCAGGTTTAATATGATAGAAATCACTACGAACTACACCAACATTAATATTTATTTTAGCATAATAAGGTTTACCAAAAGCGGCATTGGGTAAAGATTCAGATAGCACTTCAAATTTTCCGCTACAAAAACACCCAGTAAGTGAAAGAACTAAAAATAAGTTAACGATTAACATTAAATAATGTCGTGATTTTTTCATATAGTTTATTGCGATTAATTGAATTTTTATTAAAAATAAGTATGTCTTAAACACTTTACCATTTATCTTGTTGCCATATATTTTTTATTTAAGAAATTTTGTAACTATCCCCTAAAATAGTACAGCAAAAAAGTAGAAAATTCTCTATGATAAAAGTAAAGAGGATTTAATGATGAAAAAAATGACTGAACATCAAATCGTCGCTATTTTAAAAGAAGCTGAAGCGGGTATTCCTGTTAAAGAACTGTGCCGTAAATATGGCATGGGTAATTCAACTTTCTATAAATGGCGAGAAAAATACGGCGGTATGGAAACGTCGGATATCAAACGCTTAAAGGAGCTAGAGGCGGAAAACCGCAAGCTTAAGCAGATGTTTGCCGAACTGAGCTTAAAATCACAGCTTCAGGAAGAAATCATAAAAAAGCTTTAGTGCTAACTGGGGCACGTAAAACGTGGGCACAGCAACTACAACAAAATCATTTGGTTACTATTGTTATGAGTTGTGCCATTGTTGGCTTAAGCCGTTGTGCTTACTATTACCAACCTAAGTTTCAGGATGATTCCGTGATTATTTCGGTGTTGAATACTATCACAGACCGGCATTTACGCTGGGGTTTTCCTAAATGTTTTAATCGTATCAGAAAGCTCGGCTATCAATGGAATCATAAACGGGTATATCGGGTGTATTGTAAATTAAAGCTTAATCTCAGGGTAAAGCGTAAAAAACGCACTCCTCCACGATGCCCGGAAAGGTTATTAGTCCCCAATAAACAAGGTGAATGTTGGTCAATGGATTTTATGAGTGACAGTAGCCGTAATCAACGTCGCTTTAGAACATTCAATGTCATTGATGACTTTAATCGTGAGGCGTTAGGGATTGATATTGCAGTAAGCTTACCAGCAGGAAGGATTACCCGTTACTTAGATAAACTGGCCGAATATCATGGGTATCCATTAAAAATACGGGTCGATAATGGGCCAGAATTTACAGGAAAACCTTTATAAACTGGGCTAAATCACATGATATAACCATTGATTATATCCAGCCCGGAGCCCTTATCAAAATGGCTATATTGAACGATTTAATCGTACCTATCGCACTGAAGTGCTCGATTTATATCTTTTTAACAACTTAGCGCAAGCAAGGAGAATAACTGAAGAATGGTTAACGATTTATAACACCGAAAGACCGCATGAGGCATTAAATAACATGACACCGATTGAGTATAAAACACTAAAACAAGCAGCATGATTTTCTACGTGGGTTGTGTGCTAAGTTTGGGGTATTTACATTTGTTTTCTAATGCTTCCATTTGGACATAAAACTCAAACTGCTTTTTAGTCAGTTTTTCAGATGGCGATTGTTGATAATCAGCAGGGAAACGGCTAACTTCTCGTCTTCGTGTTTCCCTCCCTTTCGCTTCAGGGGATTCCTTTGCTTTACCTACACGGCTTAAATATGTATCTAATTTTGCTTCGTCACCCGTTTGTAAATACCCTAATATATTTTTAGTATCTTTGGTCATCTCGCTGTTTAACGCTTCCCATTCCGGCTGTTTGCCTTCAGCATCAACTTCACTATACCATTCGCTTTCGTTGTTCTTTTTGCTGATAACCATACCAATCTAGCTGACGCATATATAAACTGTATAACTTTATTGAAGGTGGTTTATCGGCTGAATTAGTGATTTTTGGCATTTGTAATAGGTGCCTGACTAAGGTAAACCACGTTGAGAAATAAGCCACTTTTTGAAAATTTTGATAGGGGGCTTCAAGTTGCTCATTGTACAGATATACTATTTTAGGGTAAACATCATTAACTCGATAAGTAATCACTTTGCCATACAACGCAATTTATTGTCATTGTTGACTTTCTTTAGCTCCCCTTCATCAATATGGAGCCTTGCATGCCATATAATTTCGAAATAAATTTCATTTCACTCCAATAATGTTTGGGCTAACTTTTCTATCTTTTTGTTTAATTGTTCTGCTAAACATTTTGTAATGTTATAAGTAAATTCCTCAGTTTCATAATAATTAGGAGCAGGTATTAATAAACATATTTCATTAATTTGTTTATCTATTTTGTCTATAGATTCATTAAAATTGGTTTTTTTGTCCTTAAGCGATATGATTTTTTGAGATAAAAGATTATGATAATACCGGTAAGAGTCGATACTACAATTAGTTGCATATTTTTCTTGATAACATGTCTTTAATTTATCAATATTATACTTTGATTTTTCCAGCGTCCCTTCAAGAATTTCAAATTTATAAGGATAAACAATTTGATATTTATAACCTTCGTCAATTAATAGTCCTTTAAGTTGAAATCGTAAGTTTTCTTTATTTATTTGATAATGTTTCCAGAATATTGGTTTTACACTAGCATTAATATCTTTTACTAATAATAGATAAATATCCCCATTAGGGGCAATATAGTAATATTGATTACTTAACCAATAATAACTTTCAACATCATAATAGCTATTTGCCAATATAATTTTATCTTTAAGGTTTCCCTTATGAAAAAAGGATAAGTGAAGCTCTTTAACTGGGTATTTCTTATTATTGATGACTTTATTATAGATTTTTTTATTAATAGTAAACTTTAAATCATTTACATCATATATAACAACATTGTTATTAATATTTTCATATAAATTATCAAAATATGGAGCAATTTGATTAACTGGGCAATGCTCTAGCATTTTTTCTCGTTCAGCATTTGTTAATTGCCAAAAATCATTTGGTTTTTGGCAATCTTTTTCCAATTCCCATATATCTATAGTTTCAAGAATAGAATTACCTTTATAGTTATCAATAACATCAAGTTGCTGGCCATAACAACAAAAACTGGATAAAAATAGTGCTATTTCAATGAACAATAAATTTTTCATTACTTAATCCTTGATTTGGTTAAAAATGCCAGAAGAACTCATTTTATATTTTATTTCTGTTGTATAAACTTTATTATCTTTTGGATCTTCATCCGGATCAAAGAGATTTTGTTTTTGATATTGTTTTATTAATATTTTGCCATCTGTTTTTATTACAAAATCATTCCAATATGATATTTCACCACCTTTTATTTGATAGAGTAAAATTGCGTCTATCAAATTTTTTTGATGGTCATAACTAGTTAGCTGGAAAGTAAAAACTTTTTCATCATTTTCACTTATAGCCATTTGTATAATACCTTTATATAAAATATTCTTATGATAAAAATAACAATGAGGAAAATAAAAAGTTGTTTTAGTAAGATATTCAAATAACTTTGGCTTAAATGAAAGTTCTTTATTAGAAAATCTCATTGGAAATGGCATATTTGATGATAAATACAAGCCATGTTCTCCCCAATAATAATATTTTTCCATTTCGTTAGAAGAATAAGGTAATTTGATTTGATGATAGTAGCGTAAATCACTATTTAAATTTTCTGAAAATGCAATAGTTACATTAAATAATGATAATAGGCAGATAATGATAAACCTTTCAAAAAATTTCATTGCTAAATTTCCTTAACGTTACTTATGCCAAATTCAGCATCTCGATAAATATTGTTCTTTTTTTATTAGGGTATTATTTAATATAGGTTAATAAAAGTGATGAAGAAAGCACCTTATTATTCTAATTTATATTTAGTCACATTCATTATTCAAAGTTAATATTACCTTTATCATCAATAAAATAATAATTTACCTTATGTTGTTCAGTCATAAGCTTGTTTGTTTCTATATCAATGCAATATTCTGATTCTATTATTTCAAATTTCTTATTTTTATAAATACGTGTTTTTTTATTGATTGAGCATTCTGATTGTGCACCATCAACAACAATCATTTTGCTAATCAGTTGATTACTCTTATCAAAAATCTGTAATTCAAGAGTTGGAAGGTTATAATATGAATCTTGCTCATTGTGATCCCAATAAGCAAAAAGGAACACATTTAGATTGCTATCAAGTGGAAGCTTTTTAAATAATATAGCTTTACCTGTATAAGGTTTTCTATGCTCAACCATACTTAATAAAGGCGTATCAGGGTCAAAAAGTGCGTTTAGTGGGTTTTTTTTATCATAAACTTGATTATTATCAGTAAAAAAGTCTTTTAAAGAATGATAGGATGATGTTTTTTTTGAATATCCCTTAAATTCATAAAGAATATTATTGGGATCTTTATTTTTATCTTCTGCGAAAGAAAATAACGAAATCAATAAAATGCATATAGGGAAGAATTTAAATCTAATCATTTTTAATCCTGTACATTTATAATTAAGTTAAAATCAAAACCACATATATGTAAATGATGGTGATGTCTATATCCATTTGGCGGATCTTTTTTCATATGTTTTGTATATTTTAGCAATGTATTGGCGTGTTTTTTATAGGTGAAATACTCCGAATACATTAATGACGTTCTAGCCCAGCCAAACTTATATAATGCAGTATTAAATTCTTCTTGTTTGTTAAAATCGAAAAATGAATCAGTTAATTCAATTCTTTCTCCATTTCGATTTTCTGATATATACCTTAAATCTCCTGCAACCCCATTTATATGAGATTTGCTCTGAACAGATTTTGCATCATAAGTGCTAAATCCATTAAATCCTAAATAATCAGCATTTAGTTCTAACATAGCACCAAGCAACCCTGCAAAACAGTCAGGATTTATATACCACCGTTGACTATCGCTATTAAACGTTGAAAATTTTGCTTTAACATTCCCATCGGATGAAATATAACCCTTTTCAAACTCCTTAACATTAATTAATTCCACATTATGTGCTTGTGGAATATTTCCTCTCCCCATAGCCTTAGTCACATGAATAGTAAAAATACCCAACTCATGTATCTTTTTATTCTTATCATGATAAACGTATTTATATTTTTGCTCATAACCTTTGAGTATTTCTTGTGGTATATGTTTTTCAATTTTTCCATCATGATAAATATGATAAGTAACAATGTCTGCGCCAGAAAAATAATCCACCATCGCCACGGGATGAATAAGCTATGCATTGCCGTGCACTAAGTGTGGCAGGTGGTGTTGAGTCTATTGGGGTGGTATTGGTTGTCTCGCCATTTTCTGGGGGCGTGCCTTTGGGGTGATTCAACTTAGCTAAGACTTTAGCAACATCATCCCACCATAACATTTTCTTGATTTTCTCTTTGGTTTTTTCCCAAACCATGACTTTTTGTGCTAGCTTTTGTATTTGTGTATAAATTTCAAGTTGTTCTTTGCTCAACTTTTCCTGTGAGGTGCTTTTATAGTCTTCTGGGAACTTTTCAATTTTTCTTCTTAACTCTTCAAATCCCTTTTTGACTGATTGTTGTTTGCTTTTTAGAATTATTCAAATTCCCCATTTTTATTAATTGCAAACTCAACTTTTTGGTTGTTATTCGGTGAATGATAATAAACGGGTAACATATCTTTTACTTGATGATCCCTAACCGTTATCAAATATCCTATACCATAATAACTCTTTGATTTTTCATTTATTCCCCATCCAGCATCATCATGCCCTGTAAAAAAATAAACATAATTTTGATTTGCATTAGGTAAACGAACATAGTTTCCAGCTAATGTTTGACAATAAGTCTCATTTCCTTTACCTTCAGGTTCAAAACTATCGGTAATATAATCAAAATCATCACTATTAATTGGTAGCTCCAGAGGCGAATCTAATTGAACCCTATCATCAGAGAAAGAAGCTATTTTTTGAAAACAGTTATCAGAATTAGCCGGATTATAATCTGTGTCAATGTTAGGGAATTGTTTATCACTGATTGATTTAATTTTCCCATCGTCTAAAATCTGGAATATTTGTTCTGTTAGTTTTCGATTTCTTAAATACATCGCATTGACTTCGCTATATCTAACGATTTCTGTAGTACTTTTGATTTTTAATGATTTATCAATTGTAAACGTACGCCATTGATTATCATTAATTATAGTAGCAATTTTTTGAGTGGATAAAATTTCTCCTTCTGGAGAGATGTTTAATAAAATAAAATCATCCAATGACTTAATAATAAAGACATCAAATGGTTTCTTGGTTTCTAACTTAATGTAAATCGCATCATTTAAATGTAGATTTTTTTCTTTGTAATAATTTGATAAAACGAAATTATCTTTAACAAAATAAGTAAATAATTTCATATTATCTGTGAATTGATAATCTATTTTAGCATGATCAAAAAAATAGCCATCATTGCTTATTCCCCTTTCTGCCTTATCCCATAATCTAAAATCAAAAGGTAAAGGGGTTTCTCTTATATTTTGATCATTTTTATTCAAACCAGCTATCGCAGAATTATGACTAATAAATAAAAATATTAAGATTAAAAATGAAGTTATTTGTTTTATTGTTTTCATACTTTCCTCATGAATTTCATTAAACTTACCTATTTAGCGTTATTAATTCTAATAACGAATTTTTCATTAAATCACACTCATTTTTAATATATAAATAGTCTAGTTTAAATCGCTTTTCAAACTCTCTAACATCAAAATGTACCCATGTTGTAGCTCCTTTACCTGAGCTATATTTCATAGGAGCACCCTCTAACCCAATCTTGTTTAACTCCCAACCAAAATGGGCGTTTTTTTTTAGGTGGATTTGGATCGTAAGGTGAATTCATATAATCGCAAAAATAGTCTTTCCTTATAATATCCATGTCAGATGTTAGCTTTGTTCTCTCTCCATTTTTAGTAAAATGAAGATCAAGAGCATCTCCCATATGATTAGTTGTTTTATATTTCTGATAGATTTCATGAAATCTACATCGATAACCTGATTCTATTTTTAGGAATCTTATTTCAGAATTATTTTTCTCAAAATAAAATAATAGTGCTTTTAATACAAATAATAATGTTCGATGAATTCCTGGATTTTCAAAAGAATTCCTTGATTCTACTTTGCCACCAAATCCATCACAAGTATTTAAGACATCCTTTTTCAAAATAACATCTTTCGTTGTCTTACCTTTAGTTTTGCATTGGCACTTTATTTCATCAAATTTAAAAGTATATTTTGAATCCATAGTAAACTCATCAATCGCTTGTATAACTTGTATATCAACAACGCCAGTTTCCTCAACTTGCATATAATCACGTTGAAACTGTTTTATCATCTTTTCTGTTCTTTCAGTAAATTCATCGGTTGGTACATTGCCACCAAAACCAGCAAGGCGTATATTAATTTCCCGAATAATCTCATGCTTATCACCTTTCTGAAAAAAAATCTCAGGAAAATAATCCACCATCGCCACGGGATGAATAAACCATGCCTTGCCGTCAGTTGATAGGTTAGAAAGTTTTGGAGTATTGTTATCCGCATCTGTTTGCTCGGTGTTGGCACTTTGTGCTTCAGCTACTTTTTCCCACCATAATGATGGTTTGATGCGTTGCTCTTTTTCAATTTGCCAGTTTATTTTGGCGTTCTTATGTGTTTCTTTCACTATTAATTTTAAGTAATCACCCCAAATAGGTATAAACTCCGCACCAAATTCGATTAAATACTTTTGAGGAGTATCTTTTTCTTGCTCCAATAGCTTGTCTATCTCATTCCATTTACTTAATTCTTCATCGGCATACCATTCACTTTCATATTTTGTTAATAAATGTCCTAATTGCTCCGCTGTCCAACTAGTATTTAATACCGATTTTAAATACTTATTAGTAAATGGTGGAAGAGGCGGTTTATTACTATTATTTAAATACAGTAGTGAATCTTTTATAATTTCGTGTAACTCTTTCATCACAGGGGTATAGTCGGCTAGTGCTAATTTCTCTATTTTATTTTTGTCAATTTTATTTGATAATTCACCAAGTGTTGCCGTTTCTTCTACTGTTTTGAATTGTGGCCAATGCCACGGGGTCACTAGTTTGATATGCTCTTGTGCCCCTGTTTTTGTATTTACCCAACCTTGTATCAGTTGGTTTTCTTTGTTGCCTGTTTTAATACGTCGCCAGATTGAATCGGGTGTGGCATCATCAACTGCTGTAAAGCTTTCACTGTTAAGTGATACCGTTCGTGAGTATTCAACGGGATGAGACTTGATTGTTACTGATAAATTATTTAATAACAAGATTAATTTATTTTTTATAAATTAAGGCTTAGGATGAAAATCATCAATTTGATCTTTCCACTCATTATAATCCCAAGTAACAATTTTGGTTTTAAGCTCTGACAAATACTCTTGCGCAGCTTGTTTTTGTGTTGAGGTAAGCAGCCTATCGAGACGGATTTGAATTTCCTTGTTATATTCCCACACTGGCGGAAGTTGGTGAGCACGCCAAGCTAAATTATTGCCATTTTCCTCAATTTTTTGTTTAGCATAATCACTTAACAGTGACCACGCATAGGCTTTAACAATATCATGCTCACGACCTAATCCATATAAATAGGCTTCGGTAACCCGTAATATACCAATAATCGAGCTATGCTCCGCCATTAACTGCGCATAATCAATCGACAATTTTAAATCTTCTGATTTTAAGGATTTTCGGTATTCAGTTAATTTATTAATCTTTTTATAATGTTTATCTTTATAATGGTCGCCTTGTTGAAATAACATTCTGGCTATCAAAACCTCATAGCAATGATAGCCCCCTTCAAGGGCATAGTTTAGATATTTAATACTTTTTTCTAATTTATCATCTGGGCATGGATATGCCATTCCTTTCTCATTATATCCACAAGGGCTATACCGCCAGCTTTTTCGGTAAGCAAAATAGGGATATTTTAAATCAGCAAACTTATCCCATAAATAACTTCTCATTTTAATACTTCTAAACACTTTAGGTTCAACTAGTGGGTTACCGGCATTATCCACTAACTGATCGCGATATTTACGTATAAACTCATTAAAAGACATCATGATACCATTTTCTTTTCCCCTTCCATCATACAAATCTTCCCAATGAAGCAGCTCATAATAATAAGGCATCGCATTTTTATCCCATTGCCAAGCATGTTTAATAAATTTTACTAAGCTATCAGGATTAACGACTCCATAGAATACTTGATCGTCAAATGCATATCGATATAGCTTTTCGGCTTCGTCTATGCGTAATAATTGATTTTCGGGAATAGTTGAAGGATAAATTGTATAGTCCATAATTGTAGTTTCCGGTTGAACAAGGTTATCATCTAAATTTAATGAATTATCAAAATAAAAATACACAATACAAATAATCAAACAAAAACCAATAGCTATAGTGATTTTCTTTAGGATTGATTTTGCTGTTTTGGTAAGATTATGCATTAAAGATACTCCAAATCATTTTGATTAAAAACATCCACTTCCACAATACGTGGTTCTAACATGCCATTATTAAATACCCGACAAGGAAGAATTTGATTTTTAGAGGATAATTTTTCAATTTCTTGGTAAATGGGGTATAATTTTGGAAGCGTTGAGTTTTGAATATCATCATTATTTTCATATGAATTTTTTAATTTTAACACTTTAGTTTTGGTTTTTCCCGTCAATAAAGCATATCCCCATAAAACAACAGGTTTCATAAAATGTTTATTTAAAAGATTATAATAAGGATTAGCTCTATATTTTACAGCACTTATAACATCAGTTTCCCATTTTTCTTTTGAATATAATATAGTTACCCGACCCGCTAGCGGTTTAGCAACATTATTGTCATTAATGGGGTAATCTATTAAGTCAAGAAAGTTATTATTAGCATAAGTCACTTGTCCTAAACAACGTGTTTTTTGCTGTGCTGAAATTGTATTAGCCAAACAAATTTGATCCTTTATTTTTTCTACTTCAACATTATCTTCGTAAGCCGCTCCCCGACAGGAGTGTAAAACAAAAATCCCTTCATTAGGATGCCAAGGTAAACGTTCCATATTATCTTGCGCATCAAAATGAATTTTATCGTTTCCATAATATTTTTAAAATACAGGCAATTATGTCCTCCATGACCAAAATAGTGAATTTGCCATAAAGCATATTTGCAAGCCGTTTCAGGATTTGTGAGTTTATTATATAAATTAGTCCATTCAGCTTTAAATTCGTGAGGAAACTTAAAACCGTCTATAATTTCAACCTTTGCATCTCGGTATTTAAACTTTAATCGTTTTTTTTTAAGTTTAGCTGCTCTTAATAAAGCTGAATTAAAGCCTTCTTCATACACAAATAACACAAATAAAGGAGTTGGTACATTTTCTAAAACCACAAGTTCAGTAACAATTTCACCTTTCTCTAGTTTACTTGTTTTTGCGCTAAATTTTATACATGCTTTGGTATTTTCATTATTATTTGGCATATTTCATCTTACCTACGAATAAATTCCAGTGTGATTGTTTCGTTTTCATTTTCCGAATAAAATGCTTGCGTATATCCATTTTTATCGGTTTGACCTTGCACCTTTCTACCATTAGGAAGAGTGGCAATATAAGGCTCATTAGCGTAGATTTTTCCAGTTTCATCTTTACATATAAATTTAACCGCATAATCACCAATCACATATGGCAACTCTATCTGAGTGATGTCCATATCCTTTGGCCCCATCTTTTGCATCACATTACATTTAAGATACACATTATCTTGCGTACCCAGCTCAATGCCCTCACTGCTGATTTTGATGTAAGAGCCACCACAGATTAAGGTGATTTTTTTACTGGCGGTGATGGAGAGTTCACCGTCAACACTGTCAATTTTGATATCTTGCTTAGCCGCCATATTGAGGTTGTCATTTTGGGCTTGCACCTCAATATCACCTTGGTTGGCAAACACTTTCATGCCTGATTTATGGGCAAATAGCCCTATTGCTTCGGATGGGGATACGGTGACGTTTTTTAACGCGTTGATATCGGTTTGATTTTCGCTAGTTAGGGTTAAGCTATTACCTGTTGTTAGTTGGATGTTTTCGGGGCTAGTTAAGGCAATGCCTTCTTGGGTATAGGCCAGTAGGCCACTTTGGGTTAGCTGAGTTAAGTTGGCTTTAAGCTGGTCTTGACTGTCGGTATCTGCGCTGTGTGCGTCGGACTGGGTAGCGGCATTTTGTAGGGCTTTGGCAATTGATAAGGCGTTTTCAAGTTGCGTAATGGCCGCTTGCATATCGAGCTGTTTGCCTTGGGCTTTAGGCTCGGTTTGGGTAGTAAGGTACAGCCCTTTATTGGCAGCAATTGCGCCCCATTCATCCGTTCTCAGCTCAAACCCTTCACCGCGCTCTTGTTTATTTTGGTCGACAAGGTGACCGATGTTTAACTGGGTTTTACCGTATTCGGTGGCGAGTTTGATATGCTCTTGACCGCGTTTATCATCCATCCGTAATTTATTGTTGGCAGGGGTACGAATCACATTGCGATGTTTGTTAATGGTGGTCACATGGTCAGGGTGGGCGCTGTCGTGCATGGCATGGGCAATGTAGGGTCTGTCTGGGTTGCTGTCCATAAAAGCAATCGCCACTTCGGTGCCATCAATTAGTGGGAAGTGAAAACCATAGGTATTACCCGAATAAGGTTTGGCTAAGCGTACCCATAGGCTTTCATTGCCTTTTTTCCACTCTGTTAAGTCAAAGTTAAATTTAACTCGGTAGCGTCCTTGTGTGTCGATATAACCATAAGTATCGTTATCTGGGCTAGTTACCCGTGCTGACAAAGTCCCCCCAATTTGTGGCCAAGCAATCGGGGGCAGGGCGATAAGGTTTTAACACATTAAACGGCATAGCGGTAAAGCTGAGCTGGTAGGCCTCACTACGGCTGCCGTGGCCTGTGACACTTAAAATAATAATGCCTTCATCAATAGTGGTAAGCGGATTGCCTTCAATGCGCACCAATTGCCCTGGGGCTAGGTGATAATGGTTGGTTTTACCCTGAATAATAACTTGATTACTAATAGCGTACTCATGGCGAATGCGTGCATACCCATTACCACTTTCAATAGCATTATCATGACTATCTAAACTTTTATAATGTTCACCATAAAGGTAGTGAGTGCCGTGGGTTGTGGTGTCATTTGGTTGGGTGTTGATATCGCCTAACAACGTGGCATTGGCATCACGGTAGTTATAATCTTGCACTTTAAACGATGATTCAACCATTTGGCTATGCAAGCTAATATCCCAAATGCTGGGTTTGCCACTGTCGAGTGTGCCGCTTGGTAATTTATACACCACCTTGGCAATTTGTTCATAGCCTTGTTCGTAATCACTCATCACCATAACATCACAATCATGCTGAGCATGGCTTTCAAAGCGGAACCAAATATCTACATCAATGATTAGTTTTGTAAAAAACTTTGAGGAGTCTATACCGTTTCGTTTGATCGAGTTTAGTTACACCGATATTGTATGAGAACTGTGTTAGTCTGTTTAATTTACTGACTATCCTCGCTAAATTGATAACATGATTGTTGAGTATTGAGTTTGATCGCGTTGTTATTTGGTTTTTGCTAATGATAATTCTAATTCTACCCAGACTTCCTTTATGCCTAACACTTCAGCGTAATCGATTTTCCAACATTTACGTGATGAGGGAAATATTAAACTCTGTATTGAGCTGGCTGAAAGAGGGGATGCCATTGCCTGACAAAAAACAATACAAACATTAGCCTTTATGTATATGTAAGGATTAGTTACGTAGTATTGCTTATTTTATTTTTGCAAGTGTTTTAATTTGTTATCCTCTGGTCCACTGCCATATAGATCGTCTAGAAAAGGGATAGCTAAATCCGTTTTATACTTTAAATACTAAATCAAAAAACGATATTTTTTTATGTTATGAATTACCATAATCAACTCGCTTTCCTGTGTTTTCATCACGCACCCCCCATTCCAAGCGACTGTCTAATAGGGCTTGTTGTACCTTAGGGGGATAGTCTGCTAAGGTGGTTTCTTTGGGAATAGGTTTGCCCGCTTTACCCGCTTGGCGAATGACTTTTGGCCAACGAGGTTGCCAGCACAGGCATTCCGAAATAAAGTAGCCCACGGTATAAAAGGGGAGTAAGATTAAAAATACAGGGATAAGCAGTAAATACACCCAGACTGTTTGGGCATTTTTTAAGGCGTGAATCATTGGCTTGATATGTCCCTCAAAACCATGAAAAGGCATGGGTAAATGGGTGCTTAGGCGTGGTTTTGGCAAGTTGTCGGGGCCGTGCTCCATATAACGGCGGATAAATTCCCATTCGTCTTTATCGTCTTGAGGATTATAGGTGTTTTTGCCAATGCCGACCGATTGGGCAACAGGGAAGCCGGTTTTATAAGGATGAAAAGTAAACAAGTTAACTACATTTGTACCGCACATGTCTGAACCAGTTTCGCCAAAGTTGGACGGCATAATATGTTCCCACTTAAATACCGCCGTGCCACCACAATATTTAGGGCGTTGAATATATACTTGCCTTGTGATTCGATTAAATCGTACCCGAATATGACGAACAGTGAATAGCTCGAAGCGGTAAATATAGCGGAAGTAGCGAATGCATAAGTAAGTTAAAATCAAAAAAATGATCGAAAAAAAAATCATAGCAAATATGCCAGATCCTATTTTATTTTCATCCCATTGATTATTATTCATTTTAAAGGCTATCTTTAAAGCAAAATATCCTCCTGTTCCTGGAATTGAAAATATAAACAAGCTAATCCAAGTCAGAATCCCCCGAAAATTTTCAAACATACCCCCACGGATCTCTAAGTAGCGATCGTTATAGGCGTAGTAAGGTCCTATTGGTCTGGGGTTATTGCTGACGGATTGTTGGGTATAGTTTTTTTGGACTTCTTTTAACGTCATATCACCATTGGTATAGCCCATTTTCATTTTTTTACGGGTTTCGGATTTGACAGCACTACCAAACCATAATAAAAATTCACCGATATACATATTAAAAGGTCTCCTGTAATGCTTGATGCCACTCGGTTAATTCTTCGCCTAAGTCAGCAAATTTTTTACGTTCAACTTGTTTACTAAAACAACAACGATCAAACCATTTTTGCATGGCGTTGTCATCAAAAATAATAATGCATAAACTAACAACAATAATAAACACAGTGGCGTAAAAATTAATTGCCGCAAGCCGCACGAAGGCTTGAGCACCAATAGCAAACCGACCAATGGTTAACCCTAATTCGGCTAATCTTACCCAAATGGTGCGCTCTATACTTCTTCTGACAATGTTATCTAACCATGGTACTAGCGAGCCTAAAACAACCACAAATTGGGAAATACTTAGAACTAAAGTTGCAAATCCTCTAGTATAGTATGCTGTAGCTAATATACTCTCACTTCTATCAAGGGCATGGTTACTATCCACAAAATCCAACACCCCCGATATCCCCCCGCAATCGATGATAAACTCGCCGACCATAAAAAGTATCGTCCAAAGGCATTATATGTGACGATTGCGGTTTTTGATCTCGGATTGTTTTCGATACAGCATTGTATTGCGCTGGTAAATATTTGCACCCCTGCGGCGGTGCTTGTCATTAATGATGCGGTTAATTCAGCAGCTTCACGTGAGTTGTTCCATTGACCATTTATTAATTTTTTCGCGGATTCGTAGCCACTAAATGCAAATACCATCATGGCAATTTTAGTATTAACTAAATCAGAATTATTAAAATTCCTTCTAGCAACATTTGTTATTTGTGGAGCACCTCGTCTTGGTAATGCGGAGAAAGAATGTCCGTTAATATTATAGCCTATATCATACATTTCAAAAGCTGTATCGTGAATATGCCCCAAAATTAAGTTGCCCAAACGGTTTTGAATCGTTTGGTTAAATCTTTGGGTGGTCATTCTTAAAAAACTTCTGATTAAATCGGCAAAGGTTACCGATAATAGTGCAATTGGAAAACCACGTTCTGCCATATTTTCTATCACTGGACCGGTTTGATTAACATGATCCGTCAATGTGTTTAGTAAGCTAATGGCTTTATCTACATCAGGTATTTGTCTTTTGTCATCACTCGATTCGTTGATGGCGATGTTTTGTTGAATATCGAGATATTCGTTAATATTGTCAATTAAATTTTTGTTGTTAAAAAGATAGATCCGCATACATAAATTGGTTTTGGTTATTTGAGATTCAAGCCACCATTTATCCATAATTTGCCTAACTTTTTCTGAACTGTTTACTCCACACAGGCAAACACTCATTTGTAATTGAAACATAATGCCATCTATGGTTTGTGTGTCATCATATAAATCTAATGCAGAAATTAGTTGGCTCGATTTTAGCCATTTTATGTAATCATCGGTTCGCTTTTCTGCCAATTGTTCTGCGGTTTGACTTTTTGTATTGAACGCTTGTTCAAAATTGTCGAGCTTTTCTTGCGATAGCCGATCCCAATAAAATTTTTTAAACTCTTCTTTAGATAGTTCTTCAGTTTGCTGTTCTAATAATCCTTCTTCGACTTTTTGGAAAACTTCTCTTCTTTTGCTATTTGCCATCTCGGCAATAAAAGGAAGCATGATTTTGTCATTGCCCCACTTTAAAAACTCTTCCCTGTGTTTAGTTTGCTTGATTAACTGCCTGATTCGGTGTTGATGAAAGGATTCTTTAAATCCTAGTAGTTGTCTTAAAATAATTAAACGGTGTTCGTTAGATATGCCTTCTTCATCTGTTTTTTCCATCCATGGTCTCATTTTTTTTCAAGAGCTTGATGACGGCGTTTATTTAAACTTTGGGTTATGCCGATAGCATCAAGTACTACAATGGCCGAACCTTGACGCCCTTTTAATTTTTTATAGAGCGATAAATAACGAAAATAGTATTGCATGATATTTTTATCAGCAAAAAAAGTGCGTTGTTCATAAATATTTTGTATGACCAGTAATTGTTTGCGTGCGTAGTCTCGTTCACCTGTTTTAAAATGGTAGGGACTTTTGCTATGTAAAAACGAGTCTTGTTCGGCTATTTTTATCGCAGTTGAAAATTCTAAAATATTGGATAGTAGGCCTTCGTCTTTTATGGATTTTTGACCACTTCGGATTTGTTCTGGTGTTAGACCATTTAGTTCAAATTCAGGTGTGGTTTGATAAAACGCTAACCTTTCATTGGTTATTTTGTTAGGACTAAATAAAAAATGAATTTTAAAGATTTCTTTACTATTTTTGAAACTGATGTAAGAAGCATCAGCCCCGTCTGTCGCAATGTTACAGTTATAGGTCGGTGGCGTGTTTGGTACTGTGTTTATATCACTATATTCCACTAAGCAACCTGTTTGGCTTGAGGTAAAAGCACGCCATTTTTTTTCGCCATTTTTGTGATCGACAAAGACATATAAATAGCCTTGTCTTAACATTTGTATACAATATTTTGAGTGTTCCAATGGCAAATTCGATACCATTTGTTGAGCAAAATTAGGTAAAGGCGGCAGTTCAATGTCTGCCTTAAGATTATTTTTAAGTGTTCTGTTTTTACCTATGAAGCCAGAAATTGATAAGCGAGTTGGCAGTACAATTAAGTCGCCTTCTTTTTCTTGGCATTTTGGGCATCGTTTGCCTGAATCGTTTGTTTTGATTTTTATAGCTAATATTAATTTAACTAATTTTTCCAGATTTGCCATGTTTTATTACCATTCTAAATTTTCTAAATATTGTTCAAGTTGGTTGATGTTTTGGTTTGTCATTAATTCAAATAATAAATCATCATTAATTTTTCTGAAAAATTGCTCAGGTTGTGCCATTGCATAATAAATAATCACGTCCATTTTTTGTTGGTTAGGTCGATAAAATGTTACTTTATATGTCCAATCTAATAGTTTTTTTAATGTACTTTGCTCAGTGTTGGATAAAGGTTTTTGTTGTTGTTTGACTAGCTGATATTCATAAGTGTTGTATACTTGCGCTATTTTGATCTTTTGCCATTGTTTGGGTGATAGTTTATATTTGATATCCGATAAGATTAATTCGGGTTTATGATGCAATTGAGTGTAGCTATCTTGCCAGTAATACCAATATTCAATACAACCTAGTAGGTTATTTAATTGCTTTTGATCCAATATTTCAATTAAATGTTTTAAAACATGTGGATCATAAAACCGTAAAAGATAGTCGCTTCCATTGTATGCCATAAACATTGCATTACGAAGGTGGTTTTGTATATATTTAATCGAATAAGGTGAAGCAATAAGTGCTATCGCTGCCGATTTTTTATTTTTTAGTTCAATAATAAGCCGTTCAATATAGGTTGCTTGTTTAGGTATGACACATAGCTGCAAGCATTCGTGATCTTGTGATACGGTATCTTGCCTGTCACGAATCGGTATCATTGATTCAAATTCGAAATAATTATCAAAGAAAAAATTATCGTTGATTTGAGGATCAACTAATAAATACATTTTACCAAATTGCTGAATTTGCTTAGCAATAACGTGGTTTATTTCTTCGTCTAAAATTGTTTTAATCATTATTTTCTTTCCACAATAATGGCATGTTTTACTGCACTATCTTCTTGTACTCCCTTACAAATAGAAGGTAATTGGTTTTGAATCTCTTTTTGTGCCGTTCCCATCTTCTGCATGACATTACATTTAAGATAAATATTATCCTGCGTGCCGAGCTCAATGCCGGCACTGCTGATTTTGATATAAGAGCCACCACAGATTAGGGCCAGCGCTTTAGTAGCTGTTATCTGTGTTTCACCGTCAACGCTGTCAATTTTGATATCTTGCTTAGCCGCCATATTGAGGTTGTCATTTTGGGCTTGCACCTCAATATCGCCTTGGTTGGCAAACAGTTTCATGCCTGATTTATGGGCAAATAACCCTATTGCTTCGGATGAAGATACGGTGATGTTTTTTAATGCGTTAATATCGGTTTGGTTTTCGCTGGTTAGGGTTAAGCTATTGCCTGTTGTCAGTTGGATGTTTTCAGGGCTGGTTAAGGCAATGCCTTCTTGCGCATAGGCCAGTAAGCCACTTTGGGTTAGCTGAGTTAAGTTGGCTTTTAGTTGGTCTTGACTGTCGGTATCCGCGCTGTGTGCGTCGGACTGGGTAGCGGCATTTTGTAGGGCTTTGGCAATTGATAAGGCGTTTTCAAGTTGCGTAATGGCCGCTTGCATATCGAGCTGTTTGCCTTGGGCTTTAGGCTCGATTTGGGTAGTAAGGTACAGCCCTTTATTGGCAGCAATTGCGCCCCATTCATCCGTCCTCAGCTCAAACCCTTCACCGCGCTCTTGTTTATTTTGGTCGACAAGGTGACCGATGTTTAACTGGGTTTTACCGTATTCGGTGGCGAGTTTGATATGCTCTTGTCCACGTTTATCATCCATGCGCAGTTTATTGTTAGCTGGCGTGCGAATGACATTACGGTGTTTGTTAATGGTGGTCACATGGTCAGGGTGGGCGCTGTCGTGCATGGCATGGGCAATGTAGGGTCTGTCTGGGTTGCTGTCCATAAAAGCAATCGCCACTTCAGTGCCATCAATCAATGGAAAATGAAAACCGTATTCTCCCCCAGCATAAGGTTTAGCTAATCTAAGCCACAGGCTTTCCTCACCATTTTTCCACTCTTTTAAATCAAAGTTGAATTTAACCCGGTAGCGTCCTTGTGTGTCGATATAGCCATAGGTATCGTTATCTGGGCTCGTGACCCGTGCTGACAAAGTCCCCCCAATTTGTGGCCAAGCAATCGAGGCAGGGCGATAAGGTTTTAACACATTAAACGGCATAGCGGTAAAGCTGAGCTGGTAGGCCTCACTACGGCTGCCGTGGCCTGTGACACTTAAAATAATAATGCCTTCATCAATAGTGGTAAGCGGATTGCCTTCAATGCGCACCAATTGTCCTGGGGCTAATTGATAAAGGTTAGTTTTCCCTTTAATAATAACTTGATTACTGATAGCGTACTCATGGCGAATGCGTGCATACCCATTACCACTTTCAATAGCATTATCATGGCTATCTAAATCATGACTATCTAAACCTTTATAATGCTCACCATAAAGGTAGTGAGTGCCGTGGGTTGTGGTGTCATTTGGTTGGGTGTTGATGTCGCTTAATAATAGGGCGTTAGCATCACGGTAGTTATAATCTTGTACTTTGAACGATGATTCAACCATTTGGCTATGCAAGCTAATATCCCAAATACTCGGTTTGCCACTGTCTAGCGTACCACTGGGCAATGCGTATTTCACCTTGGCAACTTGTTCATAGCCTTGTTCGTAATCACTCATCACCATAACATCACAATCATGTTGGGCATGGCTTTCAAAGCGAAACCAAATACCGACATCAGCCAATAATCTTTGTATAAATTCAAGGTCAGATTCTTGCCATTGGGTAATAAACTCTCGAACAGCATACTGGGCTTTGAGTTCAAGGCGGTAATCAATACCGCTAAACCCATGACTTCTTAACACTTGCTCCACCACATTAACGACGCTTTGATTTTGGTAGATAGCACATGCGGTTTAGACTTAATCTGGCGAGTCGGGGGAAAAGAACAACTTGGTAATGGGCTTCATCTTTGTTAATCGAGAGTTGTTTAAATTCGGTGATAATGCCATATATTTTACGCGTACCACTACCGATAGGTAAATCACTTAACGAACGGATGGCTTTGCTTAATCTATTTTGACCCGTAGGATTAAAAGCAAATGAGGCAGGTTGATTTAAACACGTATCAACCGATATGGCTTTGTTGGTGCTAGTAAAAGTAATGGTATAGTGCCATAACTGGTTTAATTGCTCTTCGCCATTAACGTTTAAAACAGAAATCGGGGAGCTCAATTCATCGATGGTTAAGGTATAACGATTGTGGCTAACTTGCCCGGTTAATTCATTTATGAAATTTTCACCAATGTGGTTAACGAGGTGAGATAAATCTTTTTTCATGTTTTATCCTATTAATTCCTTTTCATTCGATATTTGGATAAACATAATAGTTATAGCGTAGTCAAGCGAGTAACGCTTATACTGATTAAATAATCTATTGCTAAATGACAGGGAAAAGCAACGAATGATATCGCCTAAATATTTAATCCATTATATTTATTTAAGCTTATTTAAATTTATGATTGTTAGTAATATTATTAATTTAGATAAGCGGAATTGGGTTAATTAGAATATGTTTTTTTATCTATTGCAATGTTTTTATGTTTAATTTATGAATATTTTTTAAAATAGTACAGAAAAAGTAGAAAATTCATTAAAATAAAAATAAGAGATAATTTAGATATAAAAAACAACTCAGCTTACTTAACCATTTTATTTTTAAGTTAAAACCTTAGTTTTGTAAAAAACTTTGAGGAGTCTATACCGTTTCGTTTTATTAGGGTTTTGGTTAAGCCTAATCTTATTACCATAAGGAAATTAGGCTTGTTTTTATTTAAATTACATCTATATCATTGTTCAATCGTTTTAATATAGATACCAAGCGATCTTGTCGAAGACTGGTATTGATATTCCCGTGAGTTTTATATAGCTATTTATAGCGATAAATTTCAAATGGTTATTTTGGTTTATAACGTTGTAACTCCTTAGACCAAATAAAATCTTGATGCCAAGTTGAGTTTAAGCGTTTAACTCGGATATCATAATAACCATCTGTTTGGTGTTTAAGTAACATTAGAATGTTTTTTTCCTCGCTGATCGTATGTTCACGAGTACGATCTTTATGCCATGCACCAGCAGTATCTTTATAAAAATACATTGGCTCAGAAAATATATTTATAATTTTTCCCCCTTTAATCATGAATAATTGCAACGCTTCAAAAAAAGCACCACCTCCCGAATAAGTTTCCATAAAATGAGCTCTTACTCCAAATGCTAATGTATCTGATGCGATACGATAATTTGCTAAATCAAATTAGTTGTACGACTGTGGTGGTGCAGGACCATCTTCGTAAATCGCGGGGCTGTCTAGAGGGCTATTTTCCCAAGAAACTGGTTGTTCAATTAACTCGCTACGGGCAATGGGAGTAAAAATATTGTCTTGCCATAAATCAGAATCCTTTGAACACATTGTATCTTGGTATTTTTGGGCAGATTTAGCATCTTTTTCATTTCTAGCAAAACAAGCCATACCGACATAAGTGTTATCGTCACCCCAAGCTTTAGCGCCAACAAGTGTGACCAATGATAAATCTTTTTCAGGAGCAATCCAATTTAGGTAAGCGATTTTATCTATATTCTCAGGTAAAGCCCCAAACTCGTTAATTGATTCTAAACCTTGTACCTGCTCTGTAAAAAATTGCTTACTTTCTGAATATTGAGTGGCATTTGGTGCTTCCCCAAGGCTTTGTGCGGTTTTAGCATAAACTAAATGCATGCTAAAAAGTGCACATAAGCTAAAAAAGATCTTTATTTTCTCATAACATTTTCTTTATATTTCTAGTTCAAAACTAAATAATTTCATTATCGATTTGTTGTTGCAAACTAATATAATTGTTTAAACGAAAAAAATATTTTGCCAAAATTTGATAGGTTTGATGACATTAGCCATATCGCTTCATATATGTAAAAACCATGACATTTCAACGATGCCGTCAACTTTGGATTTCATTGTAATGTACCGATTATGCAATTGGTATTGCAATCGCAATCGTAATCGTAAAGACAATAATGTTGCCACATGGTCAATGTGGCAAATGGAGGCATGCCAATGGCACACAATGATAGGTACAGCTTTATTATATTCTTTTAAATAAGCATGTTGGACTTTCAGTCTGCATCTTCAAAGTAATCGCTATCGATTTGCTTCATTTCATAAACCAGTCTCGTTGAAACGCCCACATTGTAATCAATCATTAATTCAGCCAATCTAGCACCATTAATTAAAATGATTTTTACATCTAAATGTTTAACGTAATTGATTGCTTCACAGCTAAAATCAGAAGTCGTGATAAATACGCCTTTTTGGCTCTTTCGCCTTGTAGCGCACCAGCAAACTTTTGTATATCAGGTCGGCCAACGGTTGTTTCCCACCTTTTAGCCTGTAGATAGATCATATCTAACCCGAGTTTATCTTCTTGGATGATGCCATCAATCCCGCCATCTTTGGTTAAACGTGTTGCCTTTCCTGTATCATGGCGAGAGCCACCGTAACCTAATGCCAACATAACATCAACAACTAAACGTTCAAAGAACGCTGGTGAACAAGCTTTAATGCAATTAAGTAATTCTGCGGCTAATGTTTCTCGTATTTTTTGATAAGAAGAATCCATTAATTCTGTTGGTGTATTTTCATCCGTATCGACCTCAGCTTGTTTTGTTTGATTTTCTGATGAGTGTGATAGCTGTTTAAACGATAAAAATTCAGGAATATTTAATAACTCTTGATTGGTTAACTTAGTGGGATTAGCTTGTAAAAACCTTGATCCTTGCTCACTTATTTGCCAAATACCTCGCTGGGTATTATTCACTAACCCCGCTTTTTTAAGGTACGTTTTCGCCCAGCCAATTCGATTTTCAATAATAGGTTGATTGCTATTGGGTAGTTCCTGACTCATCTCATCAGCGGTTAAATTAAATAATTGGCTTAGGTGATTATAGGTTTCTCTCGCTGTGTGAGGTTTTCCATCAGATAACCATTTTAAAAGTGGTAACATCAGTGTTTGATAATCAGGAATGGCCATTTATTCTCCTTAATAATAAAACATTCAAAAATTGTTCAATATGCGTATTCGACATTATCTTTTAAATTAAATATTTATCCCTCAGGATTTTTTTATTATTCTCATCCAGTCCATACTCCTGCTCTAGCCAATTATCAATCGTGTTATAACGTTGTTTGATGGCGTTAATGGCGGCAGTTAAGAACTCTTTTTTCGCTGCGAAAATGATTTTATGTTTTTCAAATTCTTCTGGGGATAATTTGTTTTTGCTTTGACTTAGCATCTCTTCACGATAATCGCCTAAATAACGTTCGGTAAGTAAATAATCTTGCATAACCACGTCTTCGCTCACACCTAATGCAAATAGTGTTAAGGCGACGCCTACACCGGTTCTGTCTTTACCGACGGCGCAGTGCTGTACCAATGATTTTCGATTTTCGTTAAGTAATATTGATACTAATTTTTTATAAGCGGGATTATTAAATGGCAATAATTGATAAAGTCTGACCATAAAATCATGCGGAGAGTGTTTTTTTAAGCTAAAAACTTCACAACCTTGTTCACTGGTTAGGCTTGCTGTAATTTCATCACTTAATGGATTGGCTGGGGCATGAATATATTGGCTGTTATTCCAAAGATTATCTGGGTTTCGATCGATTTCATGTTGATCACGATAATCTAATATATAATGTAAATTAAGCTCGTTAGATAAAAAATTTTTATCATCATCACTAAGGCGTGAAAATGCACCGGAGCGATACAACATTCCTGCTCGAATTTGGCGACCGTCACTGGTTTTAATACCTCCTAAGTCACGAAAATTGATGCCATTTTTAATTGGTACGACTGATGCCATTATAGGTCCTTATTTATACTTAACTTGCTTGCTATCTTAGCATGTTTCTGATTAGAATGAATTTATCGTTTTGCTTTATTATTGCTTAAGGAATTTATTATGTCGACTTTATCTGTACTACTCTCGGAAAAACCTGCGCCAGCCAAGTGGGGGAAAGATGCGTTACTTAGTTTTTCTGATGATGCGGTTACCATTCATTACCAGCCAGATCATCGCCACGGAGCCATTCAGCGAGCGGCAAGACAATTGGATAATCAAGGTATTAAGTCAGTTAAGTTGAGTGGTGATAATTGGGATTTAGAATCGTGTTGGCATTTTTGGTTAGGTTATCGCAATGCTAAAAATAATAATAAAGTGGGCTGGGCAAAGCTGAACAGTAAAGACAAACAAGAGCTAAAAAATCGCTTGGCGATTATTGATTGGTGTCGAGATATTGTTAATGAGCAAGCCGAAACCTTAAGCCCGTTAGAACTTGCCACACAAAGTGCAAAATTGATCAGCAACTATTCCGATGACGTTAGCTACAACATCATTGCTGGCGAAGCCTTAAAAGAACAAAACTACATGGGAATTTACACGGTTGGCAAAGGGTCAGATAGACCAGCTGCTTTACTTGAACTGGATTATAATCCGACTAAAGATCCTAAAGCACCAATTGTTGCTTGTTTAGTTGGTAAAGGCATCACGTTTGATTCGGGTGGTTATAGCTTAAAACCAAGCAATTTTATGGAATCAATGCGCTCGGACATGGGCGGCGCAGCGTTGGTAGCGAGTGCGTTGGCGCTGGCGATTGCGCGTGGAGTCAATCATCGCATCAAGCTCTACTTATGTTGCGCCGACAACTTGGTCAGCGGCAGCGCATTTAAACTTGGCGATATCATTCATTATCGCAACGGCAAAACTGTCGAAATTGACAACACCGATGCAGAAGGACGTTTAGTTTTAGCGGATGGATTAATTAGTGCCGACGCCGACAAACCACACTACATCATTGACTGTGCAACGCTTACTGGCGCAGCAAAAATTGCCGTGGGTAACGATTACCAATCATTATTAACGTTTGACGACAAATTTGCCAACCAACTACTGGCCAGCAGCCAAGCGGAGCACGAAGCCTTTTGGCGATTACCATTAGCCGATTTTCATCGCTCACAATTTCCATCATCTTTTGCTGATATGGCAAATTCTGGACTACCCAATACCGCTGGCGCCAGCACGGCCGCGGCATTTTTATCGCATTTTATTGAAAATTATAAACAAAATTGGTTACATATTGATTGCTCTGCCACATTCCGTAAAAGCGCTACGGCGTTATGGGCAACAGGTGCAACGGGAATAGGCGTAAGAACGTTGGCTAATTTGTTGAATAATTTAAAATAAAAAATGTGTATTGCAAACCAGTTTTTGGCGTTGCCTTGTATTGAACTAATCAAATAAAGGCATTATAAAAAACCATCTTAAATTATTAAGATGGTTTTTCGATTTGACGTGATGTTGAGTAGATTATTCCTTCTCTTCAATCACTGATACTTTTTTGATATAAACAGGCTCAACCGGCACATCTTTATGTGGCCCAACGCGTTTAGTTGGCACATTCACGATTGCATCAACAACTTCCATCCCTTTAACGACTTTGCCAAAAACAGCATAGCCATATTGTTCAGGTGATTGGTAATTCAAAAAGTTATTATTTACAACATTAATAAAGAATTGGCTGGTTGCGCTATCTACGGCATTGGTTCTAGCCATGGCAATCGTTCCGCGATCATTTGTCAGGCCATTATTTGCTTCATTTTTAATTGGTGGGTTGTTGTCTTTGAATTTTAATTGATCATCGGCACCGCCACCTTGAATCATAAATCCAGGAATAACACGGTGGAAGGTTAGGTTTTCATAAAAGCCACTGTTAGCATAATCAAGAAAGTTTTTAGTGGTAATTGGGGCATGCTCGCTATCGAGTTCAATTTCAATATCGCCCATACTGGTTTGTAATAGTACTTTTGTATCAGCTAAAGTGGTGGTTGAAAAAAGGCCTAATAGCAAGCCTATAAAGAATGCATTGATTTTCTTCATTTAATAAATCCTTATATATTATATTGTCGGCAAATTATACCGAATATTGTTTTAATTGAAATCTTTAATATAAAAAAACAGATCGAACAACAAAAAAGTTGAGGAAAGGGGTTTTTGAAGGGCTAAAATCCCCAAAAACATCACCAAGGTGTAGTTTATACCTTAATTCTTTACAAAAGTTAACAAAAATAGTGATAAAAAAAGTTGCTAAGATTTTTCTGGTATTTATACTTTGGTTGTTATTTCGGCATAAAGCGAAACAAAACCTTACCCGAATAACAAAAAATAGAAATAAAACAATAGAATAACTTGACAGGGAATATCTTATGCATTATAATTTTCAACAGCCAACAGCCAACAGCCAACATGCCCAAACTATAATTTCACGATAGCCGATTCCTCGCACGAAAGATTCTTTTTTCACCGAATTTCATTTTTCCGCCGAACTTTAAAATCAACGTTTTCCGCCAGAGCGCGCCAAAGGTCGAACTTATCTCGACAGCTTATTCCGGCGTTATCATCAGCGTTATTGTTGTCCTCCGCTTTCAACAGTGAAGCTTTAACGGCTCAAACAACTCATGTTATCAACGGCAGCGCGCCGTATTTGACTTTTGATGGTGGTGTTACTCGCGCGACTAACGTCGACGAATTGCTCGCCATCACGCTTCCTGACGGTGGAAGTGGTGTTAAACTCACGCCTTCAACGCCATCAAGTTTCTCCAACCCAATTGAGATGCCGATTCCTAACGTTCGCTTTTCCGACATTAGCATGTTCGTTCCGACTAATACCAATTCCGTCACATTAAGTTCGCTCATTGGTCCACCAAACAATTATTGGGGAGATGACGATGGTGACGGTAATGTATCTGTTACAGGAGGTAATATCACCTTAGCTATTACCGACAAAGAGGGTAATTCAGTCACTCGTAGTGAAACTCTTGATATTTGTAAATCGCCTTATAAAGTCAAATTGGAAAGTACAGCTGGCACATTAAGTACAAGTTACGGCGAGCCTAACAGTAGTACATTTGCTGCTGGTGATGTAGAATATTACCTCAAGCCTAATTCTCCGCCAAAGGTCTGTTTCGCGAGACCTAATCTATTTTTTGGTACAGATGTATTAGCAGGCCCACCAGCCATATGGAATCCAGACAAAGGCTTCCTTGTTCAGTCTGAAGTACCATCATCTTATGGTTTAAACTTCCCAACTACTGGTGCTAATAACTTGTACTTTGATTTAGATATAGCTGGCGTGGATGCACGAACATTATCTTGGCCTAATATTACCCACGGTGATATAACCGTTGAGCTCAATCCAACATCAGCAACAACTGTGCGCGCAACGCTAGTTGGTCCTAGCGCCACATCATCGCAGATAGATTCTGATACGCCTACTCCGGTAGCTGTTCCCAATTTATCATCGCCATTCGAAATAGTTGGTAGAGACAGTAGTAGTAATCAAGTCATCACATACGGTTTCAAGTTAAAGCAGTGGTTCGTCAACAGGGGGGATAAAATGGCTATCCCTTCTAATCAAGCCACATGGTGTTCAAGTATAGGTTACAACTTTTCACGTGTAAGGGATTTAACCAATGCTATTGGCACTATAGGTTTGAATGGCGATCCTATTCTAGGCGCATCCCCATCGTCTTCTAGTCGCAATTATATGCGTCACATTGACGCAGGATTTTTTACGGAGTGGGGTGAAATGTATGACTACACTGGTGCGGGCTTTTTCGATATCTTCCACGACGGCAGCGGCAACGGCGATTACTTGACGAGCGACGTTGGGGCTGCTGGGGGTTGGGAGCATTTCATGGTGAGCCCGAATATAGGTCAAACTGGCGAGTTCAATGGGGACGTCCTCTGCTACGCTGTTTGCGCCTCAGTCCTTAGACCTTAGCCCTTATCCCCCCAAGTTGCTTCGCAAGAAGCAACTTCCATCCAATGCAAAAAAAAGTGAGGAGCGGTGTTTTTGACGCACAAAAAATCGTCAAAAAAGTTGCTGAAAACCACTTTAACGCTTAACATTCCCCCATTTATTGTTTAAATACTGTTTAAAACCACTTAGTTTGTGTTCACGATGATGATTTTTAGTCTTATTTTTAGATTCAAAAACCCCTTTCTGAAGTGACCCCCAATAGTTGGACTTCCAACTATAGGAGGTTTTTTATGTTAAAATACAGTCGAGAGTTAAAAATTACCGTAGCTAATGAATTCTTATCAGGAATATCGTCGGCAACACTATCAAAAAAATATTCCATCCCTCGTCGCCAAATAAGATATTGGTCTCAGGTGGTGGAGATTCATGGTGATAATGCCTTTCAACCCACGCCACATTTTCGTAACGGGCAAGCGAAATTAGAAGCGCTAAAATTAATGTAGGCAAATGGTTGGTCTATCGGGCATACGAGTGCCATGCTAAATTTAGTCTCACCTGGGATATTATTTGTTTGGCTTGAAAAATATCGAGAAAAAGGCTCCCTAGGGCTTGAGAATCAATCTAAAGGAAAACACCCAATGAAACCAGCACGCATAACGTTGGCAAAAGATAATGAAGAAAAAACACTTGCCGAATTAAGAGAAGAAGTTGCTTATTTACGAGCGGAGAATGCAGTACTAAAAAAGTTGGAAGAGCTGAGACAAGCAAAACAGAAACAAACAAAGAAAAAACATTAATTGTCTTAGCACTTAAACATGAGCATAGCTTAAAGCATTTACTATCGACATTACAGTTGCCTAAAAGTGTATTTTATTATCATGTAAACAGGCTGAAAGCCCCTCGTGCTTATGAATATGAATTAGCGCGAATTAAAGCAATTTACGATGAACATAAAGGTTGTTATGGTTATCGCCGTATTCATTTAGCTTTAAGCAAAGAAGGGAGCAAACTTAATCATAAAACAGTACAGCGACTAATGAAAGCGCTTAATCTTAAATCGACAGTTAGGCCGAAAAAATATCGAGCCTACCGAGGTGAGATAGGAAAAACAGCACCCAATCTTCTTGGAAGACAATTTAACGCGTCAAAACCGAATGAAAAGTGGGTAACGGATGTGACCGAATTTAAAGTAAATGAACAAAAAATCTATCTATCACCTATTATTGATTTGTACAATCAGGAAGTGATTGCCTATAGTATAGCGAAGAACGCACGTTTGAGCTTAGTTACTGACATGCTTAAAAAAGGGATATCACGATTAGAAAAGGGACAAACGCCTTTACTGCATAGTGACCAAGGTTGGCAATATAGAAATCCCATTTATCAAAAACAACTTGCTGACAATGCGATAAAGCAAAGCATGTCGAGAAAAGGAAACTGCTTAGACAATGCTGTTATTGAGAACTTTTTTGGGCTATTTAAGTCTGAAATGTATCATGGTCAACATTTTAAAGATGCCGATGAATTGATAAAAAAAATAGAAGACTATATTGAATACTACAATACTAAACGGATTAAAATTAAATTAAAAGGACTGACGCCAGTTGAGTACCGAAATCAGGCCTTACAAGCTGCTTAATTTGTCCAACTTTATGGGGTCACTTCATTCCTCAACTTTTTTTGCTGAGCTGTTAACTGTTATGCGATGTATTTTATGTAATATGCCGTTAATGTTGTCTGGTCATGGGATTTGTAGTCAGTGTGTTAAGAACTTGCCGAAGTTTAATCAGGTTTGTCACCAATGCTGTTTACCTCATTCATTGCCAACCAAACCGTGCTATCGCTGCCGTGAGAAGAAGCCTTATTGGGATGAGATGATTGCGGTGACGGAATATGTCGATCCCTTAAAAAAGCTTGTCCAACATTTTAAATTTCATAATAAAGTCGATTTAACTAACGCTTTGGCAAGATTGATGTTTTTGGCGTGGTATCGGCGCCGTTTGAGCGAGGGGCTTGCTAAGCCTGATTTGGTGACGTGTGTTCCGTTGCATCATTTTCGTTATTGGTCGAGGGGGTTTAATCAAGCTGCATTGTTGGCTAAACCAATAGCGAGGTGGTTAGATCGAGATTTTCATCCCCATGTGCTGTCGCGAAAATTTGCTAAGCAAGATCAGAAGAATCTCTCGCTTAAGCGCCGTATAAGTAATGTTGAGACGATTTTTAAATGTCATTATGATTTAACCAATCAATCGGTTATGCTTATTGATGATATTGTTACCACGGGCAATACGATAAATGCCATTAGCCAGCAACTAAAAAGTTGCGGTGCAAGCCATGTTCAGGTGGTTTGTTTGTGTCGGACAGTCTTGTAAAATTTAAAACACTGCCTATAATAACCAAGAAAGTTAGTCAACTATTATTTTAGTTAACGATTCTTGATGATGTTAGCTATTAATAATATTAATTGTGTCAAAGAGAGGGATTATGTCTATTATTACCATTTCTGAATCAGCTCAACAACATTTTAAAAAATTGCTGGCTAATCAGCCTGATGGTACTCAAATTCGGGTTTTCGTGATTAATCCTGGCACACCTTCGGCCGAATGTGGTGTTTCGTATTGCCCTGCCGATACTATTGAAGATAGTGATATTGAAGAGGAACAATCAGGTTTTTCCGTTTATATTGATGAAATTAGTGCGCCTTTTTTAGAGGAAACGGTGATCGATTATGTAACGGATGAGTTGGGCTCCCAATTAACGTTGAAAGCGCCAAATTCAAAAATGAAGAGGGTTGCAGACGATGCGCCGTTAATTGAACGCGTTAATTATGTTATTCAAGCTCAGGTTAATCCGCAATTGGCTAGTCATGGTGGTCATGTTAATTTGGTGGAGTTGACTGATGATAATTATGCGATCTTGCAATTTGGTGGTGGTTGTAATGGTTGTTCGATGGTGGATGTTACGTTAAAAGAGGGAATTGAAAAACAGTTGCTTGCGGAATTTTCGGAGCTGGCAGGTGTAAAAGATATTACGGAACATCAAGCTGGAAGCCATTCTTATTGTTAAAAATTTTTCGACTTAAGTCTTGCTTATTGGCGGGATTAAGTCATAATCGGATTATGTCTAGCAATTCACATTATGATGGGGTTTTATGAATCAAGTTAGTATTATTTCAGATCTTATCGTTTGGATTGAAAAAAATTTGGAACAACCCTTATCTATTGATAATGTTGCTCAAAAGTCAGGTTATTCAAAGTGGCATTTGCAACGGATGTTTAAAGAAGTAACCGGTCAAGTTCTTGGTACTTATATTCGTCATCGTAGATTAACTTATGCCGCGCTTGCTTTACGTATGACAAGTAAGCCTATTTTAGATATTGCTATGCAATATCGTTTTGATTCACAACAAACTTTTACACGATCGTTTAAAAAGCAATTTAATGAGACACCAGCAAGTTATCGTCGTGGTGAATTTTGGGACCCAACAGGTTTGACCCCTGCTATTGAGTTAAATAAGAATCGGCTTTCTTTACCAGAACCTAAATTTGTTAATATGCCAAAGCAAACATTTTGGGGCATTTCTTATAAGAATAATTGTAATTTGAGTCAAATTTTAGATGAAGAAAATAAATTGAGATCTCAATTTTTTCATAATTATTTGTCTTATTATGATCATGAATGTGAACGTTTACCAGATAAGATTTTTGCTTTTAGCCGAATTTTAAAAAATAAAGATAATGCTAATGCTAATGAACAAGAGCTTTTGTATACCATTGCGTTAAATCACAATAATAATCTTGAGCATATTGAACCCATTGTTAGTGAAGGGGGATTGTATCTTTGCTTTAAATATATTGGTTCACCAGAAGATTTTAGTGATTTTATTTCTCAAGTTCATTTGGCTGCAATGCCTGCATTAAAGGTTCGGTTACGTAGCTCAAGTTGTTTGATTGAGATTCATCATAATCATCATGATACTGTTAAAGGTTTGAAAGATATTCATAGCATGGAATGTGATTATTGTGTACCTGTCGTGGCTGATGAAGAAGTCAATATTCAATCAAACTTATCGTTATAACATGCTATAACCAGTTGTCATGAATGTTGACTGTTGTTTTTAGTTATCTGATTTTAATAAAATATTTTCTAACCATGATTTAAATTCGGGTGTTGCTTCTTTTAAACTGTTCGATCCTCGGGTGACTGTTGCAATTCCGATTTTTAGCTGTTCTTTGAGTTGGCGCTGGTTGATTGCGCCGTCAAGTAATGAGCGTACAATTTTGACTCTTGTGATTAAAGCATCACGCTCATCACTTGTCATCAGTAGCTTTAAAATATCTAATGAATAACCGCTATTAAATGCTTGGTGTAATATTTCAACCGTTTGGTTCCATTCTTTAGTTTTCATGTTATTTTACCATTAGTATTGTCTATTAAGTTCGTTTGTTGTCAGTATATTGGGACTTGGTTTTCCCAAAATGTGTTGATAAATATAATCGTACACTAATACACTTTTTACATAATTTCGGGTTTCAGTAAAAGGAATACTTTCAATAAATGCGACTGCATCAAGTTTTCCATTGCTATTATCCAACCATTTTTTTACGCGACTTGGGCCGGCATTATATGCTGCTGAAGATAAAATACGGTTATTGTCATTTTGTAAGTAAACCGTATTTAAAAAATAAGTGCCTAAGTTTACATTCGTTACCGGTTCAAACAGTTGGTTTGGTGAATAATAGGTAATATTACTGATTTTTTTAGCCGTTTCCCTAGCTGTTGCTGGCATTAACTGCATTAAACCGCTTGCTCCAACTGGAGATTGTACTGTTGTGTCAAATGCACTTTCTTGCCGCGTTATTGCTAAAGCGTAAGATAATGGGATGGCTTTATCTTTTAAGGCGTCATTATATAATTTTTTGTACATTATCGGTAGTCGTTCATTCCAGTTATCCCATAATTTACCGGATATGGTTGCTTGAATACTAAGGTCTCCCCAGCCTTTGTGATAAGCATATTTTGCTAGATCTAAATATTCGTCTTTTTGTGCGTGGTTGTTGAGCATATATCGCCATTCTTGTTTTGATTCTGCCAACATTTCTAATAATCGTAATTCTTTAATTCTAATTGCAAATGGTTGTTGGTCATATTTCGTGTTTAATGAATTGACTTCTGAATTTGAGATTGCTTTAGATAAGTTATTAATGATGTAGGGTTGATTAAGCGTTTGAGCGCTGATCATTCCATAAAAACCGCGTTTTTTAGTTAATGTTTCTAGGATTTTTTTAGCTTCATTTGTTTTATTTTTATTGAGTAATACTCTTGCTTGCCAGTATTGCCACTCTTCTTTTAGTTGGTCTTCTGGAGCAAGTTGGGCTATCCAGTGGGCAATATCTTTGTAATCGTTAGCATCAATTGCCATGCGAATACGTTTTTCGACTAATGCTGTGTTATGGCTTTTGGTAATGTAATTATCCCGCCACTTGCTTTGTTCTGGCGTTGCTGAATCACTAAAGTAGCTATTAGCTAAGCTTCTTTGTAATGTGTTTTGCTCTTCAGGCGTTAATTTTTGTTTTTTGATAAGCTGTGGTAACAATTTAGCAGCAAGATCTTTGTCAGTTTTGACTAGGCGAGGGTAAGATGCTAATACAATTTTTTTAGTAAATGTGCTGGTTTTTGTACTTTGGGAAAATGCTTCGAGTTTTCTCGGATTGTCCAAAATAGCTAATAAATCATTTTTAGTTGTTTGGTTATTATCATTTAATAAATTGGTTAAATAGCGAGCTAATTTTAAATTATTGTTTTTAAGCGCTAACTCGATGCGTAATAAGATAATATTTGATGTGCGTTTTCCTTTTTCTGACCATGCGTCTAATAATGGATCACAGGCTGATGGTAATTCTTTCCCTGTTAGCCATATTGATTCAACGCTATCCAAAACCAGGTTGTTATTATTTTTTTGTAATTTTGCATATTGATATCGACACTTAGTGATAAGTGAATTGTCTCTAGGAAAAGAGATAATTGCATTCCAATCTTGACGATTAGTTAGTTCGGTTAAGTAAGCTTGGATTAATGATGGAGTTAATGGAAAGTCATCATATTTTTTTACAAAATCACTCACTGATTGCGGTGATACCTTTTTAATATTGTGTTGAAAATACTGTACAGCAGCATAAGGATAAAGTGGGTAATTTTTTAATTGTTTCAGTAATGCTTGTTGCTCATCAAAACTTAATGATTTATATGTGCTTTGCCATTTTTTATAGGATTGTCGCAACTCATTTTTAGGGGTGTTTGCAAGCGTGCTATTTACCCATAAGATGCTTAATATCAAACACAAACGTATTACTAAATTCATTCTTTAACTCCTATGCTAAATTAGCTTATTAGATTAGCATATTCGATTATATTTCGTCGATGAAGAACTGTTAATATAATTCCCACTAAAATAGTCAACTAAATACTTGACTAAAATTGAAGGATATATAAAATATTTGCTATCAAATATAGGGGAATGATTTTAATGAAATTGACATCAAAAGGGCGTTATGCAGTTACAGCTATGTTGGATGTAGCTCTGCATTCAGAATCAGGCCCAGTATCTCTTGCTGATATTTCAGAGCGTCAGGAAATTTCACTATCTTATCTAGAACAGTTGTTTTCTCGGTTGCGTAAAAATGGTTTAGTTTCAAGTGTCAGAGGCCCTGGTGGCGGTTATGTACTTGGTCGTAGTATGGATCAAATTGCGATTAGCTCAATTGTGAAAGCCGTTGATGAAACTGTTCATGCAACCAAATGTCACGGGAGTACTGGATGTCAAAAAGGTGTAAGATGCCTTACTCATAGTTTGTGGAATGATTTGAGTGACCGAATCAACGATTTTTTGACTAGCATCACTTTAAGCGAATTAGTTAATAATCAAGAAGTGAAAGCCGTTGCTAATCGGCAAAGTTATCTCCATCAAACCAGAATTAATTAGAAAAATAAAATACAGAATTTGTCATTGGGAGTGATTAATGAAACTACCTATTTATATGGATTATGCAGCGACAACCTCTGTTGATCCTAGAGTTGCTGAAAAAATGATGCAGTATTTAACCCTTGATGGGGTTTTTGGTAACCCAGCATCTCGTTCTCATAAATTTGGTTGGCAAGCGGAAGAAGCAGTTGATATTGCCCGCAATCAAATTGCAGATCTTATTGGTGCTGATTCACGAGAAATTGTTTTTACATCTGGTGCAACTGAAGCCGATAATTTAGCGATCAAAGGTGCTGCTCATTTCAATCAAGCGAAAGGTAAGCACATTATTACTTGTAAAACTGAGCACAAAGCCGTGCTTGACACTTGCCGCCAGCTTGAGCGAGAAGGTTATGAAGTAACTTATTTAGCTCCGGAATCTAATGGTATTCTTGATCTAGATAAGCTTGTTGCTGCAATGCGTAGTGATACAACTGTTGTATCTATTATGCATGTTAATAATGAAACTGGTGTTATTCAAGACATCGAGAAAATTGGTGAAATGTGCCGTGAACGGGGCATTGTCTTTCATGTTGATGCAACACAATCTGTAGGTAAATTACCCATTGATGTGGCCAAGTTAAAAGTTGATTTAATGTCATTTTCTGGTCATAAGATTTATGGCCCAAAAGGAATTGGTGGACTTTATGTAAGACGTAAACCTCGTGTGCGAATTGAAGCGCAAATGCATGGCGGTGGTCATGAGCGGGGTATGCGCTCAGGCACGTTACCTGTGCACCAAATTGTTGGCATGGGTGAAGCGTACCATATAGCCAAAGAAGAAATGGCAGCTGAAATGCCTCGCCTTTTAGCGCTAAAAAATCGTTTATGGAATGGGTTAAAAGATATCGAAGAAGTTTACCTTAATGGTTCTTTGGAACACAGTGTACCAAATATTTTAAATGTGAGTTTCGCGTATGTTGAAGGTGAATCGCTTATGATGGCTTTAAAGGATTTAGCGGTTTCATCTGGTTCGGCGTGTACATCAGCGAGCTTAGAGCCTTCTTATGTGCTACGTGCATTAGGGCTTAATGATGAGCTTGCACATAGCTCAATTCGTTTTTCATTGGGTCGATTTAGTACTGAAGAAGAAGTGGACTATGTGATTAAATTAATTAAAAATTCTATTGATAAATTAAGAGATTTATCGCCACTTTGGGAAATGTTTAAAGATGGTGTTGATTTAACAAAAATTAAATGGTCAGCCCATTAATATTAGGAGCAAATTATGGCATACAGTGAAAAAGTTGTTGATCATTATGAAAACCCTCGTAATGTAGGTTCTTTTGATCAAAATGATCCTAATGTCGGTAGTGGCATGGTTGGGGCGCCTGCGTGTGGCGATGTAATGCGTTTACAAATCAAAGTGAATGATAATGGCATTATTGAGGACGCTAAGTTTAAAACCTATGGTTGTGGTAGCGCAATTGCATCAAGCTCTTTAGTAACCGAATGGATTAAAGGTAAATCATTAGATGAGGCCGAAGCGATTAAAAATACGGATATTGCTGAAGAGTTGGCTTTACCGCCTGTTAAAATTCACTGCTCGATCTTAGCCGAAGATGCGATTAAAGCAGCAATCGATGACTATAAAACGAAAAAAGGACAACGTTAATGGCAATCACATTGACTAATAGCGCTGCTGATCGTGTTCAAGCTTTTCTGGCTAATCGTGGAAAAGGTGTTGGATTACGATTAGGTGTTAAAACATCCGGTTGCTCAGGTATGGCCTATGTTTTAGAGTTTGCCGATGTGATTAATGATGATGATAGTGTTTTTGAAGATAAACATGTCAAAGTTATCGTGGATAAAAAGAGCTTAGTTTATATTGATGGAACAGAGCTTGATTTTGTCAAAGAAGGGCTAAATGAAGGCTTTAAATTCAATAACCCTAATGCTCATAATGAATGCGGTTGTGGTGAAAGTTTTAACGTGTAATTGGGCGCAATAATTATGGTTAATTATTTCGAGTTATTCAATTTACCTGCTCAGTTGCCGGTGGATGTGATTTCGTTAACAACCCATTATCAGCAATTGCAACGGCAATATCATCCAGATAATTTTGCTGTAGCAACTGATAGTGAAAAAATGGCCGCTGTGCAAAAATCAGCCACCATTAATGATGGTTATCAAATCCTAAAAAATCCGATAAAAGCTGCGGAATATTATCTATCTTTGCAAGGTTTTGATGTTGCCACAGAAAAAAATATTATTCATGATGCCGATTTTTTAATGGAGCAATTTGCTTTACGTGAGAGGCTTGATAGTATTGAAAACCAAGCTAATTTTCAAGCATTAGATGACTTTCATAAAGAAATTATCGAACGTGAAAAAATGGTATATAACCAACTATTACAACTCATAGTAAAACAAGACATAGTAAAACAAGATTGGCAAAGTGCGCTTAATCAAATCTATAAGCTTCGTTATCTAGCTCGATTGATTGAACAAATCGAAAAGTTACAAGACAAACAATTTGATTTATAATTTACGATAAGTGATGAATCAATAGAGATAGATTAAATGGTATTATTACAAATTAGTGAACCAGGACAAACACCAATGCCACATCAGCGTCGCATTGCAGTGGGTATCGATCTTGGTACAACTAATTCACTCGTAGCAACGGTTCGTAGTGGGCAAGCCGAGGTTTTACCCGATTTGCAAGGTGATTCATTGTTGCCATCGGTTGTACATTACGGTGTTGATCATGATGATAACCCTGTTATTACTATTGGTAAATATGCCAAATCCAATGCTATAAATGATCCTCAAAATACGGTTAGTTCTGTTAAACGATTAATGGGCAGAAGTTTAGCAGATATAGAACAATCCCATTTTCCTTATACCTTTTCGCAAACAGAAAGTGGTGTCCCGTTATTAAATCTGCCTAATGGTCAGGTCAATCCAGTACAAGTCTCTGCTGATATCTTGATTGCACTCGCCGAACGAGCAAGAGAAAGTTTAAATGGTGAAATTGACGGTGCTGTGATAACTGTGCCAGCTTACTTTGATGATGCCCAAAGACAAGCAACTAAAGATGCAGCAAAATTAGCTGGTTTACATGTGCTTCGCTTATTAAATGAACCAACTGCCGCCGCCATTGCTTATGGCTTAGATTCTAAAAAAGAAGGGGTCATTGCTGTTTATGATTTAGGTGGCGGAACTTTTGATATTTCGATTCTTCGCCTAAATAAAGGCATTTTTGAAGTGCTAGCAACCAGCGGTGATTCTGCTCTTGGTGGCGATGATTTTGATAGGTTGCTTGCTGATTATATAAAAAAGGAATTTGGATTAACCGATAATATAGATCCTATTATTAATCAAAATATTAGTAATCAAGCGACGGATATAAAAATATTACTGAGCAATGAAGATGTTGCTATATTTACACTTAATAATCAATCATTAACTATTACTCGTCAGCATTTTCAACAATTAATAGAGCCATTAGTTAAACGCACTTTGGCTGTTTGCCGTCGGGCGTTAAAAGATGCGCAAATAGGCGTGGATGAAGTGCTTGAAGTCGTTATGGTTGGTGGTTCTACTCGCGTACCGTTAGTAAGAGAATTAGTTGGTGATTATTTTAAAACCCAGCCGTTAACGTCTATTGATCCAGATAAAGTTGTTGCTGTTGGAGCTGCCATTCAAGCGGATATATTAGTAGGGAATAAATCTGATTCTGATATGTTGCTACTTGACGTTATTCCATTGTCTTTAGGGATTGAAACTATGGGGGAATTGGTCGAAAAGATTATTCCTCGTAATAGCACTATTCCATGTGCAAGAGCGCAAGAATTTACCACTTTTAAAGATGGTCAAACAGCCATGATGATTCATGTTTTGCAAGGTGAGCGTGAAAGTGTTGCCGACTGTCGCTCCTTAGCTCGGTTTACGTTAAGGGGAATTCCTGCTATGCCTGCTGGTGGTGCACATATACGGGTGACATTTCAAGTTGATGCCGATGGTTTATTAAGTGTTACAGCGATGGAAAAATCAACTGGTGTAGAAGCTGCAATTCAGGTTAAGCCTTCTTACGGTCTGACCGATAAAGAGATTGCGACCATGATTCAAGATTCAATTAGTCATGCACAGCAAGATAAACAAGCCAGAATGCTTGCTGAAAAAAAAGTTGAGGCGGCACGTGTACTAGAGAGTTTACAAGGTGCTTTAGACAAAGATGCTGATTTATTAAACGATAGCGAACTTAGCCAAATTTTAGTCGCTCAGCGCCAATTGCAAATAGTACGTGAGTCAGATAATAGTGATGCAATTGAAAAGCACATCAAAATTGTTGATAGTGTGACACAAGATTTTGCCGCTAGACGAATGGATAGGTCAATCCATCGAGCCTTAGCTGGTCATAAAGTTGATGATATTTAACTAACGAGATTATTATGCCAAAAATTACCTTTTTACCTAATGCCGATCTTTGCCCTGAAGGAAAAACTGTTGAGGCTGAAGAAGGGGAGTCTATTTTAGATGTTGCTTTGCGCAATGACATTGAAATCGAGCATGCTTGTGAGATGTCTTGTGCGTGTTCAACTTGCCATTGTATTGTTCGCAAAGGATTTGATTCACTCGAAGAAAGCGATGAGCAAGAAGATGATATGTTAGATAAAGCTTGGGGAGTTGAGCCTCATAGCCGCTTAAGCTGTCAAGCTCGAGTAACATATGAAGATCTTGAAGTAGAAATCCCGAGATATACTCTAAATCATGCTAAAGAAGAGCAGTAATTAGTCGCCTTTATGGCGATAATGCTATTCAAAAACCCCTTTCCTCACTTTTTTGTTTAAAATATTTAATTTGTTTATTTCATTTACTGATATCAAGTGGAGGAAAGCTGCAAAAAGACAAGGTGTAATTCCGGTGAAATCAATTAATCAATTAGATAATTATACACAGGTTTTGGCAATTACTCCTTGCATTAGCAAATAATTCCCGTATAATTACCGCACTTTGTTTGCTGATTTTTCAATGAACAAATGAGTAAAAAGATATAATCCTTATGTATAAATATTGAATTGTATCAACAACATCCCCGATTTGGGGATTACGAAAAGAACGGATTACACTCTCCTGTCAATCGAAACAGGGCAAGAGGAGTAATCTTTTGTTATAACTTTTAAATAGTGGAGCTCTGGTCTCATGTCGAACCAAAGAATCCGTATCCGGTTAAAAGCGTTTGATCATCGTTTGATTGATCAATCAACTGCTGAAATTGTAGAAACTGCGAAGCGCACAGGCGCACAAGTTCGTGGTCCTATTCCATTACCGACACGCAAAGAGCGTTTCACAGTATTGATTTCTCCGCACGTAAATAAAGACGCGCGTGATCAATATGAGATTCGTACTCACAAACGTCTAGTTGATATTGTTGAGCCAACTGAAAAAACAGTTGATGCTTTAATGCGTCTAGATCTTGCTGCCGGTGTTGATGTGCAGATCAGTTTAGGTTAATCCTAGGCTGAATGATTGAGAGGTCGAAACAATGATTGGTTTAATCGGTCGTAAAGTAGGAATGACACGAATCTTCACCGAAGAGGGTGTTTCTATTCCTGTCACCGTAGTTGAAGTTCAAAGCAACCGTGTTACTCAAGTTAAAACCCTTGAGAATGATGGTTATCAAGCTATTCAGGTTACTACTGGCAGTAAAAAAGCAAGCCGTGTAAATAAACCTGAAGCAGGTCATTTCGCTAAGGCTGGCGTTGAAGCTGGTCGTGGTCTATGGGAATTCCGTTTTGAAGAAGGCGAATTTACTGTAGGTCAAAGCATTAACGTTGATATTTTCACTGACGTTAAAAAAGTTGATGTTACTGGAACATCTAAAGGTAAAGGTTTTGCTGGCGTAACTAAACGTTGGAATTTCCGTACTCAAGATGCAACACATGGTAACTCTTTGGCACACCGTGGTCATGGCTCTATTGGTCAAAACCAAACTCCAGGTAAAGTGTTCAAAGGTCGTAAAATGGCAGGTCACCTAGGTAATGAACGTGTAACTGTTCAAAACTTAGAAATTGTACGCGTTGATGCAGAACGTAACCTTTTATTAATTAAAGGTGCAGTTCCTGGCGCAATCAATAGTGACGTAATTGTTAAACCAGCAATCAAGGCTTAACGTCGAGGAGATAGAGATGGAATTAGTAGTAAGAGACGCGCAAGCGCTTTCTGTTTCCGAAACTACCTTCGGACGTGAGTTTAATGAAGCGTTAGTTCACCAAGTAGTTGTTGCTTATGCATCTGCTGCTCGTCAAGGCTCACGCGCACAAAAAACTCGTGCAGAAATCGCTGGCTCAGGCAAAAAACCATGGCGTCAAAAAGGCACAGGTCGTGCTCGTTCAGGTTCTATTAAGAGCCCAATCTGGCGTAGTGGTGGTGTAACATTTGCAGCAAAACCACAAGATCATAGCCAAAAAGTTAACCGTAAAATGTATCGTGGTGCATTAAAGAGTATTTTCTCTGAATTAGTGCGTCAAGAGCGTTTAGTTGTGGTTGAAACATTTACTGTTGAAGCACCTAAGACTAAATTATTAACTCAGAAACTAAATGATATGAACTTAAAAGATGTTCTTATCATCACATCTGAAGTTGATGAAAATCTTTTCTTAGCAGCACGTAACTTATATAAAGTTGATGTGCGTGACGTAGCAGGTATTGATCCAGTTAGTTTGATTGCATTTGACAAAGTGGTTATCACTGTTGATGCCGTTAAACAAGTAGAGGAGATGTTAGCATGATTCGTGAAGAGCGTCTGCTTAAAGTCCTGCGAGCACCACATGTTTCTGAAAAAGCATCTATTTCAATGGAAAAAACAAATACTTTAGTATTGAAAGTTGCTAAAGATGCTACTAAGAGAGAGATTAAAGCCGCAGTTGAACAACTATTTGAAGTTAAAGTAGATGACGTTAATACACTTGTTGTTAAAGGCAAAGTTAAACGTCGTGGTCAACAAATCGGTCGCCGTAGCGACTGGAAAAAAGCTTACGTTACTTTAGCAGAAGGTCAAAACTTAGACCTTGCTGGCGTCGCTGAGTAATTCGGAGGAGTAAGAACAATGGCAGTTGTTAAGTGTAAACCTACATCTCCGGGTCGTCGCCACGTTGTTAAAGTGGTTAACCCAGAGTTGCATAAAGGTAAGCCTTATGCACCGTTGCTTGATTCAAAAAGCAAAACTGGTGGTCGCAATAATAATGGTCGAATCACTACCCGTCATATCGGTGGTGGTCATAAGCAACATTATCGTATTGTCGACTTTAAGCGTAATAAAGATGGTATTCCAGCAGTTGTTGAACGTTTGGAATATGATCCAAACCGTAGTGCAAATATTGCATTGGTTTTATATAAAGACGGTGAACGTCGTTATATTTTAGCGCCTAAAGGCTTAAAAGCAGGTGATCAGATCCAATCTGGTGTTGATGCATCAATTAAAACAGGTAACTGTTTACCAATGCGCAATATTCCAGTCGGTTCTACCGTGCATAACATTGAAATGAAACCAGGTAAAGGCGGACAACTTGCTCGCTCAGCTGGTAGCTATGTGCAAATCGTTGCACGTGATGGTGCTTATGTAACATTACGTCTACGTTCAGGTGAAATGCGTAAAGTATTATCTGATTGCCGCGCCACAATTGGTGAAGTGGGTAACTCAGAACATATGCTTCGCGTACTAGGTAAAGCGGGTGCAACGCGTTGGCGTGGTGTTCGTCCTACTGTTCGTGGTACAGCAATGAACCCGGTAGACCATCCACATGGTGGTGGTGAAGGTCGTAACTTTGGTAAACATCCTGTGTCTCCATGGGGTCAAAAAGCCAAAGGATTGAAAACGCGTAGCAACAAACGTACTGATAAGTATATTGTTCGCCGTCGCAATAAGAAATAATTAATATAGAGGATTAGCTATGCCACGTTCTCTCAAGAAGGGTCCTTTTATTGACCTACACTTGCTGAAGAAGGTAGAGAAAGCGGTGGAAAGCGGGGACAAGAAACCAATTCGTACTTGGTCCCGTCGTTCAACGATCTTTCCTAACATGATCGGTTTGACCATCGCTGTCCATAATGGTCGTCAGCACGTTCCAGTTTATGTTTCCGATGAAATGGTTGGTCATAAATTGGGTGAATTCGCGCCGACTCGTACTTATCGCGGTCACGCAGCTGATAAGAAAGCTAAGAAGAAATAAGTAGGAGAAAGAGATGGAAACAATTGCAAAGTACCGCCACGCTCGTTCTTCTGCACAAAAAGTTCGCTTAGTTGCAGATCTTGTTCGCGGTAAGAAAGTGTCTCAGGCACTGGATATTTTAACGTACACCAATAAAAAAGCGGCTGTACTTGTTAAAAAAGTATTAGAGTCTGCTATTGCTAATGCAGAGCATAACGATGGTGCTGATATTGATGATCTGAAAGTTGCGAAAATTTTCGTAGACGAAGGCCCAACCATGAAGCGTATTATGCCTCGTGCGAAAGGTCGTGCAGATCGAATTTTGAAGCGTACGAGTCACATCACCGTGATCGTCTCAGATCGCTAGGCTGGAGAATAGCAATGGGTCAAAAAGTAAATCCAAATGGTATCCGATTAGGCATTGTCAAGCCTTGGACATCTACATGGTATTCGGGTACAAAGACATTCGCTGATAATTTAGAAAGTGATTTTAGAGTGCGTGAGTTCTTAAATAAAGAATTAGCTCAAGCGTCAATCTCTAAAATTGTGATCGACCGTTCAGCAGAAACTAACGTTCGAATTACTATTCACACTGCTCGTCCAGGGATTGTGATTGGTAAAAAAGGTGAGGACGTTGAAAAATTACGTAATGCCGTAGCTTCTATTGTCAATAAATATAAAGACAAAAAAGAGAAGCGTGATGTTGCGGTACAAATTAATATTGCAGAAGTTCGCAAACCAGAACTTGATGCAAAATTAGTTGCTGACAGCATTACTTCTCAGTTAGAACGCCGTGTTATGTTCCGTCGTGCTATGAAACGTGCGGTACAAAACGCAATGAAAGCGGGTGCTAAAGGTATCAAAGTTGAAGTAAGTGGTCGTTTAGGCGGCGCTGAAATTGCTCGCAGTGAGTGGTACCGTGAAGGTCGTGTGCCTTTACATACATTACGAGCTGATATCGACTATGGTTTGTCTGAAGCATTAACTACCTATGGTATTATTGGTGTTAAAGTGTGGATCTTCAAAGGTGAGATCCTTGGTGGTATGGCTGCCGTTGAACAAGCAGAAAAACAACCTGCTGCTCAACCGAAAAAGCAGCGCAAAGGCCGAAAACAATAAGGAGCGTCGCTGATGTTACAACCAAAGCGTACAAAATTCCGTAAAGTGCACAAGGGCCGCAATCGTGGTCTTGCTGTAAGTACTGATGTTAGTTTCGGTACATTCGGTCTTAAGGCTGTAGGTCGTGGTCGTTTGACTGCGCGCCAGATCGAAGCAGCACGTCGTGCAATGACTCGTGCAGTTAAGCGTCAAGGTAAAATCTGGATTCGAGTTTTCCCTGATAAACCAATTACTGAAAAGCCACTTGAAGTGCGTATGGGTAAAGGTAAGGGTAACGTTGAATACTGGGTTGCACAGATTCAACCAGGTAAAGTCCTTTATGAAATGGACGGTGTACCGGAAGAAGTTGCTCGTGAAGCATTTGCGTTGGCAGCTGCAAAACTGCCAATTAAAACCACCTTTGTGATTAAGACGGTGATGTAAATGAAAGCAAAAGAGCTACGCGAAAAAAGCGTTGAAGAGTTAAATACTGAACTTCTTAATTTATTACGTGAGCAATTTAACTTACGTATGCAATTAGCTGGAGGTCAGTTAACACAAACTCATATGTTAAAACAAGTGCGTCGTAATATTGCACGAGTTAAAACGTTATTAACTGAGAAGGCGGGTGCGTAATATGACTACTGAAGTAAAAATTCGTACTCAGCAAGGTCGTGTTATTAGCGACAAAATGGATAAATCTATTACTGTAGCTATTGAACGTAAAGTGAAGCATCCGTTATATGGTAAGTTCATTAAACGTACGACTAAATTGCATGTACATGATGAAAACAACGAGTGTGGTATTGGTGATACTGTCGAAATTAAAGAGTGTCGTCCATTATCAAAAACCAAATCTTGGACTCTTGTTCGAATCGTTGAAAAAGCAGTTAGCTAATCTTTTTGATTAAAAACTGTACATAATATAATAAACGGCTTGCCGGCCGTTTATTTTATGCTATCCATTCTATTTGAGTGGTGTTATACTATGCGCCACTCACATAAGTGGGTTTTTGGTTGTCTATTCTTATCCATGGTAGTTGAGGTGGATGAAGGTAGATTAGACAATAATTTATTTATACGGAGCATTAAAATGATCCAAGAACAGACTAGGCTCGATGTTGCCGATAACTCTGGCGCACGTAGCGTAATGTGTATCAAGGTTCTCGGTGGATCGCATCGTCGTTATGCAGCGGTTGGTGATATCATCAAAGTTACCATTAAAGAAGCAATTCCACGTGGTAAAGTTAAAAAAGGTGATGTACTTAAAGCTGTAGTCGTGCGCACTAGAAAAGGTGTTCGTCGCCCTGATGGATCTGTCATTCGTTTCGATCGCAATGCTTGTGTTATTTTAAACAATAATAGTGAGCAACCGATTGGTACGCGTATTTTTGGACCGGTCACTCGTGAACTTCGCTCTGAGAAGTTTATGAAGATCATTTCATTAGCACCAGAAGTACTGTAAGGAGCGGGTAATGGCAGCTAAAATCCGTCGAGAAGATGAAGTTATCGTGTTAGCCGGAAAAGATAAAGGTAAACGCGGTAAAGTAAAAAGTGTTTTGTCTACAGGTAAAGTGATTGTTGAAGGTATTAATTTGGTGAAAAAACATCAAAAACCAGTACCAGCATTAAATCAAGAAGGTGGAATTGTTGAAAAAGAAGCAGCAATTAATGTTTCTAACGTGGCAATTTTCAACCCAGCTACAGGCAAAGCAGATCGCGTAGGCTTTCGTTTTGAAGACGGTAAAAAAGTCCGTTTTTATAAGTCTACTAATGAATTAATCAATTAAGTAATTTGGAGTGTACGATGGCGAAACTGCATGATTACTACAAAGCACAGGTAGTAAATAAACTGCAAGAACAGTTTGGCTACAAATCTGTCATGCAAGTCCCTCGGATCGAAAAGATCACCTTGAATATGGGTGTGGGTGAAGCAATTACTGATAAGAAATTATTAGATAATGCTGTTGCAGATTTAGCAGCAATCAGTGGTCAAAAACCACTTGTCACTAAAGCACGCAAATCAGTTGCTGGTTTTAAAATCCGTCAAGGGTATCCTATTGGTTGTAAGGTCACTTTACGTGGCGAACGTATGTGGGAATTTTTTGAACGTCTAGTTTATATTGCTCTTCCTCGTACTCGAGATTTTCGTGGCTTAAGCACAAAATCATTCGATGGTCGTGGTAACTATAGCATGGGTGTTCGTGAGCAAATCGTTTTCCCTGAAATCGATTATGACAAAGTTGATCGTGTTCGTGGTTTAGATATTACTATCACAACCAGTGCACAATCAGATGAAGAAGGCCGAGCTTTATTATCTGCCTTTAACTTCCCATTTCGTAAGTAAGGTAGGGCATAATGGCTAAACAATCAATGATTGAACGCGATAAGAAACGCGTAAAGCTAGCAGAAAAATATTTTGCAAAGCGTCAAGAATTAAAAGCGATTATCTCTGATCTTAATGCATCAGATGAAGATCGTTGGAATGCAGTGCTTAAATTGCAAACGCTTCCTCGTGATTCTAGTCCATCACGTCAACGTCGTCGTTGTCGTCAAACTGGTCGTCCTCATGGCGTCCTTCGTAAGTTTGGTTTAAGCCGTATTAAGGTTCGTGAGTCAGCCATGCGTGGTGAGATTCCTGGTCTTAAAAAGGCAAGTTGGTAATCAGGGGAGTGTTATAGATGAGCATGCAAGATCCTATAGCAGATATGTTGACCCGTATTCGTAATGGTCAATCTGCGAATAAAGTTGCAGTCACCATGCCTTCCTCTAAGCTAAAAGTGGCAATTGCCAATGTGCTAAAAGAAGAAGGTTATATCGGGGACTATAAAGTTGTTGGTGACACTAAGCCAGAATTGGAAATTACTTTGAAATATTTCCAAGGCAAAGCTGTTGTAGAAAGTATTAAACGTGTTAGCCGTCCAGGTTTACGTATTTATAAGCGTAAAGACGAATTGCCAAAAGTTATGGCTGGATTAGGTATCGCAGTTGTTTCTACTTCTAAAGGTGTTATGACTGATCGTGCAGCACGCCAAGCGGGTCTTGGTGGTGAAATTATCTGCTACGTAGCGTAAGGGAGAAAAGAATGTCTCGTGTTGCAAAAGCACCTGTCGTTGTTCCTGCTGGCGTAGAGGTAAAACTCGATGGTCAGGTAATTACGATTAAAGGTAAAAATGGCGAGTTATCTCGCACAATAAATAATGCTGTTGTGATTAATCAAGAAGAGGGCCAAATTAAATTTGCTCCTCGCGATGGCTTTGCTGATGCTTGGGCTCAAGCTGGTACGGCTCGTGCATTGATTAATGCGATGGTTATTGGTGTTACTGAAGGTTTTACTAAAAAACTTCAGCTAGTTGGTGTCGGTTATCGTGCACAAGTTAAAGGTAATGCAATTGGTTTATCTCTTGGATATTCACATCCAATTGAACATCAATTACCTGCAGGTGTGTCAGCTGAATGTCCTTCTCAAACTGAAATTGTACTGAAAAGTGCTGATAAACAGTTAATTGGACAAGTGGCTGCAGATATCCGTGCTTATCGTCGTCCTGAACCTTATAAAGGTAAAGGTGTTCGTTACGCAGATGAAGTTGTGCGTACTAAAGAAGCTAAGAAAAAGTAAGGTAACACTATGGATAAGAAATCAGCTCGTATCCGTCGTGCAACTAAAGCGCGTCGCAAGATGCATGAATTACTTGCAACTCGCTTGGTAGTTCACCGCACTCCGCGTCATATTTATGCGCAGATTATCGCACCAAACGGATCAGAAGTACTGGCAGCGGCTTCAACATTAGAAAAAGCTATCAGTGAAAATTTAAAATACACAGGAAACAAAGATGCAGCAGCAGCAGTTGGTAAAGCAATTGCAGAACGTGCATTAGCGAAGGATATCAAAGATGTTTCTTTTGATCGTTCAGGTTTCCAATATCATGGTCGAGTTCAGGCGCTAGCAGATGCTGCTCGCGAAGCTGGCCTACAGTTCTAAGGTAGGAGTTAAAGATGTCAAACATCGAAAAACAAGCTGGTGAACTGCAGGAAAAACTAATCGCAGTTAACCGAGTTTCTAAAACCGTAAAAGGTGGTCGTATTTTTAGTTTTTCTGCACTAACAGTTGTTGGTGACGGTAATGGCCGCGTAGGTTTTGGATATGGTAAAGCACGTGAAGTGCCAGCAGCAATTCAAAAAGCAATGGAAAAAGCACGTCGTAATATGATCAATGTTGCTTTAAACAACGATACTTTACAGCATCCTGTTAAAGGTGCTCACACAGGTTCTCGTGTTTATATGCAACCAGCATCAGAAGGTACCGGTATTATCGCTGGTGGTGCGATGCGTGCCGTTTTAGAAGTTGCTGGTGTTCGTAACGTTCTAGCTAAAGCATATGGTTCTACAAACCCAATTAATGTGGTTCGTGCGACTATTGATGGCTTAGAAAATATGAAATCTCCAGAAATGGTTGCTGCTAAACGTGGTAAAACCGTCGAAGAAATTTTGGGGTAATGAGCCATGGCAAAAACAATTAAAATTACACAAACCCGTAGTTCTATTGGTCGTCTACCGAAGCATAAAGCAACGTTAGTTGGATTAGGATTACGTCGTATTGGTCATACTGTTGAGCGTGAGGATACTCCAGCAATTCGCGGTATGGTAAACCAAGTTTATTACATGGTTAAAGTTGAGGAGTAATAGTAATGCGTTTAAATACTTTATCTCCTGCTGAAGGTTCAAAGCATGCACCGAAACGCGTAGGCCGTGGAATCGGTTCTGGGCTAGGTAAAACGGGTACTCGTGGTATCAAAGGTCAAAAATCTCGTTCAGGTGGCGGCGTTCGTCGTGGCTTTGAAGGTGGTCAAATGCCTTTATATCGTCGTTTACCAAAATTTGGTTTTACCTCACGTAAAGCTATGGTTACGGCTCAAGTTCGTCTTTCTGATTTGATGAAGGTTGAAGGTGATATTGTTGACCTAAATAGCTTAAAAGTTGCTAATGTGATTAATTCACAAATCGAATATGCAAAAATCATGTTATCTGGTGAAGTTACCAAGCCAGTAACTGTTCGTGGTATTCGAGTAACTAAAGGTGCTAAAGCTGCAATTGAAGCTGCTGGCGGAAAAATTGAGGAATAATTAGAAAGATGGCAAAGCAACCAGGATTAGATTTTCAAAGTACCCGTGGTGGTAGTGGTGAGCTTAAAAGACGGTTATTATTCGTGCTCTTAGCACTTATTGTTTTCCGTTTTGGTTCTTACGTTCCTGTTCCTGGTATTGATACTAAAGCGTTATCGAACTTACTACAAGCATCATCTAATGGTATTGTTGGTATGTTCAATATGTTCTCTGGTGGTGCTTTAAGCCGTGCTTCAATTTTTGCCTTAGGGATAATGCCTTATATTTCTTCATCTATTATTGTGCAGTTATTAACGGCAATTAATCCTAAATTAGCAGAATTGAAGAAAGAAGGTGAATCAGGCCGTAAGAAAATTAGTCAGTATACGCGCTATGGCACATTAGCTTTAGCGATTATACAGGCGATTGGTATTGCGACTGGTTTACCGAATATTCCTGATTATGGCAAAGTTGTGATTAATCCAGGATTTTCTTTCTATTTTATTGCATCGATTAGCTTAGTTACTGGCACTATGTTTCTTATGTGGCTTGGCGAACAGATCACAGAACGCGGTGTAGGTAATGGTATTTCAATCATTATCTTTGCTGGTATTGTGGCAAGTCTTCCTCATGCAATACATGAAACAATTGAACAAGCTCGTTCTGGTTCATTGCATTCGATTTTATTATTAGCAGTCGCAGTATTAGTGGTAGGTGTGACTTACTTTGTTGTATTTGTCGAACGTGCTCAACGACGAATTGTTGTTAATTACGCACAAAGACAGCAAGGTCGTCGTGTATATGCGGCACAAACTACGCATTTACCATTAAAAATAAATATGGCAGGTGTCATTCCAGCAATATTTGCTTCAACAATTGTTATGTTACCATCAATGATGGCCTCTTGGTTCCAAGGGAATGGTGAAGGTTGGAGATACATTTTTGTTCTTATCCAACAATATTTCTCTCATGATCAACCGTTATACATAATCTTTTTTGCGGCAGCGATTATCTTCTTCTGTTTCTTCTACACGGCATTGGTTTTTAATCCTAGAGAAACAGCAGATCAGCTAAAAAAATCTGGTGCATTTATTCCAGGTATCCGTCCAGGTGAACAAACATCGAAGTATATTGACAAAGTAATGACACGTTTAACGCTTATTGGCGCTATCTACATTACTCTTGTATGTTTGGTACCAATGTTTATGACAAGCGCGATGAAAGTTCCAGTCCAATTTGGTGGAACATCTTTATTAATCGTAGTTGTTGTAATCATGGATTTTATGGCACAAGTACAGACTTTGATGATGCCAAATCATTATGAGTCAGTGTTAAAGAAAGCGAATCTTAAAGGCTACGGCCGATAAGTTAGCCAGAAGTTACGGAGAAAAAAATGAAAGTTCGTGCTTCAGTCAAGAAATTATGCAGAAATTGTAAAATCATCAAACGCAATGGCATCGTTCGTGTTATTTGCATTGAAGGTAAACATAAACAACGTCAAGGTTAATATTATTAACTGAGAAGTTGAACTTTTGCATATTTTACTTGCCAAAGTATAGTAAAGCTGGCTAGAATAGCCAGCCTAAATTTTTTTGCAAATCTACTGTTTGAGTATCCTGAAAACGGGCTTTTCAGTATGGTGGATTTGCTGAACATTAACAATAAAGGAGTGCATAGTGGCCCGTATAGCAGGCATTAACATTCCTGATCAACAACATACCGTTATTGCATTACAAGCAATTTATGGTATCGGTAATACTCGTGCTAAGACAATTTGCGCTGAAGCGGGTATTCCTGAGCATGTTAAGATCAGAGAACTATCTGAAGATCAGATTGAAAAGTTACGTGAACAAGTTGCTAAATTCACTGTTGAAGGTGATTTACGTCGTGAAGTAACTATGAGTATCAAGCGTTTATTAGACCTTGGTTGTTATCGTGGTGTGCGTCATCGTCGTGGACTTCCTGTCCGAGGTCAACGCACTAAAACTAACGCTCGTACCCGTAAGGGACCGCGTAAGCCAATCAAGAAATAATTGAGGTGATAATAAATGGCAAAGACACCTGTTCGTACACGTAAACGTGTTAAAAAGCAAGTTTCTGATGGTATAGCTCATATTCATGCATCATTTAACAATACAATCGTAACAATTACCGATCGTCAAGGTAATGCGTTGGGTTGGGCAACCGCTGGTGGTTCTGGTTTCCGCGGCTCTCGTAAGTCAACTCCGTTTGCAGCTCAAGTAGCAGCAGAACGTTGTGCAGAAGCTGTAAAAGACTACGGAATTAAGAATCTGGAAGTTATGGTTAAAGGACCTGGTCCTGGTCGTGAGTCAACAATTCGTGCATTAAATGCGGCGGGTTATCGCATCACTAATATTACTGATGTTACTCCGATTCCTCATAACGGTTGTCGTCCACCAAAGAAACGTCGTGTTTAATTTTTATTAAACATTGAATGTTTATAGGATTATTGGAGAAAAAAAATGGCAAGATATTTGGGACCAAAGCTCAAATTAAGTCGTCGTGAAGGTACTGATTTATTTCTTAAATCTGGTGTCCGAGCGGTTGATAGTAAATGTAAGTTAGAACAAGCTCCTGGGCAACATGGTGCACGCAAACCGCGTCTATCAGATTATGGTGTTCAGTTACGCGAAAAACAAAAAGTTAGACGTATTTATGGAATTCTAGAACGTCAATTCCGTAATTACTATAAAAATGCAGCACGTATTAAAGGTAACACTGGTGAAAACCTACTTGGTCTTTTAGAACGTCGCTTAGATAACGTTGTTTATCGTATGGGATTTGGTGCAACTCGCGCTGAAGCTCGTCAATTAGTTAGTCATAAAGCTGTTCTTGTTAATGGTCAGGTAGTGAACATTGCATCTTACCAAGTTTCACCTGAAGATGTGATTAGCGTTCGCGAAAAATCAAAAAAACAAGCACGTATTAAAGCCGCTTTAGAGTTAGCTGAACAACGTGAAAAACCAACATGGTTAGAAGTTGATGCTAGCAAAATGGAAGGTGTATTCAAACGCTTACCAGAACGTTCAGATTTATCTGCTGACATCAATGAACATTTGATCGTCGAACTTTACTCTAAGTAAAGTTTAGCACTTAAGAGAGGACATAATGCAGGGTTCTGTAACAGAGTTTTTAAAACCTCACCTAGTTGACGTTGTTCAATACAGCCCAACTCATGCAAAAGTGACTTTAGAGCCACTTGAGCGTGGTTTTGGTCATACTTTAGGTAATGCACTACGCCGCATTTTATTATCGTCTATGCCGGGATGTGCAGTGACTGAAGTTGAGATTGACGGTGTTCTGCATGAGTATAGTACTAAAGAAGGCGTTCAAGAAGATGTGCTTGATATTTTGCTTAATTTGAAAAAATTGGCAGTACGTGTACATACTAAAGATGATGTTATGCTGACTTTAAATAAATCAGGCGTTGGTGCAGTAACCGCATCAGATATTACTCACGATGGTGATGTTGAAATTGTTAATCCTGATTTAGTAATCTGTCATCTTACTGATGCCAATGCTTCAATTAGTATGCGTATTCGTGTACAACGAGGTCGTGGTTATGTCCCTGCTTCTGCTCGCGTTAAGTCAGAAGATGAAGAACGGCCAATCGGTCGTTTGTTAGTTGATGCATGTTATAGCCCTGTAGAGCGTATCGCATATTCTGTTGATGCTGCTCGTGTGGAACAGCGTACGGATCTAGATAAACTTGTTATCGATATGGAAACAAATGGGACTATCGATCCAGAAGAATCTATTCGTCGTGCATCAACTATTTTGGCTGAACAACTTGAAGCTTTTGTTGATTTACGTGATGTACGTCAACCAGAAGTCAAAGAAGATAAACCGGAATTTGATCCAATTCTTTTACGTCCAGTAGATGATTTGGAATTAACTGTTCGGTCTGCTAATTGCTTAAAAGCAGAAGCAGTTCATTATATTGGTGATTTAGTGCAACGTACTGAAGTTGAGTTACTTAAAACCCCTAATCTTGGTAAAAAATCACTTACTGAAATTAAGGACGTGCTCGCCTCTCGTGGTTTATCTTTAGGCATGCGTCTTGAGAATTGGCCACCAGCAAGTATTGTTGAAGACTAAGATAAAATTTATAAGAAGGATAAAGTTATGCGCCATCGTAAAAGTGGTCGTCAACTGAACCGAAATAGCAGCCATCGTCAAGCAATGTTTCGTAACATGACAAGTTCATTAGTTGAACATGAAATCATCAAGACAACATTGCCTAAAGCTAAAGAGTTGCGTCGTGTTGTTGAGCCGTTAATTACGTTAGCTAAAAGCGATAGCGTAGCTAATCGCCGTCTGGCTTTCGCTCGTATCCGTGATAAAGATACAGTAAAAAAATTATTTTCTGATTTAGGTCCACGTTTTGCTACCCGTCCAGGTGGTTATGTTCGCATTTTAAAATGTGGTTTCCGTGATGGAGATAATGCTCCAATGGCTTATATTGAATTAGTTGATCGCCCTGCAGTTGAAGCAGAAGCAGCTGAGTAAATAATAAAAGCTTAAAATTAAAACCGGCTTAATGGCCGGTTTTTTATTGACTAAATATTGCTAAGTTAGTTTTTGTATTTACAACTTTGGGCGTGACTATTTATTTAAAATCACATCATAGCAGAAATGGATGGCATATTTACTCATTGTCATTCCGCAGCTCACTTACTAAATTCATCGTGTTATTTGAACACGATGAATTCATGTGATTAATTAAAAGCAAATTAGTAATGTGGTGGTGGCGTTTCTTCTGATAGATTGGCGATGTTTGAAGGTTGAGTTGCTTGTAATTTTTGTGATAATAGTGTTAATTGTTCCTTAAGTTTACTAACATCGGCTTGTAGATTAATCACCATCTGATTTAATTCTTCAATGGTTATTTCTTGAAATGCAATTTTTGTTTCTAGTACTTCTAACTGTTGGTTCATAGTCTGTTACTTTATTGCTATTTAATTTTATATTGTAAGTAAAAGTCATTATAAAATCCATCCTCGTTCTGCAAAAGAGACATACTGGCCTTTACCTATGACGAGATGATCAACAATGCGGACATCAATTAGCTCGCAGACTTGTTCAATTTTTTTTGTTAATATACGATCAGCTTCGCTTGGTTCCGCCAAGCCTGACGGATGATTATGGGCTAAAATTAATGCTGCGGCATTGTATTGTAATGCTCGTCGTGCTACTTCTCTTGGATGAACTTCTACACAATTATATGTTCCGACAAACATTTCTTCAGAATTAATGACGTGATGTTGGTTATCTAAAAATATTACCATAAATATTTCACGATCTTTATTCATTAAACGATTAGATAAATAGTGATGGGTTAACATTGGTGAAGTAAGATAATTTTCATTAGTCATTTTCACTTTTAAGTAACGATGAGACAATTCAACGACTGCTTTTAATTGAGTGTATTTTGCTGTTCCAAGCCCTTGTTTTTTGCAGAACTCATCATGGCTTGAATTTATTAAATGATAAAAAGAGCCAAATTCATTTAATAGCTTTTGAGATAAATCTAATACTGGCAAATTACGGGTACCTGTACGCAAAAAGATAGCAAGTAATTCAGCATCGGATAATGCTTCAACACCAAATTGTAATAGTTTTTCTCGTGGCATTAAAGATATGCTTTGTGTTGACATAATTAGGATATTCTTATTAGCTAAAAATAAGATTATTGATTAATTTTCGCTAATGAATAAGTGGATAGATAAAAAATTGTGAAGTGATTCGCAAAGATAATTTTTGTTTTACAAAAAAGTCAAAAAGCGCTGATTAAGCGCTTTTTGGAATTATAATGATTAATGACATCCACAACCACCTTGACCACCGCCACAACAACCCGTGTCTTCTTCATCTTCATGATCGTGCTCATGCCCGCCACAACCACAGCCGCCATGCCCGTGATCGTGTCCATGTGCACCATGAATATGACCATGAGATATTTCATCTGGTGTTGCTTCACGAATTGCAAGTACTTCAACATTGAAGTTTAAATCTTGGCCTGCGAGCATGTGATTACCATCAATAGTGACGCTATCGCCATCAATTGCAGTGATTTCAACAGGTAAAGACCCTTGATCTGTATCTGCAAAAAAACGCATACCAACTTCAAGTTCATCAACACCGACAAAAACGTCACGAGGTACATTTTGTACAAGTGCGTCGTTAAAATCACCATAAGGATTTGTTAATTCAACTTCGAATTTATCACCAACTTGATGACCTTCTAAGGCATTTTCAAGATCCTGTAATAAGTTTCCTGCACCTTGTAAGTATTCAAGGGGAGCAACTGCAGTTGCCTCGTCAACTAAAACGCCATCTTTAGTGCGAACTTGATATGCTAGACTTACCACTGTATTTTTTGCTATTTTCATGTTTTCTCCAACAAACTGTTATTGAGCAAATTGTATTAGATTTTAACGGAAAAAAATGCATCTGTATGCTATTTTCTTTGTAATTTAGAAAGTTTTAGTATCGTTTTATTTTTTGTGCGATTTAGGTTAAAAGATAATTTTTAAACTATGAATAATAGTTGGATAGCTAATTGAAATCAATTAAGCTGTTCAGACATTATATAAAGTTGGTTGTAAACTACATAACGCTTTTATTATAGATAAAAAAGGTGAGGAAAGGGGGTTTTATGTTGAAAATTAATGATTATTTTGATGGAAAAGTGAAATCAATAGGCTTTGAAAATAGCTCAACAGGTAAAGTTTCTGTTGGCGTGATGATGCCGGGCGAATATGTTTTTAGCACTAATAATCCAGAGGAAATGACCGTTATTACTGGTTCACTCAAAGTCTTATTACCGACGGCAAAAGATTGGCAAATTTTTGAAGCAGGGCAAATTTTCCATATAGCCAAAGAGAGTCAGTTTGATGTCCAAGTTTCCGAACCAACTGCTTATTTGTGTCGTTATTTAGAAAAATAAGAGCAACATAGATAGAATTAATTCATGCAAAAACGATGGATTGATGAGTAGGAATTATCTTTAATATTAAATACTTATATTCAAAGCGGAATAATAAGGTACCAGAGTAAATAACTGGTACCTTGTAAAAAAGTAAACCAAATATTATTTAAGTTCTAATTCATTCATTGCAGCAATACTAAACCCACCGTCAACATGAATTACTTCACCAGTAATACCTGATGATAAGTTTGAGCATAAGAATGCAGCTGAATTACCTACGTCTTCAATTGTTACTGTACGACGAATTGGGGTAACTGATTCACAATGAGATAGCATCTTTTTAAAATCTTTAATCCCTGATGCTGCTAAGGTACGAATAGGGCCTGCTGAAATCGCATTTACTCGGATACCTTCAGGTCCCATTGCATTTGCCATATAGCGTACATTTGCTTCTAAAGATGCTTTCGCAAGCCCCATCACATTATAGTTAGGAATTGCACGTTCAGCACCTAAATAAGAAAGCGTAACTAATGCTGACTCAGGATTTAGCATTGAACGACATGCTTTAGCCATAGCTACAAAGCTATAAGAGCTGATATCGTGTGCAATAGCAAAACCTTCACGAGTTACAGCATTAACATAATCACCATCCAATTGATCACCTGGAGCAAAAGCAATAGCGTGCACAAAACCATCGAATTTATCCCAAGTTTTAGCAAGTTCGGTAAATAATGTTGTGATGCTTTCATCATGTGCAACATCGCAAGGTAAAACGATTTTAGAATTAAAATCAGCAGCAAATTCTTCTACACGGCTTTTTAATTTTTCGCTTTGATAAGTAAAAGCTAATTCTGCGCCTTCACGGTGCATTGCTTTTGCAATACCGTAAGCAATAGAACGATTACTTGCAACGCCGGTAACTAGTATGCGTTTACCTGTTAAAAATCCCATAAATTATTCCTCTAGTGTTTTCAGTATAGTCTAGGATGACAACGATTATATGTTGATCAAGACAACTTCGCTACCATAAAATTTATTTTTCCTTAGTTTAATGCGAATGAATTACGAAATGATGATCGGGATTGGAATACGCCAAAATATAACGAGCATGTTGGAAATCTGTATAAAACAGATATTTATGGTAATCGAATAACGCTTTGTTTGGTGACGCTATTAGCTAAAAAAGGATAATATTACAGGGTATTATCCTGTAATATCTTATTGTATCCTATTGATTATTAACTAATATTTTACCAATCTCAAACCACGTTTTTCGAGAGTTTAGCAAATCTTGGGCCGGCATTGGTTTTTTACCTGCGGGTTGTAGTACTGTCATATTTAACGCTCCCTCGCTGGTTGCAATACAGATCCCGTTTTTGTCAGCTTGTAAAATAGTGCCAACAGGTTGATTATGTTGCGTAGTGATAACTTGTGCTTGCCAAACTTTCACGGGCTCACCATTTATTTCAAAATAACTGACAGGCCAAGGATTAAATGCTCGCACACACCGTTCAAGTTGTACTGCTGTTAAATTCCAATCTAATTTTGCTTCTTTTTTAGATAATTTTTCCGCGTAAGTGACTTGTGATGATGCTTGTTTTTCTGGTTGTATCTTCCCTTGGCTAAGTAGTGTTAGTGTATCAAGTAATGCTTGAGGACCTAATTTAGCCAGTTTTTCATATAATGTTGCACTGGTGTCATTGGGTTCGATTGGGCATGCTAATTTGTAAAGCATATCGCCAGTATCAAGACCTGCATCCATTTGCATAATAGTGATGCCTGTTTGACTATCCCCTGCCCAACAAGCGCGCTGAATTGGGGCTGCACCTCGCCATCTGGGTAACAAAGAGCCATGGACATTCAGACACCCTAATTTTGGCATATCCAGAACAGCTTGAGGCAAGATTAATCCATAAGCAACTACAATCATAATATCGGCGTTAAGATCTGCAATGATTTTCTGATTTTCCTCTGTTTTGAGGGTTGCCGGTTGATACACGGGTAGATTATTTTCGATTGCTAATTGTTTTACAGGGCTTGCAGTTAATTTATTTCCCCGTCCAGCTGGTCTATCGGGTTGGCTAAAAACAGCAATTACATTATGGTTTGATTCAATCAAAGCTTTTAAATGGGTTGCAGCAAAATCAGGTGTGCCAGCAAAAATAATATTGAGGGAATGAGTTGTTTGTAACATGCGCAATATATCCATAATCAAAATATTACAGATAGTATACTTTAAATTGAGCGAAGAATCTTCAATCACAAAAGCGAGATCATAATGAAAATCGCTTTTGTGTTACATAAATATTTATTCGGTTTTGCTTAAAATGGAAAGAATATCGGTACTAATGCAATATCAACCGCCATAACTAAAAATGTTAATGGTACACCGATTTTAACAAAATCCCCAAAGCTATAGCCACCGGGTGCTACCACCATGGTTTTTATTGGTGATGAAACAGGTGTGATAAATGATGCTGATGTGGCAATGGCTACAGTCATGGCAAATGGGTAAGGTGAGTAGCCAAACTTTAGTGCTAAATCAATAGCAATTGGCGCAATTAAAATGGCGGTTGCGGTATTGGATATGAATAAACCAACTGTTGAACATAATAAAAAGATGAATGTTAGTACCATATAGGGGCCAAAATGGCGTAGATGGATTTCAAGCCACGCTGATATTAGCGATATTCCACCTGTTTTATTGAGTGCTAATGCAAAAGGCATCATACCGATAATTAAAATTAATGTCGGCCAATGAATAGATTTATAGGCATTAGCCATGTCGATACAGCGAGTTGCGCCCATTAATAAGCAAGTAATAAGTGCTGCAACTACATTTGGGACAATGCCCGTAACCATTAAGATAATCATCACAGCTAGATTAAATAGTGCAATATAAGCTTGTGAGCTTGCTGGGGCAACATCATCAATATCTGATGGATAATCTAATACCACAAAATCATTGGTACGAGTTTGTAGTTTTTGTATTGATCCCCAATCTCCACAAACTAATAGTGTGTCGCTCATTTCTAATCGCTCTTGGAATAAGTTATTCGTTTCAACAGGCGCATGATTTCGCCAGATCCCAATAACAGTTAGAAAATACTTTTCTCTAAAATCAATTTGATTGAGTGTTTTTCCACATAGCGATGATTCAGGAAGTAATGCGACTTCGGCCATACCGACTTCTTTGACTTGTTCAGAAAAATATTCACCACGTAGCACCTTGGGTTCAAGATTGTTTACGGTTAGAAAGGTTCGGTAGTCAGCTTCTGAATGAGACATATCCAATAAAAGAATATCGTTTTCTCTAAATTCGGTAGCACCATTAACGGGAATTAGTACTTTTTGAAATTTTCGCCAACGCTCAATACCGATTACATTTACGCCGTGTTTAGTACGCAAATGCAGCCCATCAATAGTTCGACCAACAAAAGGAGAACCGGCAAGGATTTGTGCTCGGTGGGCACGACCAATTAATTTATAATCTCTAATCAAATCGGTAATTTTACGCCTTTGTGGTTGACTATTATTTGCCGTTATTTGATCAGAAGTCAGTAACCAGTTACGGGTTAACAAGCAATAAATTACGCCAACAACAAACACGCCTAGGCCTATTGGCGTAATAGAAAAGAAACCAAACTCAGTTAAAGCTGCTCGGCTAAGTTCGCTATTCACCACAAGGTTTGGCGCTGTCGCAACGAGAGTCATCATTCCACTAATTAATGCGGCAATACAAAGAGGCATCATTAGTTTTTTAACATGAATGCCTGTGTGATTTGCAATACTGATCGCCACCGGAATAAAGATTGCAACTACGCCAGTTGAACTCATGATAGAGCCTAATAACGCCGCGCCTAACATAATAAATGTGATAATTCGGATATCATTTTTACCTGCTGCTTTTAATATATATTCACTCATTTTATAAGAGATGCCTGTTCTTACTAGACTTTCTCCTATCACAAATAGGAGTGCAATGAGAATAATGTTTGGATCACTAAATCCCGAAAATGCTTCCGCAGGCGTTAATATGCCCGTGATAGTGATTGCGGCTATAGTTAGTAATGCAATAACATCCATTCTTAATTTACTGAATGAAAAAAACAAAATAACGATAAAAAGTAATAAACAAACAGTAATAAGTGGATAGTACTCGATTATATAATTAGGTAAAAAAGCAGACATTGATGATAAAAAACGATGTGCAGATAACGACGGTTCCACAAAAGGTAGCTCTATGAAGTTGTTTGGATTTTCGTCATAATACCTTGATTTATTATAATAGGGAATATCTTAAAATAAAGATTATTCGTCGTAGATTATAATTATGATGCATTGTTACAATTTCATCCTGTTTTATTTTATTAAATGAAAATTACAAAAAAGTTGAGGAATGAAGTGACCCCATAAAGTTGGACAAATTAAGCAGCTTGTAAGGCCTGATTTCGGTACTCAACTGGCGTCAGTCCTTTTAATTTAATTTTAATCCGTTTAGTATTGTAGTATTCAATATAGTCTTCTATTTTTTTTATCAATTCATCGGCATCTTTAAAATGTTTACCATGATACATTTCAGACTTAAATAAACCAAAAAAGTTCTCAATAACAGCATTGTCTAAGCAGTTTCCTTTTCTCGACATACTTTGCTTTATCGCATTGTCAGCAAGTTGTTTTTGATAAATAGGATTTCTATATTGCCAACCTTGGTCACTATGCAGTAAAGGCGTTTGTCCCTTTTCTAATCGTGATATCCCTTTTTTAAGCATGTCAGTAACTAAGCTCAAACGTGCGTTCTTCGCTATACTATAGGCAATCACTTCCTGATTGTACAAATCAATAATAGGTGATAGATAGATTTTTTGTTCATTTACTTTAAATTCGGTCACATCCGTTACCCACTTTTCATTCGGTTTTGACGCGTTAAATTGCCTTCCAAGAAGATTGGGCGCTGTTTTTCCTATCTCACCTCGGTAGGCTCGATATTTTTTCGGCCTAACTGTCGATTTAAGATTAAGCGCTTTCATTAGTCGTTGTACTGTTTTATGATTAAGTTTGCTTCCTTCTTTGGTTAAAGCTAAATGAATACGGCGATAACCATAACAACCTTTATGTTCGTCGTAAATTGCTTTAATTCGCGCTAATTCATATTCATAAGCACGGGGGGCTTTCAGCCTGTTTACATGATAATAAAATACACTTTTAGGCAACTGTAATGTCGATAGTAAATGCTTTAAGCTATGCTCATGTTTAAGTGCTAAGACAATTAATGTTTTTTCTTTGCTTGTTTCTGTTTTGCTTGCCTCAGCTCTTCCAACTTTTTTAGTACTGCATTCTCCGCTCGTAAATAAGCAACTTCTTCTCTTAATTCTTCAATTGTTTTTTCTTTATTATCTTTTGCTAAAGTAATTCGTGCTGGTTTCATTGGGTGTTTTCCTTTAGATTGAGTCTCAAGCCCAAGGAGTCCTTTTTCTCGATATCTTTCAAGCCAAACAAATAATATCCCAGGTGAGACTAAATTTAGCATGGCACTTGTATGCCCGATAGACCAACCATTTGCCCACATTAATTTTAGCGCTTCTAATTTCGCTTGCCCGTTACGAAAATGTGGCGTGGGTTGAAAGGCATTATCACCATGAATCTCCACCACCTGAGACCAATATCTTATTTGGCGACGAGGGATGGAATATTTTTTTGATAGTGTTGCCGACGATATTCCTGATAAGAATTCATTAGCTACGGTAATTTTTAACTCTCGACTGTATTTTAACATAAAAAACCTCCTATAGTTGGAAGTCCAACTATTGGGGGTCACTTCAGAAAGGGGTTTTTGAGCTAGTATTTTTATTTAAAACACCTATTTTTAAGCACACACTTTTACTTTTTTATATCTAAATAAGCTTTTTAAACACACCAATTTAATATCCTACAAATATTTATAATAAACTATTATTTAGTAATTGATTGCCAATTGAGTTGGTGCAATAATCTACAATTATACATTGGTACTTACTCGTTAATTAGGTTGAGAAAATGTTTGAAAAAGTAGAGTTATATGCGGGCGATCCCATTTTATCATTAGTCGCTGAATTTAATAATGACAAGCGTGGAAATAAGACCAATTTAAGTATTGGTTATTATTATGATAAAAACAGTGTGGTTCCTCAATTATCATGTATCAAAACGGCTAGAGAATACATCTATCAACATCAACAAGGTGCGCAACTCTATTTGCCAATGAGCGGCTTACCTAGCTATTGTCAGGCGATTCAATCATTGCTTTTTGGTGAGGATAATTCTGCTTTTCAAGCAAAACGAATTGCAACTGTTCAGACATTAGGTGGATCAGGCGCACTTAAAGTCGGTGCTGATTTTTTATACCATTATTTTCCTAATTCTCAAGTATGGGTTAGTGATCCTACTTGGGAAAATCATATTGCTATTTTTAATGGGGCAGGATTTAAGGTAAATAAATACCCTTACTTTGATCCTGAAACATGTGGCGTAAAATTTAATGCCATGCTTGAAACATTAAATACCTTACCAGCGAAAAGTATCGTGTTACTACACCCTTGCTGCCACAATCCAACAGGCGCTGATTTAACCGAACAACAATGGGATAAAGTAATTGAAGTTTTACAAAACCGTGATCTTATTCCATTTATGGATATTGCTTATCAAGGTTTTGGCGAAAGTATTGAAAATGATAGTTACGCCATAAAAAAAGTCGCTGAGCAAGGATTATGTGGTTTTATCAGCAATTCATTTTCTAAAACATTTTCACTTTATGGTGAGCGTGTAGGTGGTTTATCGGTTTTATGTGATGATAACCATGCAGCAAATCGAGTATTTGGCCAATTGCAAGCAACGGTTCGTCGAAATTATTCCAGTCCAGCTGCTTATGGTGCACAATTGGTGTCACACGTATTGAACAATACCGAGCTTAAAGCGTTATGGTTTAAAGAAGTTGAAGCAATGCGTAACCGTATTGTAACCATGCGTTCAATGTTGGTCGATTTATTAAAAACAGCTGCACCTAAACAAAACTTTGATTATTTAGTTAAGCAAAGAGGTATGTTTAGTTACACCGGTTTTTCAAAAGAACAAGTCACACAGTTAAAAAATGATTTTGCTGTTTATTTGGTGGGCAGTGGAAGAATGTGTGTGGCGGGGTTAAATCACCATAATATACATCGTGTAGCAGAAGCATTTGCCACTATTAAATCATAATTTGACTAACTAGAGGAGAATCACATGTTGCGTAAAATATCTATTTTATTGGTAAGTCTTGCCATGACAACACTTGTTGTAGGTTGTAACACGTTTAAAGGTGTCGGTAAGGATGTCCAATCAGGCGGTGAAGCAATTACCAATACTGCTGAAAAAGTTAGTGATAAAATGTAAATAGTTTTGCTTATAACCTTCTTTATAAGCAACAAAAAACATATATGTAATTTTTAGTTTTATTGTTTTACTGGTGGGGTGCGGTTTGTTAAATTTTCGAACTGCACCTTTATCAATAGAAAATTGCCAATATCAAAATCGTTTTGGCATTGAATTGAATTTAACTTGATTCCAACTTTACAACATATTCTTATATTTACGCTTACAAAGTCGAGCAGACCAATATTTATCTGTTAGTTGCGTTGGCTTAAAAGGCAACTTTTGTGCTAAATTACCCTAAAGAAACAGTTTGGCATAGCATCAAAATATAATGATGGTTATGATCACGTGTGCATTAGAAAGAAGCGTGAGTTTGTAAAACAAAATTTGTTGTCAAATAAACATTGTTAAAATGCATGTCAGATTATTTATATTTCCATTGATTCTTTAACTAAAGATAGGGATAATCCGTCACTAATTGAATCTGATAATCTATCTATTATTAAATAAGGATTATTTATATGACAGATAACTCATCAACCCTTAAGGGTTTAGGTGGCTGGTTTATCGTCGTTGCAATAAAATTAATATTGACCTGTATTGGTTATTTATTTTTGGCTATTTATACTCTTATAACCATTGGGGAATGGTCCAAATTTATTAATCTAACTTCCGAATATTATAGTGAAAATTTTGTATGGATTTTTCCTATAGAAGTTGGTGCTAATATTATTATAATTTATTTTGAACTAGTTTTAATTGTATTAATGCTTTTAGAAACGTTTATTACCTATGAATTTACTAGATTTAAGATTGAAATCCGCGATATTGCTAGTAATGTAAGAACAATCATTTGGAGCATTATTTATATTTCTTATATATTAAAATCAGTACGAGTCAAGAACACCTTTGTTAATGGACGTCGTAATGAGGAAAATCATAGCAATATTATTAGTTAATTTATTTTTTAAGGAATTAAAATGTTATTAAATTTTGAAGCTTCTTTAAAAGGAAAAGTCAAGAAAGCGGTAATTCCAGTTGCAGGTCTTGGAACAAGAATGTTACCTGCAACCAAAGCTATTCCAAAAGAAATGTTGCCAGTAGTTGATAAACCATTAATTCAATATGTCGTAAAAGAGTGTATTTCTGCTGGGATTACTGAAATTATTTTTGTTACGCATTCGTCAAAAAATTCCATTGAGAATCATTTTGATACTAGTTTTGAATTAGAGGCAATGCTAGAAGCTCGTGTCAAACGTCAGTTATTACAAGAAGTACAGGGTATTTTACCTAAAAATGTTACAATAACTAGTGTTCGTCAAGGTTTAGCTAAGGGGCTTGGCCATGCTGTGCTTTGTGCTTATCCTTTAGTTGGTAATGAGCCTTTTGCCGTTGTGTTGCCGGATGTGATTATTGATGAGTATGATAGTGATCTTGCTAAAGATAATTTAGCAGCAATGATAAACAATTATCATGATACTAAACACAGTCAAATCATGGTTGAACCCGTACCTAAAGAGCTCGTTTCCTCCTATGGTATTGTTGACTGCCGTGGAGAGGTGTTATCTGCTGGTAACATAACACAGATGTATAGCATAGTTGAAAAACCATCAATTGAAAACGCGCCATCGAACCAATCCGTCGTTGGCCGTTATGTGTTATCTGAAAAAATTTGGCCTTTATTAGCCAAAACACCATTAGGTGCCGGTGGTGAAATTCAATTAACGGACGCCATTGCGATGTTGCTTGAAGATGAACCAGTTGATGCATATTGCATTAAAGGTCGAAGCCATGATTGTGGTAATAAACTAGGATATATACAAACTTTTGTACAATACGCGATGCGTCACAAAACCTTAGGTAATGATGTGAAAGCATGGTTGAAAACGATTTAATTTTTTTATGTATCGTGGGTAGAAAAAGACGCCAACTGGTGTCTTTTTCCCATTTAAAACACCCACACACAAAACATACCTAACTTCACTCAGCTATCAGCACGAAGGCTTAAGAAATAGCAATTTCAGCAAATTTAGAGATTCAAAAACCCCTTTCTGAAGTGACCCCCAATAGTTGGACTTCCAACTATAGGAGGTTTTTTATGTTAAAATACAGTCGAGAGTTAAAAATTACCGTAGCTAATGAATTCTTATCAGGAATATCGTCGGCAACACTATCAAAAAAATATTCCATCCCTCGTCGCCAAATAAGATATTGGTCTCAGGTGGTGGAGATTCATGGTGATAATGCCTTTCAACCCACGCCACATTTTCGTAACGGGCAAGCGAAATTAGAAGCGCTAAAATTAATGTGGGCAAATGGTTGGTCTATCGGGCATACAAGTGCCATGCTAAATTTAGTCTCACCTGGGATATTATTTGTTTGGCTTGAAAGATATCGAGAAAAAGGACTCCTTGGGCTTGAGACTCAATCTAAAGGAAAACACCCAATGAAACCAGCACGAATTACTTTAGCAAAAGATAATAAAGAAAAAACAATTGAAGAATTAAGAGAAGAAGTTGCTTATTTACGAGCGGAGAATGCAGTACTAAAAAAGTTGGAAGAGCTGAGGCAAGCAAAACAGAAACAAGCAAAGAAAAAACATTAATTGTCTTAGCACTTAAACATGAGCATAGCTTAAAGCATTTACTATCGACATTACAGTTGCCTAAAAGTGTATTTTATTATCATGTAAACAGGCTGAAAGCCCCCCGTGCTTATGAATATGAATTAGCGCGAATTAAAGCAATTTACGACGAACATAAAGGTTGTTATGGTTATCGCCGTATTCATTTAGCTTTAACCAAAGAAGGAAGCAAACTTAATCATAAAACAGTACAACGACTAATGAAAGCGCTTAATCTTAAATCGACAGTTAGGCCGAAAAAATATCGAGCCTACCGAGGTGAGATAGGAAAAACAGCACCCAATCTTCTTGGAAGACAATTTAACGCGTCAAAACCGAATGAAAAGTGGGTAACGGATGTGACCGAATTTAAAGTAAATGAACAAAAAATCTATCTATCACCTATTATTGATTTGTACAATCAGGAAGTGATTGCCTATAGTATAGCGAAGAACGCACGTTTGAGCTTAGTTACTGACATGCTTAAAAAAGGGATATCACGATTAGAAAAGGGACAAACGCCTTTACTACATAGTGACCAAGGTTGGCAATATAGAAATCCTATTTATCAAAAACAACTTGCTGACAATGCGATAAAGCAAAGTATGTCGAGAAAAGGAAACTGCTTAGACAATGCTGTTATTGAGAACTTTTTTGGTTTATTTAAGTCTGAAATGTATCATGGTAAACATTTTAAAGATGCCGATGAATTGATAAAAAAAATAGAAGACTATATTGAATACTACAATACTAAACGGATTAAAATTAAATTAAAAGGACTGACGCCAGTTGAGTACCGAAATCAGGCCTTACAAGCTGCTTAATTTGTCCAACTTTATGGGGTCACTTCATTCCTCAACTTTTTTGCTAATTAGCACCTTTCGGTGCTAGCCATATTAACAAAATTATTTGACCGCAATCACTTCAATTTCAACCTTGGCATCTTTAGGGATGCGAGCAACTTGCACACAAGATCGTGCTGGAAATGTCGCTTGATTTTCTATGAAAAAGGCTTCATAGACACTGTTAACATCAGCAAAGTCATCCATATCGGCTAAAAAAATAGTTGTTTTAACAATATTTTTCGCGTGATAACCGGCTTCTGTGAGAATGGCTTTCACATTTGCTAAACTTTGCTTAGCTTGCTCTTTAACACAAGTTGGCATCTCACCAGTTGCTGGGTTAATTGGGATTTGACCTGATGCAAATAACATATTACCCAAATCGACACCTTGAACATAAGGGCCAATGGCTGCTGGTGCTTTATCAGTGTTAACTATCTTTACCATATACAATTTTCTCCTTTTTACCTTATTATCATTCTCATTTCAGCAGGAACACAAATTTGTGTCAAGTCACAACAAATTTATGACCATGGGACTTCTGCCAATTTTCTGATATGATAGAGCAAAATTTTTTATTAATTGAGAGTTCGTATGTTTGAGAATTTAACTGACCGTTTATCACAGACATTTCGCAATATTAGTGGTCGAGGGCGTCTGTCTGAAGATAATATCAAAGATGCTCTGCGCGATGTCCGAATGGCATTACTTGAAGCAGATGTTGCCTTGCCTGTCGTACGGGAATTTATTAACCAAGTTAAACAAAAAGCTATCGGTTTAGACGTAAATAAAAGCCTAACACCAGGACAAGAATTTATTAAAATAGTCCAAGCTGAACTGACGACAGCCATGGGTGAAGTCAACAGTTCACTCAATTTAGCCACTCAGCCTCCAGCTGTTATCCTAATGGCTGGTTTGCAAGGTGCTGGTAAAACAACCAGTGTTGCTAAATTGGCAAAATTCTTAAAAGAAAAACAGAAAAAGAAAGTATTAGTGGTTTCTGCTGATGTTTACCGTCCTGCTGCAATTAAGCAATTAGAAACACTTGCTAAAACAATTGATGTTGAGTTTTTCCCATCAGACATAAATCAAAAACCTGTTGATATTGTTAACAAGGCGATTTCGCATGCCAAATTACAATTCTTTGATGTGCTCATTGTCGATACAGCTGGTCGATTGCATGTTGATAACGACATGATGGATGAAATCAAAGTATTGCATGATGCAATTAATCCTATTGAAACATTGTTCGTTGTTGATGCAATGACAGGTCAAGATGCTGCAAATACCGCCAAAGCGTTTAATGATGCATTACCGTTAACAGGTGTTATTTTAACTAAAGTTGATGGTGATGCTCGTGGCGGTGCAGCATTATCGATTCGTCATATTACCGGTAAACCTATCAAGTTCTTAGGGATGGGGGAAAAGACGGATGCGCTAGAGCCTTTTTATCCTGACCGTATCGCCTCTCGTATCTTAGGGATGGGTGATGTTATTTCTTTGATTGAAGAATTGCAAAGTAATGTTGATCGTGAAAAAGCGGAAAAAATTGCCAAAAAGCTTAAAAAAGGTGATAAATTTGATTTTAATGACTTTCAGGATCAACTACGACAAATGCGCAATATGGGCGGAATGGGGGCTCTATTAGCCAAATTACCAGGCGTAGGTCAGTTGCCTGATCATATCAAAGCGCAAATGGATGATAAAATCACCATCAAAATGGAAGCGATAATTGGCTCTATGACATTAAAAGAGCGTGCAAATCCTGAAATCATTAAAGGTTCACGAAAGCGCCGGATTGCTAATGGTTCAGGGACTCAAGTACAAGATGTCAACAAACTTCTTAAGCAGTTTGAAGATATGCAAAAAATGATGAAAAAAATGAAAGGTGGCGGAATGATGAAGATGATGCGCCAAATGAAGGGATTAATGGGCGGAGGTATGGGATTCCCGCCTAGATAAGGTTTTTTCTTTCACTTAATACTATCGCGCCAAGAGCCGCGATAGTATATTAAATAAACTTAGTTTTCTCGATTTACAGCCTCAATTTTTGTCGGGCGATGCATAGTTAATACCGTGCCAATCGATGAGAGAATAATAAACATGATAGCCAACCATTGATAATATGTTAGCTGCTCGTGTAAAACAATTAATCCTGAAAGTGCAGCAAATACCGGCGATAAACTCATTAAAGTACTAAACGTTTGTGCAGGTAATTTGGGCAGTGCCATCATATCAAGCCCATAAGGAATTGTTGAGGCTAGCAGTGAAACAACAAAGATTAATGGTAACAGGTCTATCGAAAACATTGTACTACCGCTCTGCCAAACACCAATTGGAAATAGTAATAATGAGGCTACAATTGAGCCTACCGCAACGCTTGAGGCGCCATAAAGTTCACCAGCCTTACGCCCAAAAAGAATATAGCCAGCCCAACAGCTTCCTGCACATAACGCTAGTAAAATGCCAATAGGATCTAAATCATTAGAAGCCTGATGAATGGGTAACAACATAATCAATCCAATTATTGCAATGCCTAACCAAATAAAATCGGTTAATTTTCGTCCTGAAAACATTGCAACCATAATTGGTCCGGTCAACTCAATTGCCACAGCGATTCCTATCGGTATTCGAGAAATGGCATTATAAAAGGATAAATTCATACATCCCATAGCAATACCATACAAAATAATATATTTGATAGCTTGCTTAGTAATGGTTTTACCCCAAGGTTTAAAGATTATTGATAATAAAATAGCTGAAAAGAATAAACGCCAAGCAGTCATTGCTTCTGGACCAAGTAATGGAAATAAGTATTTAGCCAATGAGGCACTTGCTTGCACTGAAATCATTGAAATAAAAATTAAAAAAATAGGCCAAGATCTTTTAAACATAATAATTATCGTATTTGAAGTAATTGGGTTATTATAAAAAGCGTGTAAGATATTTGCATAACAACGTAAAAATCAAACTAAATTCATTACATATATAATTAAAAAGCTTTATTGCTATTAAATAGTGTTATATAAATAAAGCTTTTAAGAATATCAAATAAACATCATATCTAGTTTTCTCTTTTTACTGATAGTAATGCCAAATCTTGTAACGCTTTTTTATAAGGAGAATCTGGTAGGACCGCAATAACATTAAATGCTTTATTGGCTTCTTGTTCAGCAGTTTTTAAGGTAAATTCAAGCGAACCACATGATTTCATTACTTTTAAAATATGGTCTAATAGATGGCGTCCATTTCCTTGCTCAATCGCTTGGCGGATTAAAATCGCATCGTCTGAATTAGCATGATGCATTGCATGTAATAACGGTAATGTTGGTTTACCTTCATTAAGGTCATCACCCAAATTTTTACCTAATTTTTGATTATTATCCGCACTATAATCTAATAAATCATCGATGATTTGAAAAGCTGTCCCTAAATATTTCCCATATTCTTGCAAAGCAAATTCTTGCTCAGGGGTTGCTTCTGCTAATACCGCTGCTGAATGTGAAGTCGCTTCAAATAACCTTGCGGTTTTACGGTAAATAACTTGTAGGTATTGTTCTTTAGTAATATCAGGATCATTACAATTAATCAGTTGCTGTACTTCCCCCTCCGCAATGACATTTGTTGCTTCTGACATTATCTTCAATACTTTGAATGACTCGGTACGTACCATCATTTGGAAAGATCGGGTGTAAATATAATCGCCAACTAAGACACTTGCTGCATTACCAAATAATGCATTAGCTGTTGATTTGCCACGGCGTAAATCTGATTCATCAACAACGTCATCATGTAATAAGGTTGCTGTGTGAATAAATTCGATAAAAGCTGCGGTAATAATATGCTTATCACCTTGATAATTAAGTGCTTTGGCAATCAACAGTGCAATAACTGGGCGGATACGTTTTCCACCGCTGCTAATAATATAATTACCTAATTGATTAATTAATACAACATCAGAACTTAGCTCTGCTTGTATTGCCTCATTGACCTTTACTAAATCATCTTGTACGAGATCGAGTATTTGTTTTATTGATGGATTATTCATCAGTCTAACCGCTAGAAATAGAAGATATTTACCTACTATTATCTGACAAATATTTTTAAGCAACAAGTTATTGCTAATATCATATTAAAAAAATGCTACAAATGATAAGCATTTTCATTTAAAATATTTGCCTTAAATGAAAATTAATTACAGTTATGAAGATCAACTTTGATATAGATATCAACCACGAGAAAGAACCACAATCACCTGCTTCTAAAAAGCCAAAGGATGGTTATCTATATACGTCGTTCTCGGTGCTATCGCATCTTTTTTTACTTGTATTCTTGTTTAGTCCAGCATTGTTTGCAGAAAATCTTACTGTTGATGAGGGGGATAATTCAATTAAAGCGGTCATGGTTGACCTTACTATGCTAGCTGCTCCTGAGCAATCATTAGTTGAAGACACGCCTGAAATTCAAGGTGCGGACAATAACGAAGTCATTGATAATAATCCGACTGAAGAACCACCGGTTGTTGAGCCGGAAGTCGTCGAAGATGATACGCCTGCGCCAATACCAGAAAAAGAAGTTATAGCTGAGACGGATAACCCTGTAATTGTTAAACCAAAACCGAAACCAAAGAAGAAAAAGCCACCAACAAAAAAATCATCTCGTCAGCAAGTTAGACAAGAAGCAAAGGCTGACAATGTGGCAAACACTTCCGTCGCGCCTAAAATATCTAATAATCAACGATACTCTGGTAATCCGTCGCCAGTTAGTCGTAATCAACCAGAATATCCTCGAAGAGCATTAGATATGCGTTTAGAAGGTTATGTTGTCGCTATGTTTGATGTAACGAGTGACGGACGTGTTGAAAATATCAGAATTATTGAAGCCAAACCCAATAATATTTTTAATCGCTCAGTTATCACCGCAATGAAAAAGTGGAAATATCAACCAATTGCCGGAAACGATCTGAAAATAAAGATTATTTTTAATCGCGATAGTTCCATTAGTTTAGATACTAATTAATAGCGTATTTTTCAGACAATAATTATCATATTAAAATAAAACTTAAACGCGCTAATCTCAAATATTGATTAGCGCATTACTCTATAAATTGTTCATTTATTGTTTTGCATTAAAAGCTCAACTTGTATTGGATCTTTAGGTACCTTTGATGTTAAAACCTCGTTACCTGAATCGGTAATCAAAATATTATCTTCAATTCGAATTCCTATACCTCTATAACGATGGGGAACGTTAGCATCTTGATTTATATAAAGCCCTGGTTCAACCGTTAATACCATACCCGGCATCAGTATACGCTCACGATCGCTACCAACATCATGAACATCAATGCCTAACCAATGTCCTAGGCCATGCATATAAAACGTTAGGTAAGCTTTGTCAGCAATCAATGTTTCAACATCACCTTGCATAACGCCAAGTTTAACTAGCCCTTCAACCATAATTCGGATAATTTTTTGATTAACTAATGATATTGAAGTCCCCGGTTTCAACAATTTGATCGCGGTATATTGTGCAGTTAACACAATGTCATATATTTCCCGTTGAGCTTGATTGAATTTACCATTAATAGGAAATGTTCGAGTTATATCTCCAGCATAATATTGGTATTCACACCCGGCATCAATTAAGACTAAGTCACCATCTTTAAGTTTGTCGCTATTATTTTCATAATGCAAAATACAACCATTGTTACCACCACCAACGATAGTATTGTATGATGGTGAACGAGCACCATGCCAAGCAAATTCATGTAGAATTTCTGCTTCTAATTGATATTCGTACCAATTTGGTTGACATTTTTGCATGGCACGAATATGAGCTAGCGCGCTGATATCACAAGCTTTACGTAAAATTGCTATTTCAAATTCAGACTTAAACATCCGCATTTCATGAACAATTGGGCGCCAATCAATAACTGCATTTGGGGCAGAAAGTTTCAATCGAGTACTTTGACGTAAAGTATTTAGCGTTTTTTTAATTATCATGTCAGCATAATGATATAGCTGGTCAGCGTGATAAACGGCCTTTTTCCCATTCAACAAATTTGGCAAAACGTTATCAATATCGTCAAATAGATAAGCTTCATCTACTAAAATTTTTTCTAATGCTGCTTGTTGACCTAAACGGTACCCTGTCCAGGTTTCAGCTAAAGGATCTTTTTTACGATTAAATAAAATATATTTAGGTTGTTCATCTTGCTGCTTAATAATAGCAAAAAGGGCTTCAGGCTCGGCAAAAAAAGTGAAATACCAAAAATCACTATCTTGTCGATAAGGATAATGAGTATCATTACTTCGCTGAACTTCTGGTGAAGCAAAAAATAAAGCAATGCTATTGGGCTCCATTTGAGCCAGTAATTTATTACGTCGAGCTAAAAGTTCTGTTTTCGTCTGGATGTCTATCATCGCGTTTACCTTAAGAATCAACAATACTGAATATTAGTGAAGAGTTGGGGTAATATCAGGTTCATTAAATTCATCAAAACACAACATCGCCGTAATACGAACATACTCCTTGATCTCTTCAAATGCAAAGCCTAGTTCTTGTTGATCTTCATTTTCATCATAACCTAATTTAACTATTTGTCTTAAATCGTATATAGCTTCCCCTACATCACCTTTAACCCGATTAATTTTTGGTTGAACTAAACCGATCCCTAATAAAAAATGATTAACCCACCCAACTAAGTCATCAATTTGAGTAAACAAATCTTGTTCGCTTAGTAAAAGTTGAAATTCAAAATCTTCATCAATAAATTGTTGTTTAATTGAGCGATATAACTTTTCAATATCCTTATTTAAAGGTTCAGCAATTTTTTGCCCATCATTCAGCATGTCTTGGGTCAATATTCTCCAGCTTTCATCGTGGTTTCCACCGGCTAATATGCCAGATAAAAAACCATGTAATTCCGCCGCGGTCATTCCAATTTTATTTTGAATGAGTTGACGATTAAGTTCATTATAAATCTTGGTATCAGTCATAACTCCACCTTAGTCTTGTGATAACTGTGAAAATACACCCCCCTGCACTTTCACACATTATTAGTATATAATTTACGTCTAGCTGTAAATAATAAACAGGTTATTGCGCTTTATAAAGGAATTATTTTGAACATTTATAGATTAATTTTAACATTGCCTTCACTATGTTTGGCATTAACTGCTTGTAGTTTGGGGACACAAAACAACGGTGTGATTGTTCTTGATGTGCATAATAAAACAAATACCAATATAACCAGCCAAGATTTACCGAAAAATTATCAGTTAGGGAATGGCGAACAAGAGCTTGATAAGTTTGAAGCTTTCTGCCGAGAAGAAATTCATGCCTCGCAATTAGATGGTAGTGAAGAGCTTGTATTTGAAAATATCAAACGAGGGATTCACGGGCAGGTTGAATTTAAAAAATGTAGTGATAAAGTCACTCGAATTTACCGATATTGATAAATATTTCAGCTAATTTATTGATTATTGCTAATAAGATTGGCTAATTGTTGCAGAACAGTGAAATCTTACTAGCCTTTCAAGCTGTTTTTATTTATATTGTCGCATGAAAAAATATATTTTTGGGAGTAAAATAATTATGTACAAGCAAGATGTAACCATTACTGCATCGAACGGTCTTCATACCCGCCCTGCTGCACAATTTGTAAAAGAAGCTAAAAACTTCAATTCTGAAATTACAGTCACTTCAAATGGAAAAAGTGCTAGCGCCAAAAGCTTATTTAAACTACAAACTTTAGGCTTAACTCAAGGCACGACTATTACTATTTCAGCTGAAGGCGAAGATGAAAAAGAAGCTGTAGATCATTTAGTAAAATTAATTCCTGAATTGGAATAATACTCCCAACTAGAGTTGAACGGTTTTAATATTAGATAAGGATTAAATGTTATGGTATCAGGTATACTTGTTTCCCCAGGTATCGCTTTTGCAAAAGCGTTATTATTAAAAGAAGAACCTATTGTGATTAATAATAGGCAAATTCTTGATAACAAAATTGATGCTGAGATTGAGCGCTTTAAAAAAGCTCGTGAAAAATCAAGCGAACAATTACATGCTATCATGGAGCGCGCAAAAAGTACTTTAGGTGAAGATAAAGCTGCTATTTTTGAAGGGCATATTATGCTTCTTGAAGATGAGGATCTTGAACAAGAAGTTATTTCTCGAATCAAAAGTAAGCACTCAAGTGCCGATGCAGCCGTTCAATCTGTATTTGAAACTCAAGCGAAAGAGTTAGAAAACTTAGATGATGAATATCTAAAAGAACGTGCAGCGGATATTCGCGATATCGGCAAAAGATTACTTAAAAATATTTTAGGAATTGAAATTGTTGATTTAAGTGCAATCAGCCAGCCATGTATTTTAGTTGCAACAGACTTAACGCCTTCTGAAACAGCTCAGCTAAATTTAGATATGGTATTAGGTTTTATTACTGATGCAGGTGGACGGACTTCACATACATCAATCATGGCTCGTTCTTTAGAAATTCCAGCAATCGTTGGTACATCTAATGCAACACAAGCAATTAAACAAGGTGATTTTGTTATTTTAGATGCCATAAACAATGCTATCTATATTAATCCAGATCACGCTACGCAAGAAAAATTAAAACAAGTACAAACAAAATATATCGCCGATAAAGAAGAGTTAACAAAATTAAAAGACTTACCGGCTGTAACCCTTGATGGTCATCAGGTTGAAATTTGTGCAAATATTGGTACCGTTCGAGATATTGCTGGTGCAGATCGTAACGGTTATGAGGGTGTAGGTCTTTATCGTACTGAATTCTTATTTATGGATCGTGAAGCGTATCCTAATGAAGAAGAGCAATTCAAAGCATATAAAGAAGTTGCAGAATCAACCAATGGTTTATCTGTTATTGTTCGCACCATGGATATTGGTGGTGATAAAGATGTACCTTACATGCACTTACCAAAAGAAGAAAACCCATTCCTAGGTTGGCGAGCAATCCGTATCTGTTTAGACCGTAAAGAAATATTACATGCACAGTTACGAGCAATTTTACGCGCATCTGCGTTTGGAAAATTGCGTATTATGTTCCCTATGATCATTTCGGTAGAAGAAATTCGCATCTTAAAATCCGAAATTAATATTCTTAAAGAACAATTAACTACTGAAGGCAAAGCGTTTGATAAAAACATCGAAATCGGTGTTATGATCGAAACACCAGCCGCGGCTGTTATTGCTCATCACTTAGCTAAAGAAGTTGATTTCTTTAGTATCGGAACCAATGACTTAACACAATATACGCTTGCTGTCGATCGTGGTAACGAATTGATTTCTCACCTTTATAACCCGTTCTCCCCTTCAGTGTTAGCATTGATTAAAAATGTAATTGATGCTTCTCACAAAGAAGGTAAATGGACTGGAATGTGTGGTGAGCTTGCTGGTGATGAAAGAGCGACAATTTTATTACTAGGTATGGGGCTTGATGAATTCAGCATGAGTGCTGTATCTATTCCTAAAATTAAAAAATTAGTTCGTAACACAAACTATGAAGAAGCGAAAAAGTTTGCTGATACCGTATTAGGGAAAGCAACATCGAAAGAAATAATTGATTTAATTGAAAATTACACTGCTGAAAAGCAAATTTGTTAGGAGACAATAATGGGTCTATTCGATAAGATTAAGCAATTCGTATCCGATGACAATAAAAACAGCATCGAAATTATTGCACCTTTAAGTGGCGAAATTGTCAAAATCGAAGATGTACCAGATGTGGTTTTTGCTGAGAAGATTGTTGGTGATGGTATTGCCATCAAACCTTCTGGTAACAAAATTGTTGCACCATTAAATGGTAAAATTGGTAAGATTTTTGAAACCAATCATGCGTTTGCAATTGAGTCAGATGAAGGTATCGAGCTTTTTGTTCATTTTGGCATTGATACAGTAGAACTAAAAGGTGAAGGTTTTACTCGCGTTGCTGAAGAAGGACAACAAGTTAAAATTGGTGATACAATTATTGAAATCGATCTACCTTTACTTGAAAGTAAAGCAAAATCAGTATTAACACCTGTTGTCATTTCAAACATGGAAACAGTCGTTGAATTAACTAAACTAACTGGCTCTGTTGAAGCAGGTAAAACACCAATAATGCGTGTTAAAAAGTAATTCATTATAAATAAAAAAAACCTTCAGGTTAAACTGAAGGTTTTTTTTATTCAATCAATCCTCAAAACACCTCTTAACGCCATTTCTTGTATTGATTAATTAAATTATTAGTAGAATTATCATGAGAACTAACTGGCTTATTATCCGCTAGCTCAGGTAAAATCCGACCGGCCAATTGCTTACCAAGTTCAACGCCCCATTGATCAAAACTGAAGACATTTAAAATAACACCTTGAGTAAAAATCTTATGCTCATACATCGCAACTAAAGCGCCAAGTGCATAAGGCGTAATTTTTTTAACTAAAATAGAATTGGTTGGTTTATTACCTTCGAAAACTTTAAAAGGAATAATCGATTTCACTTCATCAAGTGTTTTGCCAGCAGCAATAAATTCTTGCTCTACTTGCTGTGCTGTTTTACCAAAAGCTAAAGCTTCAGTTTGTGCAAAAAAGTTAGAAAGTAGCTTAGGATGATGATCGCCAACAGGATTATGGCTAATTGCTGGCGCAATAAAATCACACGGAATCAACTTTGTTCCTTGATGAATTAATTGATAAAACGCATGTTGACCATTGGTTCCCGGCTCACCCCAAATAATCGGGCCAGTAGTATAGCTAGTTTTGTTGCCATTACGATCCACGCTCTTACCGTTTGACTCCATATTACCTTGTTGAAAGTAAGCTGCAAAACGATGCATATATTGATCGTAAGGTAGGATAGCTTCGGTTTCTGCACCATAAAAGTTATTGTACCAAATACCAATTAGTGCAAGTAAAGTTGGAATATTCTGTTCAACAGGCGCGTTTTGGAAGTGTTTATCCATCGCATGACCACCAGCTAAAAACTGTTTAAAGTTTTCATAACCAATTGAAAGCACAATTGATAAACCAATTGCTGACCAACAAGAGTAACGGCCACCAACCCAATCCCAAAATTCAAACATATTAGCGGTATCAATACCAAATTTTTCCACCTCTTTGGCATTGGTTGATAATGCAACAAAGTGAAGCGCTACGGCTTTATCATCCTTTGCGGTATCAAGTAACCATTGGCGCGCAGTTTGGGCATTGGTCATGGTTTCTTGAGTGGTAAAGGTTTTCGAGGCGACTAAAAATAAGGTCGTTTCTGGGTTTAGCCCTTTAAGTGCTTCAACAATATGGGTACCATCAACATTAGAAACAAAATGCATATTTAAATGGTTTTTGTAAGGTCGTAGTGCTTCGGTAATCATTACAGGCCCTAAGTCTGAACCGCCAATCCCAATATTGACCACATCAGTAATGGCTTTACCCGTATAACCTTTCCATTCCCCATTAATAACCTTGTTACTAAAGGTTTCCATTTTGGCTAACACAGCGTTAACATCATCCATTACATTTTTACCGTCAACATAAATTGGGTTATTTGACACATTACGTAATGCGACATGCAACACGGCTCGATTTTCTGTGCGATTAATTTTTTCGCCACTATACATCGCATTAATTGCACCATTTAAATCACATTCATCAGCAAGTTTATAAAGAACTTCTAATGTTTCTTGTGTTAAACGATTTTTTGAAAGATCGACCAAAAATTCATCTTCAAAAGGAATGCTTAATTTTTCAACGCGGTTAGGTTCGTCTTTTAAAATTTGGGCAATCGTTTTATCGTGATGCTTTTGATAACTTGATTGAAGGGACTTCCAAGAGGAAGTGGTTGTTGGATCAATTGACTTTAACATGATTCTTTCCTTAATTAATGTAGCTATATCGCTCATAATATAACTATGCCTAACACGATGCAAGATAAGGATTTATCAGTTAAGCCATAAAGCCACATCATCCCGAAAAATAGCATCAAGCATAAACGTGATACGTTACATAAACGCCCATTATAGCCTTACTTAATTACCAAATAATCGTAACAAGCTTACCCCCATAATTGGCTGTGACGACAAACGAAAATTGCAAAAAAAGGTGAGGAAAGGGGGTTTTGAAGGGGTAAAATTGCCTAAAATCGATAAAATCAGCAAAAATGACCCTTTTGGGTTAAAGGTCAAACCGACAAATTTGCGCGTCAGTAATACGCTGATGACAGGGGCAAGGTGTTTTGAATCTTTACAAAAGTTAACAAAACAGAAATAAAAAAACGTTGCGAGGATTTTTTCGGGTGTCTATACTTTAATCGTTGTTTCGAGGTAGAAGTGAAACAACACAGTACCAAAATAACAGAAAATCGAAATAAAACAATAGAATAACTTGACAAGGAATGCCTTATGCATTATAATTTTCAACAGCCAACAGCCAACAGCCAACCTGCCCAAACTATAATCTTACGATAGCCAATTCCGCGCACGGAAGATTATTTTTTCACCGAATTTCATTTTTTCGTCGAGCATCAAAATCAACGTTTTCTGCCAGAGCACGTCACAGGTCGAACTTATCTCGACAGTTTATTCCGACGTTATCATCCATCATCTTATTGTTCTCCGCTTTCAACAGCGAAGCTTTAACGGCTCGAACAACTCACGTCATCGAAGGTAGTGCGCCGTATTTGACATTCGACGGTGGTGTAACCAAAGTGACTGACACCGGGGGGCTGCTTGGTATAACTATTCCCGGTATTGGCAACATCAAGCCAAACGACCCAAGAGCCTCAACTATTATCGAATTACCTCGTGCTGGCATGAGTTTTAATGACATCGGCATGCTTGTTCCCCCTAATACCAACACTGTTTCATTAAGCACTCTCATTGGTCCACCAAACAATTATTGGAGGGATGACGATGGTGATGATAACGTATCTGTTACAGGTGGTCGTCTAACATTAACAATTACTGACAACGATGGTAATCCGGTCACACGTGGGGAGACACTCACAATATGTAAATCGCCTTACACGCTCAAATTGGAAAGTACAGCTGGTACATTAAGAACCCATTACGGCGTTCCTAACAGTCGTTCATTTAGCGGTAGAATAGCGATTTATCAGCTCAAGTCAAAGGATGCACCAGCGGTGTGTTTCGCAAGGCCTAATCTACAATATGGTCAAAATTACTACCGTGGCCCATTAAACATATGGAATCCAGACAAAGGCTTCCTCCCTCAGTCTACAGACCCAGCCCATTACGATAAAAACTTCCCGACTACTGGTGCTAATGGATTATACTTTGACTTAGACATAGGTGGAGTAAATGCAGCGGATTTAACTTGGACAAGTGCTACTCATAGAGACATTACAGCTAGTGTGACATTAAATGGTAACATGGCACGCGTCACTTTAACGGGCCCTGATAAGAATAATGCAGCTTCTAAGGAGAGACTTTTATCACCAGCGACATTCGAGTTAATCGCTCGTAAAAATGGATCAGAGGTCTTAAGATATGGCTTTGTTTTAAAGCAGTGGTTCGTCAGTAGTGGTTCCACTAAGTACAATCATTCTGACGCATTATCTTTTTGTCGTGGCATGAATTACCAGATGCCACGCGTAAGGGATTTAACCAACGCAGTCCGAGACTACAACCCACCTATATCAGGCGCATTACCACCTGCTTCTGGTAACCATTATATGCGTTACATTGGTTCAGGTTTCTTCACGGAGTGGGGCCGTATGAACCAATACACTGGCTCGGGCTTTGCCAGCGGCTACTTCTACTGGACGAGTGACGTTGCGGGCAGCAACAGGTTCCTTGTGCAATTGGTTGAGGCTCGCGCCGATCCGGACTTTCCGTACCGCAGCCGCGATGTTGTTTGCGCCTCAGTCCTTAGAACTGTACCATAATCTTTTTCCCTCTAAGTTGCTTCGCAAGAAGTAACTTCGTTCCAACAATCCAAAAAAAATTGAGGAAAGGGGTTTTTGAAGCCCGAAATCCTCAATTTTCACTATTCTTTTAATCAATCGTCAAATTCCGCGTTGTTAAATCAAACGGCGTTAATTGATAAACATAATAATTAAGCCAATTACTAAACAGCAAATAAGCATGGCTTCGCCATGTGGCTTTGGGCGTTAAGCTTGGGTTATTTTCAGGGAAATAGTTGTAAGGAATATTGGGATTGATTCCTGCTTTCAAGTCGCGAATATATTCATTTGCTAAGGTAAACGAGTCATATTCTGGGTGCCCCGTCACAAACGCCATGCGTTTATCAGCGGTGGCCATTAAATATGGGCCGGCTATTTCGGATTCGGCCAAGATGGTTAAGTCTGTGTATTTTTTGATTTTATCTATTGGAAAGTCGGCGTTGCGTGAGTGCGGTGCTAAAAAATTGTCGTCAAATCCGCGCGTTAAAATCGCATTGGATTGAAGCGTTTGGTGTTGGTAAACGCCAGATAATTTTTGTGTGCGTGTAAATTTGGGTAAGTCATATAATACATTTAACGCAGCTTGAACCGCCCAACAAACAAACATTGTTGAAGTGACATGATCTTTTGCCCAAGTGATTATTTCCGCTAATTTAGGCCAATAGACCACATCAGAAAAGGCAACTTTACCTAGCGGTGCACCTGTTATTATGAGTCCGTCAAAATTCTGTTCTCGGATATCTTCAAAGTCACAATAGAAGCTGTTTAAATGTTCTGCCGGTGTATTTTTTGATTCTCGTTGGTCAATGCGTAATAGCTGGATATTGATTTGTAAAGATGAATTAGAGAGTAGGCGTAAAAACTGGTTTTCCGTTTCTATTTTTTTAGGCATCAAGTTTAGGAACAGAAGCTTAAGTGGGCGAATTTCTTGAGTATTAGCACGTGTTGAAGTCATCACAAATACGTTTTCATTACGTAATACATCGACTGCCGGTAATGAATCAGGAATACAGATAGGCATAACAAAAGCTCCTAACAATAATTGATTACTTTTTATGTTATTTAAAATAGACGTCTAGAAATCTATATAGCTAAATATAGTGCGTTTTATAAAGTTTGTCGAGCTTTTTTATTGGAAAGATAAATATGATATTTTAAATAAAATCAGAATAATAGCTGGTTATCTTGGTTGTGGGATAACCAGTGTGGTAATCATGGGCAATATATTTTGTTTCGAAATCATTTAAATGGCTCGGGTATCTGTCCGCCATGTATCTGCAGTTAATGCTTCACCAAAATAGCTGTTAATGAGTTTTTGTGTGATTTCACTGAGTGGCGAGGCCAATACTTCAGCGGTATTGCCATATTCAACCAAGTCACCATTATGCATAACTAAAATTTGGTCGCTGATATGTTTCATCATGCCAATATCTTGTGTGACGTAGATATAAGAGATATTTTGTTTTTCTTGTAATGACAACATTAAATTAACAATTTGTGATCGCATTGAGATATCGAGGGCCGCTAGGGCTTCATCAAGGATGATCACTTTGGGTTTTAAGATTAATGCTCTAGCTAATGCGACTCGTTGTTTTTGCCCTGCCGCCATGACTGATGGGTAATAAGAAGCATATTCAGGCAATAAGCCGACTTGTTTTAATACGTCATTAATCACTTTTTCACGTTCATGAGCGCTATAATTGGCATTTTGTTTAAGTGGAATTTCAAGTAATTGACCAATGCGAAGCCTTGGATCAAAAGAGCTTTCAACATGTTGGAATATCATGCGGATCAGTTGTGAGCGGTGACCAAAATCACCATATTCTACTTTGTTGCCATCAATCCAAATATCACCATTGTCTGGCTTTATCATGCCAACTAGCATTTTTGCGAGTGTCGATTTTCCAGAGCCATTTTGCCCGATTATGGCTAATGTTTTCCCTTCGTTAAGCGAGAATGATAGTGGTTTGACTGCGTCAATTTGTATATGACCAAAAAGCCCTTTAGGCATTTTAAACCGTTTTGATAAATTTCGGACTTTTAATATTGGGTTCATTTACTCTTCCTATATTTTACGTTACTCATCTGTATTTAATGGAAAATGACAGGCTACTGAATGATCTTTTATTAGAATGAGTTCTGGTGCTTGGATGCATTTTTTTTGGGCATAAGGGCAACGTGGGCCTAATCGGCAGCCGATGGGTAAATGTTCCAATGATGGGATGACGCCGGGTAAGGCGTTCAATGGGCTTTTATGTGGCATGGCTTTACCAAAGTCAGGAATCGCATAGATGAGTGCTTGTGTATATGGGTGATAAGGCGATTTTATTAGCTCTTCGCTACCGGCAACCTCGACAGTTTGTCCACAATAAAGCACATTGATGCGATCTGTCCAACGAGTAACCATTTGTAGATCATGGCTAATAAGTAAAATGGTTGTGCCCATATTTTGATTCATGCTGGCAAGTAATCTGAAGATTTGCGCTTCAGTTGTCGCTTCCATCGCGTTGGTTGGTTCGTCGGCAATAAGCAATTTGGGTTGATTGGCTAGTGCTATAGCAATCATTACTTTTTGACATTCGCCTTCCGTTAATTCAAATGGGTATGATTTTATGATTTCTTTATGATCTTTAATGCCAACGCGATGCAATAATTCAATCGCTCGATTTTTACGCCAAAATAGATGTTGCCACCAATGTCCTTTAAATGTTTTCCGTGGAATGGCTTCAATTAATTGTTGCCCAATTTTCATCGACGGATCTAAGCACGATTGTGGTTCTTGGAATACCATTGAGATATTTTCGCTAATAATTTTTCGACGTTGTTTAGGCGTCAATTTAAGTAAATCAACACCATTAAAATGAAAACGATCAGCAGAAACTTTCCAATTATGATTGGTTATACCTAATATAGCTTTGGCAATGAGGCTTTTGCCAGAACCCGATTCACCAACAAGACCTCGAATTTCGCCTTCTGATAACTTTAAGTTGACGCGATCAATTGCACGCAAAAGGCCATCAGGAGTAATGAATTCAATGGTTAAGTTGCGAATGTCTAATAATGCCATAATTAGTGTCCTACTCGTAGGCCATACAATCCAAAATTGAATAAATAAACTAATGTGATGGTGGCAGAAACAGCTATTCCCGGCGCTAAAAAGGCCAGCGAATTAATATCAATTAAATCCTTCATGTTAAACATCATCATGCCTAAGTCTGGTCGCGAAAGGTCATTAGCAAATCCTAAGAAGGTTATTGTTGTGATGGCTAAAATAATCGAGCCAAATAACGAGACGACTTCGGCTAAATAAACCGGTAGAATATTAGGAATAATATAATGATTTAGAATAGAAAATGACGATAATCCATCAAGTCGATATGCGGTAATATAGGTTTTATTCGATTCTTTAATTGTGCATTGATGGATGTTATAAATAAATCGGGGGGCATAAGATAAACCAATTACGATTAAAATGTTGGTAATATCATCTCCCAATAATAAACTGATAACGAGTACGCCAAGCAATGGGGGAACGACCATAAAAAATCGGAAGATAAATAAAATAAAAGGCCGGATAAATGACACAAAAAACATTAAGTAGTTAATGAGCCCACCTATTATGATGACATAAAAAACAGTTTTTAATGTCATTGAGATGGTTGAGCGATAGCCTATTAATAAATAATAAAAAATATCTTTTCCTTGCTTTGTTGTTCCTAATATATGGTTTATATCGCCATTAGCCCACCAAGCTGGGGGTAAGGATGTTGCATAGATAGCGTTTAAATGTGCATGAAAAAACCATTTGGTTGATAGTACAATGCAAGCGATCGCTAAAATCCCATAGAAGCTTACAATTAGGTATAAATTACTATGAAGCCGACGAAAGTATGGCGTTATTTGTTTACCTAGTTGAGTTATCCTAGACATAATGTTCCTTATGACGTAATGGATAAATGGCAACAGCCGTTATCTCACCTAATAAATTTAATAAGCTGATTACCGTTCCACAGGCAAGTATTGCTATGGAAATAATAAAATAATTGTGATTTCGGTAAGCCATCATTACCCATTGACCTAAACCAACACGATTAAATAAGATTTCAATTACCATTGTTGAAAATAATAAAGTAGTTGTGTTATAGGTTAATTGTGGAATGGTTGCCGGAATTGAGTTCGGTAATAAATGCCGACGTAATACTTTAAATAGTGAACGTTCCCGGATAATTGCCATTTTAATATAGTTTTGCCTTGAAGTGTTTTTGACATTTTCACTTATTAATTGAATAGTCATAATACTTGGCTGAATAGCTAAAATGATTGTGGGTAAAAGTAGGTAATGAAGTTGATTTAATAATGTTGTTAATTTATCTGTCTTTGATGAAAATAAAATATCTAGTAAAGAATTGCTTGTAATTGATGGTGATATACCAAAGTTTGTTGATGTTGGCCATGTTGAAGAAAGATAAAACATTACAAGCGTGACTAGCATGACAATGGGGCAAGAATAGAATATTAAACAGCCTAGTCGAATCGTTGTATTAAACCAATTTATATTGCTTAGACCAAGAAAAATGCCTAAAGGTAATCCGATAAATAGTGCAACAAGCAATGCTAAAATACAAAGCTCGAATGTTGTTAATAAGGTCGCGAAAAATGGTAATGTTTCACCCGATTCTAACCTAAATTGACCTTGTAGTAGCTGTTTAAAAAATGCTCTGTATGCATCAATAAAGGTTAAATCACTGAAAGTCGATTGAGGAACAAAGTAGACTAGGCAAAAGCTAATCTGGGCAAGTACGCAAATAATAAATAAAAACGCGACTATTTTTTTTAGAATATAGATAATCATTGTTTATCTTTATCGTTGTATGAGTGTAAAACAACGATGATCTTTTGATCACCGTTGTTTTAGTTATCTGCTAATCAGGTATAACCGGTTTGCTTGCTGCCGCGTAAGCGTGATCTTGTGCGCTTAATCCACCAGCATTTCCTTTTCCGTCATAATGATAATTCAGTTCTTCTCGAGTCTTTATTCCACTATCCGATTCCACATAATCAGGAGCAGGCGCTTTTGTCATTGCTGATGATGAAAAGCCTGTAGCCTGATGAGGTGTCGATGTTGCTATGACATTATCTGTAACTTGTTTCTTTTGCTCAGTATTAGATTGAACAGATGTTGTTATTACATTTGATTGTTGTTCGTTAGCAACTGTTTTTTCTGTATTGTTTGTGGTTACATCATCTTTTTTAATGACGATTGGTAATAAAAGTGAAGGAATGACCGGCGCTGCATTATTAGGCGCATTATTGCTAACTTGGCTATAGTCAACAGTTACACGACCTAATGCAAGCTCTAATGACGCAGCTGCAAATTGCAATGGCATTGCCGATTGTTTTAATTCAGTATTCTTGTTACGTCGTTTAGCGCGTAATGCATTCATACGTAAGTGTCGAGACGTTCTTCGCTGACGTTTTGGTTGTAAGTCCACTGCTACATTATTCTTGTCTGTTTCTGGAACAATAATCGGTAATAATAAAGTAGGGATAACAATACGTTCTTTTTCAATTTGAACTAGCTCATCATTATTTTTAATACGAACACTTTTGGTTAATGTGCGTTGTTGTCGTCTTGGTCTTGCCTCTTTTGGTTTTGTTGGCTGTATGGCTTCATTCGTGACTTTATCGGTTTTTAAGTTATTCGCCGTGTTGGATGAATTACCGTTGTTGTTTTGTTTTTGGCGACGATTAGTGCGCGTTACCTCTTTGGCCTCTTCCGTTGCTGCATTATTTGCTGTTGATGCCGAAATATTACGGTTATTACGTTGACGTCGGTTATTTGGACGTTGGTTATCTCGTCTTTTGTTTGGTTGAGGCTTTATTTCAGGCTTTGGTGCCACTTTTTCGGTAACAAATAGCTGACGAATCTTTTTAAATAGACCACCAAATAAGCCTGTCGATTTTTCAACTTTTGATTCTGCTTTTGCTTTAGGCGCTTTACTTGCTTCTACTTTAGGGCCTGATAATACGGCTTGTTCTACCACTAATTCTGCAACGTGATCGTCTTCCTCTTCTTCAAGCTCACGAATTAGTTTTGGTAAATTGTAGCTTAGTACATCACTTTCTTCTCCACTGCGTTTACGAATTACTTTATATTGTGGCGTTTCCATTTCTTCATCACCAGCAATAACAATTTTCACATCTGGATGCATGCTTTCAATATTCGTAATTGCTCGACGCTTTTCATTAAGTAAATAACTTGCAATCGGCACGGGAACAATGACGTCAATTTGAACTGTATTATCTTTCATTGCTTCTTCTTGAATTAAGCGAAGAATTGAGAGCGATAATGAGTTGTTATCACGAACTGTGCCTGTTCCCGAACAACGAGGGCAAATATGGTGAGTAGCTTCGCGCAAAGAAGGGCTTAAACGTTGTCGAGACATTTCAAGTAAGCCAAAACGAGAGATACGTGTGGTTTGGATTCTTGCTCGGTCTGTTTTCATTGCTTCTTTTAGACGATTTTCAACTTCTCGTTGATTACGGATTGGTGTCATATCAATAAAATCGATAACAATTAAGCCACCTAAATCACGTAAACGTAGCTGACGAGCGATCTCTTCTGCTGCTTCAAGGTTTGTGTTAAATGCAGTCTCTTCTATATCGCTACCTCGAATCGATTTAGCCGAGTTAATGTCTATCGCAGTTAATGCTTCTGTTGTATCAATTACGATAGAACCACCAGATGGTAAGCGAACTTCACGTTGGAATGCCGATTCAATCTGGCCTTCGATTTGGAAATGGTTGAATAATGGTACGTCACCTTCGTAAAGCTTCAGCCGGCTAACATACTCAACTCGTCCTAAATCAGCTAATCGTTTTTTTGCAACTTCAAGTACTTTAGGATTATCGATAAGAATATCACCAACATCATCACGTAAATAATCGCGAAATGCTCGAGTAATAATGTCGCTTTCTTTATGAATTAAGCTTGGAGCAGGGTGGTTTTTGGACTCATTTTGAATGGCTGTCCAGTAGTTAACTAAAGCATTCAGATCCTGTTGTAATTCTTCTTGGCTTTTACCAACACCGGCTGTTCTGGCAATAACTCCCATGCCTTTAGGTTTTTCTAGTGCATCAATAATACGTTTTAGATCAGCTCGTTCTTCACCCTCAATACGACGAGAAACTCCACCGGCTCTAGGATCATTTGGCATTAATACTAAATAGCTGCCAGCTAAACTAATATACGTTGTTAAAGCAGCCCCTTTTTTGCCACGAATCTCTTTTTCAATTTGGATAAGGACTTCTTGACCTTCTTGTAAATGTTTAATGCTACGACGGCCAGAGATATTCGATGGGAAGTAACTTTCTGCGATCTCTTTTAATGGCAGGAAACCATCTCGTTCACCGCCATACGAAACAAAAGCGGCTTCTAAGCTAGGGTTGATTTTTGTGATTTTACCTTTATAAATATTCGCTTTTTTTTGTTCGTGACCAAGGCTTTCGATGTCTAAATCATATAAGCGTTGACCATCAACAAGAGCAACTCGCAGCTCTTCTTGCTGGGTTGCGTTGATTAGCATTCTTTTCATTATTCTACACTCTTTATTAATCTTAATTAATTGGCAGGTAGAATCTTATTATTAATAAACTTTATTTTAACAATGGTAAACAATAGTACTTAACTAAATATTTTGCATACTGATTCATTATTTTATTTATGTTATTTTTGTTATTATTTTATGTGAAATCAGTATAGCTTATATAATATCAATACGTTTTGTAGATATGGAATGACATTCAAAACACTTACTCTTTGAGTGCCCTAAACATACAAAGATTGATATTATTTCAACGATGAGTTCGCAAATTTTTACAATTTAACAAACCATTAAATCTTTATGTGATTGTTTAAAATAAACATATTAATTATAATAATTCTACTTACACTATTTTGATAAACTGTAATGTCTAACGCCATTGCTGCATTACAAGGATAAATTATCCTTGCCTATTATTCACGTTTCAGATGAGGATAGCAAGTAAATTAAAATGATTGTTTTATAAACGATTGGGTTCTAATTTTGCGATAGTACAAAAATAAGCAAATAGCCTAATAAAAAACGGTGTTAGTCGGTAGTTTTCTACACTTGATTTTGTCTAATTTATTATCTGCTGATTCATTATTCATCTTCGTTATATATAGGATTTTATTACATTGTTTATCATATTTTCTTTTAATACTGTAAATAAGGTAAGCAACTATTACAGTTGTTCGCTTGTGTGATAAATAAAGACAATAAGAATATTCATCTAGTTTGTGCTATAATTGCACTTAATTCTTGCGTAATTATTTCAATAAATATGACCGATCCTAAGTTTATTCATCTTCATTTGCATAGCGACTTTTCAATGGTTGACGGAATCGCTAAAGTGGGTGCTTTAGTTAACGAAGTAAGTAAATTAAAAATGCCTGCTTTTGCTATTACAGATTTTACCAATCTTTGTGGGTTGGTTAAGTTTTATGGTTCTGCTATGGGGAAAGGCATTAAACCCATTATTGGTGCCGATTTAGCAATTAAAAGTTCACAATTGAGTGATGATATTTATCGATTAACATTATTAGCAGCCAATAATGTTGGTTATCAAAATCTTACCTTATTAATTTCAAAAGCTTATCAACGTGGTTATGTTAGTGATATGCCTGTTGTTGATCAAGAATGGTTAGCTTTGCATCGAGAAGGTTTGATTATTTTAGCTGGTCGTGATAGTGATGTTGGTATTGGTGTGATTCGCGATAATCAAGCGATTATTGATGATGCCATTAACTTTTATTTAGAAAATTTTAGTCAACATTTTTATTTTGAATTAGTTCGAACTAATCGTGTTAATGAAGAGTTATTTATTCATAGCGCAATTAAACTTGCTGAGCAATACGCTTTACCTGTTGTAGCAACAAATGATGTGCGTTTTTTGGCGCCTTCCGATTTTGATGCACATGAAATTCGTGTTGCTATTCATGATGGTAATACCCTTGAAGATCCTAGTCGGCCAAAAAATTATTCATCTGAGCAATATCTTCGTTCAGAACAAGAAATGTGTAGTTTGTTTTCTGACATTCCCGAAGCTTTAGAAAATAGTGTTGAAATTGCTAAACGATGCAATGTAACTATTCGATTAGGCGAGTATTTTTTACCTCAATTTCCAACAGGAGATATGTCGACTGAGGATTTTTTGGTGCATAAATCACGCGAAGGTTTAGAAGAGCGTTTGGCGTTTCTTTTTCCTGATCCTGAGGAACGACAACGGAAACGATCGGAGTATGATGAGCGTTTAGAAACCGAGTTAACGGTAATAAACCAAATGGGTTTTCCTGGTTACTTTCTGATTGTGATGGAGTTTATTCAATGGTCAAAAGATAATGATATCCCAGTTGGGCCAGGACGAGGTTCAGGCGCAGGCTCTTTAGTCGCTTATGCTTTGAAAATTACCGATTTAGATCCACTTGCATTTGATTTGCTTTTTGAACGTTTTTTGAATCCAGAACGGGTTTCGATGCCCGATTTTGATGTTGATTTTTGTATGGAAAAACGTGATATGGTTATCGATCACGTTGCCGATATGTATGGTCGAGATGCGGTGTCTCAAATTATTACGTTTGGTACAATGGCTGCTAAAGCCGTTATTCGTGATGTAGGGCGGGTTCTTGGGCATCCTTATGGATTTGTTGATCGTATATCAAAACTTATTCCACTTGATCCAGGTATGACATTAGCTAAGGCATTTGAGATTGAGCCTCAATTGCAAGAGCTTTATGATAATAATGAAGAAGTTAAGTCTCTCATTGATATTGCAAGGCAATTGGAAGGTGTAACTCGAAATGCGGGTAAACATGCAGGGGGGGTAGTAATATCTCCGACTAAGATTACTGATTTTTCTCCTATTTATTGTGATCCTGAAGGTCATCATCCTGTAACGCAATTTGATAAAAATGATGTGGAATATGCTGGGCTCGTTAAATTTGACTTTTTAGGGTTACGTACCCTAACTATCATTGATTGGGCGATAAAGATGATTAATGAGCGCCGATTAAAAGATGGAAAACCACCCGTTGATATTACGCGCATTCCACTTGATGATGAAGAATCTTTCCAATTATTATTAAAGGCTGAAACAACTGCTGTCTTCCAATTAGAATCGCGCGGTATGAAAGATTTAATCAGACGCTTAAAACCGGACTGTTTTGAAGATATGATTGCTTTGGTCGCGCTATTTCGACCCGGTCCATTACAATCAGGTATGGTTGATAATTTTATTGACCGTAAACATGGTCGCGAAGAGGTATCATATCCAGATATTAATCATCAACATGAATCACTAAAACCTATTTTAGAACCGACTTATGGCATAATTTTATATCAAGAACAAGTGATGCAGATTGCCCAGACGTTGTCAGGCTATACGCTTGGTGGTGCAGATTTGCTTCGACGAGCGATGGGTAAGAAAAAACCAGAAGAGATGGCTAAACAACGTTCAGTGTTTAAAGAAGGTGCAGAAAAACAAGGCGTTGATGGTGAACTTTCCATGCGAATTTTTGACCTAGTTGAAAAGTTTGCTGGGTATGGTTTTAATAAATCTCATTCTGCTGCCTATGCGCTTGTTTCATATCAAACATTATGGTTAAAGACTCATTATCCAGCTGAATTTATGGCTGCTGTGATGACAGCTGATATGGATAATACTGATAAAATTGTAGGTCTTGTTGATGAATGTTTAAGAATGGGATTACAAATCAATCCTCCTGATATTAACAGTGGCCTTTACCATTTCCATGTGAATGATAAAGGCGAAATTGTTTATGGTATCGGTGCAATAAAAGGGGTTGGCGAAGGACCAATTGAAGCGATTGTTGAGGCTCGTAATAGCGGTGGTTATTTTAAAAATATCTTTGAGCTTTGCGCTCGAACGGATATGAAGAAAATTAATCGACGCGTGTTAGAAAAATTAACGATGGCTGGCGCTTTTGATAAATTAGGCCCACATAGAGCTGCTATTTTACATAGTATTAGTGATGCTATGCAGGCGGCAGATCAGTATGCTAGGGCTCAAAATATTGGTCAAGAAGATATGTTTGGTGTGCTTGCTGAGGAGCCTGAACAGGTTGAAAATGCTTATGCCGCAGTCCCTGAGTTACCTGCGCAAGTTTTATTGGATGGTGAGCGAGACACTTTAGGTTTATATTTGACGGGTCACCCAGTAACCCAATATTTAAAAGAACTTAATCGATATTCAGGAGGAGTAAGAATAAGTGAGGCAGCTCCGACTGGATGGGGGAAAATGGCAACTTTTGCCGGTATTGTTGTTGATGCTCGAGTGAGAATTACTAAAAAAGGCAATAAAATTGGATTATTTACTTTAGATGATAGATCTGGCCGAATTGATGGTCTTCTTTTTTCTGATGCTTTAGATAAGTTTGGTCATTTATTAGTTAAAGATAAAATCCTAATTGTTTCTGGGCAAGTAAGCCATGATGATTTTAATGGCGGGTTTAAGATGTCTGTCCGCGATATTGTCGAATTAAAGGATGCTCGGGCTAAATATGTTAAAGGATTGGCCGTTACGTTGACTGATGTTGAAGTTAATCGAACTATTTTGCAGCAATTACAAAAAATTATTGAGCCTTATCGACATGGTAGTGTGCCGATCAATCTTTATTATCATCGAGATGATTCTGTTGTGCGTCTTCAATTTGGTATAACTTGGCGAATTATACCTGAAGATGCACTGATAATTGAGCTGAAAACGTTGTTAGGCAATGATCGTGTGGATTTTGAGTTTGATTAATTAAAGCGGATTTTTTATTTAATGGTACAGTTAGTATATTAAAACGAATAGCCCTATTTGGATCGCTGAAGTTTATTAATTATAAATGTTGGTGACTTGAATGGCTATTACATAGTAGAATTGACTTAATTTTATTTTAATAAATAGTTAGTATACTAAATTTAGTAAATGTATTTTAGTAGAATATAAATAATACAAGAGGCAATCATAAGTGTTATGAATAATTTTTTGGAATTTGAAAAGCCGATAGCGGAATTAGAAGCAAAAATTAATTCCTTAAAGAATATTGATTCGCAACAAGTTGAATTAGATATTAATTTAGATAAAGAAATTAAACAGTTGCATCAAAAAAGTCGAGAATTGACTAAAAAAATTTTTTCAAATTTATCACCTTGGGATGTCGCTCAATTAGCTCGACACCCGAATCGTCCTTATACATTGGACTATATTAATGAAATTTTTACCGATTTTGATGAGTTAGCTGGTGATAGAGCTTATGCCGATGATAAAGCAATTGTTGGTGGTATAGCTCGTATTGATGAACGTCCTGTAGTGGTTATTGGTCATCAAAAAGGTCGTGAAACTAAGCAGAAAATTTATCGTAATTTTGGAATGCCTGCTCCTGAAGGTTATCGTAAAGCATTAAGATTGATGCAAATGGCTGAGCGCTTTAAATTACCAATCATTACATTTATTGATACACCAGGTGCTTATCCTGGAATCGGAGCGGAGGAAAGAGGACAAGCTGAAGCCATTGCACGTAATTTACGTGAGATGTCACGTCTAAATGTACCGACAATTTGTACAGTTATTGGTGAAGGTGGCTCAGGTGGAGCACTGGCAATAGGTGTGGCGGATAAAGTTAATATGCTTCAATATAGTACTTATTCTGTTATTTCTCCAGAAGGATGTGCGTCTATTCTTTGGAAGAGTGCTGATAAAGCGCCGGTGGCGGCTGAAGCAATGAATATGACTGCAGATAAGTTGATAAAATTAAAACTTATCGATGCAGTTATCCCTGAACCTCTAGGTGGTGCACATCGTGATTATGCTGAAGTTGCAGCTTCACTTAAAAAGCAGTTATTATCTGATCTTGATGAATTAGAAAGTTTAGAATTACCTGTACTTCTTGAAAGAAGATTCCAGCGTCTTATGAATTATGGCTATGTTCGATAATATGGAATGTAAAAATGAGTAAGCCAAAGGGATTAAGACGTATAATAAATGCGACAAAATATTCTTTAAAGGGGTTTAAATCAGCAATAAAAAATGAAGCTGCATTTCGCCAGGAGTTGATTCTATTAATTGTGGCTTATATTACTGTTATGTTGATAGAATTTTCAATTTATGAACGGATCTTGTTATTGGGTTCAATTGGGGTTGTAATGATTGTCGAGTTAATTAACAGTGCTATTGAGTGTGTGGTTGATAGAATTGGCAGTGAAAGGCATGAATTATCCGGACGTGCAAAAGATTATGGATCAGCCGCGGTGTTTCTTTCATTGCTCTTGACTGTGACGTTGTGGGTGTATTTGTTTGCTTGTCACTTCTTTCCTTAATTGAGTTGTTTTTTATTATTTGTAAAAATGCGAGAGATTCTCGCATTTTTTTGTTGTAAATGTCTTAAAATCATTCAGGCACTAGTTCTTTTATAAGATAATTTCCTGTTTTGTCTTTATCAAGAATGCTTTTTAACCAAGGCATAATTGTTTGCATTTGTTCGTGTAATTTCCACGGTGGATTAATTACCAGCATACCTGAAGCCGTCATGCCTTTTTGGTTATTATCTGGTTTTATTGCAAATTCAAATTGTGAAATTCTTTTAATACCAGAGTTAATAATTTCACTAATCATCTTCTGTGTTTGAGTTCGAGAAACAACTGGGTACCAAATTAAATAAATCCCTGTTGCAAAACGTTTGTATGCTTCAAATAATGCTTTAGGGATTTTTTGGTAATCATCTTTTATTTCATATGATGGATCTATTAAGATAATTCCACGCCGAGATTCAGGTGGTAATTTTGATTTTAATTGTGCAAATCCATCTTCTCGCAATACTTTCGTTCGCTTATCTTTACTGAACTCTTGTCTCAATAATGGGTAATCAGTTGGGTGAAGCTCCGTAAGATTAATTTTATCTTGCTCCCTTAATAATTGTTTGGCAATTAAAGGTGATCCTAGGTAATATTTTAAGTCGTCAAAAGGATTATAACGTTTCAATACTGATAAATAAGTATTAAGTAATTCTGGGATTTCAGATTGTTGCCAAATTAGATTGATTCCAGATAAAAATTCACCAGTTTTTTCAGCATGTTCACTTTGTAGCAAATAACGGCCTGCACCAGAATGCGTATCTAAGTATAAGAAAGGTTTTTCTTTTTCTTTCAGTGCATTTATACAGAGTGTTAATACGATATGCTTTAATACATCAGCATGATTGCCTGCGTGATAGCTATGACGATAGCTTAACATGATTTATTTAACCTCTTCTTCTCGTTTTTTTGCATATAAAATGTTGTTAATGCTAGACTTAGAAGACATGGTATTTCCATCAACTCTTCCATTAGGTCTTTTCGTTGAGGATCTAAGACCAAAAATTGGTACCCCAAACGACGGTGTTCAGCGGTGTCGGCAATGCCTAAGAATAAAAATGCAAAGAACAGGTGCCAGACAGGAATTGTTTCATATTTATATCGACGAACTATCTCTTGGCGAATAGTAGGTAAAGATATACTCAATATAGGTATTGCTATGATGATACTGGCAATGATTTTATAATAAAAGCGAGGAACATCGGGGAAAAAATCGCGCCCCCAACTGATTCCACGACCAAAAAGCATAAGCCACCAAAATATCGTCCAAATCCAAAATTTGTAGAGATTTGAATGATTTTTAATATTTTTAGCATAGTAGTATGTGTAACAACACATAAATAATAAGAAAATCGATTGTAAATGTTCAACCAAGCTAACGGTTAGCTTTCCATACAAAGGGATGTAGAAGTTACCTGCGATATATAAACAAAAGCTTAAAATCACAATAAACAGGGAACTTTTGTAAAAATGTATATCAAAATTAGGCATACTTTAAAATTAAATGATATCTTTCTGTTTGAGTATAGTACCGCATTTGCGACATTGATAACTAGTCTTATTTTTTCTAATTTTGTTGTGTCGTATTTGTGACAAATAATGTTCTTGGCAATGACAAATGTATACATATTCGTTACGTTTAATATGAAAATTATGAGTAACTTTAGGTTCTTTTCTCATTATTTCCATCATGATATATTGCCATTCTTGGCCGTGTGGTTTGACTTTTCCAAAGTTTTGGAAGGTGATGAGATGAGCTAACTCATGAGGCACAACTTCATCAATAAATTCTTTTCCATTTTCATAAAGCATTGTGCTGTTAAGTTGAATTTCCCAGCGGGTTAAAAATGCGCAGCCTGCTATACTACCTTTAGGTTTATAGCTAATTCTGGGGGCTTTATAATTGGTTTTTAATCTTTCGTTGGCTTGTATTAAGTGATTTCTTAAACAAGCCAACACCTGATTATGGAGATAAATTGGTATTCGTTTATAATCCTGCTGCATCTCTAAGAATAGCTGCTTTATCTGTTTTTTCCCATGGAAATATATCTCGACCAAAATGGCCGTAGGTCGCCGTTTTTTGGTAAATAGGTTGGATAAGATCAAGCATTTGAATTAATCCGTAAGGTCTTAAGTCAAAAAATTCTTTGATTAAGGAAATAATTTTATCGTGCTCAATTTTTTCAGTGCCAAAAGTATTAACATAAATTGATGTTGGGTTAGCAATACCAATTGCATAAGAAATTTGTAATTCACACTTATCAGCAAGTCCGGCGGCAACAATATTTTTAGCAACATATCGTGCTGCATAAGCTGCTGAACGGTCTACTTTTGACGGATCTTTTCCTGAAAATGCCCCCCCACCATGACGAGCTGCACCACCATAAGTATCAACAATAATTTTTCTACCTGTTAAGCCGCAATCTCCCATCGGCCCACCAATAACAAAACGACCTGTCGGGTTGATAAAATACTTTGTTCTTGACGTTAACCATTCGGCTGGTAATGTAGGCTTAATTATCTCTTCCATGACAGCCTCATGTAAGGATTTTTGTTCAATACCTTCTGAATGCTGAGTTGATAAAACTACCGTATCAACACCTTGTATTTTCCCGTTTTGGTAAATTAACGTAACTTGGCTTTTTGCGTCAGGCCTTAACCATGGTAGCGTACCATTTTTTCTCACTTCTGCTTGGCGTTGCATAAGGTCATGTGCATAGGTAATTGCTGCAGGCATTAAATTAGGCATTTCGTTAGTTGCATAGCCAAACATGATACCTTGGTCTCCAGCACCCTGTTCTAATGGATCTTGTCGATCAACACCTTGATTAATATCTGGTGATTGTTTGCCAATAGCATTGAGAACTGCACAAGAATTGGCATCAAATCCCATTTCTGAACTAGTATAACCAATATTATTAATCGTTTTTCTTGTTAATTCTTCAATATCTACCCAAGCGGAAGTTGTAATTTCTCCGCCAACTAATGCCATGCCTGTTTTTACGTAAGTTTCACAAGCGACCCGAGCTCGAGGATCTTGTTCTAAAATAGCATCTAATACTGCATCAGATATTTGATCCGCTATTTTGTCTGGATGACCTTCTGATACCGATTCTGAAGTAAATAAAAATTCTGACATGTTTACCTTTTTTAACTTAATTTAGTCCAGTGCCCTACATATAAAATAGTAAGTGATACTTATTTTTGTTTAGCGGTTTTACCATCTAGACGTCTATTCTAATAATTTCTTCTATAAAAAGCCAGCATTACCGCAAACAAAATTACTTGCATAAAATTTTATTCAATTTAGGATATGTTTGTTTAATTTTTTATCCACGTTAACTACATATGAAATATGAATCTTGAAAAAAAAGTCCCAACAGTATTAGTTTTTGATTCGGGTATTGGCGGATTATCTATTTACAATGAGATTTACAATAAGATACCCTATTTACATTATATCTATGTTTTTGATAATGAAATGTTTCCTTATGGAGATAAATCATCCGAGTTTCTAATTAAAAGAATTAATCGTATTATTGATTCAATTATTAAATTGTATTCCATTGATTTAGTCGTCATTGCTTGTAATACTGCGAGCACCATTTGTTTACCCAGTTTGCGTTCAAAGTTCCCTTTTCCAATTGTTGGTGTTGTGCCAGCGATTAAACCAGCTAGTAAAATTACTAAAAATAAATGTATAGGATTATTAGCGACAAAAGCGACAATACAAAGAGCATATACAAGTAATCTAATTCAGGAGTTTGCTCCAGATTGTCGTGTGGAATTACTTGGTTTATCTGAATTGGCACATATAGCCGAGAATAAGTTACAAGGTATTCCTGTAAATATGCAAGAACTTAAGAAACTATTAAGGCCATGGCTTGATTTGGCTGTTACTCCTGATACTATTGTGCTCGGTTGTACTCATTATCCATTTATTAGGGATGAATTGAAGTTAGTTTTTCCCAATGCTTCCTTTATCGATTCAGGAAATGCAATAGCCACTCGAGTTAATTCATTACTTAATGAGCGGTTTGATCTTAATAACGCTGAAGAACTATCTTCTGAAGGAACTGCAAGAAATATCATAATAAGTACATTATATAATCAATATGCTGAAAAATTAGTAAAGAAGCTATCTGAATATAATTTTAATAAATATCAAAACATTAGTGTATTAGGTGATTAAAGGTTATCCGAATGATTAATTAAATGCTTTTTTTCGCTTGCCAAAAAAAAAGAAGCGCCTATAATGCGCATCCACTGACACGGCGTCAGCGAAAAGCAGACGACACTAGTGTTAGTGAGCAAGATCAAAAATTTTTAAAAAAAAGGTCTTGACGAATAAAAAAGGTTAGCGTAGTATACGCAGCCCTTGAGACAGTAAAAGCGAAAGCGATTGAAAACTGTCAGCTCTTTAAAAATAAGAAACAGACAATCTGTGTGGGCACTTGCGAGACAAAAGATTAAAGTCTACGGACTAAAAAATTAAGTCTTGATAAGTGACACTGAAGATTCATTTGAATATGTCAGAGACAGTTACGAAGCGCTCGTAAGTGTTCACACAGATTGTTTGTTTAGTGAAAAATGATTGAGTCCCCTTCGTCTAGAGGCCTAGGACATCGCCCTTTCACGGCGGTAACAGGGGTTCGAATCCCCTAGGGGACGCCATAAAATGTGATGAGATTATTTTTCTGAAAAAATATGTTTGTATTTACTTAAATAAGAAGCTGAGTAAATAGAAAGATAAAGCTCTTTAACAATTAGGAACAAGCTGAAAGAAACGAGTTCTCGTTTTTGTGGAAAGCTTTTATTTTTAGTTTAATGATACATTTAATAAATGTTTAGTTAAGCTGATTAAATTGAAAGTGTTGAAGTAAAAAAGAGAAAAAAGCGTAAATTAAAAACCAAGACAACTGTGAGAGTTACGCGATTAGGTGATTGAAGTTGATATATTTAGAGAGATTGGCTTTAAATTGTTTAATAAATGATAGAGCAGTTTGTTCCGGATTGAGAGATTGCTGTGGATATGAGATAATAGACAGTAATTGAGAGAGAAGACAGGATATGTCTGGCGGTAAGAGCGCGGTGGTCCCACCTGACCCCATGCCGAACTCAGAAGTGAAACGCCGTAGTGCCGATGGTAGTGTGGGTATTACCCATGCGAGAGTAGGGAGCCGCCAGACTTTTAATTTTTAGTTATATACATACCAAATACGGTGGAGCGGTAGTTCAGTTGGTTAGAATACCTGCCTGTCACGCAGGGGGTCGCGGGTTCGAGCCCCGTCCGTTCCGCCACCTTATTTAGGGGCGTAGTTCAATTGGTAGAGCACCGGTCTCCAAAACCGGGTGTTGGGAGTTCGAGACTCTCCGCCCCTGCCATAAAAATAATCATTTTGTTCTAATTTTATCCAGTAATTCAATTTTATACATATAAGTAAAAAAAATTTATTTACAGATTTACTTTGTCAATTATAATTCTCGCCCAGCAACTTTTTATAACCTAGAGGATATAACATGGCTGAAAGTTTTGTAAGTCAACAGCGTTTTTTTGATAATAAGAATTATCCGAGAGGATTTTCTCGTCATGGTGATTTTACTATCAAAGAAGCACAGATTTTAGAAAAATATGGGTGTGCTTTTAGAGATCTTGATAAAGAAACTAAAAAGCCAACTACATTAGAAGAAAAATCTTTTGTTGCCGTTTGTAAAGGGAAAAAAGAGGCTGCAACTGATTATGAGAAAGCATGGTTAAAGTACCTTTCTAAAATTAATAAACCAAAACGTTTTCACACGTTATCTGGTGGAAAACCTCAAGTTGACGTAAGTGACGACTTTGTTGATGGCGATGATTAATCTTTTAACCAATATTTTTGTGCATTTGAACTAATAATCTATCCATAGAACGGTAACTAAGTGCTTCTGAGATATGTTTCCGTTCTATGTTATTTGCACAATCTAAATCAGCGATAGTACGCGATACTTTTAATATTCTATGCCAAGCTCGTGCAGAAAGCCCTAACTTAATTAGAGCTTGCTCCAAATATTCATTGTCTTCGTCAGTTAATAGGCAATGAATTTGAATTTCTTTTGGTGATAATTGACTATTTAACTTTTTGCTTCTTGTCATTTGAATGTTTCTTGCATCAACAACTCTTTTTTTTACTTTTTCAGTTGATTCTGTAGCTGTGTTTTTTTTGCTTAACGTACCTTTTGGGAGTAATGGGACTTCAATGGATATATCAAATCGATCCAAAAATGGACCTGAAAGTCTATTTAGATAACGGATTATTTGTTGTGGTGTTGTTCTATTATGAGTTCCTTGATAATGCCCGGTAGGGCTTGGATTCATGGCTGCAATTAGTTGAAATTTAGCAGGAAACTTTATTTTTGCGTTAGCCCTTGATATGATTATTTCTCCTGACTCAATAGGTTCTCTTAGGGCATCTAAAACTTTACGATTAAATTCAGGTAACTCATCTAAAAATAAAACTCCATTATGAGCTAACGAAATTTCTCCAGGCTTAGGAACAGATCCTCCACCAACTAAAGCTGCTGTTGATGCGCTGTGATGTGGAGATCTAAATGGTCTTATTCGCCAATTTTGAATTGAACCATTAGCACTAACAAGACTTGTGATTGCGGCACTTTCAAGTGCTTCATCATCTGATAATGGTGGCAGTAATGAAGTTAATCTAGTGGCTAGCATCGTTTTTCCTGTTCCTGGAGGTCCTATTAATAATAAATTATGCCCACCAGCAGCGGCGATTTCTAAAGCTCTTTTCGCATGATCTTGGCCAATTATATCTTCTAGGTTGGCTAGCTGATCATTATCATCTTTGTATTCTCTGTATTCAACGGAAGGTAAGTTGATTTCATTGCATAGGTATTGACATAATTCTAATAAGCTATGAGTGATTAATGTATTATTATGATGTATTAATGATATCTCAGATTGGTTTTCTATTGAGATAATTAAAGTACGATTGTTTTTTTTAGATGATATAGCAGCAGGAATAGCCCCTTTTACCGCCTTAATTTCACCTGATAATGCTAATTCACCTAAAAACTCATACTTGGTAAGATGATTATTGGGTATTTGTTCTGTTGCCGCAAGAATAGCAATAGCGATTGGCAAATCAAAACGACTGCCCTCTTTAGGGAGGTCGGCTGGAGATAAATTAACAGTTATTTTTTTAGCAGGAAAAGTGAACCCACTATTAATGATGGCACTTCTGACTCGATCTTTCGACTCTTTAACTGTTGCTTCAGGAAGACCAACAAGCACAAAACCGGGTAAGCCATTGCTAATATGCACTTCGACATTAATTTGAGGTGCTTGTATTCCAATAGAGGCTCTAGTATAAATAATAGCGAGAGACATAATTTTATCATCATTAGTTTAAGATTCTTAGTACTTTATTTTTTATAAAAAAATGAGCACAAAAGAATGATTAAAAATGCGTGTTGTCTCGCAATAAATTTTCTATTTTTGCTGATATTTTAATTTTTCGTTCGTAAAAAAAATTTAGAAACAAATAAAGATATAAAAAATAAACAGCTATTGCTTAATACGACAGAAGGCCCTGTTGGTGTATCATAAAGTAATGAAAATAGTATCCCTCCAAAAATTGATAGCATTCCAATTAATATTGCTATTATTGCCATTGATTCTGGATTTTTAGCATAATATCTTGCAGTAGCTGCAGGGATGATTAATAATGCAGTGATGATTAGTGCTCCAACAAATTTCATTGCAATACCAATTGTTAATGCCAAAAGTATTGTTAGAACGAATTTTGTTAGTGGTACATTAACACCATGGCTAAATGCTAATTCCTCACTAACGGTGATAAATAGAAAATGGTTCCAATGCCATACCAGCAAGGATCCAATTATTACTACGCAAGTCAATACTTGATAGACATCAAACATGGTTATAGACAATAGATCGCCAAATAGATAGCCCATCAAATCAATACGTATATTATTCATTAAGCTTATCACAACTAGACCAAGCGAAAGAGCGCTATGAGCTAAAATACCCAGTAATGTGTCAATAGAAAGTTGTTTTTGAGATTCTAACCACAGCAGCCCCATGGCTAATATCGAAGTCACTAAAATAATTGCATAAAATAAATTGATATTTAGAAGAAAGCCAAAAGCGACCCCTAATAATGCAGCATGGGATAGTGTATCTCCAAAATATGACATCCTTCGCCAAACAACAAATGTGCCTAATGGACCGGTTAAACAGGTTAAGCATAAACCTGCAATTAGAGAGGGTAAAATTAACTCAATCATTATTTTGTTCCTCGTAAATTAGGTAATATAATTTTCCGAGTATGATCATGGTTGTGTTGACAAAAATCATGGTCATGATTGTGATGGTGTTTATATAAAGCAATTTGTGATGCGCCATGTTGTCCAAATAGAGAAATAAATTCTGGATCGTTTGAGACACAAGCTGGCGTTCCTGAACAGCAAATATGATGATTCAAACAAATTACTTCATCAGTTTTTGCCATTACTAAATGTAGATCATGTGAAACCATTAAAACACCGCAATTAAATTCTGTTTTAGCATTAATAATTAAATCATACAATAGTACCTGCCCATTTACATCAACACCTTGTGTTGGTTCATCTAGAATTAGTAATTTTGGTCTTTTAGCCAATGCTTGAGCAAGGAGTACTCGCTGTAATTCTCCACCTGATAATTGATGCATAGATCGATCAATAAGATATTCAACATTAACTAATGATAAAGTTTTGATGATATCAGAATAACTTAATTGTTTATTTAAATGCATAAACCGTTTGACAGTTATCGGTAAAGTTGGATTTAAGTTTATTGATTGAGGAACATAACCGATAGTCAAATCAGAAGCACGTTTAATGGTGCCAGTTGTAGGTTGAATTAACCCTAAGATAACTTTAATCAGTGTTGATTTTCCTGCACCGTTTGGGCCTAGTATCGTAATAATTTGGTTTAAATTAACTGTTAATGAAACATCATATAATATTTTTTGTTGGTTTATTTCAACAGAAATATTATTCAGAGCCATTAATTTTGTCATGATATCGATAGTCCTTGCTGAACGGTATGTTATGTTATATTATAACAATAATAAAAATTTGTTTCACCATATTTTATAACTATTGGATGATAAAATGGAAAATTTGCCTAAAAATACAATACGACTTTTACGTTTTCTTTTATTAGTTAATTTATTTTTTATTGGGTTAGCTATTAATGTTAATGCAACAGTGGTTTCTTCTGTAAGGCCTATAGGCTTTATTACAGAGGCAATTGCATCCGGTGTAACGAATACAGATATATTGCTGCCAGATGGTGCATCTCCTCATACCTATTCATTAAAACCATCCGATTTAGCTAAAATAAAAAATGCGGATTTAATTATTTGGGTTGGCGAAGATATGGAAGTTTTTATGCCAACAGTTTTAAACAATATAGGTAAACAAAAGCAAATAGAATTAATGGACATTCCAGAAATTAGAAATTTGCTTAGAACTAGTCATCACAGTGACGAAAAACAAGAAGCACATGATGAAATCCACAGCCACCACCATGGTGAATATGATGAACATATTTGGCTTTCTCCTAAAATCGCTAAAATTATTGCTAAGTCAGTGCATGATAGACTTATCCAGCTATATCCTGATAAAGCCTTGTTGCTTGATAAAAATCTAGAAGAATTTATTATAAATCTATCAGAAACAGAACAAAATATTGCAAAAAAATTAATTAACGTCCAAAATAGAGGGTATTTTGTGTTTCATGATGCTTATGGGTACTTTGAATCACAGTTTGGATTAAAAAATTTAGGAAGTTTTACCATAAATCCAGCAGTACAGCCTGGCGTTCAAACGGTTTATGCAATACGAAAAAAACTAGTTGAACACCAAGCAGTCTGTATTTTTAGAGAGCCGCAGTTTAGCCCTGCAGTTATTAAAAAGTTAGTGAATGGCACAGAAGTTCAAATTGGTGAGTTAAATCCATTAGGGACAGATATCATTGTGTCAAAAGACGGATATTCACAATTTTTGTTAGCATTGACAGAGGAACTGTTGGATTGTTTAGATAAAAAATAGATTAGATAATAAGATAGTTAAGGTTAATTTTGGCGCAGCAGATTAAATTCCCTGATATTGGAAAGAATAATTTCAAATTTCCCTATTTTTCGATATTAGGTGCCCTTGTTGTTGTTATTTTAGTGACTATATTATGGCGACCTTTAAATTTGGATCGCACTGTGTATATTCCTTTAAACTCTCAAGCTCAAACTACAGTTAAAGGTATTCCTTCATCTTCAGTTGTTGTGGGTGATGGACGGATTGATATGCTTGGTGATAAATCCAAAGCGGAAACGGTTACTGAGTCGTCGGATGTCCCAGAAGATGATATAGCTAAAGATGAGTTAGATGATCTCTCAGAAGAAAAAGATAACACTGTGCAATATACCATCTCACGTGGTGATACATTACATGATATTTTAGTTCGTTATAATGTTAATCGAGGTGATATCGCTCAATTAACAAATAAATACAAGCAACTTGCAAATCTTAGAATTGGTCAACAAGTTAGTTGGACGACAGATGATAATCATCGTTTGCTCAGTTTGAACTGGGCGATATCAGCTAATAATGTGCGAATTTTTGAAAAGTCTGATAATCAATTCATAGAAAGTTTTGAAACTATAGAAGCAATATCGCATGATAGTATCATCACCGGTGATCTTAAAACCAGTTTTGTTGCTGATGCACGTAAAGTGGGTTTAACAAGTAATGAGATTAGCGTTATTACTCAAGCATTACAATGGCGCTTAGATTTTAGACGTTTACAAGTAGGTGATAAATTTGCCGTATACTTATCGCGTGAAATGCATGGCAACAGACTATCTAATAGTAAAATACTTGGTGTTCGAATTAAAAATGGGAATAAAGATTATTATGCTATTTTAGCCGATGATGGCCAATATTATGATATTAATGCAAGTAGTATATCCAAAAGTTTTTTCCGATATCCTTTAGCTAACAAGGCTCGGGTATCATCAGGATTTAATCCTCGTCGAGTGCATCCAGTAACAGGGGTTGTTACGTCTCATAATGGTGTTGATTTTGCCGTATCGAGAGGAACGCCTGTTTTATCTGTTGGTGATGGTGAAGTTGTTATTGCAAAATACAGTGGTTCAGCGGGTAACTATATTGCTATTCGCCATGGTAGACAATATAGGACGGCGTACATGCATTTAGACAAAATTTTAGTGAAGCAAGGGCAACAAGTTAAACAAGGTGATACAATCGGTTTATCTGGTAATACAGGGCGTTCAACAGGTCCTCATTTGCATTTTGAATTGCATATTAATAATAAGCCTGTTAATCCATTAACAGCTAGTTTACCGATTAATGATGGTTTAACGGGTAAATCTAAAAAAGCATTCATGGAAAAAAGTAAAAACATTATACCTAAACTTAGTTTTTAATCATTTTTATATATCAAAGAGATGATTTAAACATAGAGAGCTTATTCACAAGAAGCTAAATGGTTTATTAAAAAGTTGTGTTATCATAAGGCAATTTCATTTAATCTGAAAATTAGGTGTAGCTTGAGCAAACCAACTAAGAAGAAACAGACTAAAAAAACTTCAAAAAAAAATAAGAAATCATTGTGGCGTCGACTTTGGTCTTTGCTATTAAAATTGTTTCTTATATTTGTTGCTGTGACCGTCATTTATGGGATTTATCTAGATCAACAAATTAAAGAGCGCATAGATGGTAATGTTTGGGAATTACCTGCTGCAGTTTATGGCCATATCGTCGATCTTGAACCAGATAGTGATTATAGTCTTAGTGATGTTGTTACACTACTAAAAGGTGCACAATACCGTCAACAAGATAGCAAAGCAACTCGACCAGGTGAATTTATTGTTCAAAATGGTTCTGTTGAAATTTATCGACGCCCATTTACTTTTCCCGATGGTCAAGAACAAGCATTCCGAGCCAAAATTACTTTTTCTGAAAATAGAATTGATCGTATATTGAATTTAGATACAGGTCGTGATTTTGGATTACTTAAAATTGATCCTAAATTGATCACCATGATGCATTCGCCAAATGGGGAACAACGACTTTTTGTGCCTTTAAAAGGTTTTTCTGACTCGTTGATAAAAACCTTAGTTGCAACTGAAGATAAACGTTTTTATGACCATCATGGTGTAAGCTTATATTCTGTTGGCCGTGCAATATTTGTCAATTTCACGACAGGACGAACGGAAGGTGGAAGTACATTAACACAACAAACGGTAAAAAATCTCTTTTTGACAAATAAAAGAAGTTTAATTCGTAAAATTCGTGAAGCATATATGGCTATCATCTTAGATGCTCGTTATAGCAAAGAAAGAATTTTAGAGCTTTACTTAAATGAGGTTTATTTAGGGCAAGCGGGTAGTGAAGAAATTCACGGCTTCCCATTAGCAAGTCTTTACTATTTTGGCCGCCCTGTTAATGAATTAACATTAGATCAGCAAGCTGTTTTAGTTGGTATGGTGAAAGGGGCTTCATACTATAATCCTTGGACACAACCACAACAAGTGCTTGAGCGTCGAAATGTTGTATTAAAACTTGCTGAGCAGCAAGGAATCATTGATGAAGAGTTATACAACTTACTTAGTCAGCGCCCACTTTCCGTTTTACCAAAAGGTGGAGTGATATCTCCGCAACCAGCATTTATGCAGGTAGTTCGCAATGAACTCCGAAAACAACTGGGTGACAAAGCAGATCACCTGTCAGGAATGAAAATCTTCACAACATTTGATCCAGTTGCTCAAGCTGCTGCAGAAAAATCTGTTACAGACGAAATAGAAATATTACGTAAATCGACTAATAAAGATCTGCAAACTGCAATGGTTATTGTAAGTCGAGAGACGGGCGAAATTCGTTCAATTATTGGTAGTGCTGAGCCTCGTTATCCAGGATATAATAGAGCTTGGTTAACAAGGCGTGCAATTGGTTCACTCGCTAAACCATCAACCTACTTAACTGCATTAAGTCAACCTGGACATTATCAACTTAATAGTTGGCTTAATGATAACCCATTATCAATCAAACTTGATAATGGTACCTATTGGCAACCAAATAATTTTGATCGAAGGTTTCGCGATAAAGTGATGTTAATTGATGCATTAGCGCTTTCACTTAACGTGCCTACCGTTAACTTAGGTATGGCTCTCGGTTTAGACGCGACAAAGAATACTTTACAAGCCTTGGGCGTGCCAGCAGATCGTATTCCTAATTTACCATCACGTTTATTGGGTGCTTTAGAGTTAACACCGCTAGAAACAGCACAAATGTTTCAGACTATTTCAAATAATGGCCAACGTGCACCTCTTACCATCTTAAGGTATGTATTAACGGATAAAGGTGAACTTGTCTACCAAAATTACCCTCAGCAAATTCAGACTGTTTCTCCACAAGCAGCTTATCTAACAACTTATGCAATGCAACAAGTAGTTGAATCAGGAACATCACGTTCATTAAAGGCTAAATATGGATCATTCAAGCTAGCGGCTAAAACAGGAACAAGTAATGATTCTCGTGATAGTTGGTTTACTGGAATTGATGGGAAAAATGTTGCGGTAATTTGGATAGGGCTTGATGACCATTCACCAATGAAATTAACGGGTGCCACAGGGGCATTAAAAATATATAGTGAGTATTTACAAAACAATCCACCGAAAAAATTACAACTTCCAGTGCCCAAAAATATCTTTATGGTACCTATTGATGGTAACGGTCAATGGCAGTGTAATGGAGAGGGTGTGAGAACGTTACCTGTATGGACGGCTAATACTCAAAGTTTATGTGCTGCTAGCTCTCAGACTGCACCAAGTTGGGTTACAGACATGCTAAGTAATTAAATGAGGCCATTATATGCCTGAGTTACCAGAAGTTGAAACTAGCCGACGAGGTATCTTACCTTATTTAAAAGGCCAAACTATCCAGCAAGTGATTATTCGGCAACCGAAACTTCGTTGGCCTATCGACATGGCAATTTGTGATGCTCAAGGTCAAGTCATTGTCGATATTAAAAGGCGAGCCAAATATTTGCTGTTACAGTTAACTCACGATTGGATTGTTATTCATTTAGGTATGTCTGGCAGCTTACGTATATTAGAAACATCCCAAACACCAGCTAAACATGACCATGTTGATTTGGTGTTAGAAAATGGTGTGATATTGCGCTATACCGATCCTAGGCGTTTTGGCTCTTGGCTTTGGGCTAATTCCATTGATGAACTAACTCAATTAAAACATTTAGGGCCAGAACCGCTAAGCAAAGATTTTTCTGCTAATTATCTACTTGAAAAAGCAACTAATCGAAATATTCCAATTAAAAATTGGATTATGGACAACCACATTGTGGTCGGTGTTGGGAATATTTATGCTTCAGAATCATTATTTATGGCAAAAATTAATCCACATCGAAAAGTAAATAGCTTAACATTAGCGGAATTTGAACAGCTAGTAACAGCAATTAAGCAAGTGCTTACTAAATCTATAGAACAAGGTGGTACAACACTTAAAGATTTTGTTCAATCTGACGGTAAGCCAGGCTATTTTGTACAAAAACTTCAAGTATATGGTAGAGAAGGCGAAAAATGCTTAATTTGCAAATCTAACATAAAGTCTTATCGAATTGGACAACGCAATACATTTTATTGTGAAAATTGTCAAAAATAGCAATAAATCAACAGTCGTAGCACCCAATATTCTTTAAAGTGGGGAGGATATCACATCAAAATGTTAAGGAACTACTTTCAACGCTATCAATATGGGAAGCTACAGATAATGTACAATATTATTTGTTGATAGAAAAATAATGGAATTTAGATAAAAATCTTTTTTACTCAAAAGGCTATAGACTTGTCAGGCAATATCGGCTATCTTTCTCGTTGTTAAATTACTCATATTTTGTAAAGTTCAATATCAGTTACTTAATAATAGCATTACGTTAATTTTTAAAGATTTTATCTTTTATATTTATGCATAGTTGTTATATTCAATTTTAACTTAATGTATTTATTTTGATTAAGGAATTTAAAATGATCAAATTTGCTTCTCGCTTTTTGATAGTTTGTGTTGTTTTATTATCTACAATGATGGCTACTGCTGAAGTTAGAATTATAATCACAGACGGAGTTAACTCGGCAAAGCCGATTGCCATCATACCATTTAAATGGACTGGCAGTGGTGAACCTCCACAACTTATCGATAATATTATTGCTTCTGATTTACGCAATAGTGGAAAATTTAATCCTATTGATGTTGCTGCAATGCCACAAAAACCAACTACAGCTTCTGAAGTTAACTCTATAGCTTGGGGCAATCTTGGTATTTCTGCCGTTGTGGTAGGATCTATTCAACCGGATGCCTCTGGAAAATATCTTATAACTTATCAATTAGTTGATACTATTAACCATCCAGGTGAAGTTTTATCTGAAAATCAATTTTCCATTGAACCGCGTTGGTTACGCTATGCGGCTCATACTGCAAGTGATGAAATTTTTGAAAAATTAACGCATATCAAAGGTGCATTTAGGACACGTATTGCCTATGTTGTTAGGAATAATAACGGACCTTATACGCATGAATTGCGTGTATCTGACTATGATGGATTTGATCAAATCACCATACATCGCTCAAAAGAGCCACTAATGTCACCAACATGGTCTCCTGACGGCAAGAAATTGGCTTATGTCACTTTTGAAAGTGGCCGATCTGCATTAGTATTAAAAAAATTAGACTCTGGTGCGGTTGAAACGATTGCCTCTTTCCCACAACACAATGGTGCTCCAGCATTTTCTCCAGACGGTAGCAAATTGGCTTTTGCTTTATCAAAAAGTGGTAGCTTAAATTTATACATGATGGATTTAAGCTCTAAAAAAATCACGCAAATCACCTCAGGCCGCAGTAATGATACTGAGCCTTCATGGATGCCCGATAGTCAAACTATAGTTTACACTTCAGATCAAGCTGGGCGTCCTCAACTTTATTCTATTGACATTAATAGTAAAGTATCGCAGCGCATTACTTGGGACAATATGCAAAATCAAAATGCTCGTGTATCTCCGGATGGCAAATTTATTGCTTTGATCGCGACCAATAATGGTGAGCAACATATTACTCGGTATGATATAGAAACGAACACCTATCAACGATTAACAGACACTTTTTTAGATGAAACTCCGAGCATAGCTCCAAATGGCACAATGATTATCTACAGTTCATCACAAGGGTTAGGTACAATTTTAAACCTAGTTTCAACTGATGGTAACTTTAAGGCAAGCTTACCTGCGACTGATGGACAAGTAAAATTTCCATCTTGGTCTCCTTATCTATAAGGAAAGCTGGAATATTAAGCAACATTATACTTATTAAAATTGTGTAAATGTAACGGTCGTTATAATATATGCTTATAATCTTTTTAGATTGTAAAGAATGTTACTTTGACGTCGGCTAGACGGATAAAAATATAAGTAATGATTTATTTCAACCCCCAAAGGAGTTAATAAAATGCGATTTTCCAAATTTATTAAGGTAGCTGCGATTGCTTTACCATTAATTGCTGTAACTGCATGTTCTTCAAACAGCAGCAACAATAGCGTAGATGGTAACGGCTCTTTATCAAAAGAAGCTTTAGCACAGTTACAAAAGTTACAACAAGCAAATACTGTATATTTTGATTATGATAAATACAATGTTAAGCCAGAATATTCAACATTATTAAATGAGCATGCAGCCTTGATTCGCGCAAACTCAAGCTTAAATGTTGTTATTGAAGGTCATGCTGACGAGCGCGGTACCCCAGAATACAATATCGCGTTAGGTGAACGCCGTGCAGCCGCTGTTAAATCTTATTTACAAGGTAACGGTGTTTCAGGCGAACAACTGTCGATCGTTTCTTATGGTAAAGAAAAACCAGCAGTATTGGGGCACAACGAAGAGGCTTATGCTAAAAACCGTCGTGCCGTAGTTACTTATGCTGGGTATTAATTCTTCCTTATGACGGCTGATTTATCAGCCGTTTTCTTAATTTAAGTTCACGCCGAGTTTGTATAAAATGTATAAAAAAATACTCACATTGTCCTTATTTCTTTTATTGGCTGGATATGGCTGTGCTGCAGGTGGTTCTGAAGTTGATAGAACAATACAAGCACAAGGGCAGCTGATAATTGAAAATCAACAAAAAATTAGTGATCTACAATCAGAGCTAGATACGCTCCGTGGCCAATTGGAAGAAACTAAGTATCAACTTAATCAAACAATTGAACGTCAAAGAATGATTTTACAGCAAATGACTAACGGGACTGGATTCACACCAAATCCAAATGTAGGAACTCAAGATAACAGTTCCGATTCTGTGCCAAGCTCTGAATCATTACCGTCTTCAGGCTTATCAGGATGGTCAACATCGGGAGATGATAAAGCTGATTATGATTTTGTTATGCAATATATTGATGACGCAAAGCAAACAGATAACGCTATTGCCGCCTTTCAAGTTTATCTAAAAGATTATCCTAAAACAAAATACCGTGCAAATGTAAACTACTGGCTTGGGCAGCTATGTTATAAAAAAGGCAAAAAGGATGATGCATCATTTTACTATGCAACAGTAGTAAAAGATTTCTCGTCTTCACCAAAAGCAGCCGATAGCCTTTATAAAGTCGGTTTAATTTTACTTGATAAAGGTGATAAAAAGAATGCTAAGACTGTCTTTCAACAAGTTGTGGTAAAGTATCCAAAAGACAAAAAAATAGTTGATCTTGCAAACAAAAAAATAGCATCTATAGAATAAAGTGTAGAAATAATCAGCTGTTGAATAAAAATAGTAATAAAAGGGTTGCATTGCCTTATAATTGCCAGTATCATAGCAACCCGAAATTGCTTGAAGCATTAAGTAATAAAGCAGAAAGTAATCTTATCTAAATAAATGGGTTGTTAGCTCAGTCGGTAGAGCAGCGGACTTTTAATCCGTTTGTCGAGCGTTCGAATCGCTCACGACCCACCACTTTTTCCAGTCTATTTCGAAAGCCAAGATATCAATTGAACAGATAACACTAGTTTTTTAATTAAATTAATTCTATCTAGTTTTAAATGAATGGCAAATATTCAATTAAATAAAGATAAAAAATAAAGGTCACAAAAATTAGAAAGCAAGTTTTAAATATAAATTATTCTACTTAATAAATATGCTTAGGTTGAAAATAATAGTCGCTTACATTATTTATATATCAAAATGATGCCTTGATGTAGTAAAGCAGGAATAGCACTTCTTCTGTAATTTGCAATTAGTGACATAAGTCGCAAAAAAAAGTTGAGGAAAGGGGTTTTGAAGCCTCAATATCAGCACAAACCGCCATTCCCCCAGCCTGTTAAAATAAACCGCCATGAGCAGATTCTTATTTTAAGAAACTGTTTTAATAACTAGCTATCGTTAACTAATAATATATCCATAAACGATTAATCCTACAATAATACATCCTGATAGGGTGGCTATCATATATTTGGTATTAGCATTGTATTTTTTTATTTCGCCGAGCGAAAGTTCAGCATGTTTGTTTTTGTTATCAAAGTAGTAGTAAAGCGGTAGGCCAATCAATGTTAAAACAATAGATGCAATTCCGTTTACGGTTTGGTTTGCTAGCATTCCGTATATGACATAACCAGCGCCTAGAATCGCGATTATAGGAATAATTGGGTATCCAATGACTTTGTAAGCTCTTGGTATTTGAGCAAACTTTTTCCTAGCAATAATGACGCCGATAAAGGTTAAGAGATAGAATACCCAAATGGAGAACATCGAGATTTCGGATAAGCGATCTGCATCAAGAAATGTTGAATAGAGGAATGAAAAAACGACTAATATAATAATTGCATTCACTGGTGAACGGCTATCTTCATCAATTGTGCTTAGGAATTTTGCCCCAATGATTGTTCCTCTTTCCCCCATGCTGAAAATGGTTCGAGATAATGTCATGATATAGCCGTTAATTCCACCTAGAATGGAAATCATAATGCCGACGGCGACTAAATTGCCACCTAAATGCCCAAACATTCGCTTTGAAGCAACTGCAGATGCATCATGGCCAAGTGTAACCATTTCTTTTACTGGAAAGATTTTGAATAGGGCAATATTGATACACGCATAGACGATAACTAAGAATATGATGCCTAAGATAATTGCTTTCGGTAATACTTTTGATGGATTTCGGATTTCCCCGGCGACTGAAGCTACTTGTGCCCACCCATCATATGCAAATAAGGTGGCCAAGATGGCAACAGCAAAAGGTGCTGTGGTTTCAATTCCTTGCCCACTAGCACTAAAAAATGCGACTTCGCCATTACCTTTCCATAATCCAAAGATGGCGAGTAAAATGATCGGTATTAGTTTGCATACGGTAGCGATTGTTTGTAGATAGCCAGCTTGTTTAACCCCAATAGCGTTGATTGTTGCAATAAAGATTAAGACGCCTGCACATACTGCCATTTGATACGTTTCGTTGATGTTAAAGAGTAAGCAAAAAACTGAACTAAAATACCCAACTAATGCGCCTACTAGTGATGGTGCAAATAGGACGGTTATCATCCAACCATATAAATGTGAAACTTTCGGTCCATAAATTTTTTCTAAATAAACTAGCATACCACCTGTTTTAGGAAACATTACGCCAAGTTCACATAGCGTTAAACCGCCACAAATAGAAACGAGGCCACCGATTATCCAAGCTAACAATGCAAAGTTATAATCCCCAGCTACTCCTAATACAGCTGGTGGTTTCATGAATGCACCTGCACCTAAAACCATTCCAACAACGAGTGATAATGCAGAAACTAAACCAAGATCTTTCCGCAAATTATTCTCTAAATTGTGCTCAGACATAAAGTTCCTCTTAAGATGTAAAATTAATGGGAAATGGGGTATGATAGGGATTTATTTATAAAAAACAAGAAAGATTACTATTTTTATATCAATAATATTGATTAATTAAATGAGTATTTGATTGGTGTGGGTAAAAAAGCCGGTATAAAACCAGCTTTTTAGTTGGGATTAGGTGGGGTTATTTGTTTTTCTTCATTTTCATATCAATAACCATACGACCGCGAATTTTGCCTGCTTTCATTTCATCGATCATGTCGTTGATGTCTTCAAGTGGACGTTTTTCAACCATTGGTACCACTTTACCTTCAGCACTAAAGCGAAATGCTTCGGCTAAGTCTTCTCGCGTACCAACAAGTGATCCTAAAACTTGTATACCGTCTAATACGGTTTTAGGAATACTTAAGTCCATCGTTTCTGAAGGCAAACCCAGTGCCACAACACGGCCTAGTGGGCGAACTGAATTAATCGCTTGGTTAAATGCGGTCTTAGTTACTGAGGTGACGACTGCACCATGAACACCACCACCAGTGTGTTCTTTTATGTAGGCTCCAACGTCCGCCACTTTTTTAGGGTTAACCACTAAATCAGCCCCCAATTTTTTGCATAATTCTAGTTGGCTATCACTATTACTGATTGCAACAACTTTGTTGTTGAAGACGTTCTTGCCATATTCAATAGCCAATGTGCCTAGTCCACCAATTCCAAATACGGCAAGCCATTGGCCGGGCTTGGTGTCAGCTACTTTTATGCCTTTGTAAGTCGTTACTCCGGCACACGTTACGCTGGTTGCTTGTGCTGGGTCTAATCCATCTGGTACTTTTACCGCATAATCTGCTTTGACAATGCACTGTTCAGCCATGCCGCCATCGACGGTATAGCCTGAGTTTAATGCGCTACGGCAAAATGTTTCGTTACCTGAAATACAGTATTCGCAAGTGCCACAACCCGCATGGAACCATGCGATACTGACTCGATCGCCAACTTTTAAGCTTTTTACATCAGGTGCGATTTTAGTCACAATTCCAACGCCTTCATGCCCAATCACTCGACCTGGTTTTTTCCCGAAATCGCCTGCAGCGACATGAAGATCGGTATGACAAAGCCCGCAATATTCAACTTCAACTAAAGCTTCACCTGCTTCTAGTGGACGAACAGGGATATCTTTAATTTCGACTTGTCCATCGCATTCTTGTCTTATAACGGCAGCTTTCATCTGTTTCTCCTAGAAATTGCAATTTTGAAATATAATTGTTCTTATTTTAGCCTATATTTTGAGAAAAAATAGGCGTTACTTCACATTTATGAATAAAAATAAGAATTATTTTCTATGTTTATGTATGATTTGTGTGGCTTCTGGAATGTGGTTTGAAATAGTTAACTAAATTATTAGCGTTTTTTTAATGAGTGCTTTTGATAATTTATATGTTATCTGAGGAACAAAAAACCCTGTTCCTCAACTTTTTTTGCGTTTTAGCGGGTTTTAAGAGATATCTTTTGCTATATATTTTTGGATGTTGTTGTTGATTAATAAGAATAGCCCTATTAGTGCACCTAATAAAAATAGTCCAATAACATAAATTGCTGGCGCCATTTTACTAACAAAGTCGCTGAGAAATGAGATCAGCAATGGCGTCAATCCACCTGCTATGGCATAAGCCATGTTGAATGAAAACGATACTCCACTATAACGTACTTGTGTCGGGAATACTTTAACCATAAAGTAAGCAAAAGAACCCACAATCCCCACACTAAATCCAGCTAGTGAATAGGTGATAAATAGGAGGTTGGGATGAGCAAGCGATAGATAAAATACGGCAATCATGATAGCCGCAATGGTACAACCAACAGTAAGTACTTTGCCGATTGAGAACTTATCCATCATCATGCCGTAAAATGTGCAACTTATAATAAGCCCTATGATCGCGAATATATTTCCTTGTAAGGCTTCAATTTCTGTATATCCAAGTTTTTGCAGTAGGATTGGCGTCATTAACATGATGACCATAATACCAGCGGATAATACCCAGGTGAGGAGCATTGATAAAATCGTTTGGGGTAGATATTGAGTTATCACTGTAATTACTGGTAATTTTTTAGATAATTCTTGGTTTTTGCGTTTTTGAATTTCTAGGAAGATCGGTGTTTCCTTCAACCATCGACGAAGATACATTGCAATTAAGCCAAAAATACCACCGAGAATAAATGGAATGCGCCAACCCCATTCATTCATTTGTTCAGGCGAAACGCTTTTACTTATTATTGTTGATACAATTGAGCCAAGTAATATACCTAAACTTAGACCACTGGTTAATATGCCACAAGCTAGGCCAATTCTATTTTGGGGAACATGCTCAGCTACGAAAGTCCATGCACCAGGCACTTCACCACCAACGGCAAGCCCTTGACATAATCGCATCATTAATAGTAACAATGGTGCAAAAATACCAATGCTGGCATAAGTCGGTAAACAACCAATAAATAAAGTTGGTAACGCCATTAGCAGTATGCTAAGTGTAAACATTCGTTTTCGGCCCAATATATCACCAAAATGAGCCATCACAATACCACCAAAGGGACGAATCAAATAGCCAGCGGCAAAAATACCAAAGGTTTGCACTTGGCTTAACCATGCAGGAATGTCTGTAGGGAAAAATAAATGACTAATAGTTATTGAAAAAAAGATGAATATAATAAAGTCATAAAATTCCAATGCGCCGCCTAATGCTGAAAGCGCTAATGTTTTATAATCTTGATTGTTTAATGTTCGCTTATTTGTGGAAATTGCTGAATTTGACATAATCATCACTGTAAATAATTACTTACAAAAGGTTTAATAATCTGTACTACTATACAAGAACTGACTGTTTTTTAAAAGAGTGTATCTAAAAGTAAACAAAAATCAAAACTAGCACTAAATGGTTAATATTTGTTCACACAAAAACCTACAATGAATAAATCTTTTTAAATGGAGAGTTCAAAAATGGCAATAAAACGCATTTCTCGTGGAAAATTCAACCGTATGCAACAATTATCTAACCAAGATGGAATCATTGCTGCATTAGCAATTGATCAACGTGGTTCAATGGTAAAAATGATGCAAAATGCTGTTGGTCAAGAACGTTATCATATTGATATGGTGTATGAATTTAAAGAGCTGGTTTCGCAGGAATTAACAAAATATGTTAGTGCCATTTTGCTTGATGAGGAACTAGGTTTTAAAGGTATGGCTGTAAAAAATCAAAACTCAGGTTTAATCATGTCTTATGAAAAGACTGGGTATGATGTTAATACGCCAGGTCGTTTACCCGATATTTTACCTGAAGACTCTCTTCAACGTTTATTGAAAAAAGGTGCTGATGCCGCAAAAGTTCTTGTTTATTATAATCCTGATGATCCTCAAGATATTTTAGATAAAAAACATGCATTTTTGGAGCGTTTAGGTAATGAGGCTAGAGCGGCGGATATTCCGGTATTTGTTGAACCAATTGTTTACGATAATGTGGTAACTGATGATAAAAGTCCTGAATTTGCTAAAATTAAACCACAAAAAGTGATTAAGACTATTGAGGAATTTACAAAGGATCATTATTACATTGATATTTTGAAAGTAGAAGTACCTGTGCTATTTAAAAATGTTGAAGGTTTTAATGATAATAACCCTGTTGTTTATTCACAAAAAGAAGCTGCCGATTACTTTAAACAAGCAAGTGATGCAGCAACTCGTCCATTTATTTATTTAAGTGCAGGGGTATCAACTCAAACTTTCCATGAGGAACTTATTTTTGCTGGTGAACATGGTGCTAAATATAGTGGCATTTTAGGAGGGCGAGCAACTTGGTTTGAAGGCGTGGCAGCATACGCTCAAGGTGGTAAAGATGGATTGAAACGTTGGCTTGATACGATTGGTCGCGAAAATGTGGAGCATCTTAATAAGATTTTAAAACAATATGCAACACCTTGGTATGATGTGTACGGTGGTATGGATAAGCTTGAAATTATTGAGCCGATATTAAGTAATTAATTTTTTATTTTTATACAAAATTTAATAAATTACATTTAACATAAAAAGAGTACAAGTTTTATCCCTATTTTGCTTGTACTCTTTTGATAAATAAAAATATATTATTAACTGATTGTTTTTGTATCATTCTTGCATGTAAAAAAAGTGCTTATAAATATACAATTTCATATTTATCGCCTAAGGCAATCAATGCCCCATAATAAAACAGTCACGCCCCCAAATAGAACAAAAATTAACCCAGTAGCGCAAAGCGCTTTAATGTATCCAATATTGGCGACATTAATAAAAGGATATGGATATTGATTAGTGAAATAACCTCTTACAAAGATATAAATGCCATAAATTAATACTGACAAAAATGATCCAACAATGACATTAAAATGAATCCGTCGAAATGGCCCCCAAATTAACCAACTTAATATACCAAGAATGGGTAAGACAACATGTAAGCTTTCATTGGCAAATTGTAATAATGTGTTTGGTGGTTTATGGATCCCTCTTAAAATTAAGTTATATACAATAGCCGTTATGATCACGCCCACTAAACCATTTAATCGAATTATTTTGAAAAAGTGTCGATTGCAGTTTGGGTTGAATGTCAAGCATAAGCAGCTAATTGCCAACATGAGATTAGAAAGTACAGTAAAAAAACTGTAATAAAAAATCATTCTTCCAATTGGGGTACTTGGTTGCCAGGGGCGGAGCTGCGCATGCCAATAAGTATAAGTTTCAAAAGCAATGACCCCAAAAGCATATAATGCAATAAAAAGATTTGTACTTCGTTTTAACATAAATTATTTTAAAAATTGTAAGAATTTCAGTATGTAGTATATAGTAGGCTACAGAAAAGATACAAAAGATTATTCCAAAATTAATTCAATCATCTAACACTTGAGCTAAAGTTGATAGTCACCGGATCTCATCATTGGCTAATGATTTTCATCTTATTGACTTTTAAATAGCGACAACGAGATAACTGCATGCTATTGACAGTTAGTATATAATATCAAAAACTATTAAAAAAAGTTGCCATTTAATGCCAGATAAGGATATATCTCCACAAAATAAAATATTGATTGAACAATTTTTAGATTCAATTTGGTTGGAACGAAATCTTGCAGAAAATACTATCGAGTCTTATAAACTGGATCTATTTGCATTAAGCCAATCATTGCAATCACAGCAAGTGAATTTTCTTACGGCGCAATCAATTAATTTACAAGAATTTTTATTGCAGCGAGTTAAAGCTGGTTATAAGGCAAGTAGTTCTGCACGTTTACTTAGTGCGACTAAACGTTTTTTCCAATACTTATATCAAGAAAATTACCGGATTGATGATCCATCAGCTATATTGTCATCACCCAAATTACCCAAGAAGTTACCAAAAGATTTAACCGAGTTACAAGTTGAGGCGCTACTTGAATCACCAAGTATCGATGATCCTGTAGAACTAAGAGATAAAGCTATGTTAGAAGTGCTTTATGCTACAGGATTACGGGTGTCAGAATTAATTAATTTAGAAATTAGCGATGTGAGTCTTAGGCAAGGCGTGGTAAGAGTTATAGGGAAAGGTAATAAAGAGCGTTTAGTTCCACTAGGAGAAGAAGCAATTTATTGGCTTGAATATTATTTTAAATATGCCCGCAATGTTCTTTTAAAAAGTGGTTCTATTGATGTGCTTTTTCCAAGTCGTTTGGGTAGAAAAATGACACGTCAGACGTTCTGGCATAGAATAAAATATTATGCCATACTAGCAGGTATTAACATTGAAGCGCTTTCGCCTCATGTACTTAGACATGCTTTTGCAACGCATTTGCTTAATCATGGTGCCGATTTGCGAGTGGTACAGATGCTGCTTGGGCATAGTAGTTTGTCAACTACACAGATTTATACACATGTTGCAACCGAGAGACTAAAACAGTTGCACAGAAAACATCATCCTCGCGCATAGCGGATCAAAAACTAAGGATAAATGAATGAAGAAATCATTGATAGGCTTAGCATTAATCTCAACTTCGGCATTAGCAACTAATGCTGATATTATCAAAGCAATGGAAAAATTGGATTTTTCTAGTAAAGAAATTACAATCGAAAATAACCCTGTATCAGGGCTAAAAAGTGTTACAACGCCAGAAGGTATCTTCTATGTTACTGAAGATGGTAAATTTTTAATCCAAGGTCCAATATATAATCTTGAAGGCAATGAGCCTGTCAATATTGCCAACAGTAATAATATAAAGTTAATGAAATCAATCGAAAGGGATGCTATTGTTTACAAAGCGCCTAATGAACGATATGTCATTTCTGTTTTTACTGATTACACTTGTCATTACTGTAAATTATTGCACGAAAATATTAACCAATATTTAGATGCAGGCATATCAGTTCACTATTTTGCATTTCCGCGAGCAGGTGCTGATAGTGATGTAGGTAAAAACATGCAATCTATTTGGAGCGTGGCTGATCGTAAAGCTGCTTTTGAGAATGCATATAAAGGTAATAAAATTTCACCAGCTAGTAGTATGGTACCTTATGTAACGCAACAATTTAATGTTGGTAAAAAATTGGGGATCGGTGGAACGCCTGCATTAGTGTTACCTAGTGGGCAACTTGTTTCGGGCTATGTTCCTGCTGATAAATTGATCGAAATCTTAGACAAGAAATCTAAAAATTAACCTTGTTTTATGTATAACCATTAAAATATTGAATAAAAAAACATGTTAGCCTTAATGCGCTAACATTTATAATATGAATGGTGCTAAGTTATAGTTGTGTTGGATAATGGAGGAAACCGCCTCGAAGGGCTGGAAAAGAGCACTTGGGTTGCGAGATGTTGTGGAAGTATTACGCACTGGTTTGAATTCTGTGAAAATCTTCCTGAGCAAGCATGGCGAATAAGAAGGTTGGTTAGAGTTAGAGAGTCACTGATACGAAAAAGCGAAATTAAATATGTTGAGAACGAATAAAAACGTTGAGGGAGCTTGGTCCTCCGATCCGAGGAAGGGAAGCGTCCCTATTCAACTTAGCGATATCATAAACGATGTGTTATTGACGGCTGGCCTCTGCATATCGCAACCCCGACGAGAAGCTGAGAGCGGTGAGTATGGTGCTTGTCAATTTGAGGTGGAAGATAAACGAGTATTGTTCCGCGTCGCCAATACTACTCCAACTAAGATCGGACAATTTGTAGCCATTTGGAAAACCTAACAGTAGATGAAATTAAAACACCGTAAATTACCCGAATCGCTACCAGAATTATCAAATGATATTCCGCTATTATTGCAGCGAGTTTATGCATTACGCGGAATAACTTCTATGAATGAATTAGATTATTCCACTCGTAACTTATGTAACTACGATAAGTTAGATGGTATTAATGACGCTGTTGAAATTCTTTATTTTGCGATGAAGAATAATAATCGAGTTGTGATTGTAGGCGATTTTGATACAGATGGTGCAACCAGTACCGCATTAATGGTAAAAGCGTTAAAAAAGATGGGGTGTCAATTTGTCGATTATATTATTCCAAACCGTTTTGATGATGGATATGGTTTGAGTATCGGTGTAGTAAAAAAAGCAATTTTAAAAAAAGCCGATCTTATTATTACTGTTGATAATGGCATTTCTGCTGTTGAGGCAGTGGAATTTGCCAAACAATCAGACTTGTCGGTGATTATTACCGATCACCACTTATGCCCTGAACATCTACCTGTGGCGGATGCGATTATCAATCCTAATTTACCAAATAGCACGTTTTCTTCAAAATACTTGGCTGGTGTTGGTGTGGCTTTTTATTTTATGTTGGCGTTACGGGCAAAATTACGAAAAGAAAATTGGTTTATTGCAAATAATTTAGAAGAATATAACATTGCCACCTTATTAGATTTAGTCGCTCTAGGCACTATTGCTGATGTAGTAAAACTTGACAAAAATAATCGTATATTGGTACATCAAGGTATTAGTCGCATGAGAGCTGGTTATTGTTGTCAAGGAATCAAAGCATTATTAAATATTGCTAAAAAAGATGTCGCTTCTTTTACATCAACAGATCTTGCTTATTATATTGCCCCAAGATTAAATGCTGCAGGGAGAATGGATAATATGTCTCTTAGCGTAGAATTACTATTATGTGAAGACTACGATTCTGCAATGAAATTGGCTATCGATCTTGACACACTGAATAGTGAACGAAAACTGATTGAACAAACAATGTATAAAGAAGCTTTATTAAGCATTGAACAAATAGAACAAAAAAATCTTTCTTTTCCTAATGCACTAGTCTTACATCACCCTGAATGGCATCAAGGTATTATTGGTATTGTTTCTTCTCGTTTGAAAGATAAACATTATCGTCCCGTTATCTGTTTAGCTTCTACTGAAGGTGGATTATTAAAAGGTTCTGGACGATCAATAGACGGTATTCATTTACGGGATATACTAAGTCAACTTGATCAAAAATACCCAGATCTTCTTGTTAGCTTTGGTGGTCATGCAATGGCAGTTGGATTAAGTATTCAAGAAAAAGATTTAGATCAATTTAGACATATTTTTGAAACGTTGGTAAATGAACAATTAAACTTAGATGTACACAAACAAATAATTGAAACTGATGGTGAAATTGCTAGTGAAGATTTTAATTACTCAATTGCAAAACAATTAAAAGAAGCAGGCCCTTGGGGGGAAGGATTTGTCGAACCCACATTTGATGGCGAATTTCTTATTCATCAACAACGATTATTTGCCGAAAAGCACCTTAAATTGGTACTAGAGCCTAAAGAGGGTGGGCCAATAATTGAAGGGATATTTTTTAATGTCAATTTAGCTCAGTGGCCAGACAATACGATCAAAAGTGTAAAAATTGTTTATCAATTAGATGTTAATGAGTTTCGTGGAAATCAAGCTGTAAAATTAATGATTAGACATATTTGGCCTATCGCATAAGCGATTAAAATCGACTATAATTGCGAAGTTCAAAAATCAGATCAGTTAGCCACAAAAATAAAACTGGCAACACAATAGTTTTGTCATCTATACAATTTACACAACATTAAGGACGAAAAATGCATATTCATATTCTCGGGATTTGTGGCACATTTATGGGCGGGATTGCATTAATAGCCCGCTCGCTAGGTCATAAAGTAACAGGTTCAGATAAAAATGTTTATCCACCAATGAGTACACTGTTACAAAAAGAGCACATTGATATTATTGAAGGATATGATCCATCACAACTTGCCTCTACACCTGATTTAGTCATCATCGGCAATGCCTTATCAAGAGGTAACCCTTGCGTTGAATATGTCTTAGATAATAACATCCCTTACATTTCTGCGCCACAATGGTTACATGATAACGTTTTGCGCGATCGCTGGGTTATTGCGGTTGCTGGAACACATGGCAAAACCACAACCGCAGGTATGGTCAATTGGATTTTAGAAAAACTAAATTATAAACAAGGTTTTGTTATTGGTGGTGTACCGGGTAATTTTGATGTATCAGCCCGATTAGGAGAAGGGAATTTTTTTGTGATTGAAGCTGATGAATACGATTGTTCATTCTTCGATAAACGTTCCAAGTTCATGCATTACTGCCCTAAAACACTCATCATGAACAATTTAGAATTTGATCATGCCGATATTTTTGATGATCTTAGCTCAATTCAAAAACAATTCCACCATTTGGTTCGTTTAGTACCAAGCAAAGGATTAATTATCTCACCACAAGAAGATGTAAATTTAAAACAAGTATTGGCGAAAGGTTGCTGGAGCGAGCAAGTTTTTACTGAGTCTGAAACAGGCTGGTTAGCACAGCGCATAAATAATGACGCAAGCCATTTTGCAGTTTACTATAACAATGCAAAAGTAGGTGAAGTGAAATATTCCTTAGTGGGCGAACATAATATGCATAATGCATTAATGGCAATCGCCGCAGCACATAATGTAGGCATTGATCCAGCCGATGCTTGTTTAGCATTAAGTTCATTTATCAATGCCAAAAGACGGCTAGAACTCTATGGTGAAATGAATAACATCGAAATCTACGACGACTTTGCTCATCATCCAACTGCAATTTTAGCAACATTAGAGGCATTACGTAGTAAAATTGGTGCAAATCGTCGCATTTTAGCTGTTCTTGAACCTCGCTCAAATACCATGAAGCTAGGCGTATCTAAAGATGAACTAGCGCCATCACTAGGTCGTGCTGACGAAATCTTTATCTTTCAACCAGAACAATTGCCTTGGTTAGTTGCCGATGTTGTTGATGCTTGTATCCAACCTGCTCACTGGACGGGTGATATTGATTTGCTTGTTGAAATGATAACCAAAACAGCTCACCCAACCGATGCGATTTTAATTATGAGTAACGGTGGCTTTAATGGTATCCATAAAAAGATCTTAGAAAGCTTAGAAAAGCAACAAATCAAAGATCACGAAAACGAACAATTAATTCAATAATAGTAAATGGTATGTCACATACTGTGGCATATCATGCCCCAAAGATATTTTATGAATGAAACTGCCGAAATGATTGCTATGTTATGTCGCAGGATAAAAATGGCAAGAATCGCAAAAAATTTGTCTCAGCAAGAACTGGCTAATAAATCTCAAATCGGTATTGCGACAATAAAACGCATTGAACAAGGCGAATCCATTACATTACAAACATTAATTGCGGTTCTTCGTGGGTTAGATGAACTGGATCAACTGAATAATTTGCTTGCCTATAATGAAGTGATTCATAAAACATCAATGGAGCAATTTAAGCGGAAAAGAAAATACCGTACAATAAAACAAGAAAAGGTGGATGTGTTGGTTGAGAATGATTTTTTGCGTTCTAAAGTCAATACCATGCGCTGGAAACATTAAATGTAATTTAAGAAAGTTCAATTTAAGAAAATACAATTTAAAGCAATATAATTTAAAGAAATATAATTTAAGGTTTCGCCGATTGCATAATCGGCGAATTTGACACAACAAATAATTTCAACTTAACTACAATGAACGGTAATGGCAAGCCCCCCGCGTGATGTTTCTCGGTATTTTGCATTCATATCTTTTCCTGTTTCATACATAGTTTGAATCACTTTATCTAAAGATACTTTTGCCGCAGTTGTTCGCCTTAGAGCCATTCTTGTTGCATTTATCGATTTTACCGCGGCAATAGCATTACGCTCGATACAAGGTACCTGCACTTGACCTGCAACTGGATCACAAGTTAATCCTAAATTATGTTCCATTGCTATTTCTGCTGCCATACAAACTTGCTCAGGATTACCACCTAACAGCTCAGTAAGTCCAGCTGCAGCCATAGAGCAAGCTACGCCAACTTCCCCTTGGCATCCGACTTCTGCACCAGAAATAGATGCATTAATTTGATAAAGTTGCCCTATTGCACCACAAGTTAGGAAAAATCGAATATAAATATCAGGAGTAACCGGATTAATAAACTTATCATAATAAGCAAGCACAGCGGGTATAATGCCACATGCACCATTTGTTGGCGCAGTGACCACCCGTCCACCCGCTGCGTTTTCTTCACTAACGGCAAGTGCAAACATATTTACCCAATCAATAATTACCATTGGATCACTAATAATTTTGTCTTTAGTGGTGGATAATTGACGATATAACGAAAATGCCCGACGCGGAACTTTAAGCGGTCCAGGTAATAAACCTTCAGTATTCATTCCACGGTTAATACATTCCAAAATAGTTTGCCCAACGCGAGAAAAATAATTTTCGATTTCTTCATAAGTGTGCAATTGCAACTCATTTTTCATCATAACGCTAGAAATTGATAAGGCATTATCTTCACAATGTTTTAATAATTCTTGAGCTGAAATAAATGGGTAAGGCAGTTTTACTGCATCTTGCTCTTGCTGGCCGAATTGCTCTTCTTCAACAATTTGACCGCCACCTACAGAATAGTAAGTTTTTTGAAATAATAAGGTATCACCGTTATAGGCACTTAAAGTCATACCATTTTCATGTAATGGTAAAAATTTAGAATGAAATACCATGCAACTATCTAATGGGAAATCAATTTCGTAGGAATGATTATAAATAGGTAAACGGTGCGTTTGGCTAAGTTTTTCGATAAAATTTGGGATATTATCAATATTTACAGTATCAGGCTTTTCACCCGCTAATCCCATAACAATAGCAATATCTGTTTGATGCCCTTTACCTGTTAGCGACAAAGATCCATAAACATCAGCCACAATTTTTGTCACTGATGACATCATTTGTTTATTAATTAATTGATCTATAAAAGCTTTACCCGCTCTCATTGGTCCTACTGTATGTGAACTTGAAGGCCCAATACCAATTTTAAATATTTCAAATACTGAACTCATAATTTTCCTTTTTAATGCCAAGTATAAATAAATATCATAGGCATAGTTATATTTTTGTAAATTTATCTTTGCTAATAAAATGGTAAACAAAAGTATCAACAAATAACATCACTTTTGGGATTACGAAAATAAGTTTTTAATTCTCATTAGTGGTTAATGCTTATTGTACCCGTTGTTTATTTTACTAGTAGGATAACCTACAGGCTATTTTGTCCACCGACGAATGTCGATGGATTTCATACATACATTAATTAAATAGGTGATTATTACCTATTAGGTAATCTTTATAATAAATTATAGATAGCCGCAGAAATTGCAACTAATCCCATAACAACAATAAATACATTACTTAATTTTCCACGATATTTTGCCAATGCTGGAATTTGATGAATTGCATACATAGGCATTAAGAACAATAATATAGCTAAAATAGGTCCACCAAGTGATTCAATAAGCGCTAAAATGCTTGGATTAATTGTTGCAATTCCCCACGCTGTTACAAACATAAATGCAATGGTCAGTTTATCAAGTTTCTTTTCTGAAATCGTTTTGTTACGGCTACGTAATATTTTTTGCACAAGACCATTAAAGCCTTCTTTACCGCCAAGATAGTGACCTAAAAACGATTTAGCCATGGCAATAAAAGCAATTGGCGGCCCAATGTATTCAATAACTGGCGAATTAAATCGATTAGCTAAATAAGATAAAGTCGAGATATTTTGTGTTTTTGCTTCTAAAAGTTCAGCTGGCGATAAGCACAGAGCACAACTAAAAACAAAAAACATAACAGTCACAACCATCATTATGTTACTGGCAGCAATAATTTTAGTACATTTCGGTTCTGCATAAATATTGCCATATTCTTTACGTTTAGCAACAGCTAATGAGGAAATAATGGGAGAGTGATTAAACGCAAAGACCATAACGGGAATAACCAGCCAAAGTGTCATTAATATACTATGTCCACCTTCACTATTAAGGCTAAAGGATAAATTACTGCTATTCCATTCAGGGATTAAAAATAAAGCTAGCATCATTAAAACCGCAATAAAAGGGAAAACTAAAACGGACATCACTTTAACAATCAGCTCTTCACCAAAATGAACAATTGACATTAAGAATGCAACTAAAACAAACGAAAGCAAAGCACGGGGTATTGGCTGCATACCTAGTTGATTAACCATAAAACTGTCTACTGTATTGGTAATACCAACACTATATACCAATAATATTGGGTAAATGGCAAAAAAATACAGCACCGTTATCCAAATTCCTGCGGTGCGCCCAAAAGACTCTTCTACAACAACAGTAATATCGCCATTACTGTTTTTTCCTGATAGAACAAATCTACATAAAGCTCGGTGGGCAAAAAATGTCATTGGAAAGGCAAGAATCAACATAACTAATAATGGAATCAATCCACCAACACCTGCATTAATGGGTAGAAAAAGCACTCCAGCACCAATTGCGGTACCATAAAGACTAAGCATCCATAATGTGTCGCTTTTTCGCCATTTTGGTAATGTTGATTTATTGTTTGAACTGATAACATTTTCGTTATTCATTAACTTACTCATTGGGTACTACTCCTTAATTAATATTCTGCACATATGATATCAATTTAATGACCTTTCTAAAGTGATCGTTATCACACAAATAAAAAATATTAAATATAATCAATATTATAATGGTATCTATTTTGATGCTTAGTAAAATTAAAAATAAATAAAGTATCAATTTTGATTCAAAAAGTTCGAAACCAGTGACAACTGAAAGCAAATTAAAAAGGAAAGTTAAGGTGATAATCAAATATTTTGGAAAATGTTGTCTGTTGAGATCACACGTTTAATTGTGCTTAGAGCCTAAAGTTAATAGTGGGTTGGAACGTATCGGCTTATCAAAATGGGTGTTTTGGTCATTACTGGAAGTGCGTCTTTAGGTGATTATTTTAATCATGAAATGTAAGCGGCTGAGCGTTTTTTACAAAGTATTGATTATCAAATTAGCGAAATTACCGATTAATCTAAAAAACAGAGTCATAATAACAGGTTATTCCTGTTTCTAAATGCTCAATTTCTAACTCACCACCTGTTAAAATTTCACCAAAAGAAAAATAACTTGGTTTTTCTTTGAGGGTAGCTTTTCCAAAGAGCTTATCATTGTAATAAAAATACCCTTCTTTACTAATTTTATAAGGCCCATCTGGTGTAATCAATCCCCCGGCACAAGGAGAACAATCGGTAGAATAATGACCATCTTTAGTTTTGCACCCGTCTTCTTGCCAGTTAAAATCCAAAATTTCATCATAAGTTAAATCCATTAAATAATGTTTGGTTATTTTCACAGGATAATAGAGTATAGCAAAGACTAATAGCAGGTAAATAATATGCGATATTTTTAATTTTTTTAGTTTCATTATTTTCATATGGGATCATTTGCCTACAAATAGAACAGTCTTTACCATAATGATATTCTTCTCTTTCTAATTCGCCAAGATAATAACATAAAGAATCCTCTATTCACATAGGCTCTATCATTTCTTCATATTGATTTTATTTTATTATTTATAACAGGTTAATTTACTATTAAATTTTTTTATTAACAATAATTACCAATAAAATTACTTTAGTGTTACGCAAGGTACTGCTAAACTAATTGGCATTTTTTAATATATTTTTAAATAAATTATTTTCTAGGATAAATTTATGCGAACCAGTAAATATCTTCTTTCTACGTTAAAAGAGACCCCTGCTGATGCAGAAGTCATTAGCCATCAATTAATGTTACGTGCCGGTATGATCCGTAAAGTTGCCGCAGGGTTATATACTTGGCTTCCCACTGGTTACCGTGTACTTAAAAAAGTAGAAAATATTGTCCGTGAAGAGATGAATAAAGCTGGCGCAATAGAAGTATTAATGCCAGTTGTACAACCTGCTGATATTTGGCAAGAAAGCGGTCGTTGGGAACAATATGGACCTGAGCTATTACGAATCAAAGATCGTGGCGACCGTGACTTTGTATTAGGTCCAACTCATGAAGAAGTGATTACTGATTTACTGCGTAATGAAGTTAGCTCATATAAACAATTACCTCTTAATGTGTATCAAATTCAAACTAAATTCCGTGACGAAGTGCGTCCTCGCTTTGGGGTGATGCGTTCGCGTGAATTTATTATGAAAGATGCTTATTCTTTCCATACTTCACAAGAATCATTACAAGAAACTTATGATGATATGTATAAAGCCTATAGCGCTATTTTTACACGCGCAGGCTTAAACTTTAGAGCAGTACGTGCAGACACTGGCTCAATTGGTGGTAATTGGTCTCATGAATTCCAAGTGCTAGCGGATAGTGGGGAAGATGATATTGTTTTCTCAACGGAATCAGATTATGCCGCTAATATTGAAATGGCGCAAGCTTTAGCACCAACACAACAACGTGCAGAGCCAACTAAAGCAATGGAACTAGTTGATACTCCCAATGCAAAAACGATTGACGAATTAGTTCAGCAGTTTAATTTGCCAATTGAAAAAACGGTAAAAACCCTAATGGTAAAAGCAACTAAAGAAAGCGGTCATCAGTTAGTGGCATTATTAGTTCGAGGCGATCATACTTTAAACGAAATCAAAGCGGAAAAAATTGATATCGTTGCTTCACCCCTTGAATTTGCAACCGAAGAAGAAATTCGTGCTTTAGTTAACGCCGGTCCTGGTTCATTAGGTCCAATTAATTTAAACATGCCAATTATTATCGATCGTGATGTTGCTGTTATGAGCGATTTTGGCGCAGGCGCTAATATTGATCACAAACACTATTTTAACATTAATTGGGAGCGTGATGTTTCCCTACCACGTATTGAAGATATCCGTAATGTGGTTGAAGGCGATATGAGTCCTGATGGCAAAGGTACATTACAAATCAAACGTGGCATTGAAGTTGGGCATATATTCCAACTTGGCACAAAATATTCACAAGCCATGAAAGCGACAGTGCAAGGCGAAGATGGGCAAAACCATGTGATGATTATGGGATGCTATGGTATTGGGGTTAGTCGTATTGTAGCGGCTGCTATTGAACAATGCCATGACGATCGAGGTATTATTTGGCCAGAAGCTATTGCGCCATTTAGTGTTGTGATCATTCCAATGAATATGCACAAATCAGAAAAAGTGCAAGCGACAGCCGAAAAACTGTATGCTGATCTACAAGCAGCTGGTATTGAAGTGCTATTTGATGATAGAAAAGAGCGCCCAGGTGTTATGTTTGCTGATGCTGAATTGATCGGTATACCTCATACCATTGTCATTGGTGAGCGTAATCTTGATAATGGCGACGTGGAATATAAACACCGTGCTGGTGGCGATAAAGAAATGGTAAAAGTTGATAATATTATTGAATTTATCAAAACTCGTTGCAAGCTAGCTTAACATTAAGATAACTTGCTAACTAGTTTATAAAAAATAATAAAATTGGGAATCATTACCCTCAATACAACAGTAATTAGCTTATTACTGTTGTATTGTTATTATTTAGCTGCCATAAAGCCAATACTAGTTAACGACTAGCGTAACGTGATTTTTTTGCAAAACTACTTTTAATTTTCAAAAATAAACATCCACAAATACTTAACAAAGAAAATGTTGAGTATAAATTCAAAGTGATATTGTTCTTTTTTTCGGCTAAAATAAATCAATAAAAATCTTGCATCAATGGGTTGAAATAATGTTAAAAAAAGCCATCGCATTTGCACTATCTACCTCGTTATTATTACAAAGCTCGTCCATTGTTTATGCTGATAATATTAACCTACCCGATATAGGTACCGCTGCTGCTGCTACATTAAGTATTGGCCAAGAAATGGAAATGGGCGATTATTATATGCGAATGTTGCGAGCCGATGCTCCAATTATAAACGACCCTGTTTTAAGTCAATATATTAATGATTTAGGTAAAAAATTAGTCTCTAAATCAGAATCAGTAAAAACGCCTTTCCATTTTTATATTATGAAAAGTGATGTGCTAAATGCATTTGCCTTTTTTGGGGGAAATGTTGTTATTCACTCACGATTAATATTAGATACTGATAATGAAAGCCAACTAGCGTCAGTAATGGCTCATGAAATTGGTCATGTCACCCAACGGCATTTAGCCAGAGCGATGGAAAATCAAAGTCGAAATAGTCCTTATGTTTGGGGGGCAACGTTAGGCTCTTTATTGCTAACATTAGCGAATCCGGAAGCTGGCATGGCCGCGATGACAAGCACCATGGCAGGTTCAACTCAAAATATGATTAGTTTTACACAAAGCAATGAGCAAGAAGCTGATCGTGTCGGTTTAAGAACGCTTGCCAAAGCAGGGTTTGATCCTTATGCTTCATCGGAGTTTTTACAAAAGCTGGCTGATCAAAGCCGTTTTAGTAGTAAAGCGCCTGAAATATTACTTACTCACCCATTACCCAATAGTCGGTTAACGGATATTCGCAATCGCTCAATGCAATACAGTAAAAAAAGTGTATCGCCATCATTAAATTATTATTTAGCAAAAGCACGATTAGCAATCTTAATAACTAAAAATAAAAATGCTGCTAAACGATTACTTGAAGATTACAAAAAGATCAATAACGAACAAACTAAAACAGCTGTTATTTATGGTAACGCATTAGCTGACAACTTGAGTGGTAATAACCAAAAAGCAAAACAGCAGTTACAACCCTTATTAGACCGCGATCCAAATAATATTTGGTATATTGATTTAATGACTGATATTGATTTGGCGCTCAACAATAACGATGCAGCCATTACTCGCTTACAAGCCGCATTAAAAAAAGCCCCAGACAGCTCAGCTTTGCAATTGAATCTTGCTAATGCATATATAAAAAATAGAAATTACCAACAAGCCGTCACGTTATTACATCGTTACACTTTTGACCATAATGATGATACTAATGGTTGGGATTTACTTGTTACAGCTTATGGTGGATCACGTTCAAGGGCTCAAGAAATGAGTGCTAAAGCAGAGTTACTTGCATTAGAAGGTCAATTCCAACAATCAATACAATTACTACAAAATGCGAAAAATCAAACCAAAGGCAATCAAATAATGATTTCTAAAATCGATGCAAGAATTAATCAATTAAAACAGTTGCAAAAACGTTATGCTGTTTATAAACGATAACAATCTTTAATGATCATATCTCGACTAATTTTTGCAATAATATTAGTCGAGAAAATGATAAATCAGGTTATTTTTTAAGACAAATGATCTACATTATTGAAGAATTTTACCGTAAATGCCCCTTCAGGATGCTCATGGCTTTGTTTATAATTAACCAAGCTAATGCTAGTATTTAGCATTCGAGGAAAATAATTTTCATCACGATGTAAACGCCAATCGCCACCATTTAACACACAAAGTAAAATTCGTAATACTGTCCCATGTGACACAACCAAAATATTACCCGTATCTTGAGTCGCGCTTTGAACAATGGTGTTTAATCCTTGCTTCATACGCGTTAGTATATCAAGATAATTTTCACCTTGATTAACTGAAGCGTCGAAATTAGCTGGATCAGTTAAATAAGTCGTAAATTCAGGAAACGTCTTTTTCAACAGAGGGACATGTTTACCTTCCCAAATGCCAAAATCCATTTCACGTAGATCGGCAAGCTCAAAAGTGGGAATAGTAAGATTATTTTCTTTAACAATATAATCGCGTGTTTCCATCGCACGTTGTTGTGTGCTTGAGTACGCTTGCATAAAAGGAATATCTTTTAAATATTGTCCTGTTATTTTAGCACCCAAAATGCCTTGTTCGGTTAACGGTGAATTTTGAGATCCTTGCATCTGATCTTTAATGTTCCATTCCGTTTGGCCATGTCTAATTAAGTATAAATTAATATCTTTCATTCGCACTTACTACCTTGTTTATTTTAAGAATCGGTTCGCTTATATTTATCTTTTCTAAGATAGGCTAAACAAGCCTGCAAAGTATCATCCATTGGTGCATTTAATAGCATTTCTTGTAAGCTTTTAGGATGAATAAATTTAACACTTGCTGCATGTAAAAATAATCGATTAAGCTTTGTTCCTGCTAACAATGCATCAAATTGTCTATCGCCATAGCGGTCATCAAAAGCAATGGGATGGTTAGCATATTGTGTATGAATGCGGATTTGATGTGTTCGCCCAGTAACGGGGCTTGCTTTTATTAAAGTTGCAAAATCAAACCGCTCTTCAACTTTAAAACGTGTTTCTGATGGCTTACCGTCTTTATCGACTTTCACAACTCGCTCACCGCTTTTTAACACATTTTTGAGCAATGGCGCTTGTATGACTTTGCAGTCAGAAGACCAATTACCTTTAACCAAAGCTAAATAGTTTTTCTGCATTTGTTTAAGGCGTAATTGTTCGTGTAAGGATTTTAATGCGGAACGTTTTTTAGCAATTAATAGCACCCCTGAAGTTTCGCGATCAATGCGATGCACTAGTTCTAAAAACTTTGCTTCAGGTCTTAAAGCTCGTAATGCTTCAATTACCCCAAAACTTAAACCACTGCCACCATGTACGGCAATACCGGATGGTTTGTTAATCGCCAATAAGACATCATCTTCATAGATAATCGCTTTTTCTAAATCGGCGATTTTATTTAGCTTGGTTGAAATTTCTGGCATGGCTTTTTCTGTCATTCGAACCGGTGGGATACGAATTTCATCGCCAATATTTAATTTATATTCAGGTTTGATCCGTTTTTTATTAACACGCACTTCACCTTTTCTTAAAATGCGATAAATCATACTTTTTGGCACACCTTTTAAATAAGTGATTAAAAAATTATCAATACGCTGTGTCGCATTTTCTTCTGAAATAGTAACAAATGAGACTTGTAATTTTGTTTGTGGAACTGTTGAGTCCATAGAAAATGATTAATCCGCTATCAATAAATAAAGTCGTTTACATTATAAAAAAATAAACTACACTATCGTAATTAAAAAATAAGATAGATTATATTCAGTATAATTAAAGAAGAAAGATTATAACGGAATATGGAGGAATAAAATAGTATGTTATCACTGCTTAATCAATACTCAAAAGGTAGATTTGCTTGGTTCTTATTGTTCTTTTCCACGCTTGCTTTTGAAATAACCGCACTTTATTTTCAACATAGCTTAGGGCTTGCACCTTGTACACTCTGTATTTACCAACGTTGTGCTATTTTGGGCATTATGCTAGCTAGCATTGTTGGGCTCATTGCTCCTCGTAACATTATTGTTCGATTAATCGGTATTTTAATTTGGATGGTTAGCGCCTATAAAGGCTTTTTGCTAGCAACATTTCATGCCCATTTACAATTTGAACCTAATTTAAGTGATACTTGTTCGATTAACGCTCAATTCCCTTCGTGGTTTCCCTTAGACTCGTTGCTTCCTAGCATGTTTAAAGCTTATGGCTCTTGTGCCGATAAAATTTGGACGTTTTTAACTATTGAAATGTCACAATGGATGATTATTATTTTTGCTTGTTACCTGATTTTTGGTTTAGCTGTATTAATTTCACAGATATTTCCATCGCCAAAAGGTTCAATTTGGAATAAGTAACTTTATTTATAAAACTGGCACTTTTTGTTGAGTTTGTTAGAATGTGTGGCAATTTTATTTTACGAATTGTCACATATAAATGCTTTTAGAATATCACCCGCCTATCGAACCTTGGCTGTCCATTTTATATCAAGATGACCATATCGTGGTTGTCAATAAACAACCCGGTATTTTGTCAGTTTCAGGCAATAAACCACAATTTATTGATAGCATTATTCATCGTTTACAACAAAAATATAGCTATGTCGAATCCGTTCACCGGCTTGATATGGCAACCAGCGGTATCATGGTTGCTGCACTGTCAAAATTAGCTGATCGCGAAATAAAAAAACAGTTTCGAGAACGTATCCCTAAAAAAATTTATATCGCGGTCGTACATGGACATCTTGAGCAAGATGTTGGCCGTGTTGAGTTACCATTAATTTGTGATTGGCCTAATCGCCCAAGGCAAATGGTTGATTTAGAAAATGGTAAACCTGCGCTAACTGAATATCAAGTGATATCCAGAAATCCAGACAACACAACTCGCATAAAATTATTCCCATTTACAGGCAGGTCGCACCAATTACGTGTTCATATGCAAGCCATCGGTCATCCCATTTTAGGTGATAAATTCTATGCTCATCCTGATGCTTTTGCGATGTCAAAAAGGCTACTATTACACGCTCAATTGTTGACGATTAATCACCCTAAAACAGGTGAAAGTATGACATTTAGTTGCGAACCTGATTTTTGAAAATTCAACATAAAATTAGCCAGCGTGGGCTACAACTAGCTCAAGTCAATAATGAATAAACAAGTAATATAAAGGAAGTCAAAATGCAAAAAATTGTGTTAGCAACCAATAATCAAGGCAAGGTCAAGGAATTGCAACGGTTACTCGTTGATGCCGGTTTTGATATTGTTGCACAAAGCCAATTTAATGTACCTGATGCTAACGAAACAGGTTTAACATTTATTGAAAATGCTATTTTAAAAGCACGGCATACCGCTAAATTAACAGGACTGCCGTCCATTGCTGATGACTCTGGCTTATCGGTAGATGCTCTTGGCGGTCAACCAGGAATTTATTCTGCGCGTTATGCTGGTGAACACGGTAATGATCAAAGCAATAATCAAAAATTATTGGATGCATTAAACAATGTTCCCAAAGAAAAACGTACGGCCTACTTTTATTGTGCACTGGTGTTTATGCGCCACGAAAATGATCCAACACCAATTATCTGCTTAGGAAAATGGCATGGTTTAATCTTAACTGAAGCACAAGGCGACGGTGGATTTGGTTACGATCCGCTTTTTTATGTGCCTGAATTGGGTTGTACAGCGGCGCAACTAACCAAAGAACAGAAAAGCCAAATATCGCACCGAGGTCAAGCACTAAAACAATTGATTAGTAAAATTAAAACTGAATATTAATTATTCACTATATTATGTATACTCGAAATTGCATATTAATAAGTAAACAGTATATACTTAATGCATCAATGATATCGGAGTTAATATTGTGATTTTACTGATAGTAAGTGGTCGCTCTGGTTCTGGCAAATCCGTTGCCTTGCGAGCGCTAGAAGATATGGGATTTTATTGTGTTGATAATATCCCCGTTGTTTTATTACCTCAATTAGCCAATTCACTAAAAGACAATAATACCCCTGTTGCTGTTAGCATTGATATCCGAAATTTACCTGAACAATTTGATTTTAATAGTGATATCTTTCAACGCTTACCCACATCAGTTACACCCGAAATTATTTTTTTTGATTGTAGCCCAAATACCTTAATTCGACGCTATAGCGAAACTCGACGTACGCACCCATTAACTAATCAACAATATTCTCTTGAAGAAGCCATCGATTTAGAAGAAAAATATCTAGAGCCGTTAAAATCGCATGCAAGCCTAGTTATTAATACCGATAATCTTTCGGTTCATGAACTATCTGATATACTAAGATCGCGTATTTTAGGTAAAAAAGAACGAGAATTAACGATCATTTTTGAATCATTTGGCTTCAAACATGGTTTACCTGTTGATGCGGATTTTGTGTTTGATGTTAGGTTTTTACCTAACCCTCATTGGGAAGTTAGTTTGCGTCCACTAACAGGATTAGACAAACCTGTTAAAGACTATTTATTAAGGTATGAAGAAGTCTCAAATTTCATCTCTCAAACTGCTAATTACTTAAATCAATGGCTACCGCTGTTAGAAAAAAATAATCGTAGTTACCTAACCATTGCTATTGGCTGTACAGGAGGGCAACACCGTTCGGTCTTTATTGTTGAACAATTAGCTGAATTTTTTAAGGCACAAAATAAACAAGTACAAATTCGCCATCGAACGTTAGAAAAGAAACCATGATTATTCATTCTCAGTAGCAAGGGTTGATAATTCTTCAAATCGTTCTTTGCATTTATCAACAATATTCTGGCATTTATTCTCAATATTTTTCAAGTATTTTTGGTCGTCAGCTGGATAATGAGTTGCATTAGGCGATGATGTAACTAATTTACCAACTTTAACTAATTCAATATCCGCAGGTAACTTAGCAAGTTTTGCTTTTAATACATTAATCGTTTGTGGATGTGGATGTCCAATAACAATAGCAACACCTTTTTTACGCGCTAATTTGACGGCTAAATCAAATTGCCGGCTAATTGCTCGCTCAGTTTGCTCATCATCTAAAAATACATCACGCGCTAGCACTGGAACATCATAATAACTGGCAGCCTTTTTTATTTGTGTTTGGCCAATTGTTTTGCTATCTAAAAAAAACATTGAATGCGGGCTTAATGCCTTCATCACATTAGTCATTCCGTTAAGATCTGCTGTCATCAAACTGCCCATATGGTTATTAAAACCAATAGCATGTGGCACACGCTCAATTGCATTATTTACAATCCGACTTATTTGCGCTTCGTCCATTGATGGAAATAAAGTGTCTTTTTCTAGTCGCTGTTTGCTAAGTGGTGCCATAGGTAAATGAATTATTACATCATTACCATGCTGGTGAGCAATATTAGCCATACGCGCAGCATTTGGTGAGTTAGGTAACACAGCTACAGTGATATTAGGCGAAAGCCTAATAACTTGCTCTTCATTATGCTGACGATAACCAACATCATCAATAATTAAAGCTAATTTTGCTGCTAACGCATTATTTACATTGAATAATAAAAATAGTACTTTTATTTTTAATATGCTTTTTATCATTTTAACCAACCACTAGGATCTAACGCTTTACCATCTCGACGAATTTCAAAATAAAGCCCAGCAGCATTTTGTCCGCCACTTGAACCAACAATTGCAATAGGCTGCTCGGTTCGAACATTATCGCCAACTTCGACTAAAACCCGTTGGTTATAACCATATAAGCTCATATCTCCTTTACCATGCTCAAGAGCCACAACAAAACCATAGCCTTGTAGCCAACTGGCTAAAATAACCCGACCATCAGCAATGGCTTTAACTTGAGTACCATCTTTAGCATTAATCACCATTCCCTTCCAACGAAGTTCACCTTGTAAAGCCTCTCCAAATTGGTGAGCAATACTACCATTTACAGGCCAACGAAATTGATGTTGAGGTTTACCAATACCACTAACGCGAGCCATTAATGCTTTTTCATCAGAATTAAGCGTATAATTTGTTCTCTTCTGTTTTTCTTCAATATTTTTTGCTTGCCTTGCTTCTTCTTCCGCAATGCGGCGGCTTTCTTTTTCTGCTTGGGTAATTTTGGCCTGTAATTTTGCTTCATTCTCTTTAAGCTGAGCTAGTTTTTGCTGATTTTTTTGCATTGATGCTTCAAGAGAATTGATGGTTTTTTTCCGTTTTTGGTGATTTTTTTCTAAAGCAATTTTTTCTTGTTTTTGTTTATTATGTAATGTGTTTTGATCTATTTGTTTTTTTTGCAAAGCGTTTTTCTTTTCATTAAGTTGTAATTGAGTCTCTCGAAGCGTATTTATTTGTTGTTGCCTTGCTTCATTAATATAACGAAAATAAGTAATAAGACGCTCATTACGCTCGCTTTGCTCGCTAGCAAAGATCAGTTTAAAATTTGTATTCTTTCCTAATTTAAATGCACTTTCTAATTGTTTAGACAATTCATGTTGTTGTTGCTGTTGTTTAATTGTGAGCTCATCAATTTGCTTGATTAGATTGGTAATTTCTCCATTAAGCTTTTTTAGCTCAATACCATTTTTTTCAATCGATGTGAGCAAATTAGCAATTTCAGTTTCTTGCACTTTCAGGTCATTAACCAATTGAGTTCGTTCTTTTCTTTGTTCAGCCAAACGCTTTTCTTGTTCTTCAATTGAATGGCGTAATGATTCTAATTGTTGACTGTCATCAGCATACACAAAATGTGCACTCAATAACCCAATCAAAAAAATAATCGACAGTTTTTGATAAATAGACATGGTCTTTTTATTTATGATTTATTGCCAAGTAATATAGATAATTTCACTATACCTACAAATAGATAAAGATGCAAAATGAAAACAATCTTATGTCATTAAATCAACATAACGTAATTAGGTATTTCACAAGTGCCAATAAAAAGTATAAAATACGATGCTATTTAATTTGTAGAAAAAATTAATTCAATCACAAAGATAACATCATGCAAAAGTTTAATGTCAAAACCTTTCAGGGTTTAATACTTACGTTACAAGATTATTGGGCAAATCAAGGTTGTACAGTGATTCAGCCATTAGATATGGAAGTCGGGGCGGGGACTTCTCATCCAATGACATGTTTGCGAGCGCTTGGCCCTGAACCGATTAATGCCGCTTATGTTCAGCCATCTCGTCGTCCCACTGATGGTCGCTATGGTGAAAACCCTAATAGGTTACAGCATTATTACCAATTTCAAGTTATCTTAAAGCCATCGCCAGAAAACATCCAAGAGCTTTACTTAGGCTCATTAAAAGAACTTGGCCTTGATCCAACGGTTAATGATATCCGTTTTGTTGAAGATAATTGGGAAAACCCAACATTAGGCGCATGGGGATTAGGTTGGGAAGTTTGGTTAAATGGTATGGAAGTTACACAATTTACCTATTTCCAACAAGTTGGTGGTCTTGAATGTAAGCCTGTTACTGGTGAGATTACCTATGGCTTAGAACGTCTTGCTATGTATATTCAAGGTGTAGATAGTGTTTATGATTTAATCTGGAGTGATGGGGTATTTGGTAAGACCACTTATGGCGATGTTTTCCATCAAAATGAAGTTGAACAATCTACCTACAATTTTGAATATGCTAATATCGATTTCTTATTTTATTGTTTTGAACAACACGAAAAAGAAGCCAAATTACTACTTGAATTAGAAAAGCCTTTACCACTACCTGCTTATGAACGTATTTTAAAAGCTGCTCACTGCTTTAATTTACTTGACGCACGTAAAGCGATTTCAGTTACTGAACGTCAACGTTATATTTTACGTATCAGAACATTAACTAAAATGGTGGCCGAAGCCTATTACGCATCACGTGAGGCACTTGGATTCCCAATGTGCAAAAATTCAAGTTCTAACAAGAATGCATCAGAGTAGGAATTGATATATTATGCAAAAAACATTTCTAGTGGAAATTGGTACAGAAGAGTTACCACCGAAATCGCTCCGTACTTTAGCTGAAAGTTTTGCAGCTAATTTTATTGAACAACTTAATAATGCTAACTTGGAGCATGGTGAGGTGCTCTGGTATGCATCACCTCGCCGTTTGGCCTTAAAAGTGTTAAATCTGAACGATACTCAACCTGATAGCCAAGTTGTCAAAAGAGGCCCAGCGGTAAGTGCCGCATTTGATGCAAATGGCAATCCAACAAAAGCCGCAGAAGGTTGGGCGCGAGGTTGTGGGATTGCGCTTTCTCAAGCTGAAAGAATTCAGACTGACAAAGGTGAATGGTTATCGTATACCCACAATCAAAAAGGCCTGCCAGTTGTTAATTTGTTGTGTGATATGGTTAAACATGCATTAAGCAAATTACCTATTCCTAAACCTATGCGATGGGCAGCTCGTCAAGTGGAATTTATCCGACCAAGTCACACTGTAACCATGTTATATGGTGATGAACTTGTGCCTGGTGTCATTTTAGACATCCCATCAAATCGTATTATCCGTGGACACCGATTTATGGGTGAACAAGAATTTACAATTGATAGCGCGGATCAATATCCAGAAATCCTTGAGCAACGGGGAAAAGTTATTGCTGATTATGATAAGCGAAAATCAATGATTAAACAGCAAGCGCAAGAAGCTGCAGCAAAACTTAATGGTAAAGCTGATTTAACTGAAAGCTTGCTCGAAGAAGTGTCATCATTGGTTGAATGGCCGGTTGTATTAACAGCAAAATTTGAAGAAAGATTTTTAGAAGTTCCAGCTGAATCATTGGTTTATACCATGAAAGGCGATCAAAAATACTTTCCGGTCTACGACAAACAAGGCAAATTATTACCAAATTTTATCTTTGTGGCAAATATTGAGTCAAAAGATCCTCAAGTTGTTATTGCGGGTAATGAAAAAGTGGTTCGTCCACGCTTAGCTGATGCTGAATTCTTTTATAAGACAGACTTAAAACAAAGCTTGGAAGATCGTCTTACTCGCCTTGAAACTGTTTTATTCCAACAACAACTTGGTACAGTTAAAGACAAAGCGCTTCGCCTTGAGGATTTATCTGGTTTCATTGCCGAAAAAATTGGTGCCAATATTGAACAAGCAAAACGATCAGGGAAATTAGCTAAATGTGATTTAGTCACCAACACGGTATTTGAATTTCCTGAAACTCAAGGTATTATGGGGCGATACTTAGCCATTAAAGATGGTGAAGGTATTGAAGTTGCTACAGCTATTGAAGAACAATACAAACCACGTTTTTCAGGCGATGAGTTGCCAAGTACCATGGTGTCTAGCGCAGTATCTATTGCTGAAAAAATGGATACCTTAGCCGGTATTTTTGGCATAGGGCAACATCCCAAAGGTGATAAAGATCCATTTGCACTTCGCCGTGCAGCTATTGGTGTATTACGTATTATTGTTGAAAAAAGTTTACCTATTGATTTAGTTGAACTCGCTAATGTTGCTACATCATTATATGGCAATAAATTAAGCAATAAAAATGTTGTTGAAGACATAGTCAATTTTATGCAGGGTCGATTCCGTGCATGGTATCAAGAAAAAGGGTTCGCTATTGATACCATTCAGGCTGTTTTGGCTATCAATCCAACTAAGCCTGCCGATTTTGATGCTCGAGTTAACGCTGTAACGCATTTTAGAACGTTACCAGAAGCTTCCTCGTTAGCTGAGGCGAATAAACGAGTATCAAATATTTTGTCTAAAGTCGAAAATGCTATCCCTGACAATATCAATGCTTCACTGCTCGAATCGGGTCATGAAGCTGAGTTAGCTATGCAAATAGCGGTATTGACAGACAAGCTAGCCCCTTACGTTTCTGAAGGTCGATATCAAGATGCCTTAATTGAATTAGCGTCACTTAAAGCACCTATTGATACTTTCTTTGAAAAAGTAATGGTAATGGTTGATGACGAAAAAATTAAACTAAACCGGTTGGCTCTTTTAAATAGATTGCAAAATCTATTTTTGAAAGTGGCTGATATTTCGTTATTACAATCATAACGATTGAGTTACATTTATATTTCGTGGTAATACTTGTATTACCACTCATAAGGAAGAATAATGGGAACACAAAAAAATTTATCATTTTCAACTATTTTTGAACAAACGGTTAACTTTATTCGAAATCGGTTTGCATTAATTATGATCTCCAGTGTAGTTATTGTATTAGTTTATTCATTATTAACATCTATTCTTCTGGATAAAGGTGCGGAAAATATGGTAGTGAATCCAGAGCTGTATTTTAGGCTTTTATGTAGAACATTAATGCTAACGTTCTTATTATATTTTCCATTTGAAGCAATAATACTTGCTATTATTTATAATTTATCTGTGAGTAATAAATTTGATTTGAATTTAATATCATCGCGCATATTACCTGCTTTTTTAAATCTTGTAGGTTTTGGCCTGATTTATCTTTTTTTAGCAGCAGGGATGTCCTTTGTACTTCTTTTAATTGTAGGCGTTCTCGGTCTTGTATTACCAGAAAGATTCGTATCTATTTTACTTCTGTTGGGCGCAATTGCTACGATATTATTCGTAAGTATAGTTTTTACATACTTCTCTGCTTCATTAATCAGACCTGACTCAAAAGATTTTGGGGCAAGATTCTGTGATATCCATCGATTAGTTTTAACAAATTTTAAAGCACCTATAATAATGATGTTAATCAATTTTGCTGTTATCAGCATGCTATTATTTGTTTGCTTTATACTGAGGGGTAATATCGTTATATCGATGATTGCTTCAGTATTAATAACTTTCCTTAGTTTTTTTGTGCATAGCTTCTTCTTCCGTTTATACAGCGTGTCGACGAATAATGTTGAGCAACCAAAATTAGATGATAATAACCAAAATAACCAACAAATCATTTCTTAATTTAATTACAAATAATCCCTATTAATAATGATTAATAGGGATTAATCAACAGCTTATTTTTACTGGTAGTTTTTATTGTACGGCCACTATTATGACTCCAGCTATTAGATTACTTAAAAAGCATAAAATTAAATTCAATATTCATCAATATCAACACGACACTCATCAGGCCCATTATGGACAAGAGGCCGCGAATAAGCTAGGATTGGCACTTAATATTATCTCAAGCCAAATATTTAAAACATTAATTATCAGAATGAATGGTGATAATAAAACATTAGTAGTTTGTGTGTTACCAGTTGATTGTACATTGGATCTTAAACAAGTCGCTAAAATTTTAAATTGTAAAAAAGTTGAATTAGCTGATCCAAATTTAGCTCAAAAAACGACAGGCTATATAGTGGGAGGGATAAGCCCTTTAGGGCAAAAGAAATTATTACCCACGCTTATTGACATTAGAGCAGAGCAATTGGAAACAATGATGGTTTCTGGTGGCAAAAGAGGGCTAGAAATCGAAATATCACCAAAGGATTTAGCCAATCAATTAAACGCTAAATTTGCTAAATTGACTGCTTAGCCAATGACAGCTAAAAAGAATGATCAAAAATTGAATATTGAAGCAAATTAAATTAAAAATTTCAAATCGTAAATACAATAAAGCCACAACCTATTCGCTGTGGCTTTAAAAATTCATTATCGAAAGCAACAAAGAATTATTTGATTGCTTCTTTTAGACTTTTACCTGAAACGAAAGCAGGTACTTTGCTTGCTGCAATTTTAATTTCTTTACCAGTTTTTGGGTTACGGCCAGTACGAGCTTTACGAGCATTAACTTTAAATGTACCAAAACCCACTAATTGAACTGGCTCACCAGATTTTAATGATTCAGTGATAGCAGCTAGAGTTGCTTCTAATGCAGTTTTTGCTGCAACTTTAGTAATATCAGCTTTGCTAGCAATAGCATCTACAAGTTCTGTTTTATTCATGGAATATCCTTACATATTTATTTTATTGTTTAAAGTTAACATTATAAACAAAGTTAAAGCCTAACTTTGTTTTTGTAAACGTTGCTTAAATTACATAGTTGTTAAATGTAGTCTATATTTGCATAATGTTAAAGAAAAATTTAACAAAAATTAAAAAAATCACGTCTCAACCGATTTAATTGCTCAAAAAAACACCTATGTTGCTCGTCTCTGCTGACCTAATTTCTGCTTTTAGACCCTTAATCAACTCAAACATTTCATTATTTTCATGACTTAATAGTCGAAATATGTCCCATTGCAAATCAAATTCTTCAATTACACAAGGTAAAGATGATTGTTCATCTTCAGAAAGCTCAACATTAGTTCTGGTCATTTCAAACTCAGCCACGGTCGTTGCGGAGATACTGCTCACTTTAGCTGAATGTTCATCGATTTCACCGCTTATATAAGAGTGTAAAATCTCACTAAGTGCCTGACAAGCATCAATAGCGGGATAAACTATATATGGGCTATCATCATTAATGATTGGAATGATGGATTCAAGCTTTTCTAATTGCAAATCAAAATTGATTTTTACTTCTTTAACTAGCAACGATTCCCAAATTAGATCAAGGATCTTTTTATATTGAACAAATGACTGTTCATCTTGTTGCAAATTACAATAATAAACATAGTTTGGATACATTCGTTCACATAAGCAAATCATAAATAACCGCTGTTTCCATACAGGCAATTTTGCTAATCGTAATTGAACTGGATTTTTAATCATGAATGAAACCTTTTTGACTGTTGGTGTACAGCATTAACTAAATATTGCACATGCTCAATGGGAATATCTTGGTGAATGCCATGACCTAAATTAAAAATATGACCGTTATGATAACCAAATTCATTCAAAACTGACTCAACATTGGATTCAATCGTTTCTTGAGTAGCATACAATATTGAAGGATCCAAATTACCCTGTATGGCAATCTTATTCTTTTGAGGAATTTGGCTCAAATTTACTGTCCAATCAACACCTATTGCATCACACCCTGATTTTGAAATAGCATCAAGCCATAGTCCACCACCTTTTGTAAACAGCGTTACGGGGACATAAGAGGTAATATCCTGGCTTTTTTCTCCACGTTTTAATTGAGATATGATAAGTTCCATATAATTCAAAGAAAATGCCCGATAACTTTGGTGGCTAAGAACGCCCCCCCAAGTATCAAATATCATAATGGATTGCGCACCGGCTTCAATTTGAGCATTTAAATACATTGCTACACTGTTAGCGAGTTTTTCTAGTAGCAAATGCAAGGCTTCAGGTTCACAATAAAGCATTTTTTTTATTTTAGTAAATGTTTTACTGCTACCGCCTTCAATCATATAAGTTGCTAATGTCCATGGGCTACCTGAAAAGCCAATTAATGGTACTTCTCCACCTAATTCTTGCTTTGTTAAGCGAATAGCGTCCATTACATATTTAAGCGATTGTTCAGGATCGGGGATGGGTAATTTTGATATGTCGCCTAAACAAGTAATTGCCTTTTTGAATTTTGGTCCTTCGCCTGTTTCAAAATACAAACCAAGCCCCATCGCATCGGGAATGGTTAAAATGTCTGAAAAAATAATAGCAGCATCAAGCTCAAATCGTCGTAATGGTTGTAATGTCGCTTCACATGCAAGTTCTGGTGTTTGACACATGGTTATGAAATCCCCTGCTTTAGCTCTAAGCTGTCGATATTCAGGTAAGTATCGACCAGCTTGGCGCATCATCCAAACAGGTGTGTAATCGACAGGCAAACACTGTAATGCACGTAAATAACGATCGTTTTTCAATTGGCTCATTTTTTTGCTCTATAAATTTTGGTACATGATAAATTACATGGAATAGTACAACATTTAGATAAAAATAGTTAACTGGACAATTATTTCCGATCTGGGGGTTGTGACAGTATCTGTTGGGCATAACGGATCAATGTTTCAGAAATATTTTGCATCACACTACTTTCAGGCGCAAAACGATGCCAATACAGCATACGTCTTTGATATAAACCTTCCGTTAAATTAACTAATTCACCATTCTTTAACTCTTGTTCAACTTGTAGCATCGGAATCATACAACATGCAGAACCTTGTTTAGCTAATTGAACAAACGCTTCGGATGAACTGGTAATGTGGCAAATCACACTACCCGGGGTTAGATTAAAATTTTCTTGCAAGAAAGCCTGATGCATATCATCCAAATGGTCAAAGGCAACTGCAGGTGCCTTCAAAAGCGATGAACGAGTTACACCGTTAGGAAAATATTTTTTGGCAAATTCAGGGGAAGCAACAAAAATATAGTCTAATGCCCCTAACAAATCAGATAAGCAACCAGGTAAAGGATTAGGTTGTATACTAATCGCAGCAACAACAGTACCTAAACGTAAAAGTTCTAAAGTATGCTCTTCATCTTTAACTTGAATATCAAAGCGCAAAATATTTTTATCTAATACAGGTTTTAAAGCAGGTAAAAACCAAGTTGCTAAAGAGTCAGCATTAATTGCTATTGATAATGATAGCGGCGTAGTATTTTGTTCATTATCACCTAACCACTGTTGTTCTAATAACTCAACTTGATGCAACAATCCTAAAAGATGCTCTCCTTGTTTGGTTGCCTTTGGCGGAATCGTTCTTACTAATAGCTGCTGACCAAAAAAGCTTTCTAATTGCTTAATACGTTGAGACACCGCTGGTTGCGTAATACACAATTTATCGGCTGCTCGTTCAAATCCTCGTTCTTTTATCACTGCATCTAATGCTTGTAATGCTCTATAATCTGGACGCTTCATAATCTCTTTACTAATGATTTGATCTTTGCTTGGTCATTCAAGCTATTTTAATTTTACAAAAAGTTGACATTGCTCTAAATCTTTATAGATTTTCTAAAAATACTAATGATTTTTGCTTTTCAATTGGTTACTATGCCATATCTTAAACTATTTTGCTTTTAAAATTTTAAGTTTTTTGAACGAAATTATATTTACACATGGTGATATCATGACACAAGATGAACTAAAAAAAGCAGTAGGTTGGGCAGCGCTGAAATTTGTTAAACCTGACTCATTAGTAGGTGTAGGCACTGGATCGACTGCAGCCCATTTCATTGATGCTTTAGCGACAATAAAAGATCAGATCAAAGGAACGGTATCGAGTTCTGAAGCGTCAACACAAAAATTGAAAAGCTATGGCATACCAGTATTAGACTGTAATGACGTTGATAGCTTAGATATTTATGTTGATGGTGCGGACGAAATTAATCATCATATGCAAATGATTAAAGGAGGCGGGGCTGCATTAACGCGTGAAAAAATTGTATCTGCACTAGCAAAACAGTTTATCTGCATCGTTGATGAATCCAAAATAGTTGATGTTCTTGGCAAATTTCCACTGCCTGTTGAGGTGATTCCTATGGCACGTTCTTATGTGGCCCGAGAATTATTTAAACTTGGTGGAAAACCAATCTATCGCCAAGGTGTTGTGACTGACAATGGTAACGTCATTTTAGATGTTCATGACCTAACTATCGCCAAACCAATGGAATTAGAAGATCGAATTAACCGCATCGCAGGTGTCGTTACCGTGGGGTTATTTGCCAATAAAGGGGCCGATATCGCTCTAGTTGGCACGAGCTCAGGCGTAAAAGAAGTCACAAAATCAACAAAAAAAGGTGAGGAAAGGGGGTTTTGAAGCCTAAAATCGTCAAAAAAACACCCAAAATACCCAAAAACATTGTTTTTTTCTGAAGCCTAAGCCAAGTTCTAAATTCGCGCGTTGCAACGTGCTGACGGCTGAGTAAGGTCAGCAAGGCAAGTAAGAACACACACGGTATTTTAGATCTTTACAAAAATTTGCAAAATCTATTAAAAAGAGAGTTGCGGTGATTTTGGGGTAATTTTATACTTTTAGCGATGCGCCGATTTATAATTGCACGAAAAGCATCAAAATGAAAAATTCAAATAAAACAGCAAAGTAGCTTGACAAGGAGTGCTCGATGCCTTATAATTTTCCACATACCACATACCACATACCACCTGGCCAAACTATACTTTAAATATAGCCAATACCGAGTATGATTGTTTATTTCGTGACCGATCCTTATTTTTCCGCCGATCTGCAAAATTAGCATTTTTAGTTGGATCGTGTCGAAGATCAAATTTGCCCCGTCAGATCGTACCTGCGTTATCATTAGCCTTATTGTTGTTCTCCGCTTTCAGCAGCCAAGCTTTAACGGCTAAAACAACACGTAATGCCATCAACGGTAGTGCGCCATATTTGACTTTTGACGGGGGGCGTACTCGGGCAACTAACGTCAACGAGTTGCTAGCCATAACTTTGCCCGATGGTACTCGTATCACGCCGAGCACAACCCCATCAAATCCAATCCAGTTACCTAATGCTAGTGATAACCTCGCCGACATTGTCATGTCAGTACCTGTTGGAGCCGATTCAATTGAGTTAAACACGCTCATTGGCCCCCCCAATAATTATTGGGCGGATGATGATGGCGATGGAGTGGGTAGTGGTGGTATTACCGCTACAGGGAATTTAACATTATCTATTGTTGATAAAGAGGGCAAGGCAGTTGACCGACGAGACAGGCTTGATATTTGTAGCGCGCCATATAAAGTTACTTTAGAAAGCTCAGGAGGAAGATTAAGTACACTTTACGGTGTTCCTAAGCATAGTGATTTTAGTCAAAGTTCTGCAACTTATTACATTAACCCTAAGGCCCTGTCGGTGGTTTGTTTTGCGAGGCCTAATTTGCAATTTGGTAGCGCTTTAGACGCTTCTGAGTACCATGGTCCATCAAACATCTGGAATCCTGATAAGGGGTTCCTTGTCCAGTCTACACTCGCATCAGATTATCATAAAAACTTTCCTACTACAGGCGCCCATAATTTATACTTTGATTTAGATATAGGTGGTGTAAATGCAAATCAGCTAAGTTGGTCTCCCGTCACTCATAGTGGTATTATTGCTACTATGAAACCGAATTCATCAGGTACAAGCGTGCGTGTTACATTAACCGGGCCTCACGCCACTCCAGCGCAATGGGATTCACCTTCTCCGGGTAATATACCTCGTCCCGCTTTGCCAGCGACCTTTGAGTTAGTTGGTCGAGATAGTCGTGGTAATGCAGTTATCAAGTATGGATTTGAGTTAAAGCAGTGGTTCGTTAACCGAGGTGGTAATATTAGCCCCGCTTCTAATCAAGAATCTTGGTGTAATAGTATAGGTTATTCAATGCCAAGGGTAAGGGATTTAACTAACGCGGTTCGCACAGATGCTAGTCCTCCTCCTGTAGGCGCCAGCCCATCTTCATCAGGTAATCATTACATGCGTCATATTGACGCAGGCTTTTTTTCCGAGTGGGGCAACATATACGACTACACTGGTGCCAGCTTTGCCGGTTACTACTACTGGATGAGCGATGCTACGGGTAGCATGCTGTTCGCTGTGTACTCGTACGATGGTAGCATCGGTAGGGGCAGCCCGAGCTTCAGCGCTTATGCTGTTTGCGCCTCGGTTCTTAGGCCTTAGGCCGTGGAGCCAATATGGGCCAATATAACCAAGGTTATTTAAAGAAGGTTGCTTCTTTAGACGTAACCTTTTCCCAATAATCTCAAAAAAGTGAGGAACTATATTTTTGATGGGGGAAACGCCCAAAAAAAGGTGAGGAAAGGGGGTTTTGATGCCTTAAAATCGACCAAAAGTGCTGTTTTCTCGCAGGCTAACTTGCAAAATCCACACAATCAATTGGCAATCACTTAACACATCACGCTTTCTATTCGCATTAAAACCAGAATTATTGCATAATATACCGCGTATAAAACACAGAATTTTGAAGGTATAAATATGGAACTTCTTTGCCCGGCCGGCTCGTTACCGTCACTAAAAGTTGCGATTGATAATGGTGCCGATGCCGTTTATATTGGTTTGAAAGATGATACCAATGCTCGCCATTTTGCTGGTTTGAATTTTAATGAAAAGCGACTGGTGGAAGCATCCGATTATGTTCACAAGCATGGTAAAAAGTTACACATTGCTATTAATACCTTTGCTCATCCTGAAAACTTTGAACGGTGGCAATATGCTGTTGATACCGCAGCAAATATTGGTGCTGATGCGTTAATTATTGCTGATTTGGCTATGCTTGATTATGCTGCTGAAAAGTATCCTAATCTTGAACGTCATGTCTCGGTTCAGGCTTCGTCAACCAATGAGGAATCGATTAAGTTTTATCATAATAACTTTCAGGTACATCGTATTGTTTTACCTCGTGTGTTATCGATGCACCAAGTGAAGCAGTTATCACAGGTTTCCCCCGTACCGTTGGAAGTGTTTGCATTCGGTAGTTTGTGTATTATGGCGGAAGGGCGTTGTTATTTGTCTTCATACCTAACGGGTGAATCGCCGAATACCGTTGGCGCATGTTCACCAGCGAAATTTGTTCGTTGGGAAGAAACAGATAAAGGGCTTGAATCAAGACTCAATAATGTTTTAATTGATTGCCATAAAAAAGGCGAAAATGCCGGTTATCCAACACTTTGTAAAGGACGTTATTTTGTTGGCGATGCGCTTTATCATCCCATTGAAGAACCAACGAGTTTAAACACAATTGAGCTGTTGCCTGAACTTTTTGCTGCAAATATTGCTTCGGTTAAAATTGAAGGAAGGCAACGCAGCCCAGCTTATGTTGAGCAGGTGACTAAAGTATGGCGGAAAGCGATTGATCGCTATAAAGCGAATTCACAATCGTTCCAAGCTGAAAAAGAGTGGATGGATACTTTGGGGGCTGTTTCTGAAGGAACACAAACAACGTTAGGTGCTTATCACCGTAAATGGCAATAATTTGCCAATAAGTTGGCTATTTAAAAACTTAAATTCAAATATAGTGAGCAAACTATGAAATACGCATTAGGACCAGTGCTCTATTATTGGCCTAAAATTGAAACAGAAGCCTTTTATCAAGCTGCTAAAGATAGCGAAGCGGATATTCTTTATATGGGCGAAACGGTATGTACTAAGCGCCGTGAAATGAAGGTGCCAAATTGGTTAGATCTGGCAAAAGAGATCGCTAAATCAGGCAAGCAAGTTGTGCTGTCTACGCTTGCTTTACTTGAGGCACCTTCGGAGCTGATCGATTTAAGACAGTTAGTCAATAATGGTGACTTTTTAATTGAGGCAAATGATTTAGCTGCAATTAATATTGCACATGACAATAAGTTACCCTTTGTCGCCGGCCCAGCGATTAATTGTTATAACGCATTAACTTTAAAGCTATTACAAAAACAAGGTATGGTGCGTTGGTGTATGCCGGTTGAGCTTTCTCGTGATTGGCTGAGTAATGTGCTAAAGCAGTTTGATTCTTTGAAGATTGATCGAAATTTTGAGGTCGAAGTATTTAGTTATGGCTATTTGCCGTTAGCTTATTCTGCTCGTTGTTTTACTGCTAGATCAGAAGATAAACCAAAAGATAAGTGTGAAACGTGTTGCATTAATTACCCTGTGGGTCGAGAGGTTTTTTCTCAAGAACAACAGAAGGTGTTTGTGCTTAATGGTATTCAAACTCAAAGCGGTTATTGCTACAATTTGGGGAATAATCTGAAAGAGATGAATGGGTTAGTTGATATTGTTCGTCTTTCTCCACTTGGTATTGAAACGCTTGATGTTGTTAAGCAATTTAGAGCAAATGAAACTGGGGAAAATCCGTTGCATATTGAACATAAACGAGACTGTAATGGTTATTGGAATGGGATTGCCGGGCTTGAACTTACGCAATAAACATCAGCTACCAGAAAATTTTAGAGCGAATTTTCCTGCTCTAGGTGGCGCGGCTAGTAATGTGTATCTTGATTCCGCAGCGACAGCGTTGAAGCCTCAAGCGATGATTGATGCAACGGCTGAGTATTATGCACATCATACCGCAACGGCTCAGCGTAGTTTACATCAAGATGCGCTACAAGTGACCGCCACAATTGATGAGGCGAGGCAAGATGTTGCTAATTTTATTCATAGCTCGTCAAACTTTGAGGTTGTTTGGACTCGAGGAACAACGGAATCAATTAATTTAATTGCTCAAAGTTATGCTAGGCCACTATTACAGCCAGATGATGAAATTGTTGTTAGTGAGTTGGAGCATCATAGTAATTTATTGCCTTGGCTGATCGTGGCTAAACAAACCGGCGCAAAAGTGATTAAATGGTCCGCTGATGCTGATGATCTTCCCCTTTTATTGTCGAGCAAGACCAAAGTTGTTGCTGTAACACAGATGTCTAATGTTACTGGTTTTTGTCCTGATTTGGTGAAAATTAGTCAGCTTGTCCATCAAACTGATGCGGTTTTAGTGGTTGATGGTGCACAAGGTGTTGTCCATCACCCTATTAATGTTGAGATGTTGGATATTGATTTTTATGCCTTTTCTGCTCATAAGCTATATGGCCCAACGGGGCTTGGTATACTCTATGGAAAACAACATTTACTTGAACAGATGGATGTCTGGCAAGGTGGTGGGAAAATGTTGAAAAGTGCTTCATTTTCAGGGTTTGTTGTTGAAGATCTGCCTTATAAATTCGAAGCCGGTACCCAAAATATCGCAGGAATTCTAGGGCTTAAAGCAACGCTAAATTGGTTAAGAAAGTGGGATGGCGCACAATTAGATGGTTATGTCGCGCAGTTGGTTAGTTATGCAGAATCAAAATTAAGTCAACTAAACAATATCCAATTTTACAGTGTTAAAAATAGCCCAATCATCAGCTTTAATATTCAAGATATTCATCACAATGATATTGCTATTTTATTAAGCGAACAAAATATTGCCATTCGAACGGGTGAGTTATGTGCCAAGCCGCTTATGGATAAACTGGGTTGCCATGGAGTTATTCGTATTTCTCTCATGCCATATAATAATGAGCAAGATATTGATTGTTTTATTACCGCCTTGCAAAATGCTATTGAGCTGTTAGCTTAGCATGATACCTTTAACAACGTTTTAATTATTAATTGGTTTCTATTATGCTGTCACAACAAGAATTATTTGATTTATTTGCAATACAACATAACTGGCAAGATCGTTATCGGCAGTTAATTGCGTTATCAAAACAATTGCCTGATTTTTCTGATGAAGAGAAAGTTGAGCATAATCAAGTTCATGGATGTGAGAATCGAGTATGGTTAACTGTTGAAAAACAATCAGATAATACGTTTATTTTTCAAGGTGATAGTGAAGGTCGAATTGTTAAAGGTTTACTTGCTGCGTTAATTATTCTAGCTAATCATAAGACTGCAGCGCAGATTAAAATGCTTGATTTTTATGCGGTGTTGAATCAATTAAAAATCACTGATGAACTGAGCCCGTCGAGGTTACAAGGATTGGATAAGTTGATTGAACGAATAACATTGATGGTTAAATGATATAAAAAGGGAGAATCATCCTCCCTTTTTATAACAGTTATATTGGCAACTAATGTTTTGTAAATAGTGTGATGACTTTCTTTACTCCAGCTACTTTGCTAGCAACTTTTGCCGCCTCTTGCCCTTCATTGCCTGTGACAATACCGATCAAAAAAACTTCGCTATTTTCAGTAACAACTTTGATGTTACGCGCTTTGGTTTTGGAGTTGATAACGAGTTGAGATTTCACTTTTGTTGTTATCCAAGTATCATTCGCTACAGTTCCTGCGCCAACCGGCTTTCCTGCGCGAATTTGGTTATAAACTTTCTTGACACCTTCAACTTGATAAGCAAGCTGTTCTGCTTTTTCAATTTGCTCGATATTGGCTTGACCAGTTAGAATAATGTTACCATCATAAGTACTTGAAGAAATACGAGAACCCATAAAAAAAGGACTATTTCCTTTTAGTTTATTATTCATTTTAGTATTAAGCGTGGTATCGTCAACTTGCGTTCCTGTCGTGCGCGGATCGGTAGCTACTTTTGCTGTTGCTGTCGCACCCGCTCCAATGATTGCTGCAACACAACCTTGTAGCATGAAAGCACCCGATACTAATGCTGCTACTAAGACAAGTTTTTTCATGATGACTCCTTTAATTTTTGCTCAGTAAAATTTAAATACTGATGAATTTTTTTATTATGCCTTGTAGATAGGGATTTGCAAAATGATTTTACTATTCTGAAATGTAAAATTTTTTTGATTATTTTTAATTCATATATATCAATCAACTACTTGTTTTTTTTATTAGAATTAGCATGTGTTTTTTATAAAATCTGCTATTTTTTACACAATGATATTAAAAATTAACGGATTTAAGTTATGTATTTGTGTTGCTTTAAGTTTTACTGAAAATATAGTATATTTTATTGTGTTTTTTTGTTAATATCAATGACTTGGCTGATTAATTTGCCTGTTTTAAGTTGTGTTGTAATCACATCACCAATGGATATCTGTTCAATCGTACGTATTACTTTTTGTTGTTGATTAGTTGTTACTGAGTAACCTCGATCTAAGGTGGCAAGTGGGCTTACACTATGGAGCTGAGATGTGGTTAATGCAAATTGGTGTTTAGCGTCTGTTAACCTTTTTTGGATCAAATTAATCAGTTGTTGCTGTTTACTCTCTAAGCGTTGGCCGTAATAGATAACTTTGTGTTGTGGTGAAGCGCGTAATAAACGTTTATCAAGTATATTATGATAATAAGATCGCTTTAATAAATATTGTTGAATGTTTTCAAATAAAGCGTGTCTGTTGGTTAATAGGCGATTTAATTGTTTTGACAGCTTTGTTTGTGGGTGTTGTGCTTGTAATCGTTGATGTTGTTTATTCAATAATTCTCGTCGGCGCATTAAGTAATAATCAATAGCCATGCATAAATATTGTTCTTGGACTTGCAAGCTTTTTATTTGGTCCAGTTTATCTCGACTAACGAGTTCAGCTGCTGCCGATGGGGTGGCCGCTCTGACATCAGCAACAAAGTCAGCAATGGTAAAATCTACTTCATGACCAACGGCGCTAATAATCGGTAATTGGCTAGCAAAAATCGCTCTAGCTACGATCTCTTCATTAAATGACCAAAGGTCTTCAATTGTGCCTCCGCCTCGACCGACAATTAAGACATCACATTCTTGCCGAATATTAGCAACTTGGATCATTCTTGCAATTTGTGCCGCCGCTTCTGTACCTTGCACCTGTGTTGGATAGATAATCAATTTTAGACTTGGATCGCGTCGATTTAATATCTGGCAAATATCATGTAGCGCAGCACCAGTTGATGACGTAATAATTCCAACGGTACGAATGTTATCTGGCAAGGCTTTTTTATAAATAGGATCAAATAATCCCTCGCCTGACAATTTTTGTTTTAATTGCTCAAATTTTTGTTGTAACAATCCTGCACCGGCTGGCTGTAATTGATTGATCACTAATTGATAATCGCCCCGTGCTTCATAAAGCGTTACCGATGCATTAACTAAAACTTGTTGACCATTTTGGGGAGTAAACCCTGTGCGATAGTTGTTATTGCGAAACATGGCACAACGCACTTGAGCAACATCATCTTTTAAGGTGAAATACCAATGACCAGAAGCTGGGCGAGAAAAGTTAGAAATTTCACCCACTAACCAAATTTGTCCAATAGCATCTGAAAGCAGGTCTTTAACGATTTGGTTAAGATCTTTAACGGATAAAATCGATCTGTTTTGCATACTACTGTCCTTTATATTATTGGCCTTATGGTAAAAATTTAGTCTAAATTAAATTGAGCCCAAATAGGGGCATGATCTGATGGTTTTTCCATACCCCGAATATCGTAATCGATACCGGTTTGATCGCAATATTGCATTAGCTTTTGGCTAGCTAATATTAAATCAATTCTTAATCCTGTTTGGGTATCAAATCCTTTTGAGCGATAGTCAAACCAAGAATATCTTTGTGAATTTGGATTCGCATTGCGGTAAGTATCCGTATAACCAAGTGACATTAAATTACCTATCCATTCTCGTTCTTCTGGCAAAAACGAACATTTGCCAGTTCTTAACCATCGTTTTCGGCTATCTTCAGTAATCCCAATATCTAAATCCGTTGGACAAATATTCATATCGCCCATAATTAAGGATAATTGATTATTGAGTTGTTGGGTTTGGATATATTCAATTAAATCTTGGTAAAATTTACGTTTAGCTGGATATTTGATTTCGTGGTGTAAGCTTTCGCCTTGGGGAAAATACCCATTAACTACCGTTAAATTACCTTGGCTTGTTGGTAATTCGGCTAGAATTAACCGACATTGAGCATCGTCCTCATCCGTGGGGAATCCACATTGTACCGACAATGGCTTTTGTTTGGTCAATAAGGCGACGCCATAATGCCCCTTTTGGCCGTGATAATGTAGGTGATACCCAAACTGCGAAAGTTCTTCTACAGGAAATTGATCGTTATGAACTTTGGTTTCTTGTAAACCAATTATATCTGGTTGATGTTTATAGATAATCGCGGATAATTGATGGATCCTAGCGCGAAGGCTATTAATATTAAATGAGATAGCTTTAATCATAAATTTATTGTGTTTGATTTCATGTTGCAATTGACCCATGCTACCAAAAATACGTTATACTGTTAAGCAATTACAGTGAAAGCTATAACTTGTGATAAAGGGATAACCAAATATGTCGAAGGAATTACTTCTATTGCGCGATAAAATTGACGAAGTTGATCAATCGATTTTGTCGTTAATTGCTCAGCGATTAGCATTAGTTGCCAAAGTTGGCGAAGTAAAAAGCAAACATGGAATTCCAATTTATGACCCTAAACGCGAAGCTGATATGTTAGCTAAAAGGCGACAAGAGGCTGAAGGTTTAGGTATCTCGCCAGCTTTAATTGAAGATATTTTACGTCGATTAATGCGTGAATCTTATATCAGTGAAAACGACAAGGGTTTTAAAAAAGTTTACACCGGTAAAGGATCAATTGTCATTATTGGTGGTAATGGGCAAATGGGCCGACTATTTGCCAGATTATTTACTTTGTCAGGTTATCAAGTTAAAACGTTAGGCTCAAAAAACATGCACCAAGCAGCCGAAGTAGTGGCTGATGCAGCTGCGGTTATTGTAACAGTTCCTATCAACAAAACATGTGAAATTATCGAACAATTACCACCACTACCTAAAGATTGTATTTTGACTGATTTTACTTCAATCAAAGCTAAACCGTTACAAGCTATGTTAGCTAAACACGCCGGCCCTGTTGTTGGTTTGCATCCGATGTTTGGTCCTGATGTCCCTAATTTAGCTAAACAAGTTATTGTTTACTGCCAAGGTCGATATCCAGAACAATACCAGTGGTTAATCGAACAGATGCGGATTTGGGGGGCGAATTTGTGTGCTATTGATGCAAAGCAGCATGATAAATGTATGTCGTTTATCCAAGCGTTACGCCATTTTACTTCGTTTTCATATGGCGTTAATTTACAACAAGAACACGCTGATTTGGAACAGTTAATTACGCTTTCATCGCCTATTTATCGGCTTGAATTGATGATGGTTGGTCGCTTATTTGCTCAAGATCCCGTATTGTATGCCGATATCATTATGGCGTCAGATGATAATATTGAATTAATTAAACGTTATTACGAATGTTTTGGGCAAATGGTTAAATTAATTGAGCAAAGAGATAAAACCGCATTTATTGAAAATTTTAATGAAGTCACTAAATGGTTTGGTCGTTATGCCGAGCGTTTTCTTAAAGAAAGCCAAGTATTATTAAAATTTGCTAATGATAATCGAGAATAATTTTATTCAGCATTCTTTTGTAAGATGAAAAAGAAGTGAATATTATAAGATGAGTAATAGGTTGAATAAAAATGTTAGTATGAGGAAAGAACATGTCTAATCGGAAATATTTTGGGACAGATGGTATTCGTGGAAAAGTTGGAGAGTATCCTATTACTCCTGAGTTTGCGCTCAAGTTAGGTTGGGCTGTTGGGCGAGTGCTTGCTAAAGATAGTGTGAAAAAAGTATTAATTGGTAAAGATACGCGTATTTCAGGTTATATGCTCGAATCAGCGTTAGAGGCTGGATTTGCCTCCGCCGGTGTTGCTACTGCTTTTACTGGGCCAATGCCAACCCCAGCTATTGCTTATTTAACTCGAACCTTTCGCGCTGATGCGGGGGTAGTCATTTCGGCTTCACATAATCCTTTTTATGATAATGGCATTAAATTTTTCTCAACAGAAGGGCGAAAACTTGACGATGCCATTGAATCAGAAATCGAAGCGCAACTTGAAAAAGAGATAGATTGCGTTGAATCAAAACAACTTGGTCGTGCCAGTCGAATAACCGATGCTGCAGGTCGATATATTGAATTTTGCAAAAGCACGTTTGATCACGAATTAAGTCTATCCGGTTTAAAAATCGTGGTGGATTGTGCTAATGGCGCTACTTATCACATTGCACCTAAAGTACTTCGTGAACTTGGTGCTACGGTCATAAAAATTGGTTGTGATCCTGATGGTGTTAATATTAATGAAAATTGTGGTGCGACTGATGTAAGAGAATTAACCAAACGTGTTATTGATGAAAAAGCAGATTTAGGTTTTGCTCTTGATGGCGATGGTGATCGCATTATTATGGTTGATCATGAAGGAAATAAAATTGATGGTGATTTAATTATCTACATCATTGCTAGAGAAGCATTAAGACAAGGTCAACTTAAAGGCGGTGTTGTAGGCACGTTGATGAGTAATATGGGGCTTGAAATCGCGCTTAGAAATCTTGGTATTCCTTTTGCCAGAGCAAAAGTTGGCGATCGTTATGTACTTGAAATGCTTGTTGAAAAGAACTGGCGGCTAGGTGCAGAAAATTCAGGCCATGTTTTATTATTAGATAAAACGACCACCGGAGATGGAATTGTTGCGGGATTACAGGTTCTTGCCGCAATGATACGAAATGATATGTCGCTAGCTGATTTATGTCGTGGTATGACAATGCTGCCACAAGTATTGATTAATGTCCGTTTTTCAGGAAAACATGACCCATTAACGAATACTTCAGTTAAATCTGCAATTGCACAAGCAGAAAGCCAACTTGGTAATGAAGGGCGAGTATTGATTCGTAAATCAGGCACAGAACCGCTTATACGCGTGATGGTTGAAGGTAGCAATCAATCTCAAGTGCAAAAACTGGCAGAACAAATTACTTGTGCTGTTGAAGCATCGAATTAGCTTACTTTTTTTTCATTAATTATGCTATTGATGAACAATATTTGTAATAAAGTAATCACAAAAGCTGTTATTCTTTACACTAAATTAGTAAAAAGTGTCTTAACTCTTTATTTTTTTAATCAGTTGTTGACTTGTTATAGTGAATTAGGTTTAAAATAACAGCCTCGGTTATTGCAGTGATTGTTTATACCTTTCGAATAGGTAAAAATATAACAAACTGTAGTTTTTATTTTTAGAAATAGGTAAGAGGGTTATATGTCAGTTTCCTCTCCAGCTTCACCACAAGCTTATATAAAACACCACTTGGAGAACTTGCAAGTTGGTTCGGGTTTTTGGACCTTTAATCTTGATTCCTTGTTCTTTTCAATTTTACTTGGTGTGCTTTTTTTATGGATCTTTCATCGCGTTGCAAGAAAAGCGACGAGCGGAGTACCAAGTAAACTTCAATGCGCAGTTGAAATGATCTTTGAGTTTGTTAATAACACCGTTAACGATATGTTTACAGGAAAAAATAAACTCATTGCACCATTAGCATTAACGGTATTTATTTGGGTTTTCTTAATGAATTTAATGGATCTTATCCCTGTTGATTTTCTGCCTTACGCAGGTCAATACCTAGGTCTATCCCACTTAAGAGTAGTGCCAACCGCCGATGTTAGCATTACAATGTCAATGTCCTTGGGTGTATTTGCTCTTATCATCATTTATTCAATCAAATATAAAGGTTTTTCTGGGTTTATTAAAGAGTATACCTTGCATCCATTTAATCATTGGGCATTTGCGCCAATTAATTTAGTCCTTGAGCTTGTTAGCCTATTAGCTAAACCGGTTTCTTTAGGATTACGACTTTTCGGTAATATGTATGCTGGGGAACTTATCTTCATTTTGATAGCAGCACTATTACCTTGGTGGTCACAATGGGTATTATCACTACCATGGGCTATCTTCCATATTTTGATAATCACATTACAAGCATTTATTTTTATGGTGTTAACTATCGTCTATTTAGCGATGGCATCAACAACTGAAGATCATTAATTTTAACTTTTTTTAGATAATAAACTGGAGTATATAATGGATAATAGTATGTTATTTATAGCCGCAGGCATAATGATGGGATTAGCTGCAATTGGTGGTGCAGTTGGTATTGGTTTATTAGGTGGTAAATTCTTAGAAGGTGCGGCTCGCCAACCAGAATTAATGCCTATGTTACGTACACAATTTTTTATCGTTATGGGCTTAGTTGATGCGATCCCAATGATTTGTGTGGGTATTGCACTTTACGTTATTTTTGCTGTCGCAGGTTAATAAAAACTTAAGAGGATCGTGTCATGAATATGAACGCAACTCTCCTCGGCCAAGCAATTACATTTGTATTGTTTGTTTGGTTCTGTATGAAGTTTGTTTGGCCTCCGGTTATCAGTGCGATTGAAAAACGCCAAAAAGAGATAGCTGAGGGTCTTGCTTCTGCAGAAACAGCAAAAAAAGATTTGGAATTAGCCAAAGCAAATACATCTGAAATAATGCAACAGGCTAAGGTTGAGGCTAATGCAATTGTTGAGCAAGCTAACAAACGTAAAGCAGCCATTCTTGAAGAAGCAAAACAAGAAGCTACTCGTGAAAAAGAAAGAATTGTTGCTCAGGGGCTTGCCGAAGTAGAAGCTGAGCGCAAACGCGCTAGAGAAGAGCTTAAACAACAAGTCGCTACACTCGCTATTGCCGGTGCAGAAAAAATTATCGAACGTTCTGTTAATGAAGCCGCTAACAGCGACATCATTGATAAACTCGTAGCTGAACTATAAGGAGAATAGAGCAATGGCTGACTCAATTACGGTTGCTCGCCCTTATGCCAAAGCTGCCTTCGATTTTGCGGTAGAAAATAACAGCATCGAATCATGGCATAAAATGCTAATGTTGACATCAGAAGTAAGTAAAGATGCTCAAATAAAGAGCGTCTTAACATCTGACATGAAAGCCGATTCGGTGGCTAATTTACTCATCAATATCTGTAAAGATGTGTTAGATGAGTTTAGTACTAACTTTATTAAGATTATGGCTGAAAACAAACGGTTATCACTTCTTCCTGATGTTTTAACCTTGTTTGAACAATATTGTTTAGATAAAGAAGCTCAAGCTGATGTTGATGTCATTTCAGCTAATGAGCTAACTAGTGAACAGCTTAATAAAATTTCTATCGCTGTCGAAAAACGTTTATCACGAAAAGTAAAACTAAAATGTCATATAGATAAATCGCTCATTTCTGGTTTTATTATTCGTACGGGCGATATGGTTATTGATAGTAGTATCAGAGGGCGTTTAAATCGTTTAACTGACGCTCTACAGTCTTAAGGGGACTGATAATGCAGCTAAATTCAACTGAAATAAGTGAACTAATTAAAGAGCGGATAGCTCAGTTCAATATTGTGAGTGATGCTCACAATGAAGGGACTATCATATCTGTAAGTGATGGTATCCTTCGAATCCATGGACTAACTGATGTAATGCAAGGTGAAATGATTGCATTACCAGGAGGTCGTTATGCAATGGCTCTCAATCTTGAAAGAGATTCTGTCGGTGCGGTGGTCATGGGGCCATACGAAGATTTATCTGAAGGAATGAAAGTGCAATGTACTGGCCGTATATTACAAGTACCAGTTGGTGAAGGTTTATTAGGCCGGGTTATTAACACATTAGGTGAGCCAATTGATGGTAAAGGGTCACTTCAACATGATGGCTTTTCACCCGTTGAAGTTGTTGCACCAGGTGTTATCGATCGTAAATCTGTTGACCAAGCATTACAAACAGGTTACAAAGCCGTTGACTCAATGATTCCAATTGGTCGTGGTCAGCGTGAACTTATCATCGGTGACCGTCAAACAGGTAAAACAGCACTTGCTGTCGATGCGATCATCAATCAACGTGACTCTGGCGTAAAATGTATCTATGTCGCTATTGGCCAAAAACAATCAACTATTGCCAATGTTGTGCGTAAACTTGAAGAACATGGTGCATTAAAAAATACGATTGTTGTTGTTGCCTCTGCATCTGAATCAGCAGCATTACAATATTTAGCACCATATGCCGGTTGTGCAATGGGCGAATACTTTCGCGACCGAGGTCAAGATGCATTAATTGTTTATGATGATTTATCTAAACAAGCGGTTGCTTATCGTCAAATTTCGTTATTACTTCGCCGCCCGCCTGGACGTGAAGCTTACCCAGGTGATGTATTTTATCTTCACTCTCGTTTACTTGAACGTGCTGCGCGCGTCAACGAAACCTATGTTGAAGAGTACACTAAAGGCGAAGTTAAAGGTAAAACAGGTTCTTTAACGGCATTACCAATTATTGAAACGCAAGCTGGTGACGTTTCAGCATTCGTACCAACTAACGTAATTTCGATTACTGATGGTCAGATATTCCTTGAAACTAGCCTATTTAACTCAGGCATTCGCCCAGCGGTTAACCCAGGTATTTCGGTTTCTCGTGTTGGTGGTGCTGCGCAAACTAAGATAATGAAAAAATTATCAGGTGGTATCCGTACTGCGCTTGCACAATATCGTGAATTAGCTGCGTTCTCACAATTTGCTTCTGACTTAGATGAGGCAACAAGAAACCAATTAAGCCACGGTGAGAAAGTGACAGAATTACTCAAACAAAAGCAATATGCTCCTATGACTGTTGCTGAGCAATCAATTGTACTTTATGCCGCTGAGCGTGGTTATTTAGAAGATGTTGAACTCGCTAAAGTGTTACCATTTGAAGCCGCACTTCTTGCTTATGCCCATAGTCAATATGCCGATTTTGTTAAACAAATCGACGAGACAGGCAATTACAATGATGAGATTGAAGGTAAGCTAAAAGAATTACTTGAAAGCTTTAAATCAACTCAAACTTGGTAAGGGTGGGGTAAAAAATGGCTAATGCAAAAGAGATTAGAACAAAAATTGCCAGTATCCAAAGCACACAAAAGATCACTAAAGCGATGGAAATGGTAGCTAATTCTAAAATGCGTAAAACGCAAGATAGAATGGCGGCCAGCCGTCCATACGCGGAAATGATTCGTGAAGTAATTGGACATTTAGCGTTAGCTCAAATAGGCGCTCAACATCCATATTTAGAAGCAAGGGATGTAAAGCGAGTTGGCTACCTTATCATTTCAACCGATCGTGGTTTATGTGGTGGATTAAATATCAACCTTTTCAAGGCAGTTATTGCTGACATGTCAGCATGGCAGGAGAAAGGTGTCGAAGCAGATGTAGCTTTAATTGGTTCACGAGGTGTGTCGTTTTTCTCTTCAGTAAAAGCGAATATCTTAACCCAAGTCACTAACTTGGGAGACGAGCCAACTTTATCAGATTTAATTGGTCCGGTAAAAACAATGCTGGAGGCTTATGACGAGGGTAAGATTGATAAATTATATATTGTAACTAATAAATTTATTAATACCATGTCACAAAAGCCGACAATACAGCAGTTATTGCCATTACCACATTCAGAAGATGACAAACTCAAAGCTTCATCATGGGATTATATTTATGAGCCTGATGCTAAATCACTATTAGATGTGATTTTACGTCGCTATATTGAATCACAAGTCTATCAAGCGGTGGTTGATAATTTAGCGAGCGAACAAGCAGCAAGAATGGTAGCCATGAAAGCGGCAACCGATAATGGTGCAAATCTAATTAATGAATTACAAATTGTATATAACAAAGCACGCCAAGGTGCGATTACTAATGAATTGATTGATATTGTATCCGGTGCAGCCGCGGTTTCAGGTTAGTGCTAAATATTGGCTTATAGTTAAGAAAAAGACGTAGAGGATTAAAAATGGCTACTGGAAAGATTGTCCAGATCATCGGTGCGGTGGTTGATGTCGAATTCCCCGAAGATGCAGTACCAAAGGTATATGATGCATTAGAAGTGGAAACTGGCGCTGAAAAGTTAGTTCTGGAAGTTCAACAACAATTAGGTGGTGGTGTTGTTTGCTGTATTGCAATGGGATCATCTGATGGTTTAAGACGTGGACTTAAAGTGGTAAACACAGGTCACGGCATTGAAGTACCAGTGGGGACTAAAACACTAGGGCGTATCATGAACGTACTTGGTGATCCTGTTGATAAAGCAGGTCCAATTGGGGAAGAAGAGCGTTGGGCTATCCACCGTGCAGCGCCGACTTATGAAGAACTTGCAAACTCAACTGAATTACTTGAAACAGGTATTAAAGTTATCGACTTAATTTGCCCATTTGCTAAAGGGGGTAAAGTAGGTCTATTCGGTGGTGCTGGTGTGGGTAAAACCGTTAATATGATGGAGTTAATCCGTAACATCGCTATCGAACATTCTGGTTACTCAGTATTTACAGGTGTAGGTGAACGTACTCGTGAAGGTAATGACTTTTATCACGAAATGAAAGAATCAAACGTACTTGATAAAGTATCGTTAGTTTATGGTCAGATGAATGAGCCGCCAGGAAACCGTTTGCGTGTTGCATTAACCGGTTTAACCATGGCAGAAAAATTCCGTGACGAAGGTAAAGATGTATTATTATTCATCGATAATATTTATCGTTATACCTTAGCTGGTACCGAAGTATCTGCGTTATTAGGTCGTATGCCATCGGCAGTAGGTTATCAACCGACATTAGCCGAAGAAATGGGCTTATTACAAGAGCGTATCACTTCAACTAAAACAGGCTCAATTACGTCAATCCAAGCTGTATATGTACCAGCAGATGACTTGACTGACCCATCACCAGCAACAACATTTGCTCACTTAGATGCAACAATCGTATTGAGCCGACAAATCGCCTCATTAGGTATTTATCCAGCGGTGGATCCATTGGATTCAACCAGCCGCCAATTAGATCCACTTGTTGTTGGTCAAGAACATTATGATTGTGCTCGTGGCGTTCAGTCGATTTTACAACGTTATCAAGAATTAAAAGATATTATTGCAATCCTTGGTATGGATGAGCTATCAGAAGAAGATAAATTGATTGTTGCTCGTGCACGTAAAATTCAACGCTTCTTATCTCAACCATTCTTTGTTGCGGAAGTGTTCACTGGTTCACCAGGTAAATATGTACCATTAAAAGACACTATCAGTGCATTTAAAGGTATTATGAATGGTGATTATGACCATATTCCTGAACAAGCATTTTATATGGTTGGTTCAATCGACGAAGCGATTGAGAAAGCGAAATCTCTCTAAGAGATTTATAGAACGGAGAGAGTATTATGGCACTAACTTCCTATCAATTAGAAGTTGTTAGTGCTGAATCTCACCTTTTTTCAGGTGATGTTCAGCGAATAAGAGTCACAGGACGAGAAGGTGAACTTGGGATTTATCCAGGCCATACTCCGCTACTTACAACCATCAAGCCAGGCATGGTTGGTATTGTAAAAGCGGATGGTGAAGAAGAGTTTATCTATCTTTCTGGTGGTATCTTAGAAGTTCAACCCCATGTCGTCACAATCTTAGCCGATACGGCAATTCGAGGTGAAGACTTAGACGAAGCGAGAGCGCAAGAAGCAGTCAGACAAGCAAAAGAACATATTAATCACCCAAGTGATGATATGTCATTCGCTCAAGCATCTGCCGAACTATCAAAAGCCTTAGCAAAAATGCGTGTTATCGAATTAACTCGTCGTATAGGTCAATAAACAGACTTTGATCACTCAACAAATTAAAAAGGCTACAAATTAATACGTTGTAGCCTTTTTTATTATTTACTCATTTTGTATTTCCAAATAGCTAAAAAAAGTTGAGGAATGAAGTGACCCCATAAAGTTGGACAAATTAAGCAGCTTGTAAGGCCTGATTTCGGTACTCAACTGGCGTCAGTCCTTTTAATTTAATTTTAATCCGTTTAGTATTGTAGTATTCAATATAGTCTTCTATTTTTTTTATCAATTCATCGGCATCTTTAAAATGTTTACCATGATACATTTCAGACTTAAATAAACCAAAAAAGTTCTCAATAACAGCATTGTCTAAGCAGTTTCCTTTTCTCGACATACTTTGCTTTATCGCATTGTCAGCAAGTTGTTTTTGATAAATAGGATTTCTATATTGCCAACCTTGGTCACTATGCAGTAAAGGCGTTTGTCCCTTTTCTAATCGTGATATCCCTTTTTTAAGCATGTCAGTAACTAAGCTCAAACGTGCGTTCTTCGCTATACTATAGGCAATCACTTCCTGATTGTACAAATCAATAATAGGTGATAGATAGATTTTTTGTTCATTTACTTTAAATTCGGTCACATCCGTTACCCACTTTTCATTCGGTTTTGACGCGTTAAATTGCCTTCCAAGAAGATTGGGCGCTGTTTTTCCTATCTCACCTCGGTAGGCTCGATATTTTTTCGGCCTAACTGTCGATTTAAGATTAAGCGCTTTCATTAGTCGTTGTACTGTTTTATGATTAAGTTTGCTTCCTTCTTTGGTTAAAGCTAAATGAATACGGCGATAACCATAACAACCTTTATGTTCGTCGTAAATTGCTTTAATTCGCGCTAATTCATATTCATAAGCACGGGGGGCTTTCAGCCTGTTTACATGATAATAAAATACACTTTTAGGCAACTGTAATGTCGATAGTAAATGCTTTAAGCTATGCTCATGTTTAAGTGCTAAGACAATTAATGTTTTTTCTTTGCTTGTTTCTGTTTTGCTTGCCTCAGCTCTTCCAACTTTTTTAGTACTGCATTCTCCGCTCGTAAATAAGCAACTTCTTCTCTTAATTCTTCAATTGTTTTTTCTTTATTATCTTTTGCTAAAGTAATTCGTGCTGGTTTCATTGGGTGTTTTCCTTTAGATTGAGTCTCAAGCCCAAGGAGTCCTTTTTCTCGATATCTTTCAAGCCAAACAAATAATATCCCAGGTGAGACTAAATTTAGCATGGCACTTGTATGCCCGATAGACCAACCATTTGCCCACATTAATTTTAGCGCTTCTAATTTCGCTTGCCCGTTACGAAAATGTGGCGTGGGTTGAAAGGCATTATCACCATGAATCTCCACCACCTGAGACCAATATCTTATTTGGCGACGAGGGATGGAATATTTTTTTGATAGTGTTGCCGACGATATTCCTGATAAGAATTCATTAGCTACGGTAATTTTTAACTCTCGACTGTATTTTAACATAAAAAACCTCCTATAGTTGGAAGTCCAACTATTGGGGGTCACTTCAGGAAAGGGGTTTTTGAAGCCTTAAAATTGTCAAAAATCTACAAAAATAGCTGTTTTTACCGAGTTTTAAGCTAAATATTCCATTCGCGCGTTGCAATGTATTGACGGATGAGAGAGGTTTTGAATCTTTACAAAAGTTAACAAAACAGGAATAAAAAAAAAGTTGTGAGGATCTTTTTGGGTGTTTATACTTTAATCGTTGTTTCGGGATAAACACGAAACAGCGCAGATCTAACAATAAAAAATCGAAATAAAACAATATAATAACTTGACAAGGAATGCCTTATGCATTATAATTTTCAACAGCCAACAGCCAACAGCCAACCTGCCCAAACTATAATTTCACGATAGCCAATTCCGCGCACGAAAAATTATTTTTTCACCGAACTTCACCTTTCCACCGAACTTTAAAATCACCATTTTCCGCCAGAGCGCGCCACAGGTCGAACTTATCCCGACAACTTATTCCGGCGTTATCATCAGCGTTATTGTTGTTCTCCGCCTTCAGCAGCGAAGCTTTAACGACTCGAACAACAAATGTTATCAACGGCAGCGCGCCGTATTTGACTTTTGATGGTGGCGTAACCAAAGTAACTGACACCGAAGGTCTGCTCGGTATAACCATTCCCGGTATTGGTCACGTCACCCGTTCATCGCACCCATCTAGCCGAGCCAATCCAATCGAGATGGTAAATGACAGCGTGCGCTTTTCCGACATCGATATGTTTGTGCCACTGCGTTCCAATACGGTTTCATTGAATTCACTCATCAGTTTGGGTTATTGGAGAGATGATGATGGAGATGGACGGGGTAGTGGAGGCATTACCGCTACAGGCCAGTTAACATTAACCATCACCGACAAAGACAACCAGTCCGTCACGCGTGGTGAAACGCTTACCAGATGTAAATCGCCTTACACGCTCACATTGGCAAGTACAGGTGGTACATTAAGAACCCGTTACGGCGTTCCTCGTAGTAGCACATTTGACGGCGGAACAGCGATTTATTACCTCAAGCCAAAAGCATCGCCAGCGGTGTGTTTTGCTAAACCAGATATGTATTACGCTAGCGGTAATTTCGCAGGCTCTCCTGCCATATGGAATCCAGCTAAGGGCTTCCTCGTCCAGTCTACAGTCCCATCTGATTATCATAGAAACTTTCCTACTACTGGCGCCCATAATTTATACTTTGACTTAGACATAGGTGGCGTAGACGCAACATCGTTATCTTGGCCTAATGTTGTCCATCCAAGTGGTATAACCGTCGAGCTCAGTGCAACATCAGCAACAACGGTGCGCGCAAAGCTAGTTGGTCCTCACGCTGATACAGCACAGATAAATTCTAATACGCCTACTCCGATAGCCGTTCCTAATTTATCTTCTTCATCCGTTCCGCCATTCGAAATAGTTGGTAGAGACAGTAGTGGTAATGACATCATCACATACGGTTTCAAGTTAAAGCAGTGGTTCGTCAACAAGAGTAGTGATAACAAGGATTATGATATTCAAAAAGCATGGTGTTCTAGTATAGGTTACCAGGTGCCAAGGGTAAGGGATTTAACCAATGCGGTTAATACTTCTCGTGGTCATGCAATATCAGGCGCATTCCCATCTTCTTCTGGTAACTATTTAATGCGTCACATTGGTGCAGGATTTTTCACGGAGTGGGGTTTTATGAACCAATACACCGATGCGAACTTTTTCCACAATGGCTACTGGGTGAGCGACGTAACAGGTAGCAACCAGTACATAGTGTACACGGACGACGGTAGAATCTCCTACGGCGCTCCGAACAGCGGTTACCACCGAAACATTGTTTGCACCTCAGCCCTCAGTCCTTAGTCCTTGGTCCTTGGGGCACCAAGGCTAATATGGGCCAATATCGCCACGGTTATTTAAGAAAAGGGGCTGCGTAAGGAGCCCCTTAAAAAAAGCTCACGAAGTGGGCGTAACAAAGCGATTGGTTAGGTAGCGACCAATTTGCCAATACCGACAACGCGCCGCCCCCTCCAACCCCAAACCATCCCCCAACTCAGCAAAAAAAAGTTGAGGAAAGGGGTTTTTTACGACCTAAAATCAGCAAAAAAAAAGTGAGGAGCGGCCTTTTTGAGCCGCTTTTTTTACTTATGATCTTCCATTAGCGCCTGTTCTTCAGGCTTTTTTACTCGCTCAACAAACATCATCACAACAAAAGCAATAACCGTTAAATAGATGATAAAGATCCCATAGGTTGAAAGCATATCAATAAACGAGCGCCCACGCATAGCGCAGTCACGGAAAAATCGGAATAACCAAACTAACGGAAAGGCATGACTGGCATAATAGGCCCAAATAGGCATAATCCCGACCGCCATGGTTGAGCCGCCCATGATGAATCCCGGTGGCACTAAAAATATCATCCGGCTTGCCCCTTCGCCAGGGTGGTTGGTGTTCCAAGAAAGTAAAAATCCTAACCAGCCAAATGCAAGTCCTGTCATAAATACGCTAGGTACGAATGCAAAATAGTTACCATCAAAACGCAGTTGTCCAAAAATGACCAATATTGCGGTAATTAACGTTAGCGCGGTGGTGTAAAATAGGGCATAAGGCACGGTTCGCGCCAATAGTGGCAAAAATCCACGTTCGACAACGGTATTCCACATTCCTGTGCTTTTTAAGCGGCCGATAATCATTAACGATGTTAGTCCATAAGTCAGCGACGAGAAGAAGTAGACAAAATAGATAATCGTCGATATTGTTGATGAGCTCGCCGGGTTAAACATGTAGCGTGTTTTTAATTGCATTGGTGATAAAGTCGCTTCGGTTGCTTCTCTTCCTTGCCCTAATGCAGCAACTTTACCAACGCTTAATTCTACCCCTAGCTCAGGAATGATTTCGTTAAGACTTTGCATGACTTTAGCGTTTTGTGCATCATTCGTATCATCAACAAAGTAACCTAATTTAACCGTTTTATCGCCTTTCTTTAATGACTTTTCCAGCCCTTTGGGGATATATAGCACCCCTAAATTACGATCGTGTGAAACTAAGGTAATTGGGTTTATTGGTGAGTGAATGACCTCAGATATTTCAATAAAAGGCGAGGTATTCACTTTGCTGATTAGTTCAGTGGAATAATTCGAACTATCTAAATCAATAACCGCAATTTTTCCTTCAAAAACAGAGCCATGGCTCAATACCATTGAAAAGATAAGCGACACGATAGCGGCTAAGCCCAAACACACTTTATAATAAGGGATGAAGTGGCCTGATAGCATCGCATCAAGCTCTTCAAGCATCGATTTAATGATGTTTTGCATCATTGTTTAACCTCAAGTGTCATTCCAGTTAATAATTTAGGAATGGATTCTATATAAATTCTGACTTGGTAAGATGTTAAATCGGCTTGGCCGCGTTCGCGAGTCATGCGTAAATCAGCAAACGAAGGCGCCGCGGTTGCAAAACGTACGGTGCCTTTTACTGTTTTGTCGAGTGCAATAACATTCGCTTTTACCTGAGTACCTGGCTGATAATCATTAACCATTTTTTCGTTAACATAAATATCAATATATTTGCGATCAGTTTCTAACAATACCGCAGGCGCACCAGCCGGCACCATTTCACCATCTTCAAACATCAGCTTTAGTACTTTGCCATCCTCTGGTGCAACCAATGTAAGGCGGTTGTAATTGACTTTGAGCTGTTTTAAATCGGTTTCCGCTTGTGCTAATTGAGCCCGGATCTGAGCAAGTTGATTTTGACGATTTTGCAATTTTTGTTTAGCAATTGTGATTGATTGCAATGTCATACCGGTCGCATTTCGGGTTTGTTCAAATTGCGTCATTTGTTCAGGGGTTGCGCCAATCATTAATGTTGACAATTGACTTTCAATCTGGACAACTTGCATTTTTGTGCTGATGTAAGCATTGCGCGCCGCGTCGAGCTGTGATTGTGAAGATCCCCCTGTTTTTCTTAATTGAGTATGGCGTTGAAATTCAGTATTAGCCAAATCTCGAGCTGATTTTGCTGCCTCTAAGCCTGCTTTGACTTCTTCTATTTTGCGCCATGTTGATAGTTCATTAAGATTGATTTCGTTTTCAGTGATTTCGATTGCTGCTTGTTCTTGATTGACCGCAGCGGTTTGGCTATCGACCAATGCTTGTAAGCGATCAATAGATAGTTGGGTATCAATATCTTCAAGTTGCATTAAAGGATCGCCTTTTTTTACGAATTGTGATTCTTGAACAAATCGTTTTATGACCTTTCCACCAACATTTTGGAATGCAATATTGATTTCATCAGCAGTTAATACCCCTGATTTGATACTTTTTGCCACAGTGACGGCATCGTTTCTGGAACCAAGACAAATGAGTATTGAGCCAAAAAGAAGTAGCAATAAAAAGATAACAGGGATTTTAATGTTTTTAGGTAAATTATTGAAGTTTAATTTATTTTTCATTTATTTAGTCAGCTAAGTATATGGTTAAAATATTACGATTATTAATAAATACTAGCAATTATTTCCGCAATAATTTGCGCAACATTGCAATTAAAGATTCTTGCTCTTGTGGATTTAAGACTTGAGCAAAAGCGCGAATCGATTTTAAGTGATCAGGTAATGCTTTTTGAATAAGATTCACTCCCGTCGTGGTGAGCGTGATGAGTCGGGAGCGACCATCTTGTCCACTTTTCGTCATTGATATTAAAGGATCTTGCGTAGCTAACATTCGTTTTACCATTACCGAAACGGTTGCCGGTGTAACGCCGACTCTTAATGCGAGCTCGCTAGCGCAAGTTTCTCCTTCACTATACAAGGACATTAACAACGCAAATTTTCCTTCAGATACATCGTAATCTTTTGCCAGTTGCGCATAAATATTTGATCGAATTAAATCGGCGGTAGTGATTAAACTAAGGACAAGATCGACACCAGAAACCTCAATGATTTCATCAGTAAATCTTTGCGCTTTTGCTAAAGTTTCGCGTGAAGGAAGTTTTCTTGAATTGTAATTCAATTATCATTACTCAATTTATTTAGTCGGCTAATTATATAAAGTTAATTATAATTGGCAACTTTTTTAACTATTTTTTATGGATTGGTTATGGGAGTAGAGTCGATCTTGTTTTATAACTAATTGTCATTGTTGCTTATTTTCAAATAAACTTTTTTTAAAATAGCTTTATCTTTACCACTAAAGTAGTAATCCTTGAGAGTAGTTATATTCTGTAAAAAGTTTCATACAATGTGAACAAAATAAAAATTAAATGATTAAATTAAAATAAATTTGGAGTTGTTGTATGAGTAAAACCAACCTCGTTATCATTGGTAATGGGATGGTTGGGCATCGTTTTGTTGAAGAGTTAATTGATAAAATGTCGCCTAATCAATTTAATATTACTATTTTTTGTGAAGAGCCTCGCCTTGCTTATGATCGCGTTCATCTTTCCTCTTATTTTTCTGGTCATACTGCTGAAGCACTTTCTTTAGTGCGTGAAGGGCTATATGAAGAAAATGGTATTAACATATTACTTAATGAACGCGCTATTTTAATCAATCGTCAGCGTAAAGAAGTTCATTCACAGACGGGGCGAATTGTTAGCTATGATAAATTGATCATTGCAACAGGATCTTATGCATGGGTTCCACCGATTAAAGGCGCTAATGGTTTAAATTGTTTTGTTTACCGAACCATTGAAGACCTTGATGCTATTGCTGAATGTGCTAGCCACTGTAAAACGGGGGCGGTTGTTGGTGGTGGCTTATTGGGGCTTGAAGCTGCCGGTGCATTAAAAAACTTGGGAATACAAACACATGTCGTTGAATTCGCACCCGTATTAATGGCAGAGCAACTTGATGTAATGGGAGGCGAGCAGTTACGCCGAAAAATTGAAAGTATGGGCGTTAGCGTTCACACTAGCAAAAATACCCAAGAAATTATTCACACACCATCAGGTAAAATTATGCAATTTGCTGATGGCACATCACTTGAAATTGATTTTATTGTTTTCTCAACAGGTATTCGTCCGAATGATCAGCTTGCCAAAGCATGTCAGCTTGAAATTGGCCAACGTGGTGGAATTGTGGTTAATGACTATTGCCAAACTTCTGATCCTGATATTTACGCTATTGGTGAATGTGCTTGTTGGCAAGGCAGAGTATTTGGTTTAGTTGCACCAGGATATAAAATGGCGCAGGTTGCCTTGGCGCATTTAATGGGTGAGCAAACTCCATTTGAAGGCGCAGATATGAGTGCTAAATTAAAATTAATGGGGGTAGATGTCGGCAGTATTGGTGATGCTAAAGCGAAAACAATCGGTAGCCGTAGCTATGTTTATTTAGATGAAACGGTTCCTGTTTATAAAAAATTAGTTGTCTCTCAAGATAATAACAAGTTATTGGGCGCAGTGCTTGTTGGTGATACTTCAGACTATAGTAATTTATTACAATTAATGCTTAATGATATGGATCTGCCCGAGCACCCCGATACTTTGATATTGCCTGCTCATGCAGGAGCAAAACCTACGATGGGCGTTGAAGCGCTTCCTGATTCGGCTCAAATTTGTTCTTGTTTTGATGTAACGAAAGAAAAAATTGTTAATGCAATTAATGCCGGTTGCCATACCGTTGCAGCAATAAAAGCCGAAACGAAAGCAGGCACTGGATGTGGGGGGTGTATTCCCTTAGTGACCCAAATCCTTAATATGGAATTAGCTAAACAAGGGATCGAGGTTAGTCACGCATTATGTGAGCATTTTAAATATTCTCGTCAGGAGTTATACCATTTGATTCGTGTTGAGGGTTTAACGTCATTTGATCAAGTGATTAAAAAACATGGTCAGGGCTATGGTTGTGAGGTTTGTAAACCTACCGTTGGATCATTATTAGCATCAAGTTGGAATGATTATATTCTTAAAGATGATTTAATCCCTTTGCAAGATAGTAATGATATTTTCTTGGGAAATATTCAAAAAAATGGTACTTATTCGGTGATTCCGCGTAGCGCCGGTGGTGAAATTACGCCAGAAGGGTTAATTGCTGTTGGTCAAATAGCTAAAAAATATCACCTCTATTCTAAAATTACTGGTTCACAACGTATTGGTTTATTTGGTGCGCAAAAAGATGATCTTCCTGCTATTTGGAAGGAGCTTATTGATGCCGGTTTTGAAAGTGGCTATGCGTATGCTAAAGCATTAAGAATGGCAAAAACTTGTGTTGGTAGCACATGGTGCCGATATGGTGTGGGTGATAGCGTTGGTTTTGGCGTTGAGTTAGAACATCGCTATAAAGGTATTCGGGCACCGCATAAATTTAAGTTAGGTGTATCAGGTTGTACGCGTGAATGTGCCGAAGCCCAGGGTAAAGATATTGGTGTGATTGCTACAGAGAAAGGGTGGAATCTTTACGTTTGTGGTAATGGTGGTATGAAGCCTCGCCATGCTGATTTACTTGCGGCTGATCTAGATAAAAATACGCTAATTCAATACATTGACCGTTTTCTTATGTTCTATATTCGTACCGCTGATAAGTTACAACGTACATCCGTCTGGCTTGAAAATCTAGAGGGGGGTATTGATTATTTGCGTAGTGTTATTGTTGACGATAAGTTAGGGATTAATGCTGAACTAGAAAGCGAAATGGCGCGCTTACGTAAATTAATGGTGTGTGAGTGGAAAAAGACGGTTGAAAATCCTGAAAATCAAGTTCGATTTGCTCACTTTATTAATAGTAATCAGCGTGATGAAAATGTGCAAATTGTAGCGGAGCGCGATCAGCATCGACCTGCTACAGCAGAAGAACGTAAAATAATGTTAGGGGAATAGTATGAGTCAATGGATAACGGTTTGTAAGCTTGATGATATTTTGCCAGGCACCGGAGTTTGTGCGCTTGTTGGTCATGATCACGTTGCTATTTTTCGTCCATATAATAATGCTGATCTTTATGCGATTAGTAATATTGATCCTTTTGCTAAAGCCAGTGTGTTATCGCGAGGCATTATTGGACAGCATGAAAATGAGCTATATGTTGCCAGCCCACTAAAAAAACAGCGTTTTCGTTTAAAAGACGGTTATTGTTTGGATGATGAACAATATTCTATCGCCTATTATCAAGTGAATGTTAATGATGACGGCACGGTACAGGTTAAACTAAATTAAATATCTTTTTAAGAGGATAAAAATATGTATACAGAGACAATGAATAAATGTGCTGCTAATGCAGCGCGCATTGTTCGCTTGGCAAAAACCAATCCATTCGGGTTTTGGGTGAGTTCAGCCATGGCGGGCGCTTATGTAGGTTTGGGTATTATTTTAATTTTTACTTTGGGTAATCTGGTTGAACCTTCAATAAGACCTTTAGTTATGGGGGCGACATTTGGGATCGCATTAACGTTAGTGGTAATTGCTGGATCAGAATTATTTACTGGGCATACCATGTTTTTAACGCTTGGGGTGAAATGCAAAAAAATTACACACACGCAGATGTGGTTAGTATTGCCACAAACATGGCTGGGGAATTTAGTCGGTTCAATTTTTGTTGCGGCACTGTATTTTTATGCTGCCACGCCTTTATTATCTACCGATACTAGCCTTGTGCATACTGCGGCTTTAGCAAAAACATCGGCCGCGGCTTGCCCATTATTTTTTAGAGGTGTGTTATGTAACTGGCTAGTTTGTTTAGCAATTTGGATGGCTAATCGTGTTGAAGGGTCTGCAAAATTTATTGCAATTTGGTGGTGCTTGTTAGCATTTATCGCTTGTGGTTATGAGCACTCAATCGCCAATATGACGCTTTTTTCGCTTTCTTGGTTTGGTAACCATAGTGATGCTTACACGCTAACTGGAATTGGTCATAACCTATTATGGGTATCATTAGGAAATATTGTTTCTGGTGCGTTATTTATGGGGCTAGGATACTGGTATTCAACGCCTAGAGCTGAGCGACCTTAATTACTGCTGAATAAAAAGTTGGTTATTCAACTCATTAGCTTAAGTCGGAGGGGCGATATAGCGAATTTCCCCTCTTTCAATAAAGAATGTTTAATTAGCATTGTGTTTGGCGTTGATTGTTACAAGTCATACAAAATAGCAAGGCAATTAAACACAGAATAATGCATAGAGTGCTATTGTTAGATTGATTATCAGTAAATTGTTAAAAAGATGTTTTATTTTGAGGTGTTATGGATTATTTCCCCTTATTTTGTAAGTTAGAAAACCGTGATTGTTTGTTAGTCGGTGGTGGTGAAGTTGCTGAACGTAAAGCGCGGCTATTACTTGAAGCGGGCGCACGTCTTACGGTTAATTCTCAATCGTTTAATGAGCAATTTATGTGTTGGCATGAACAACAGCAACTTACCCTAGTTCAAGGGGAATTTAATGCACAATTACTTGATAATAAGTGGCTGGTTATTGCTGCCACAGATTGCCAAGATACTAATCAAAAAGTGAGCCTTGAAGCTGAAAAACGGTGTGTTTTTTGTAATGTGGTTGATTCTCCTAAGGAGGCTAGTTTTATTATGCCTTCAATTATCGATCGCTCGCCTATTATGGTAGCCGTGTCTTCAGAGGGGCATGCTCCTGTTTTGGCTAGATTATTGCGTGAGAAATTAGAATCTATTTTGCCCGAACATTTAGGAAAACTGGCTAAATATTCCGGTTATTTGCGCAATAAAGTTAAAAAAACCTATCAAACAATCACTGAGCGCCGTCGTTTTTGGGAAAGGTTGTTTTCTCATGACAGGTTGGCTCAAGCAATTGCAAATAATGATTCTGAGCGTGTTGAGAAGCTCACTAATGAGTTATTTGATGCCTCGCTTGATTCTCGAGGTGAGGTTGTGTTAGTCGGAGCGGGTCCTGGTGATGCTGGGTTATTGACTTTAAAGGGATTACAACAGATCCAGCAGGCAGATATTATTGTCTATGATAGATTAGTCTCAGATGAAATTATGAATCTTGCTCGCCGAGATGCTAAACGTATTTTTGTTGGTAAACGAGCTGGGTTTCATTGTGTACCTCAAGAACAAATAAACCAAATTCTTTTAGAACAAGCTAAAAAAGGTAAGCGTGTCGTGCGTTTAAAAGGTGGCGATCCGTTTATTTTTGGTCGAGGTGGTGAAGAGTTAGAAACATTATTTAACGCTGATATTCCTTTTTCGGTCGTGCCAGGCATTACGGCAGCGTCGGGGTGTTCTGCTTATAGTGGGATTCCATTAACGCATCGAAGTTACGCGCATAGTGTACGGTTAATTACAGGGCATTTGAAAGATGGTAGCCACCTTGATTGGCAAAGTTTAGCAGCCGAAAAACAAACACTGGTTTTTTATATGGGTTTATCTCAAGCTGCAAACATCGAAAAACAGTTAATTAAACATGGTATGGATGCAAATACGCCAGTTGCCATTGTTGAAGAAGGTACGACGACAAAACAAAAAGTCGTATCAGGCTTATTATGTGATTTAGCGAAATTATCTTTGCGAGCAGGTAGCCCAAGTTTAATTATCATTGGGCCGGTTGTGGCATTACGGGAAAAACTGAGTTGGTTTTCTGAACATTAATGGGAACAGGTAGATTAGTTTTAGTTGTGCGCGATGCTACGATTGTATTTTTTCACCACTTATAAAAGGTTCAGTTATTCACTTTAAAAAATGGCTAATGAGATGAATCATTAGCCAATGAATACAGTATCTACTAATTTAATACGGCATGGTGCCTGCTAAATAATAAGACAAAATATTAGGTCGGTGTATCGACATCATCCCAATCCGCATTTTCAAAGTAAGTTAACCAATTTAATGCATAATGGCGCTCTTGAATAACGTCACTTATTATCGAAGCGGGTGGTTGCTTATCTTTCATTTGATAATCTGTGGTTATCCAATGTAAGCGGTAATGTAAATCTAAAGCATCTAACAATTCACTAACTGGTCTTAAGGTTACTGTAGAATTATCTTGCTCACAGTGTTGCATCCCTTCGTCAACTAACGATGAAACATTACAGATGGTATCAGCAAAAGGAAGCTCAGATTGCCAGTTGATTGCCCATTGTAAAGGTAATAGTGCCTCATATTTCCAAGACATATCTATTACATCTTGTTCTGTTGGTTGATCGCTATAAATAAAGTCACGTTCATTATTTGATAAAGCCGCAAACCCCGTTGGGCAACGTTCTTTAAATTCCATCGGATTAATCGGATCATTTTCTCGAAAACTTTCGGCTTGAATACCTGTTAACATTATCGCCAAAGCACGTGCAGCGACTTCTTCTGGTGTTCTAAGTATGACTTCTGATTCAGCAATAACCGGTGGTAAATGTGTCGGTGCATGTAATCCTAATTTAGCTAAATACTGCTCCGTTTTTGCTTTGCGCTTTAATGCTTCTGGTGGGTAAGGCATAGCTGCATCTAAATCAATATCCCCATCAGGATCTTGTAAGACGTCGCCATCAGGATTTCGGATCGTGCCATCTGGCATAAATATAATGGCATTTACCTGCCACCCCCAAGTAGTAAATTCATTGAAATTATCTTCTTCAATCTCAAAGGTCCATTGGTGTTTAACTCGTTGGATATGGCGATACAAAGCATAACGACGTGAATTCATCTGCCCATCGCCTGCTTGCATGACATAACCGATAAAACCATCAAGGTGTTTAATCAATTCAGGATCATCTAATCCACGATGACATAAACGTTCACAAGGGAAATCAATGGCTGGTGGGTGAGTGACTGTCGAATAAGCATTAATCAATATTGGCATTTCAAATATTCCTATTGTAGATTTTGTGTGTATGGCTATAAATAGCGACTATTTGTTGGTGCAATTCTATGATAAGTTATTGTGCCTTTCTAGTTTTCAATGCCCTGTTTCATTTTTTTATTTTTCAATGGATAAGATTATTCCTTGCTTTGTAGATACCATACTGTCATTTCCATTCGTGATTTAAAATTAAGTTTTTTGAATATGCTTTTGATGTGTACTTTTACAGTACTTTCTACGATACCTAGCTCTTTTGCAATTAATTTATTCGGCAGGCCTTGAACTAATAAATTAAAAATTTCATTTTCTCTTGGTGTCAACAGGCTTACATCGTGAGTTTGATTAGTAAGCTGTTCTTCACCATGACGCATGTAATTGAGGATAATATGTGAAATCGCATCATCCATAATTAGCTTTCCAAGCGAGATTTCTTTGAGTGATTTTAGAAAATCTTCTGGTTCCATATCTTTTAATAAATACCCATCAGCACCTGTTTTTAGTGCCGTGATAATATCTTCTTTTGCGTCCGATACGGTGAACATAATAATGCGACTTGCGATGTTTTTCTCCCGTAAATAGCGCAATATTTCTAGCCCATTGACATCTTGCATATTGATATCGAGCAGAATAATATCAGGATCGAGCTCTTGGGCTAATTTAACCCCTTCGATACCTGAGCCAGCTTCTCCCACAATTTCAAAATGGTTTACTGTGTTTATTAATTGTTTCACGCCATTTCTTAACATTGGGTGATCATCAATAAGAAGAATTGAACTATTTATTTGTTCCATTTTTTACTCATCTATTTTTTTTAATGGAATGGTTTTGTTTGCTTTAAATGCTACCATAATTTGTGTTCCTACATGAGGTTTGCTGTTGATTGATAAATTGCCATTTAGTATTTCAACCCTATCACGCATAATAATTAGTCCATAACGATTATCCTGTTTAATATTGTTTTGTAAACCAATACCATTATCTTCAATACAAACAGAAACAATTTGGTCATCATTCATTTTTAAATTGACAGCGACTTGTGTGGCTTTTGCATGTTTGTATATATTATTTAGCCCTTCTCGAATAATCTGTAATAAATGAAATGCATATTTACTATTAATAATATTAAGTGGTAATTGGTATTCAAATTGAATATTGAATTGTAATTTTTGGTTAAACTCTTCAATGAGTTCGATTAAACTTGCATAAAAGCCTGTGCGATTGAGACGTAAACGAAAAGAGGTAATGAGTTCTCTTAATTGTGAATAGGTAAGATTGATCTCTTTACGCATGGTTGCTAATAAATCAACACTGCTTTGCGATGTGAGATCTGATTGCATTTGTAAGCAACTAAGGTGTATTTTTAAACAAGAAAGTGATTGTGCTATCGAATCATGCAGTTCTCTTGCCATAGCAGAGCGTTCTTTCATTAATAAATATTGTTTCTGTTGCTCTATCTTTCTCTCTAGCTTCATTGCTGTAGTCATTTGCTCAATGAGCCCCATAATTAAGCTTTCTTGTTCATCGGTTAATATTAATCCCGTTGGTTGCAAAGCAAATAATATCCCATATTTTTCTCCGTTTTCTTGAAGATACCAATGGCGTTGAAGGTTTTTTTCGAAACCATGCTTGGACGAAATTAAACATGCATTGCATTTAGGGCTTTGGCAATAAGGTAATTTTTGCTCGTTATCGTAACTGGCTTGTTGATAATGCTCAGGATCATCGGATTCATAAAAGCGAATTTGAAAGTGAGTTAATGGTACTAACTCTTCTAATTGACGTAAGATTTTTAAAAAACGAGCACATAATGGCTCTGAAGTATGTAGTTGCTTTGTTGCTAGGTATTGAAATGAAACGATTTTATTAGTTTGTTGTAACTTAGCTGTTTTTTCTGCAACTTGTTGTCCTAGCAATAAATATTGTGATTCGATCTGCTCCGACATCCGATTAAAAGCCAGCCCTAATAGATCAAACTCATTTTTTGGGGTTCTAATATTAAAACGTTCTTTAAAATTGTGATTTGTAATAGCTTCAGCCATATCTAGTAGTTTTTGCCATGGTGCAAGCAGGTAATAACGCAAGTAATAAATTTGAACAATTAAAAAACAGACAATAATGGCAATAAATAATTGTTGTAATTGAGAAATATAGTAAATTTTATTTTCGGTTTTTTGATCAATCTTATGTACCAAATGGTTGATACGAGTCACATAGTTTTCAATGTCAGTTTTTATCTCATCCAATTTTTTTGCTTGTTGTATTTTAGGGGTAATGTGAGTATTCCAATCAAGTTGTAATTGATTAAATTCATTCATTAAGTCATAACGTTTTAAAAGCATTAAATGCGGTTGTGATGAAGCAATATCACTAAATATATTTAAACGGTCATACTCTCTTTCATCCAGCGGTATCATAGTAAGCAATTGGTAGTTTTTCATTCTCAGTAGTCCCAATTGATTTACCATGTATGCGCCACCTTTGGCATCGTTAGCTGCCTGAATCGAAAACGACAATGCGACTAAAGCAATCATCCCTAAAAAAAACAGTAATAGCGTTAAGCGATTAATAATTGATGCGGTGTGGCCAATTTTTCTTTTCGGTATATAAGCACTCATCATTATTTTATAATTTGTTTCGGGTAAATAGTAATTAATGCTTATTGTAGCTTGAAAAAAGTGTACCGCTGATCTTTTTTGTAACTTTTTGCGATCTTTTGGTAAACAGCACTTGCAACAAGCATAAATTTTGCGTAAAATTCACGCCCTATAAGATTAATCAATGCAGACAAATAAGCTAAATCAGGAAGCGTCTGCTTTTTATTGCGGAGTTAAGTATGTACGCAGTTTTCCAAAGTGGTGGTAAACAACACCGAGTTAGCGAAGGACAAGTCGTTCGCTTGGAAAAAATTGAAGTCGAAACAGGTGCAGAAGTTGTTTTCGATAAAGTTTTAATGGTAGCAAATGGTGAAGACATCAAAGTTGGTGCTCCGTTTGTTGAAGGTGCAACAGTTAAAGCAGAAATTGTTGAGCACGGTCGTGGCGATAAAGTGAAAATTGTTAAATTCCGTCGTCGTAAACACTATCGTAAACAACAAGGTCACCGTCAGTGGTTCACTGATGTGAAGATCACTGCAATCGCTTAATAGGAGTATCGCACAATGGCACATAAGAAGGCTGGTGGTTCATCACGTAATGGTCGTGATTCCCAAAGTAAACGTTTAGGTGTTAAACGTTATGGCAGTCAAGAAGTTCTTGCTGGTAACATTTTAGTTCGTCAACGTGGAACTCAATTTCACCCAGGTACCAATGTAGGTTGTGGTCGCGATCATACCTTATTTGCTTTAGTTGATGGACAAGTTAAGTTCGAAGTTAAAGGACCTAAAAACCGTCGTTATGTTAGTGTAGTTGCTAACAGCTAATAAACCAACGGTTCATAAGTTATGAAAGCCTCACAGTCATTGTGGGGCTTTTTTCATTTCTTGAAATTTATACAAATTAATTCATCATGATAAAACAGCAAAATATTAAATTAGGTTTTGCGCTAGCTATGTTAACTGCAGTGATGTGGGGGCTTGTACCAATCGCTATGAAATATGCATTAGTTGCTATTGACCCGCTAACCTTAGCTTGGTCACGACTAAGTATATCCGCAGTAGGTATAACACTATGGCTGGCCTATAAAAAACAGTTTCCTAATTTAAATATCTTTAAAAAACGTCGTCGTTTTATTTTATTGATGATTGCAGGATTTGGATTATTAGGCAATTTTGCATTATTTGCTATTGCTGTTCAGTACCTTAGTGCCACAACAGCTCAAGTTGTGGGGCAAATGGGTATTGTAATATTTATGATTTCAAGTGCTTTTATTTTTAAAGAAAGGTTAAGATCAACGCAAATTATTGGTATAACAGTATTGTTGATTGGATTAGGACTATTTTTTAATAAAAATATTGTTGATCTCTTTGCAAATATGTCTACATATGGCATTGGTGTATGGCTGGTTTTACAGGCTTCGGTTTCATGGGCATGTTATGCATTGGCTCAAAAAGTGTTATTGCAAAAATTACGTGCGGAACAGTTATTGTGGTTAATTTACCTTATTTGTGCTGTCTTTTTATGGCCTTTTGCATCACCAAGTATTATCGCTAATGCGAATGGTACACAATTATTGGCTATCGTGTTTTGTGGTTTAAACACCATTATTGCCTATGGAGCTTTAGTGATGGCAATGGAGTATTGGCAAGCAGCGCAAGTTAGTGCTATAACAACATTAACTCCACTTTTTGCACTGATTTTTTCAGATTTATTTGCTTTACTATGGCCAGAAAAGTTTGCAATGCAATATTTAAATATTATCGGTTATATTGGCGCGGTATCGGTTGTTGCAGGTGCAATGTTTGCAACAGTTGGACACCATTTATGGCAACCAGGAAAAGGCTGGCTGATTAACCGAAAGAAAGAGGACAAATTATGAAATTTGTAGATGAAGCTTCAATTCGAGTCGAGGCTGGAGATGGTGGAAATGGTTGTGTCGGTTTTCGCCGAGAAAAATATATACCTAAAGGTGGCCCTGACGGTGGTGATGGTGGTGATGGTGGTGATGTATTTTTTATCGCTGATGAGAATTTGAATACACTTGTTGATTTTCAGTTTGAAAAAAATTACCGCGCTGAACGTGGTCAAAATGGGCAAGGTTCTGATTGTACCGGTAAGCGCGGTCGAGATATCACTGTTAAAGTGCCTGTAGGAACGCGAATTACGGATAAATATACTGGTGAAGTTATTGGCGATTTAACGCATCACCAACAAAAAGTGTTGGTTGCTAAAGGTGGTTTTCACGGCCTAGGAAATGCGCGTTTTAAATCATCAGTAAATCGTGCGCCAAGACAAAAAACGGATGGTACGCCAGGCGAAAAACGTGATGTGTTATTAGAGTTATTATTACTTGCTGATGTGGGGATGTTAGGCTTACCTAATGCGGGTAAATCAACGTTTATTCGTGCTGTTTCAGCAGCCAAGCCAAAGGTAGCGGATTACCCATTTACAACATTAGTACCTAGCTTGGGTGTGGTTAGAATGGATAACGAACAGAGTTTTGTTGTTGCTGACATTCCTGGATTGATAGAAGGTGCATCTGATGGAGCAGGGCTTGGTATTCGTTTCTTAAAGCATCTTGAACGTTGCAGAGTGTTAGTACATTTAATCGATATCGCACCAATTGATGGTTCAGATCCGATTGAAAACGCTAAAGTAATTATTCAAGAGCTTCACCAATATAGTGAAAAATTAGCAAATAAACCGCGTTGGTTAGTTTTCAATAAAATGGATGTATTAGATCCTGAAGAAAGCGAAAAACGAGCCGCTGAGATTGCTAACGCTTTAAATTGGGATGACAAATATTATGTTATTTCAGCCGTTAATCGTGAAGGAGTAAAAGCGTTATGCTGGGATTTAATGGAATATATTAATGCGCATCCACGCGAGGCGGAGCAAGAAGAAGCATCGCCTGAAAAAGTTGAATTCATGTGGGATGATTACCATCAACAAGCGATGGATGATGCATTTGATGACGACGATGATGATTTTGATGATTGGGATGAGAGTGATGAAGAAGGGGTAGAATTCATCTACCAAAAATAAAAATATTGTTACCAACTAGATATAAACATTCTATTTATAGCAAATATTTCAAAAAAAGCAGGGTAATCTCTCCCTGCTTTTTTATATTTTTTTTACTTAAAAAACATTAGGTTAATAAACTATTTCTTTTTTGTGGGTAAAAGGTTTTATTATTTTTTGAAGGAAATAAAAAAATAGCTTGCATTTGGTAATGAGAATTATTATCATCAAGTAATGCTTTATTAGAGTGTTGAGACACTTCTGAAAAAGTATGACATTGCTCACATTGCTTTCAATGTTTGCCAGCTTAGTAAACTAAGCTGGCTTTTTTATTGCTTAAATTTTTATTTGTTCATTACCTGAGATCAACTGATGAATTATTGATATCAAATAAGACCAGTAGTGCTGCACTACCCCCAAATTCTTTTGGTGCCTGATGAAAACAGATGATATGAGGATGTTGTGCAAGCCACATAGGTGTTTGCTTTTTTAAAATATTCTTACCATGCCCATACATAATACAAGCACAATTAGCATTTTCCCTTAAACAGGCTGCAATAAGTGCGGCTATTTCTTTCTTTGCTTCTTGCTGGGTTAATCCATGCAAATCTAAAAAAAACTCAGGCGCATAAAACCCACGGCGTAATTTTTTTAATTCATTGGGATCGGCATTTTCACGGCTATAACGGATAGGGTCTTCCTGTAATAGCGGTTGGTAATCATCAGAAAAATAAAATTCATTATTGACCTTTTCATGTTGAAGTTTTTGATTTTCTATAAACTTTTGAGACCGTTTTTGTGGTTTATGAACAACTGTATCTTGCTTAAGCTGTTTGGTCTTACCAATACTGCTTTTAAACAAATCTATCTCTTCATCATCTAATATAAATTTATTCGACATTTATTTTCACTCTGGGTAAATTTTTTCTTTAAACTCACACAAATCCTCAATAACGCAAGAACCACAACGAGGTTTCCTCGCGATACAAGTATACCTTCCATGCAAAATTAACCAATGGTGGCAATTTATTTTGAACGCTTTGGGGACAACTTTGAGCAACTTTTCTTCGACAGCTTCAACGGTTCTACCGGGTGCAAAACCAGTTCGATTACTCACCCTAAATATATGCGTATCAACAGCAATAGTTGGCCAACCGAAAGCGGTATTTAAAACAACATTAGCTGTTTTCCTACCAACGCCAGGGAGTGCAATTAATGACTCAAAATTTTCGGGCACTTCACCATGGTATTTATCAACCAAAATTTGACAAGTTTTAATAATATTTTCAGCCTTACTATTATATAAGCCTATTGTACGGATATAATCCTTCAATTTATTGACGCCTAACGCCAAAATTTGTTCCGCTGTGTTTGCAATCGCAAATAGCGGCTTAGTGGCCTTATTGACACTAACATCAGTCGCTTGGGCGGAAAGCACAACAGCAATGAGTAGTTCAAATGGTGTTTGATATACGAGTTCGGTTGTTGGATCTTTAATATGATCTTTTAGTCTTTCTAAAATTTGTATTCGCGTTGATTGTTTCACAATATATTATAAATATAAAAGAATGAGTTAATATTATATACCGTATTCAAAATTTAACGTCAGAATATATTGAGTTTTTATATAGAATAAAGCTATAAAATAGCTATCTATTTAAAATATTATAAAATATTTTTACTTTTTGGGGTGAATTGTTTTTCCCTTCGCATCTAACATTGAATTGCTAAAATCGTCGGCTTTTTAGCTCGGGCTTTTTGTGGTAAGCTAGCGAACTATTTTTTAATTTTATCATTCAAGGTCTATTATAAAAATGTCATTACCAATGATTGTCACCTTTGCTATTTACATATTAGGAATGATTGCCATCGGATTTTTTGCATTCCGAGCAACGCAAAATTTTGGTGATTATATACTAGGTGGTCGTCGTATCGGTAGTGTGGTGACAGCACTTTCTGCTGGCGCTTCTGATATGAGTGGTTGGTTATTAATGGGATTACCCGGTGCCGTTTTTCTATTTGGTATTTCTCAAAGTTGGATTGCCATTGGCTTAATCATTGGCGCCTATTTAAATTGGCTGCTCATTGCTGGTAGGCTAAGAGTCTTTACCGAGGTAAATCATAATTCATTAACTTTGCCTGACTATTTTTCTCGTCGATTTGATGACAATAGCTCGTTATTGCGAATTATTTCCGCAGTAATCATTCTCATCTTTTTCACCATTTATTGTGCTTCAGGTGTGGTTGCTGGTGCCAAATTATTCGAAAGCACATTTGGGCTTAGTTATGGTTGGGCTATGCTTGCTGGTGCAGGGGCAACCATTGCTTACACGTTTATCGGTGGATTTTTAGCGGTAAGTTGGACCGACACCATCCAAGCCAGTTTAATGATGTTTGCACTCATCTTAACCCCCATTATGGTGATGATAAATGCAGGCGGTTTTACTGATGCAATGGCCAACATTCAAGCATTAAATCCCGATTACACCAACATCTTTGCCCACATGGATCTGATTGCAATTATTTCTTTACTCGGCTGGGGGCTGGGTTATTTTGGGCAGCCACATATTTTGGCAAGATTTATGGCTGCAGACTCACACGAAGTCATGAAAAATGCGCGTCGAATTAGCATGACATGGATGATTTTATGCTTAGCTGGTGCAATTACGGTTGGCTTTTTTGGTATTGCCTTTTTTGCTAATAATCCTAATTTAGCGTATCTAATTGATAATGATAAGCATGAACGTATTTTTATTGAGCTATCTAAATTGCTTTTTAATCCTTGGATTGCTGGTATTTTGCTAGCGGCTATTTTAGCGGCAGTAATGAGTACATTAAGTTGCCAATTGCTGGTTTGTTCAAGTGCACTAACAGAAGATTTTTATCGCGCATTTATAAGGCCAAAAGCAAAACAAAAAGAATTAGTTTGGGTAGGGCGTGCTATGGTTTTATTAGTGTCAGTGATTGCTATTTTATTAGCCATCAACCCAAATAATAGCGTACTTGATTTAGTGAGTCACGCTTGGGCTGGATTTGGTGCGGCATTTGGCCCTATTGTTATCTTTTCTGTTTTTTGGGCTCGAATGACGCGTAATGGCGCATTAGCTGGAATGATAACGGGCGCCATTACCGTCTTGCTTTGGATAAACTTCCATTGGTTTAATTTATATTCTTTGATTCCTGGTTTTCTATTTGCGTCAATAGCGATCGTTATTTTCAGCTTATTAGACAAAAAACCAAATGAAATAATCGAAGATCATTTTAAACAAGCGTATAAAAGATATCATCACAAAACAAAATAAAGTTTAATTTAGTAGAATATAAACGTAACAAATTTAATAGGTAAAATATCATGACGAAAAATGTGGTCAAACAACTGCAAGAGCGTGGACTGATTGCTCAACTTACTGATGAAAAAGCATTAATGGAATTAATCGAAAAAAATCCTATTGCGCTATATTGTGGTTTTGATCCAACGGCTGATAGCTTGCATCTTGGTCATTTAGTTCCATTACTTTGTTTAAAACGTTTTCAATTAGCAGGGCACAAGCCAATAGCGTTAGTTGGTGGTGCAACAGGATTAATTGGTGATCCAAGTTTTAAAGCGGTTGAACGTAAACTTAATACTGAAGAAACAGTGGTTGAATGGAGTGAAAAAATTAAACAGCAAGTTTCTCCATTTCTTGATTTTAATTGTGGTGAAAATGCAGCCATTGTTGCCAATAACTATGATTGGTTTAGTGGTATGAATGTACTGACCTTTTTACGTGACATTGGCAAGTACTTCTCGGTTAATGCGATGATCAATAAAGAATCAGTTAAACAACGTATTGATCGCGATGAGGCGGGGATCTCATTTACTGAATTTTCTTATAGTTTATTACAATCTTATGATTTTGCTTGTTTGAATAAATCGCATGATGTTGTTTTACAAATTGGTGGTTCTGATCAGTGGGGTAATATTACTGCTGGTATCGATTTAACCCGTCGCTTACATCAAAAACAGGTTTATGGTTTGACTGTACCGCTAATCACTAAATCAGATGGTACCAAATTTGGTAAAACAGAAAGTGGTGCAGTATGGTTAGATCCGAAAAAGACAAGCCCTTATAAATTCTATCAGTTCTGGATCAATACGGCAGATGCTGATGTGTATCGATTCTTAAAATTCTTTACATTTATGCCATTAAGTGAAATTGATGCATTGGAAGAAGAAGATAAAAATAGCGGTGTTGCGCCAAGAGCTCAATATGTGCTTGCTGAACAAGTTACGCGCCTTGTTCATGGTGAAGAGGGTCTGGTTGCGGCAAAACGTATTACAGACAGTTTATTTTCTGGTAAATTAGCTGACCTATCAGAAGCTGATTTTGAACAATTAGCTCAAGACGGTATGCCAACGCTAGCCGTTGATTCGGAAGTTGATTTACAACAAGCGATCGTTAATGCACAGTTTGCACCTTCAAGAGGGCAGGCAAGAACGATGATTGAATCTAATGCTATTTCTATTAATGGTGAACGTAATACAACAACAGATTACCGTTTTGCTGATAGCGATAAGCTCTTTAATCGTTATACTTTACTTCGTCGTGGTAAAAAATATTACTGCTTGTTAATTTGGAGCTAATTTCATGAAAAATATTTTATCGATTCAGTCTCATGTGGTATTTGGTCATGCTGGAAATAGTGCAGCTGAGTTTCCTATTCGTCGATTAGGTGTCAATGTTTGGCCTTTAAACACCGTACAATTTTCTAATCATACTCAATATCGCCAATGGACTGGAACGGTAATGTCGGCGTCTCATTTAACCGAGATTGCCGATGGGATCAATGAGATTGATGAATTAAAACGTTGTAATGCGGTGTTAAGTGGTTATATGGGCTCGCCAGAGCAAGGTAATGCCATTATTGAAATAGTTAAAAAAGTAAAAGCTGTCAACCCTGATGCCATCTATCTTTGTGATCCTGTAATGGGACATCCAGAAAAAGGATGCTTTGTTGCTCCTGGGGTATCTGAATTTTTATGCAATACAGCACTGCCTATGGCAGATATGATGGCACCAAATATCTTAGAACTTGAAGAGCTAAATGGCAAACAACGGATTAATAATGTTGACGAAGCGATTTTAGCTTGTCGTGAGCTATGCAAAAAAGGACCTAAAGCTATTTTAGTTAAACATTTAAGCAGAGCTGGCTATAAAAATGATCGTTTTGAAATGTTGCTTGTAACTAAAGACGAAGCATGGCATATTGATCGTCCATTAGTTGATTTTGGCGTAAGGCAACCAGTTGGTGTTGGCGATATGACTAGCGGGTTATTTTTAGCTAATATTTTACTGGGGAAATCATTGGTTGAAGCCTTAGAACATACTACTTCAGCTGTCTATGCTGTTATGCTTGAAACGTTAAGACAAGATGAGTATGAGTTACAGCTAGTGGCAGCACAACATGAAATTGAAAAACCAACACAATGGTTTAATGCAAAAAAAATTGATTAGTTGTAGAATATGTAAAGAAGGTGTTTTACAGCGGTTAGTATTAAGTTTATGAGGGGATAATGGACAATATTTCACTAGGAGTGATGCTCACTGATTTACGAGAACAAATGGGATTAACTCAAGATGATATTGCCAATAAAATTCATGTGCGGAAAACGGTAGTTGCTGATATCGAAAAAGACCAATTGCCTCACGCCCCTCTTGTTTTTGTAAAAGGTTATATTCGATCTTATGCCGATATTGTCGGTTTACCTAATGATGAATATCAACCTTATCTTGATGCATTAGCAAAACAGTATTTGTTAAAAGAGTCCTTCAAATTTGAATCAGCAGAGAATAAAAAAAGTCATAGTAAAACGATTTTATTTATTGCTTTGTTTATGTTAGCTGGTTTATTAGGTATTGGGCTATATTATGCCAATGGGCAAACTCAAAATAATTATGTTGAAGTGAGTCATTATGTTTCTCCCGGGTCTTCTGATCACATTAACAGTTAGTAAATTTTCGAATTCTCATACAGACATTTGTTTCAAATCTTGTTAAGATTGCGGCCTAGTTATTTAGTAATATGATTAGGCGTATCTTATGAGTCATCAAGAGTCACCCATTATTAGGCGAGAATCTACCCGAATTTATGTCGGTAATGTGCCTATTGGCGGTGGTGCTCCGATTGCTGTTCAATCAATGACGAATACTCGAACAACCGATGTGGAAAAAACCGTAGCCCAAATTCAAGCCCTTGAGCGTGTTGGGGTTGATATTGTGCGCGTTTCGATCCCAACAATGGATGCAGCTGAAGCGTTTAAATTGATTAAGCAACAAGTAAAAGTGCCGCTGATTGCTGATATTCACTTTGATTATCGAATAGCGTTAAAAGTCGCTGAATATGGTGTTAATTGTTTAAGGATTAATCCTGGTAATATTGGTAATGAGTCGCGTATTCGTTCAGTGGTTGATTGTGCTAAGGATAAAAATATTCCGATTCGTATTGGTGTGAATTCTGGCTCGCTTGAAAAAGATATTCAAGAACGATATGGCGAGCCTACACCTGAAGCAATTGTGGAGTCTGCGATGCGTCATGTGGATATCCTTGATAGACTTAATTTTGATCAGTTTAAAGTGAGTGTTAAGGCCTCAGATGTTTTTACTGCAGTTGATTCATATCGATTATTGGCTAAACAAATTAAGCAACCTTTACATTTGGGGATAACCGAAGCTGGTGGCGTTCGAAGTGGTGCTGTAAAGTCAGCGATTGGGCTGGGTTTGTTGTTGTCTGAAGGTATTGGTGATACGTTAAGAGTGTCGTTAGCCGCCGATCCGACTGAAGAAGTCAAAGTGGGCTTTGATATTCTAAAATCACTACGGATTCGGGCTAGAGGTATTAATTTTATTGCGTGTCCAACTTGTTCTCGCCAAGAGTTTGATGTGATTAATACAGTCAATATACTAGAACAGCGATTGGAAGATATTATTATACCAATGGATGTCTCTATTATAGGTTGTGTGGTTAATGGCCCCGGTGAAGCGTTAGCTTCTACAATGGGCGTTGCAGGCGGGCACAATAAGAGCGGTTTTTATGAAGATGGTGTGCGTGTAGGTCGTATTAATAATGAAGAGATGGTCGATGAGCTAGAAGCTAAAATACGTGCTAAAGCCCTAATTTTGAAAAACAGAATTGCGACGACTGAACTATAATTTTATTAGATAGTGAATGAAAAAATGGCAGAAAAAAAAATCCAATCAATACGGGGAATGAATGATTTACTCCCAAGTGATAGTGCAACATGGCAGCAAATTGAAAATGTTGTTAAAAGTGTACTAAATAGTTACGGTTATAATGAGATTAGAACACCGATTGTTGAAGATACGGCACTATTTAAGCGAGCTGTTGGTGAAGTCACTGATATTGTTGAAAAAGAGATGTATACTTTTAACGATCGTAATGATGAAAGTATAACGCTGCGCCCAGAACTCACCGCAGGTTGTGTTCGTGCGGGGATTGAACATGGTCTTTTTTACAATCAAGAGCAACGTCTTTGGTATTTAGGGCCTGCTTTTCGTTATGAAAAGCCGCAAAAAGGCCGTTATCGACAATTTCATCAATTTGGTGTTGAGGTCTTTGGGCTTGAAGGTCCAAATATTGATGCAGAACTTATTTTGTTAACGGCTCGTTTTTGGAAGGCGCTTGGTATTGAAAAACATACTACACTTGAGCTTAACTCAATAGGTTCTGTTGAGGCTAGGGCTAATTATCGAAATGCGTTAGTTAATTTTCTGGAGCAGCATAAAGATAAATTAGATGAAGATTGTTTGCGTCGAATGTATACGAATCCATTACGTGTGCTAGATTCAAAAAATCCTGTTGTTCAAGAATTACTTAATCAAGCACCAACATTATTTGATTATTTAGATGAAGAGTCTAAGCATCATTTTGATGGGCTATGCCATTTATTGGATAATGCTGGGATTAAATATAATATTAATCAAAGATTAGTTCGTGGTTTGGATTATTATAATCGCACTGTTTTTGAGTGGGTTACGACTAGTTTAGGCGCTCAAGGTACTGTTTGTGGTGGGGGACGTTATGATGGATTGGTTAGCCAATTAGGCGGACAATCAACCCCAGCTGTTGGTTTTGCCATGGGTGTTGAGCGTTTAGTGTTACTTGTGCAAGCAGTTAATCCTTCATTAAATCGGGATAGTTCAATTGATATTTATATGATATCGTCCGGCGATGAAAAAGCGATATCTTTAGCGCAAAAAATGGCTGAAACATTACGTGATGGTTTGCCTAATAGGCGAATTGTGACAAATTATGGCACGAGTAATTTCAAGAAACAATTTGCCAAAGCCGATAAATTAGGTGCTAAAATAGCGGTAATTATCGGCGAAAATGAAATCGCTAATCAATCAGTAACGATTAAAAATTTACAAACAGGCGAACAAATTGAAGTTGTACAGCAAGAGATTGTTCAAAGATGTTTGGCAATATTGTAAATTATGGAAAATAGGAGAAGAACGTGAGTCATCAATTATCTGGCGAAGAGAAAATTTCAGATATAAAGGAATTTCTTGCTAATAAGTGGAAAATCATTGTTGCGGTTATTGTGATTGGATTGCTGGCTTTTTATGGCTGGCGTTACTGGCAGTCTTATAAATTAGCAAAAACGATAGAATCCTCCGATCGATATGAACAATTAATTGCTAAATTAGACAAAAATAATCTAGATTCTGTGAATGATTTAGTCTCTTTTGCGCAAGATGATAATACTATTTATAGTGTTTTTGCTAATTTGAGAGCAGCTAAATTTTATGTTGAAGAGCTAAAAGATTATCAAATAGCGGAAAAATTGCTTTCTGACGTATTAGATAAAACGGATTCAGAAATTATTAAATCAATTAGCTATATTCGTATTGCAAAAATACAATATCAACTTGAACGTTACCAAGAAATGTTAGCAACGTTAAATAAAGTAACTGAAAAAGGTTGGGAGCCTGTTGTTAATGATCTTCGTGGTGATGCTTATATGAAAATGAATAATTATGCTGAGGCTGTCGCTGCTTATAAAGCTGTTTTAACTGCAGCACCGATTGATGAATTAAATAAATCTGTGGTTTCAACTTCAGCACCGGCTAATGGGGTAGAAGCCAATATCAAAATGAAGATAAATCAGGCTCAATATCTTAATGATAAACAACAAGCTGAAGCAGCCAAAGAAAAAGCTAAGCAGGAAGCTGAAGCGAAGAAAAACGCAATACAAGAAAATTAATTTATCCTGCTATAAGGATCTATACAATGAAGTTATCAAAATGTCTTTTTATTAGTGCTTTTATGTTTTCACTCGCTGGGTGTTCGTTGTTTGGTGGAGAGGAAGAAATTGTGCAAGTTTCGCCTTCTCCGACCGTGAGTAACCAATTTGCGATACAAGAAGTATGGCGAAATAGTGTATCAGGCAATACACATATCTATTCATTATTAGGCCCTATTAATTATGATAATACTGTTTATGTTGCTAGCCGTAACGGGCAAGTTAAAGCGATTGATTTATCTAATGGCCGTACATTATGGGATAAAGATTTATCGAAAAGTACGTTGTTTAGTAGTAGAACAGCGCTGTTTTCTGGTGGTGTAAGTGTTGATGATAAATATGTTTATGTCGGTAGCGAGCGTGCGGTTGTTTATGCTTTAGATCGTAATGATGGGCGTGTTATTTGGGAAAAAAACGTAAAAGGTGAAGTGCTTGCTCGACCTGTATCTTCTGAAGATAAACTCATCGTCCATACAGCTAATGGTAATTTGCAAGCCTTTAACCGTAATACCGGTGAAGAGATATGGGATGTAGTGCTTGAAGTTCCAACGCTTTCATTAAGAGGCAATTCAACCCCGACTATTGCACATGGTGCTGCGATTCTTGGTGATGACTCTGGCCATGTGAATGCTTATTATGTAAATGATGGGCAATTGATTTGGCAACAACGTATTTCTCAACCAAGTGGATCGACTGAAATTGCAAAATTGAGTGATGTTGATTCAACGCCTGTTATTGAAGGTAATTTAGCTTATGCAATTGGGTATAATGGTAATGTTGTCGCACTTGATTTAAGTAATGGTCAGGTTGTGTGGCGCAAAGAAATGGGATCAACTCATAGTTTTGCCGTTGACGGGCAGCAGTTGTTTGTTGTCGATCAAGATGATAATGTAAAAGCGGTAAGCAAGGAGGTCGGTGCAATATTGTGGACTCAAGCTGACTTTTTGCATCGTCAATTAACCGATCCTGTTATGTATCAAAATTATATTGTTGTTGGTGATTTCGAAGGTTATCTTTATTGGTTAAATAAAGACAATGGTGACGTAGTTGCTAAGACAAAAGTCAGTAGTAGTGGATTAATTTCGAAACCATTAGTTGTGGATAATAAAATTATTGTTCAGGCTAAAAATGGTGATATTTACGCATTCACAAAAAAATAAAGTAATTGAGAATAAATATGATACCTGTTGTCGCACTAGTTGGTCGTCCGAATGTTGGAAAGTCGACTTTATTTAATCGATTAACTCGAACTCGAGATGCCTTAGTAGCTGATTTCCCTGGATTAACGCGTGACCGTAAGTATGGGCGCGCAGAGATCAAAGGGCATGAATATATCGTCATTGATACTGGTGGTATTGATGGCACCGAGGATGGGGTTGAAAGCTTTATGGCTGAACAATCCCTACAAGCAATAGAAGAAGCAGATATTGTGCTTTTTTTAGTTGATGCAAGAGCTGGTGCTATGCCTGCTGATCATGCCATTGCTAAACATCTTCGTTCTCGTCAAAAAGCAACATTTTTAGTTGCTAATAAAATTGATGGTATTGATGCTGATAGCGCAATTTCTGATTTTTATAGTTTAGGATTAGGTAACATTCATCCGATTGCAGCAAGTCATGGTCGTGGTGTTAATGTGTTAATCGAAACGGTATTAGATCCTATTTTTCATTTTGAAAATGATCAGCATGAGGTTTTGTCTGATGAGCCTACCGATGATGAGCTTCTTGATGCTTATGATGATGTTGAAGATGATGCTGAGTCACTGATTAACCAGCCAATCAAAGTTGCTATTGTTGGTAGACCGAACGTTGGTAAGTCAACACTCACTAATCGAGTTTTAGGTGAAGAACGCGTCGTTGTCTATGATATGCCGGGTACGACGCGTGACAGTATTTATATACCTATGACACGTGATGATCGTGAATATGTCATGATTGATACCGCAGGTGTTCGTAAACGCGGAAAGGTTACCGAAACTGTTGAAAAATTTTCAGTTATTAAAACATTACAAGCAATTGAAGATGCTAATGTTGTTATTTTGGTTATAGATGCCAGAGAAGGTATATCTGATCAGGATTTATCATTACTTGGTTTTATTATTAATAGCGGGCGATCACTTGTGATAGCCGTTAATAAGTGGGATGGTTTATCTCAAGATATCAAAGAGCAAGTAAAGTCAACGTTAGATGATCGGTTAGATTTTATTGATTTTGCACGTGTACACTTTATTTCGGCACTTCATGGCAGTGGCGTTGGTAATTTATTTGATTCCATTCAAGAAGCCTATGATTGTGCAACGCGCCGAGTTAATACCGCTTTATTAACCAAGATTATGCAAATGGCGCAAGACGATCATCAGCCACCTTTGGTTCGAGGGCGTCGCGTTAAATTAAAATATGCACATGCGGGTGGCTATAATCCACCAATTGTGGTGATTCATGGTAATCAAGTTGAAGATTTACCTGATTCTTATAAGCGCTATTTGATGAACTACTTTAGACGATCGTTAAAAATTATGGGGTCACCAATTCGAATTCAATTTAAAGAAGGTGCCAACCCATTTGAAGGGCGTAAGAATAGTTTGACGGCTTCTCAACAACGTAAACGTCGCCGTTTAATGAAACATGTACGAGGTCGTAAATAGCTGATGACAACAAAAAAGAGCGTTGATGGTGGGCAAGAAGGTATTTGCCCAAAATGCCATAATAAAATGAATACTGTGTCGCCACAACATTACGACTGTCCTCATTGCAAACAGCATTACCTAGAACAGTATGTCTGCCCCATTTGCCAGCAGAGTGCTCAAATGGTTAAAGGTTGTGGCGCTATAAACTATATTTGTCACACTGATGGCTTAATCTCCAGCAGTAAAGTGATATTTCATTATTTACCAGAATAGAAAATTGTATCTATATTTAAAGCCATAAGAGGTTATTTTATGCGAATTATTTTATTAGGCGCACCAGGAGCAGGAAAGGGAACTCAAGCACAATTTATTATGCAAAAATACGGTATTCCCCAAATTTCAACGGGTGATATGTTACGTGCAGCGGTAAAAGCGGGTACGCCTCTTGGTTTGCAAGCAAAAGAGTTAATGGATGCAGGTAAATTGGTTACCGATGAGCTTGTTATTGCATTGGTTAAAGAGCGTATTGCGCAAAGTGATTGTGCAAATGGGTTTTTATTAGATGGCTTTCCACGTACCGTTCCGCAAGCAGATGCAATGAAAGCAGCTGGCATTAACGTTGACTATGTACTTGAATTTGATGTGCCCGATGCAGTGATTATTGATCGTATGAGTGGCCGTCGTATTCATGCTGGTTCAGGACGCGTATATCATATTCGTCATAATCCACCAAAAGTCGAAAATGTTGATGATGTAACCGGTGAACCATTAACTATTCGTAAAGATGATAGTGAAGAAATTGTTCGTAAACGTCTTGTTGAATATCACGATTTAACTAAACCGTTAGTTAGTTATTATCACCATGAAGCTAAAGAAGGACGAACTAAATATTATCGTATTGATGGAACACAAGCTGTTTCAGCTGTGACGAGTGAATTGACTAAAATTTTAGGTTAGTTTTAAAAGTTTAAAAGGAGGGGCGATAAGTGTATCGTTCCCTCCTTTCATTATAGTAAAATGCTTATTTTTGAATAAAATCACACTAAGTCATGGTTATAAAACCATTCTTACTATGTCAATTTCGCCCAATTCTTTGTATAAACTTTCCACCTGTTCAATATGTGTTGCATTAATCGTAATGGAAACTGAATGATAGTTACCTTTGCTGCTTGGTTTAATGGACGGGGTATAGTCTCCAGGCGCATGGCGTTGAATAACGGATACGACTTTATCGACTAATTCTGGTTTTGCTTCCCCCATCACTTTATAAGTGAAAGAGCATGGGAAATCTAATAACTCATTTAATTTTGTTTGTTGCATAATAGTCTTTTTCTCGTTTTGTCAGTATAACAACTAAAGTTAGCTTATATATATAGTCAGTTTATTGTTCTTCAAGCTATAAACAATAAACATCGCTTTTTAAAGCTTATAATTTGATCTATGATAGGCAGATTCTAACATAGCTTAGTAAAACCTACCTTACTATTATTCTAAAAGGATAAAATAACATGTTATCCCAATCTGCTAGTCAAGAACCTTTTGGTACATTACTTGGTTATGCGCCGGGTGGTGTTGCAATTTATTCATCTGATTATGAAACCTTAGATCCACAGTTGTATCCTAATGATGCTTCATTTCGTAGCTATTCCGGCCATGAATATATGGGGTATAAGTGGCAATGTGTTGAATTTGCTAGAAGGTTTTTATTTTTAAATTATGGTGTTGTTTTTACCGATGTTGGTATGGCTCATGAAATCTTTTCGTTACGCTTTCTTCGGCAAGTTGTAAACGAGGCAATTTTACCTTTGCAAGCATTTGCTAACGGCAGCAAAAAAATGCCTGAGGCTGGAGCATTGTTGATATGGGATGATGGCGGTATATTCGACCGGACAGGGCACGTTGCAATTATTACGGAAGTTTTTGATAATAAAATTCGAATTGCAGAACAAAATGTTATTCATACCCGGCTTCCGATTGGGCAGCAATGGACTCGTGAGTTAAGCATGACAGTATCCGATAATAGTTATTATTTACATGATACGTTTGATGATACTAAAATTTTAGGTTGGATGATTCAAACTGACAATACACTTCACAGCTTACCACAACCTAATGTTAATAAGCACTTACTTGATATTCATAGTATGCATATCGAAAATCATGGCCAATTTGATGGTAAGTGGTTAAACGAAAGTGATCAATTAGAAGGTGCTTATGTGTCAGCAGCAGGTCATGCGATTAGCCATGATGATCAATATCGTTATTTCACCATTTCTGAAAGTGCTGAGCAAGAGCTTATTCGTGCGACAAATGAGCTTCATTTAATGTATTTGCATGCGACTGATAAAGTACTAAAAGATGATAGCTTATTATGTAACTTCAACATTCCAGAAATCCTTTGGCCAAGACTCAGGTTATCGTGGCAACAACGCCGTTACCAAATGATAACTGGCCGACTAGATTTTTGTATGGATGAACGTGGCTTTAAAGTCTATGAATACAACGCCGATTCTGCGTCATGCCATACCGAAGCTGGAAAAATACTGGAAAATTGGGCAAGACAAGCCGAATTAAATGTTGGCGTGAATCCCAGCTCTGGCTTACTTAATGCGTTAACAAATTGTTGGATGCATAGTGATGCAAAGGCATTTGTTCACATTATGCAAGATAATGATAATGAGGAAAATTATCATGCGTTATTCATGCAAAAAGCACTGACTCAAGCTGGTTTTAACAGCAAAATTTTACGCGGACTAACTGGGCTTAGGTGGGATAAACGAGGTCGCTTGGTTGATGATGAGGATCGTCAAGTAACCTGTGTTTGGAAAACGTGGGCGTGGGAAACTGTACTTGAGCAGCTTCGGCAAGAAAGTGAAGTGTCAGTCGCTGGATTACCTATTCGAACATGGCACCCTGAAAATTCAGTGAGATTAATTGATGTATTATTACGGCCAGAAATATCGGTTTTTGAACCTTTATGGACGGTAATTCCAAGTAATAAAGCTATTTTACCTGTGTTGTGGTCTTTGTTTCCTAACCATCGTTATTTGCTTGAATCTTCATTTGAGCTTAATGATAATTTGATTAAAAAAGGTTATGCTATTAAGCCTATTGCAGGGCGTAGAGGTAGTGATATAGCGCTAGTTGGCCGTCATGAACAAGTGTTGGATAAAACGGTTGGTAGATTTGCAAAACAAGAAAATATTTATCAAGAACTATGGTGTTTACCTAAAGTTGATGATCGTTATTTGCAGGTGTGTACTTTTACTGTTGGTGGCCATTATGGTGGAACTTGTTTGCGTTCAGATCCCTCTTTAGTCATAAAAGGTGAAAGTGATATGCAACCATTGCGCGTGTTAACTGATGAGGAATTTTTAAAAGAGGCTAAAAAAAGGTGAGGAATGAAGTGACCCCCAATAGTTGGACTTCCAACTATAGGAGGTTTTTTATGTTAAAATACAGTCGAGAGTTAAAAATTACCGTAGCTAATGAATTCTTATCAGGAATATCGTCGGCAACACTATCAAAAAAATATTCCATCCCTCGTCGCCAAATAAGATATTGGTCTCAGGTGGTGGAGATTCATGGTGATAATGCCTTTCAACCCACGCCACATTTTCGTAACGGGCAAGCGAAATTAGAAGCGCTAAAATTAATGTGGGCAAATGGTTGGTCTATCGGGCATACAAGTGCCATGCTAAATTTAGTCTCACCTGGGATATTATTTGTTTGGCTTGAAAGATATCGAGAAAAAGGACTCCTTGGGCTTGAGACTCAATCTAAAGGAAAACACCCAATGAAACCAGCACGAATTACTTTAGCAAAAGATAATAAAGAAAAAACAATTGAAGAATTAAGAGAAGAAGTTGCTTATTTACGAGCGGAGAATGCAGTACTAAAAAAGTTGGAAGAGCTGAGGCAAGCAAAACAGAAACAAGCAAAGAAAAAACATTAATTGTCTTAGCACTTAAACATGAGCATAGCTTAAAGCATTTACTATCGACATTACAGTTGCCTAAAAGTGTATTTTATTATCATGTAAACAGGCTGAAAGCCCCCCGTGCTTATGAATATGAATTAGCGCGAATTAAAGCAATTTACGACGAACATAAAGGTTGTTATGGTTATCGCCGTATTCATTTAGCTTTAACCAAAGAAGGAAGCAAACTTAATCATAAAACAGTACAACGACTAATGAAAGCGCTTAATCTTAAATCGACAGTTAGGCCGAAAAAATATCGAGCCTACCGAGGTGAGATAGGAAAAACAGCGCCCAATCTTCTTGGAAGGCAATTTAACGCGTCAAAACCGAATGAAAAGTGGGTAACGGATGTGACCGAATTTAAAGTAAATGAACAAAAAATCTATCTATCACCTATTATTGATTTGTACAATCAGGAAGTGATTGCCTATAGTATAGCGAAGAACGCACGTTTGAGCTTAGTTACTGACATGCTTAAAAAAGGGATATCACGATTAGAAAAGGGACAAACGCCTTTACTGCATAGTGACCAAGGTTGGCAATATAGAAATCCTATTTATCAAAAACAACTTGCTGACAATGCGATAAAGCAAAGTATGTCGAGAAAAGGAAACTGCTTAGACAATGCTGTTATTGAGAACTTTTTTGGTTTATTTAAGTCTGAAATGTATCATGGTAAACATTTTAAAGATGCCGATGAATTGATAAAAAAAATAGAAGACTATATTGAATACTACAATACTAAACGGATTAAAATTAAATTAAAAGGACTGACGCCAGTTGAGTACCGAAATCAGGCCTTACAAGCTGCTTAATTTGTCCAACTTTATGGGGTCACTTCAGAAAGGGGTTTTTGAGGGGTAAAATCGTCTATAATTTACAAAAATTGCCAAAAAATAACAAACTTATCCAAGGTTATCACCAAGTTAAGCACCTAAGCCTTATTCGCAGCCCCAAAAGATGAGGAAGGGGGAAGTCTTAAAATTCATTTCCTCAAGAATTAGACTGTTACTTATAAAAGAGAGGCCTATATGACCTCTCTTTTATAATTATTGTTGTTCAATAATTGATGTTATTTAACGCGTGATACATATTCACCTGAACGTGTATCAACTTTAAGCACTTCACCAATTTGTACAAATAAAGGAACACGTACTACCGCACCTGTTGATAATGTTGCTGGTTTGCCACCGGTTCCTGCTGTGTCACCTTTTAAACCTGGGTCGGTTTCAATGACTTCAAGTTCAACAAAGTTTGGTGGAGTAACGGCAATTGGTTGGCCATTCCATAATGTTAAAATACATTCAGCTTGATCGACGAGCCATTTAGCGTTGTCACCCACGGCTTTTGCATCAGCAGAAAGTTGTTCGAATGTGTCATTATTCATAAAATGCCAGAATTCGCCGTCGGTATATAGATAAGTTAAGTTCATGTCAACAACGTCAGCGGCTTCAACGGATTCGCCAGATTTGAATGTTTTGTCAACGGTTTTGCCAGAGAGTAATTTTTTTATTTTTACACGGTTAATTGCTTGGCCTTTACCTGGTTTGTAAAATTCATTTTCAACAATTACACACGGTTCGCCATCTTGCATTATTTTAAGACCAGCTTTAAACTCATTAGTACTAAAAGATGCCATAAAAGCTCCAAATATCATTCTGAATTACAAATATGAGCCATATTATACAGAAAAATGTTGAACAACCAAATAATAAAGATGAGTGGATTTTTGATCTCGCTAATGTTGTGACAGATATCAAAAAGCTTTATCTTTATTTGAATTTAGATCCTGAGGTAATTTCTTTGCCGATGTTGCAGGCGCGAAAGCAATTCCCTCTGCGGGTTCCACTGGCCTTTATAAGTCGAATGAAAAAAGGTGATAGTCAAGATCCTTTGCTACGCCAAGTGCTATGTGATGAGCAGGAGTTGATCAATGTGCCGGGGTTTAGTCAAGATCCTCTCGATGAGCAAAATAATGATGTTCCCGGGTTGTTGCATAAGTATCATAATCGTGCTTTGTTAATGACTAAAACTGCTTGCGCGATTAATTGCCGCTATTGTTTTAGGCGACATTTTCCTTATAGTGATAATCAAAGCAATAAAAAGAATATTACTGCTGCATTAAAATATATTGCAGATCATTCTGAACTTGATGAAATTATTCTTTCCGGTGGTGATCCTTTGATGGCTAAAGATCATGAGATTGCTTTTTTAATCGCTGAGCTAGAGAAAATTCCACATATAACTCGTTTACGTATTCATAGTCGTTTAGCGGTGGTGATACCTAATCGTATTACTTCTGAATTGTGTCGGTTATTTGTGAAAACGCGGTTACAAATTATTTTAGTGACACATATTAATCACCCAAATGAAATTGATGAGAGTGTGAGTTGTGCTATTAAACGTTTAAGGAAAAGCGATGTAACGGTATTGAATCAGAGTGTGTTATTGAAAGATATTAATGATAATGCCGATGTTTTAGGTGATTTAAGTAATAAATTGTTTTCAATTGGTATTTTGCCTTATTACATTCATTTGTTAGATAAAGTGCAAGGTGCTGCGCATTTTTTAGTTGATGATGATTCGGCAAAGCAAATTATGAGGCAACTGGCAAGCAAGGTATCAGGTTATTTGGTGCCTAAACTGGCGCGAGAAGTTGGTGGGGAAAAGAGTAAACGTGTATTAGCTATTAATAATGAATGACGGTAGTATATTATATTTGATGATGTTCTTACAATTTATGTATGAAAATCTCGTTGACGAAGAATGAAATAGATTCTATAATTCTGACCTCTTTAATTAATGCTGTGGAGTTTGTACTCTACAACTTGTTGATAAATTAGATTTGGATATAAATCGTCATGAAACGCACATTTCAACCATCAGTATTAAAACGTAATAGAACTCACGGTTTCCGTGCTCGTATGGCTACTAAAAACGGTCGTCAGGTTCTAGCTCGTCGTCGCGCTAAAGGCCGTGTTCGTCTAACTGTTGCTAGCTAAATTAAAGTTGAGTGACTAAACTCACTTTTCCTCGGGAGTTACGCTTGTTAACTCCCTTTGATTTTAATTACGTCTTTCAAGAGCCTATTCGTGCAGGTTCGCCTTTTCTGACTTTTGTTACTCGGAAAAATAATCTAACTTATGCTAGATTAGGATTTGCTATAGCTAAAAAACAAGTTAAAAGAGCACATGAACGCAATCGTATTAAGCGATTAGCTAAAGAATATTTTCGCCATCGCCAACATCAGTTACCTAATATCGATTTTATTTTGATGGCTAAACAGCCCGTTATACAATTGAATAATAAGCAATTGGTCGAGACATTAGATAAGCTATGTCAACAAATCATCAGAAAACAAAAAAACTGAATAAATTAATATTGATTATTAAACAGCATATTTATGCGTTTAAGTTTTTGATTATTAATGTTTTTGTTTTTATCATTAGGCTGTATCAACGCGTCATTAGTCCTTTATTTGGCCCTAAGTGCCGTTTTACTCCCAGTTGTTCTCAATATGCAATAATTGCACTTAGGCGCTTCGGATTAATAAAAGGTGGTTGGCTAACGGTAAAACGTGTATTAAAATGTCATCCTTTACATGAGGGGGGTGAAGATTTTGTTCCTCCTAAAACTAAAACCTATAGAGAAAAACACTAATGGGATCTCAACGTAATATTTTAGTCATTGCTTTATTTTTTGTCTCTTTCATGATTTGGAGTGCTTGGAAAGATGATCATGCGCCAAAGCCGCCAGCCACCAACCAATTAATTCAACAATTAGGTGAAGATAATTCAATAGCAGGTTTTGCGCAAGGTAAAACAATTACGATAAAATCTGATGTATTGTCATTAACAGTTAATACCTATGGTGGCGATGTACAGGCAGCCCAATTATTGAAATATGAACAGGCTCTTCATTCTGGTATACCATACCAATTACTGACATCTTCTCCTAACTTTATTTATATCGCTGAAAGTGGATTAACCGGTAAAGATGGCCCAGATAATGCAATTCATGGTTCAAAAAGGCCCGTATATCAAACCACTCAATCGGAATATGTGTTGGTTGATGGTCAAGATGAGTTGAGGGTGCCATTAACATATCAAGTTAATGGGGTAACTTATACAAAATATTACATTTTACATCGTGGTAGTTATGCAATTGATGTTCAGTATGATGTTAATAATCGAAGCCAAAATGCTGTAGAAGTGTCGATGTATGGCCAGTTGAAACAAACTATTGAACTACCGAAAGATGCTGTTACTGAAGGCGGTGGTGGTTTAGGGTTAAGCGCGTTCCGTGGTGCCGCTTACTCTAGTACAAGTACTAATTATAGTAAATATAGTTTTGGTGATATTAAAGATAAAGCGTTATCGGTTGAAACGAATACTGGTTGGATTGCTATGTTGCAACACTATTTTGCTTCAGCTTGGATTCCAAATCAGGATCAAAATAATCTGTTTTATTCTCGTGCGACAGCTAACCATTCACAAGCAACAATTGGTTTTAAAGGTGAGGCAACTGTTGTTCAACCAGGTAAGACGCAATCAATTAGTGCCAAATTATGGTTAGGGCCTGAAATTCAAGAGCAATTGAAAGAAACCGCGAATCATCTTGATTTAATTGTTGATTATGGTTGGTTATGGTTTTTATCTCAACCTCTATTCTATTTATTAAAATTTATCCATAGTTTTATTGGTAATTGGGGCTTTTCGATTATTGTGATCACTTTTATTGTTCGTGGTATTTTATTCCCTTTAACACGCGCACAATATCGTTCAATGGCGAAAATGAAGATGTTACAACCTCGTTTACAGGCATTGAAAGAACGTTATGGTGATGATAGGCAGAAAATGAGTATGGAAACCATGGCTCTTTATAAGCAAGAGAAAGTTAACCCTCTTGGTGGTTGTTTACCATTGTTGATTCAAATGCCTATCTTCTTGTCACTATTTTACATGTTAGGTAATACCGTTGAGCTACGTCATGCACCATTTGCGCTTTGGATTCATGATTTATCTGCACAAGATCCTTATTATGTTTTCCCTCTGTTAATGGGTGCTACCATGTTCTTAATTCAGAAGATGTCACCAACACCAGTTACCGATCCTTTACAACAAAAATTAATGACTTATATGCCATTAATCTTTACGGTATTCTTCTTATGGTTTCCATCAGGTCTCGTTTTATACTATATCGTAAGTAATTTATTCACGATTGCTCAGCAACGTGTGATTTATTGGGAGCTTGAGAAAAAAGGTCTTCATGAGAGGAAAAAGAAATAGTTTGGATACAAAGGAGGAGTCATATCCTCCTTTTTTATTTGTTGTTTTTGAGGGAATGTGGTGAATATACAAGAACAATTTAATTTAATTGGTAATGAAAAAGGTTATTGGTTTGTGAGCCAAAATGGTCGGTTATGGTTGCCTAATGGCGAAGTACCCAATGGTATCGCGAGTGAATTTGGATTTGCCAATCAGTTAGCTCAACCGATTGGTGAGTGGAATGGACAAACTGCGTGGTTGATTTGCCAAGAAATGAAGAATTCAATGAGCTCTATTAGGCCTTTACTTAATAGTGTAGATCAATCATTGTTTAATATGGCCGGTAGGGCAGTGCAGTTATCAGAGTTTTATCGCTCTCATAAATATTGTGGTTATTGTGGCCATGAAATGTATATCAGTAAGAAGGAATGGTGTTGTTTATGTGATAATTGCCATCAACGTTATTATCCTCAAATTTCACCATCAATTATTGTTGCTATTCGACGTAAAAATAAAATTTTATTAGCAAAACATGTAAGGCATAATCAAGAGAATTTGTACACCGTATTAGCTGGGTTTACAGAGATTGGTGAAACAATGGAAATGACTGTTTCCCGAGAAGTTTATGAAGAGTCAAAGATAAAAATTAAAAATATTCGTTATGTCGGTTCGCAGCCTTGGCCATTTCCTAATTCTATGATGATGGCTTATTTAGCTGATTATGATAGCGGTGAAATTGTAATCGATAAAGATGAGTTGGTGGAAGCAGATTGGTATCATTATTCTCAATTACCTAAGTTGCCTGAATATGGCACTATAGCAAGGCGTTTGATTGAAGATACGGTTATACTTTGCCGTGAATATGATGAGTTTGATGATGAGAACTAATCATATTCACTTTATTTAGTAATTTATTGATATTCAATGGTTCTGGTTAAGTCAATTTTACTTGAGCCATCTCCTGTTGTTTCACAAACAGCTTTAGTCCAGTCATTGTTTTCATTATAGTCTGAATAAGTACAGGTTTCAGTTGATTCTAATTCTTGTTCATGCTTATCATTAGTCATTGAGTCATCTTTTGAAGACAATTTAAACGTTTTATTAATGGTTTTTTTAAGTTGTTTATTGGTGTTATAAACGAAATCTTTTTCTTTCATTAAGATGGGTACTTCAATGTTATCATCAACGGTTATATAAGCATTATATAAGACTTGTTCAATTTGATTTCCTTCATAAACAATCTTACTTTTAAAAACAATATTATTATTGGCAAAGTTTGAAAGCGTGCTTTCAATTATTTGATTTTTATCATTAAATTTGTTTACCACCACTATTTTCCCATTGCTGTCTTTCATATTAATAATATTTTTTGACTTATCAAATGTAATGTCATAATCGTTTTTGGTATTTTGCATTGTATAAATGTATTTAGCAGCGTCATAATTTATCTCACCATATAAGCTTTCTAGGTCATAATTTTGAACATATCCTAGATCATTGTAGCTAATGGATTTTTTGTTTGAGCCATGAATTGTTTGATGCTTAATAAGTTTTTTACTTGGCAAAAGCTCAGGTTCAGTATGAAAAAGGTAGCTATTAATTACCGCAGTAGATAATTGTGTTTTCTCGATGTTATCACACCCAATTAGTAAAAAAGTACTCAAAAAGAATAGGTAGATATAATTTTTCATAATATTAGTTTCTTCTTTATGTTGTTGTTAAAATTCTATTAATATCTCATAATGATATTAATGTGGCAGTTCATCAATTTATTAGTCGTTTTTGTAATAGGTTTTACACCATATCTCAAGAGTCTCATCGCTCTAGTTTTTTTATCACATCACATCTTACATTAACTTTGGGTAATATTATTAGTCAAATTAAATAATTGCTAAACCTGTGAATGATCGATACCAGGGAAGAGGCAAGTAATCCTATATATTTTATCCATAAACTTATTTTTTGTAATACCAATTTGCTAAAAAGTAGCCAAAGCCTTAAGCGCATCATTCAGTTTGAAATGTGAATTTATGGATCGTATTATTCCTTATATCTGATTTTTATAAATATTAACAAATTAGCGTTTAACTATATAGCTTTCTTTAAAATTTTTTATTTTGAATAAGATGATTGCTTTAATACGAATTACGAGATAAGGTATTTTGATGATTAATCATATCAATCCGCAATAAATTGTTGATTGATATGATTAGATAAAACTGTTGCTATTCTTGGTTGTTAAGCCATTGGGCTACTTGTTTCGCAAAATAAGTTAAAACGCCATCTGCCCCAGCTCGTTTAAAGCAGAGTAAAGATTCCATAATGACTGTTTTTTCATCCAACCAACCATTTTGGATGGCTGCCATTAACATGGCATATTCTCCTGACACTTGATAAGCAAAGGTCGGTACAGCAAAAGTATCTTTTACTTTGCGAACTATATCTAAATAAGGTAAACCAGGTTTAACCATTACCATGTCAGCACCTTCGCTTAAGTCTTGATAAATTTCCTGTAGTGCTTCATTAGCGTTGGCAGGATCAAGTTGATATGTTTTTTTATTTCCACCTTTAATGTTTTTTGCTGAACCTACTGCATCACGGAAAGGGCCATAAAATCCAGAAGCATATTTTGCAGAATAAGCCATTATTTGAGTATTAACAAAATGATGTGATTCTAAACCATTACGAATTGCTCCAATTCTTCCATCCATCATGTCACTTGGTGCAATAATATCAGCCCCTGCTTGTGCTTGAACTAATGCTTGTTTAACTAATGTGTTGACTGATATATCGTTTAAAACATAACCGTTATCATCAATAATACCATCTTGACCATGTGTAGTATAAGGATCGAGAGCAACGTCTGTTAAAATCCCAAGCTCAGGTAATTCTTTTTTTAGTGTTTTAATTGCTTGTGGGATTAAGCCGTTTTCATTATAAGCTTCTTCCGCTAATAGTGATTTTTTTGAGGGCTCAATAGCTGGGAACAAAGATAATACAGGGATGCCTAATTGGGCCACTTGTTCAGCTTCTTTTACTAATACGTCAATGCTCATTCGTTTTACATTCGGCATTGATGCTACTGGTTGAGTAATGTTTTTCCCTTCAACGATAAATACTGGATAAATTAAATCATTTACGGTTAAGTGATTTTCTGCAATAAGGTTGCGACTAAAGCCTTGCGCACGATTACGACGCAATCGTCGTTGTGGGTATTGGCCGGTAAAGATTGATGACATAAAAATACCTATTTTTTAATTAAACGATTTTATTATCTGACTCAAGAATAAGATTAGCAAATAATTTGTTATGTTGTAATTATACGATATTTTGCTTTACAACTTGTATGAATTAGAGGTAAAATTGCGCACTAATTTTTAGTCACTTGTGATATTAAACAAATTTGAGGTGAGAGGCACATATGCCAGTAATTAAAGTACGTGAAAATGAACCTTTCGATGTAGCATTACGTCGTTTTAAACGTTCTTGCGAGAAAGCAGGAGTTTTAGCGGAAGTCCGTAATCGTGAATTTTACGAAAAACCAACAACTATTCGTAAACGCGCAAAAGCAGCTGCTGTTAAACGTCACGCTAAGAAATTAGAGAGAGAGAACGCTCGTCGCACTCGTCTATATTAATATTTATATTTTTAATATAAAAAATTTTAACAAGCCGTACTATGACTACGGCTTGTTGTTTTTGTGTTACGCCATAAGTGGTTAAATTGTATCATGAAAGGTCTGATTCCTCGCGATTTTATTTTAGATTTGCTTGCTCGCACAAGTATTCTTGATGTGATAGGTAAGCGTATTAAAATGAAAAAAAGGGGGAATAACTATTTTGGTTGTTGTCCTTTTCATGATGAGAAAACCGCTTCTTTCTCATTAAATGAGAAAAAACAGATGTTCTACTGTTTTGGATGTGGAGCATCTGGTTCTGTAGTGAATTTTTTAATGCAATATGAGCGATTGTCTTTTCCTGAAGCTATAGAGGAAATCGCGAGTATGCAGGGAATTACTGTTCCTTATACAGATAGCGAAAATAATAAAGGTGATCAATCAAAGCATATTGAGTCTCGTAATGTTCGTCGAGATCTTTATTCTTTGATGGCAAAGATAACGCAGTTTTACCAACAACAGTTAGCGTTGCCAAATTCAAATGACGCTCGCCAATATCTTGAATATCGCGGATTAAATCAAAAAGTTATCGAGAGATACCAAATAGGTTATGCGCCTAATGAATGGCGTTTAACTTCTCAGAATGTGGTAAAATCCGACGCGGAATTAGCTTTATATGATCGGGCAGGAATGTTAGTTACCAATGATAAAGGTAGCAAATACGATCGATTCCGTGGGCGTATAATGTTCCCAATTCGAGATAGGCAAGGTAATGTTATCGCCTTTGGTGGCCGAACAATTATCAATGATTCAGCTAAATATATTAATTCGCCAGAAACGCCGATCTTTCATAAAGGTTTTCAGTTATATGGCCTTTATGAGGCGCAAGAAGTTAATCGTAATCCAGATAAGCTGATTGTGGTAGAAGGATATATGGATGTTGTTTCGCTTGCTCAGTATGGCATTGATTATGCTGTGGCGGCATTAGGTACGTCAACATCTGAAGAGCATATTAAATTACTATTTAGATCAACTGATTCTGTTATATTCAGTTATGATGGTGATAATGCAGGACGTAATGCTGCTTGGCGTGCGCTTAATGTATTGTTGCCTTGTTTGATTGATGGTAAAAAAATTACTTTTGCTTTTTTGCCTCAAGATGAAGATCCTGACAGTTTTATACGCAAAGTAGGTAAAGATGGATTTGAAGATTATGTAAAAAAATCACCAAATTTATCTGAGTTTTTATTTGATGAGTTATTAAAACAGGTTGATTTGAAAACTGCTGAAGGTAAAGCTAAATTGAGTTCACTTGCTATACCTTTAATCGAACAAGTAAAAGCAAAAGTATTTAGAATTAACTTACTACAGGAATTAGGGCGTTATTTGGGGCTACTTGATGCATCACAAATAGAACAATTAATTGCGGCTAATCATAATAAGGGCGAAAATAACTCTAATGAGTCTGTTCCTTTGCCAAAGATGAAATTGACTACAATGCGGATTTTAATTGGTTTGTTACTCCAATATCCAAATTTAGCTAAAATAGTCGTTGATATTAATGCAATACGACAAGTCAATTTGGCTGGAATAGATATATTTATTGAGTTGCTTGAATTATGCCAACAGTATCCAAATATAACTACAGCACAAATATTAACAGAATGCTTTGAACGACCATATTATAAGCAGCTAAATCGCTTAGCAACATGGGAGTATCATTATCAAGATAATGAAATAGAGTCAATTTTTTCTAATACTTTAAAAGAGTTATATGATAATATACTTACCCAAAGGCAAGATGAATTGATCGCAAAAGAGAGAGTCTCCGGGTTAAGTGCCGTAGAGAAAAAAGAATTAGCGACATTAATACTTGTTTTATCAAAAAAAGACTAAATATACAGGGTATGTGTAGAAAAATATTTCCTATTCTACATATATAATATACACGACCGAATAACTAAATGGTGATACTTTATGGAGCAAAATTCTCAATCACAGTTAAAACTCCTGATTATACGGGGTAAGGAGCTGGGATACTTGACCTATGCTGACGTCAATGATCACTTGCCTGAAGAAATTATTGATTCAGATCAAATTGAAGATATTATTCAAATGATTAATGATATGGGTATTCAAGTTCTTGAAGATGCCCCAGATTCAGATGAATTATTACTTTCGAATAATGTACCAGATGAAGAGGCAGTTGAGGCAGCTACAGCATTAGTTTTATCTAATGTGGAATCAGAAATAGGTCGAACTACTGACCCTGTACGTATGTATATGCGTGAAATGGGTGCAGTTGAACTATTAACTCGTGAAGGCGAAATCGATATTGCAAAACGCATTGAAGATGGGATTAATCAAGTTCAAACCTCAGTATCTGAATACCCAGAAGCCATTACTTATCTTTTAGAACAATATAATTTAGTTGAAAGTGGTGAAGTCCGCTTATCCGATCTTATTACTGGTTTTGTTGATCCTAATGCTGAAGAATCAGAAGAAGAACTTCCTGAAGAATTGGAAGATACTGACGATGATGTTGATATTGATGATAGTGATGATGAGAGCGAAGAAGATAGTGACTCTTCAGCTGACGATGATGTTTCTATTGATCCAGAAGTGGCAAGAGCGAAGTTTACTGAATTAAAAGAGCAACACGATAAAACTTCTGCTGCAATCAAAAAATATGGTCGAGTTCATAAAAAAGCACAGCAAGAAATTGAAAACTTATCAGAAGTTTTTAAACAATTCCGATTAGTCGGTAAGCAGTTTGATATTCTTGTTAATAACATGAGAAGCATGATGGAACGCGTTAGAACGCACGAACGTCTTATTATGCGGATCTGTGTTGAACAGTGTAAAATGCCGAAGAAACAGTTTAAGACATATTTTATTGGCAACGAAAATAATATGAGCTGGTACCAAAAAGCGGTTACTAGTAAAGGCGCATTTACTGATAAGTTAAAAGAATTTGAATCGCCGATTGGGGAGCAAATTAACTTTTTGCAGCAAATTGAGGCAGAAACTAATCTTTCTATTGAACAAATCAAAGATATTAACAGAAGGATGTCTATTGGTGAAGCTAAGGCAAGATGTGCTAAGAAAGAGATGGTTGAAGCAAACTTACGTTTAGTTATTTCTATCGCTAAAAAATATACTAATCGCGGTTTACAATTCTTAGATCTTATTCAAGAAGGTAATATCGGTTTGATGAAAGCGGTTGATAAGTTTGAATATCGCCGGGGATATAAATTTTCAACCTATGCAACTTGGTGGATTAGACAAGCTATCACGCGTTCAATTGCTGACCAAGCGAGAACAATTCGTATTCCAGTGCATATGATTGAAACAATTAATAAACTAAATCGTATTTCTCGTCAAATGTTGCAAGAAATTGGTCGTGAGCCAACACCAGAAGAGTTATCTGAACGCATGCAAATGCCAGAAGAGAAAATTCGAAAAGTATTGAAAATTGCGAAAGAACCTATTTCTATGGAAACACCTGTTGGTGATGATGAAGATTCGCACTTAGGTGATTTTATTGAGGATACCGCACTTGAGCAACCATTAGATGCCGCGACGTCTGAAAGTTTGCGTAGTGCAACACGTGATATTTTGTCAGGTTTAACGCCACGAGAAGCAAAAGTCTTACGTATGCGATTTGGTATTGATATGAATACAGACCATACGCTTGAAGAAGTTGGTAAGCAATTTGATGTAACACGTGAACGTATTCGTCAAATTGAGGCTAAAGCATTACGTAAATTACGTCATCCTAGCCGTTCTGACGTTCTTCGAAGCTTCTTAGAATAATGTGATTTCAGATACATCGCCACTTTTGTGGCGATTTTTTTATTAATCAAATTAATATTATGAATATACTTCAACGTTTTAAAATTGATTCATTTTTGCTGGTTTTGATTTGTGTTGTGATTACGGCAAGTATTTTTCCGTGTGAGGGATACGCAAAAGTTGTTTTTGAAAATCTTACAACGTTTGCTATTGGCCTGTTATTTTTTATGCATGGTGCGAAACTATCATTTGAGGCAATTGTCATTGGTGTGAAAAATTGGCGTTTGCACTTGTTGATATTTGTTATTACTTTTGTTGTTTTCCCTATTTTAGGGATGATGATGAAAGTTTTAGTGCCAACTTTTTTATCAGAAGATCTTTATTTAGGTTTTGTTTATCTTTGTGTTTTACCTGCTACCGTTCAGTCTGCAATTGCTTTTACGTCAATCGCAAAGGGTAATGTAGCTGCTGCAATTTGCAGTGCGTCAGCATCTACTCTATTGGGTGTATTTATCACTCCTGTATTAGTTGGGTTATTAATGCATACTCAAGCTGTTGCGTCGATGAATATTTTAGATGCGATTGAATCTATCATGCTTAAATTAATGTTACCACTTATTATCGGTCATTTATCTAGACGTTTCATCGGTAAATGGGTGGATAAGTATAAAAGTGTTATTTCAAAAACTGATCGTATATCAATATTGTTAGTTGTTTATGTTGCTTTTAGTGATGCCGTGGTTAATGGTATTTGGTCCAAAGTTAGTTTTTTATCTCTTTTTGAAATCATTGTTTATTCGATAATTCTATTGATTGTTGTGTTATTTATTACTACTTATAGCTCTCGATTATGTGGTTTTAGTAAAGAAGATGAAATTACTATCGTATTTTGTGGTTCTAAAAAGAGCTTAGCAAGTGGTATTCCTATGGCTAGTGTAATCTTTCCTATGTCTATAACAGGAATAATGATTTTACCGTTAATGATTTTTCATCAAGTACAATTAATGATCTGTGCTGTTTTAGCTTCTCATTATGCGAAACGAAAAATGTAAAATTTGTTTTGCTCATTGCGCTATTCTCAAGGATAATAGAACGGCTATTAACAACTGAAAGATATATTATGTTTCATCTATTTGCAGATTTAGACTTTTCTACTATTCTATTTTTAGCTTTAGCATTATTTTTTGTCCTTTTTTATGAGGCAATTAATGGATTTCATGATACCGCAAATGCCGTTGCGACTGTAATATATACTCGGGCATTAAAGGAACAGCTTGCCGTTTTTATGGCAGGTATGTTTAACTTTTTTGGGGTGCTACTTGGTGGATTAAGTGTTGCTTATGCGATTGTCCATCTTTTACCTACAGACTTGTTACTTAATGTAAGTTCTGCTCATGGACTTGCAATGGTATTTTCGATTTTATTTGCTGCTATTATTTGGAATTTGGGTACTTGGTATGTAGGTATTCCAGCATCGAGTTCACATACTTTGATTGGGGCAATCATTGGTGTTGCATTAGCTAATGCATTTATTACTGATACGTCTATTATTGATGCTCTTAATATTCCTAAAATGATACACATCTTTTTATCATTGATCATCTCACCTGTTGTTGGCCTTGTTGTTGCTGGGCTAATGATTTTTTTACTGCGAAAATATTGGACTCGTAAAGGACAAGGTAAAAAACGTAGTAAAAAAAGAGAGCGAATTTTTATGACGCCTGAGCAGCGTGAAAAACTCTATGGTAAAAAGAAACCACCATTTTGGATTCGTATTATGCTTATCATTTCTGCTGCTGGTGTAAGTTTCTCGCACGGTGCTAATGATGGGCAAAAAGGTATTGGTTTGTTAATGCTGGTATTGATGGGTATTGCGCCAGCTGGTTTTATTGTTAACATGGGGGCATCAACCTATGAAATTACCAATGTTAGAAATGCGATTCATAATATTGAAGAATATTTTATAACTCATAATGAAGATCTTAATACTGTAATTGGTAAACAACCAGTTGTTGATACGGCAATTCCTGAAAATGATTTAAATAAATATCATTGTGACTATTCTCGGTCTTTTATTACCTTGGGTATTGCGAATAATTTGTTTAATAAAATGAATGATTATGACTCGCTTAATGTAGAACAACGTTCCCAAGTTAGGCGTATTTTATTATGTTTATCCGATACTGTATCACATGTGGCTAAACAACCAAATGTATCTGCAGAAGATAAGCAGTATTTAAAATCATTAAATAATGATTTATTAAAAACTGTTGAATATGCGCCAATCTGGATAATTATCGGTGTAGCTTCCGCACTGGCGGTTGGTACCATGATTGGATGGCGACGAGTAGCTATTACTATTGGTGAAAAAATTGGTAAAAAAGGTATGACTTATGCGCAGGGTGTTTCGGCGCAAATTACTACGGCGTTATCAATAGGCATAGCAAGTTATACAGGAATGCCTGTATCGACAACTCAAGTTCTTTCTTCATCTGTTGCTGGCACTATGATTGTCGATGGTGGAGGCGTACAAAGCAAAACGATTAAAAACATAGCATTAACTTGGGTTCTTACTTTGCCTATTTCAATTTTGTTATCTGGGTTACTTTTTTGGCTTGCTCAAAAATTAATTTAGTAGTAAAAGGGTAGTACAACATTCTAATTTAATTAGGGCATCAAAATAGGAAGGAGTAGGAATTATGGCTTATAAACATATTCTAGTCGCGGTGGATTTATCACCTGAAAGTGAAGTTCTTGTTGAAAAAGCAGTCTCTATGGCCAGACCATATAATGCTCAAGTATCATTAATTCATGTAGGTATTAACTATTCGGATCTTTATACTGGTTTAGTTGATATTAATATGAATGATATGAAAGATCGTATTACTGAGGACGCTCATATTGCGTTGAATAAATTAGCTGCAGATGCTGGTTATCCTATTGCGCATACTCTTTCTGGCAATGGTGAGTTTGGACAAGTATTAATTGAAGCTATTCATGAATATAGTGTGGATCTTGTGGTTTGTGGTCATCACCAAGACTTCTGGAGTAAGTTAATGTCTTCTGCTCGTCAGTTAATCAATAATACCCATATTGATACGCTGATTGTTCCTTTGAAAGATGATGAGCCATCAGAAGAACCATCTAAATGAAATATTCAATATGGCCCAAGACTTGTAGTGTAATACTATTCAGTTGATTTTTTTATTGAATAGGGTAATAGGTTTTAAAATAACGAACGCTCCTTCTTTTTGTAGGGGCGTTTTTTTATTAAATAATAACTATAACGTTTAATTTTTCTTGTATATAGTCATTATCCAAAATGAAATAATCGTCGTTAATAGTTTTTACTTAGTTTGACATATATAATAAAACTTTTGTCTGCTTGGTGATGTTGAATGCTGTCATCAAATCCTAATCTTATTAAACGGGATAATCTCTTCAATTATTTTTACAAAATTAGATACCTAAGTAAAAAGCAAACAATGATTAGTTTCCAATAGGACAACTCTCGATTAGCCGGCGGTGCAGGTGTAGTCGGTGACGAATTAGTTGAAGAAGTGATTATCAATATCTTTGTAAAGGTAACGATATCAAAGACCTCACCAAAGAATTGATGAGTTGGTCAAAGGGGATAAATAGAAAAAGTTACATTATCTGGTAGCATTTAATCGTCACCATATAGACAAAATTTTTATTATATATGTCAGACTAAGTGAAAACTATTGTGTTTGTTATTTCATTTTGAATCATTGCTGTATATGAAAAAACGCCCCTACAAAAAGGAGGAGCGTTCGTTATTTTAAAACCTGTTATCCTATTCAATAAAAAAAGCTTAACTGAATAATGTTATTATTTTAGGCACTTTTTTAGTTCTAATTGATCATCAAGTTATTGTTTGTAGTGAGATAAGAAATTAGCGAAACGCTCTATAGCATCTTGCAATTCACCGATATATGGTAATGCTACAATTCTAACGTGATCTGGCTTATGCCAATTAAAACCGGTTCCTTGTACAAGTAACACTTTTTCCTGTAACAAAAAGTCTAATACCAATTTTTGATCATTATGGATGTTAAATTTTTTCTGATCTAATTTGGGAAATAAATACAAAGCACCTTGTGGCTTAGTACATGAAACACCCGGAATATCGTTCAGTAGGCGCCACGCCAACATACATTGCTCATATAATCGACCACCTGGCACAATAAATTCATTGATACTTTGATACCCACCAAGAGCCCCTTGAATCGCATGTTGCAATGGTACATTGGCACATAAGCGCATGGAAGCAAGCATATTTAGACCTTCAATATAGCCTTTTACGTGATGCTTAGGGCCACAAAGTGCCATCCATCCTTGTCTAAATCCTGCAACTCGATATGTTTTTGATAAACCGCTCATAGTAACAACAAATAAATCAGGCGCCAATGCAGCGATTGAATGATGTACCGCATCGTCATATAAAATTTTGTCGTAAATTTCATCGGCGAAAATAATCAGATTATTTTGACGGGCAATTTCAGCAACCTCAAGCAATATTTCTTTACTATAAACAGCACCAGTTGGGTTATTGGGATTGATAATTACAATACCTTTTGTTTTAGGTGTAATTTTTTGTTTGATATCATCTAAATCTGGTGACCAATTTGCTTCTTCATCGCACAAGTAATGAACCGCATTTCCGCCCGATAAACTCACTGCCGCGGTCCATAGTGGATAGTCAGGCATAGGTACCAGTATTTCATCACCACTATTAAGCAATGCTTGCATGGATTGCACGATTAATTCCGATACGCCATTACCAATGTAAATATCTTCAACATCTAAACTGTTAATACCTCTGGCTTGATAATGCTGCATAATTGCTTTGCGAGCAGAATAAAGGCCTTTTGAGTCACAATATCCTTGTGAAGAAGGTAAATTTCTAATGACATCAACTAATAATTCATCAGGAGCTGCAAAGCCAAAAGGGGCGGGATTTCCAATATTAAGCTTAAGGATTGTTTGACCTTCTTCTTCTAGCCTTTTAGCATGCTCAAGAATTGGCCCACGAATATCGTAACAAACGTGATCCAATTTGTTTGATTTTTGGAAATTTACCATAATATCGCCCTTTCTTTTTATTGTGATCGTTTTTTTAATGTAATGAAAAAAACAATCTACTCCTATTTAGATAATTTTTGAAGATGCTATTATAACTAGCTCAATAAATATTATTTAACTGTCTAAATTTTGTGCGGAGAAAGTTATGAAAACCATTCTAACCGTTATTGGTAAAGATCAAACTGGCATTATTGCCGGTATTAGCCAGAAATTATATGAATTAGATATTAATATTTTAGATGTCAGCCAAACAATTATGGATGAGTATTTTACGATGATTATGTTGCTTGACTTATCTAAAATCAATGTGGCCTTTGATGAGGTAAAAACGACATTGACGCAAACTGGTGAAAAACTAAAAGTTAAAGTCAACATTCAACGAGAAGAAATTTTTGATGCTATGCATCGTTTGTAATATCAATTCTCTATTTTTGTATAAAAGGATAGTACTAATGGAAACAAAACAGATCCTCGAAACCATTAAAATGATTGAGGAAGAAAAGCTTGATATTCGCACAATAACCATGGGTATTTCTCTCCTTGATTGTATTGATAGCGATGGCGAGAAAGCACGCCAAAAAATTTATAACAAAATTACTCTGTTAGCTAAAAATTTGGTAAAAGTCGGTGAGGAGATTACCTCAGAATTTGGCATTCCCATTATCAATAAGCGTATTTCTGTCACACCAATATCGTTAATTGCTGGTGCAAGCGATGATAAAGATTATGTTGCATTTGCCAAAACACTTGATGAAGCCGCTAAAGCTGTTGGTGTTAACTTTATTGGCGGATTTTCAGCACTGGTACAAAAAGGTTATCACAAAGGTGATGAAATTTTAATCAATTCAATTCCACAAGCACTTGCACAAACAGAACGCGTTTGCGCATCAGTGAATGTTGGTTCTACACAAGCAGGAATCAATATGGATGCAGTCAAGCAAATGGGGCATATTATTAAACAAGCAGCACAATTAACTGCCGATAACAGCAGTATGGCATGTGCGAAGTTAGTTGTATTTGCCAATGCCGTTGAAGATAATCCATTTATGGCAGGCGCTTTTCATGGCGTAGGTGAAGCTGATTGCGTCATCAATGTGGGTGTGAGTGGCCCAGGTGTTGTTAAGCGTGCGCTTGAAAAAGTCAAAGGGCAACCTTTTGACGTTGTTGCTGAAACCATAAAAAAAACAGCATTTAAAATTACTCGTATGGGGCAACTAGTTGGTAAAGAGGCTTCTGAGCGCTTAGGCGTTAAATTTGGCATCGTCGATTTATCGTTAGCTCCAACCCCTGCAATTGGTGATTCAGTAGCTCATATTTTAGAAGAAATGGGGCTAGAAGCAGTTGGCACTCATGGTTCAACCGCAGCATTAGCTATGCTCAATGATGCAGTAAAAAAAGGCGGCGTCATGGCATGTGGTCATGTGGGTGGTTTAAGCGGAGCTTTTATTCCTGTTTCAGAAGATGCGGGTATGATTGATGCGGTAAATAATGGCGCTCTGAATCTTGAAAAACTAGAAGCAATGACTTGTGTTTGTTCTGTTGGACTAGATATGATTGCTATTCCAGGCGATACGCCAGCTGAAACTATTTCGGCAATCATTGCTGATGAAGCAGCAATAGGGGTGATTAATCATAAAACGACAGCAGTTCGAATTATTCCTGCTGTGGGTTTAAAAGTAGGCGATAACATTGAATTTGGTGGCTTACTAGGTCATGCGCCCATCATGCCAGTAAATAACTTTAGCTCATGTGATTTTATTCGCCGTGGTGGAAGAATACCTGCTCCAATTCATTCATTTAAAAATTAATGTATTTTTTATAAGTTATTTATCTTATTTACTATACCTACACTAATGTGGGTGTAGTATTAATCCTTTAATGCATAAATGAATTTGTTTTTTATTCTTGAAAGTTGCTATATTGCTACCATTTATTGGTAAGTTGTATAAAGAATATTACAGTTATAATTGTAAAAAACTTCAGGAGAATAGGTGTTTGTGTATAAACACTATTATTAATTATTGATGAGTACAGAATCTTATTTTCAACGTTTTAGTGGCATTGCACGGCTTTATGGAGAATCGGCTTTGCAATGTTTTTCGCGCGCACATATTTGTGTAATTGGTATTGGCGGTGTGGGTTCTTGGGTTGCTGAGTCACTAGCACGTAGTGGTATTGGCCAGATTACCTTAATTGATATGGATGATGTTTGTATAACCAATACTAACCGCCAAATTCATGCATTAAAATCCAATATTGGTAAAGCAAAGACATCGGTGATGGCTGAGCGAATTTTACAAATCAATCCTGACTGTATTGTTAATGAAGTGGATGATTTTATTAATGCTGATAATGTAAACCAATATTTAGGGGATAAGCAAAATCCTCGTTATGATTATATTATTGATGCCATCGATAGCGTGCGTGATAAAGCTGCGGTGCTAGCTTATTGTAGGCGACAAAAGTTGAAAGTTATCACGATTGGTGGTGCAGGAGGACAAAAAGATCCTACTCAAATAAAAATTACTGATTTAGCTAAAACAGTTCAAGACCCTTTAGTAGCTAAATTGCGTGAGCGATTAAAAAATGATTATAAATTGAATAAAGACAGTAAAGGAAAATTTTCAATTCCATGTGTTTTTTCAACGGAACAATTGACTTATCCTGCATCTAACGGACAAATTTGTGTAATGAAAAGTCAGGCTCAAGGTCCTAAAAAGATGGATTGTGAGTCTGGGTTTGGGGCTATTACCACAGTTACTGCAACATTCGGTTTTGTTGCTGTGAGTTATGTGTTGAATAAGTTAAGTTATGCGTGATTTTTTGATTTCATTTGGTTAAAGAAATCGTTTTGTTTTCTTTAACTAATTTACTCATTGGCATTTTTTATCATTTTTAAATCTTTCTCAGTAAGAATTGTAATGTTCTGAATTTTAATCCACTAGATGCAATAAAAATATTTGTTCTTTTAAGGAACATCGGTTTTTTGTTAAATATCTTATTGTATAAAGTAAAAAACTGATTTACGATATCCAACAATTTCGTTTTGCATATCATAAATATGCTTTAAATATGTTCAAGGAAGACGCCAAACGATCCAAGTTTATTTTTTAATTTTCAAGGAGAAATATATGGCAGTAACCAATATGAATGAGTTAAATGAGTTGATGACTCGTGTAAAAAAGGCTCAGGAAACTTATTCTACTTATACTCAAGAGCAAGTTGATAAAATCTTCGTAGCAGCCGCTACAGCTGCAGCCGCAGCTCGAATCCCTCTCGCACAGCAGGCTGTTGCTGAATCAGGAATGGGGATTGTTGAAGATAAAGTTATCAAAAACCTATTTGCTGCTGAGTATATTCTTAATAAATATCGCAATGACAAAACTTGTGGCATTGTCGCAGAAAATGAACCATATGGCACCATTACTTTAGCTGAACCATTAGGGATTATTTGTGGTATCGTTCCAACTACTAATCCTACTTCAACTGCAATTTTCAAATCACTCATTAGCTTAAAAACTCGTAATGCTATCGTTTTTTCACCACATCCACGAGCTAAGAAATCGACCATTGAAGCAGCTCGTATTGTGTTAGAGGCGGCAATTAAAGCCGGTGCGCCGAAAGATATTATTGGTTGGATTGATGAACCATCTATTGAGTTATCGAACGCGTTAATGCATCACGATAATGTTGCTGCTATTTTGGCAACGGGTGGTCCAGGTATGGTTAAGGCGGCTTATAGTTCAGGTAAACCAGCATTAGGTGTTGGGGCAGGTAATACTCCTGTTGTTATTGATGAAACCGCTGATTTAAAACGTGCTGTAGCTTCTGTACTTATGTCTAAAACATTTGATAATGGTATGATTTGTGCTTCAGAACAAGCAATTGTTGTGGTGGATTCGGTATATGATGAAGTACGTAGTTTATTAACTCAATATGGTGCATATGTTTTAAACGCTAAAGAAACGAAAGCAGTACAAGGTATTATCTTAAACGATAAAGGCGCGTTAAATGCTAATATTGTTGGTCAACCTGCGACCAAAATTGCTGAAATGGCAGGTTTTAAAGTTCCAGCTGGTTCGAAAGTGCTTGTTGGTGAAGTGAGTAAGGTTGATTTATCAGAACCATTTGCTCATGAAAAACTTTCTCCAACTTTAGCGATGTTTAAAGCAAAAGATTTCAATGAAGCTGTAGATAAAGCGGAAAAATTAGTTGAAATGGGTGGTATGGGGCATACTTCTGTGCTTTATACTGACCAAGATAGCAATCGTGAACGTATTGCTTATTTCGGCAGTAAAATGAAAACATGTCGTATTTTGATTAACCAGCCAGCTGCTCATGGTGGTATTGGTGATTTATATAACTTTGATTTGGCACCATCTTTAACATTAGGGTGTGGTTCTTGGGGTGGTAACTCGGTCTCAGAAAATGTTGGTCCGAAACACTTAATTAACAAGAAGACAATCGCTAAGAGAGCAGAAAATATGTTATGGCACAAATTACCAAGTTCTATCTATTTTAAACGTGGCTCGCTTCAAGTTGCTTTAAATGAAGTGATTGAGCAAGGTGCCAAAAGAGTATTTTTAGTAACTGATAAATTCTTATTTAATAATGGTTATTCTAAACAAATTACAGATCAGCTTGAAGCACAAGGTGTGATTTGTGAAACTTTCTTTGATGTTGAAGCAGACCCAACATTAAGCGTTGTTCGTAAAGGTACTGATTCAATGATAGCTTTCCAACCAGATACTGTTATTGCTTTAGGTGGTGGTTCTCCTATGGATGCCGCGAAAATCATGTGGGTACTTTATGAACATCCAGAAACAAAATTTGATGAACTCGCATTGCGTTTTATGGATATTCGTAAACGTGCTTGCCACTTCCCTAATATGGGTAAAAAAGCGAAATTAATCTGTGTGACAACCACATCAGGTACGGGCTCTGAAGTTACTCCTTTTGCGGTTGTAACTGATGATGCAACTGGCCAAAAATATCCATTAGCTGATTATGCGATTACACCAAATATGGCCATTGTTGATGCGAATTTAGTCATGAATATGCCAAAATCACTTTGTGCAGCAGGTGGTTATGATGCGGTTACTCATGCTTTAGAAGCTTATGTATCTGTGATGGCTAGCGAATTCTCTGATGGACAAGCGTTGCAAGCACTAAGTATGCTTAAAACGTATTTACCAGCAAGTTATAGAGAAGGGGCTAAAAATCCAATAGCACGTGAGAAAGTACATAGTGCTGCCACATTAGCTGGTGTTGCATTTGCTCAAGCATTTTTAGGTGTTTGTCACTCTATGGCACACAAAATTGGTGCTGCATTCCATATTCCTCATGGTGTGGCTAATGCAATGTTAATTAGTAATGTTGTGCGGTTTAATGCAACTGACAAGCCAACTAAGCAAGGTACATTTAGTCAATATGGTTATCCTAAAGCTATTAGCCGTTATGCAGAAATCGCTGATCATTTAGGTTTAACTTCAGCTACAGATACGGATGAAAAGAAAGTCGAGAAATTAATTGGTTGGTTAGATCAACTTAGAAAAGATCTTGATATTCCATTCTCTATCAAAGAATTTGGTGTAGATGAAAACACTTTCTTGGCTCAAGTTGACCAACTTGCAGTTGATGCATTTGATGACCAATGTACGGGCGCAAATCCACGTTATCCTTTAATTGCAGAGTTAAAACAAATTCTACTTGATACTTACTATGGTCGTGCATATCAAGATAAAGGAGATATCAGTGAAGACGTTGCTGTACATACAGCTGCTTCAACCAAGAAACAAGCAACGAAAAAATAATAATATTGAGAATAATTTAAAATATTATTTTTGATTAAATAAAAACCTGAAATAGCCTTTATTTCAGGTTTTTTTTATGTTTTTGATTTTTTTTTAATCAAACAAGAAAAAAAACGTTTTTTTTGCTTGCAACGTTAAATGTTCTAGTTCATAATGCGCAGCACTTAGGCCGGCTTAGCTCAGTAGGTAGAGCAACTGACTTGTAATCAGTAGGTCGCCAGTTCGATTCCGGCAGCCGGCACCAATTTCCTAAGTAAACAGTTTATAATGATTCGGGGTGGGGTTCCCGAGCGGCCAAAGGGAGCAGACTGTAAATCTGCCGTGTCACACTTCGAAGGTTCGAATCCTTCCCCCACCACCATTATCTAACGTTAGCAATTGCTAATTGAAGCATTTAGGTAGCCGAGTTTGAACATGCGGGCATCGTATAATGGCTATTACCTCAGCCTTCCAAGCTGATGATGCGGGTTCGATTCCCGCTGCCCGCTCCAATTGCTGATATAGCTCAGTTGGTAGAGCGCACCCTTGGTAAGGGTGAGGTCGGCAGTTCAAATCTGCCTATCAGCACCATTCTTGTCACTTTCCTAAACTTCTAAAAAAATTAGATTTGACTGCTTTATAGCTTGTCACTAGATGGCTTTATCTGTTATCATGCGAAGCTAATTTTAAGTTAGTATTATGTTAAATCTAAATATGATACTTGGTTAATGTGGTGAATCACCACCGATTTGTATTACATTGAGGGACAATAGATGTCTAAAGAAAAATTTGAACGTACAAAACCCCACGTTAACGTTGGTACAATCGGCCACGTTGACCATGGTAAAACAACTTTAACAGCAGCGATCACGTCTGTACTTTCTAAAAAATACGGTGGTCAAGCTCGTGCATTCGATCAAATCGATAATGCACCAGAAGAAAAAGCACGTGGTATCACCATCAACACTTCACACGTTGAATACGATACACCAACTCGCCACTACGCACACGTAGACTGCCCAGGCCATGCTGACTATGTTAAAAACATGATCACTGGTGCGGCACAAATGGACGGTGCTATCTTAGTAGTAGCAGCAACTGACGGTCCAATGCCACAAACTCGTGAGCACATTCTTTTAGGTCGTCAAGTAGGTGTTCCTTACATCATCGTATTCTTAAACAAATGTGATATGGTTGATGACGAAGAATTATTAGAATTAGTTGAAATGGAAGTACGTGAACTTCTATCTCAATATGATTTCCCAGGTGATGACACACCAGTAATCCGTGGTTCAGCACTTAAAGCATTAGAAGGCGATGCAGCATGGGAAGACAAAATTGTTGAACTAGCAGAAGCATTAGATAGCTATATTCCAGAGCCAGAGCGTGATATTGACAAACCATTCCTATTACCAATTGAAGACGTGTTCTCAATTTCAGGTCGTGGTACAGTAGTAACAGGTCGTGTTGAACGTGGTATCATCAAAGTGGGTGAAGAAGTTGAAATCGTTGGTATCAAACCAACAACTAAAACCACTTGTACTGGTGTTGAAATGTTCCGTAAATTACTTGACGAAGGTCGTGCAGGTGAAAACGTTGGTGTATTACTACGTGGTACAAAACGTGAAGAAATCGAACGTGGTCAAGTACTTGCAAAACCAGGTTCAATCACTCCACATACTGATTTCGAATCAGAAGTGTATATCTTAAGTAAAGATGAAGGTGGTCGTCATACTCCATTCTTCAAAGGTTACCGCCCACAGTTCTACTTCCGTACGACTGACGTAACAGGTACGATTGAATTACCAGAAGGCGTAGAAATGGTAATGCCTGGAGATAACATCAAAATGACAGTATCATTAATTCACCCAATTGCAATGGCTGACGGTTTACGTTTTGCGATTCGTGAAGGTGGTCGTACTGTTGGTGCTGGTGTTGTTGCTAAGGTTATTAAATAATTTAAGCGATAACGGTCATAGAAAGGGTGTCGTTTGATGCCCTTTCTTATCTAGTCTGTTTAGCAAAATGTTTTTATAGAAAAGAGCATTTTGGAAAATAGATAATATTATAAATAACATAATAGGTTTTATATGCTAGTAAGTAACGAGAGTCAAGATACAAGCACAGTTCTAGACAAATTTAAATGGGTTTTGGTTCTAGTATTAATCACATTAGTTGTTTGGGGAAATGCTTATTTTTCTGGGCCTAATGATATATATCAACCAAATCCGATTGTTCGAATTATTGCGGTTGTTGTGATTTCGCTTTTAACCTTATTTATTGCATTTACAACCAATAAAGGAAAATCATTTATAACATTTCTGCAAGAATCACGAAAAGAGCTAAGAAAGGTTGTGTGGCCTACTCGTAAAGAAACAGTGCAAACAACTTTATTAATAGCTGTTGTTACAGTTATCGTTGGTACAGCACTTTGGGGAATGGATTCTTTGTTCCGTTCAATAATCTTTTATTTAACATCAATAGGACGTTAATATGAGCGAAACACAACAAAAACGTTGGTACGTTATACAAGCGTATTCTGGTTATGAAGCGCGTGTAGCACAATCATTACGTGAATATATTAAATTACATGATATGGAAGATGCTTTTGGTGAAGTATTAGTTCCAACCGAAGAAGTTGTTGAAATGAAAGGTGGTCAACGACGTAAAAGCGAACGTAAATTCTTTCCTGGTTATGTATTAGTTGAAATGATAATGAATGATGCGACTTGGCATTTAGTAAGAAGTGTGCCAAGAACAATGGGCTTTATTGGTGGTACTTCTGATAGACCCGCCCCGATTAGTCAGCGTGAAGTAGATGCTATCATGAATCGCTTGCAACAAGTTGGCGATAAACCGCGTCCTAAGACGTTATTTGAACCAGGTGAGCTTGTTCGTGTTAACGAAGGTCCATTTGCTGACTTTAATGGTGTTGTTGAAGAAGTTGATTATGAAAAAAGCCGCTTAAAAGTATCAGTTTCTATCTTCGGTCGTTCGACACCTGTTGAGCTTGATTTTAGCCAAGTTGAAAAAAGCTAATCACTTTATTAAAATAAATTTTTAATAAAATAAAAAAAATCACAGAGTTAAATCTGTGATTTTTTTATTCTAGCCAATAAAATTAAGCTTATTTATTACAATATTGCATTGCGACCGAAATAAACTATTCTATTTGAAATTCCTCAAGCTGTTGTTGTAACTCTAACCATTTTAATTCACTTTCCTCTAACTCGCTTTTCAGTTGGCTTTGTTGCAAAAGTAAACTTGTTAAATCCGATTTTTTATTGGCTTCATACATCATCGGATCAGATAGTTGTTGCTCTATCATCTGTAATTGTTTTGTTAAATTTTCCTGTACTTGCTCTTCTTTTTGTAACTGTTTCTTTATTGGTTGCAGTTGAGCGCGTAATTCAGCTTGTTTACGCTTTTGCTCTTTACGATCCTGAGCTGAAACGTTATTGTTTTCTTTTTTGACTAAATCACCTTCTTCATTAATTTGGCGATCATTTTTTTGCTCTTCAGCCAGCCATTTTTGATAATCATCAAGATCGCCCTCAAATGGTTCAACTTTATGATCATGAACCAAATAAAATTCATCAGTCGTGGAACGTAACAAATGACGATCATGTGAAACGACAACCAAAGCTCCATCAAAATCAATCAGTGCTTCTGTCAATGCTTGTCGCATATCTAAATCTAAATGGTTGGTTGGCTCATCTAATAGTAGCAAGTTAGGTTTTTGCCATACAATTAAAGCCAAAACAAGGCGTGCTTTTTCGCCCCCCGAAAACGTTCTGATCGGTTCGCTGACTTTATCGCCTTGAAAATCATACCCACCTAGATAATTACGCAGTTCTTGTTCGGAATTTCTTGGCTCAGCAAGCTGTGTTAAATGCCAGAGTGGCGACTCATCGGGGCGTAAATATTCTAACTGATGCTGAGCGAAATAGCCAAGTTGAATACCTTTAGCAAGATTAATATGTCCTTCTTTAGGAGAAAGCTCACCTGCTAATAGTTTTATTAATGTTGATTTTCCAGCACCATTGCGCCCTAATAATCCAATCCGGGATCCAGGAACTAAATTAAGTTTAATCTTTTCTAGTATAATTTTATCATCATAACCCGCCACAACTTTTTCCATCATTAACAAAGGGCTAGGAAGAAATTCAGCTGGCTTAAAATGAAAATGAAATGGGTTATCAATATGCGCTGGCGCAATGAGCTCCATTCTTTCTAACATTTTTATACGACTTTGGGCCTGCTTCGCTTTAGTTGCCTTTGCTCTAAAGCGGTCGATATAGTTCTGTAAATGTGCAACTTTTTGTTGTTGCCTTTCATAAAGCGATTGTTGTTGTGCCAGCTTTGTTGAGCGTTGAATTTCAAATGAAGAATAGTTGCCGGTATATTCAAATAAATTTCTTTGTTCAATATGAATAATTTTGTTAACTAACGGATCTAAAAAATCACGATCATGGGAGATTAAAATCAACGTGCCTGAATAATTACTTAACCACTTTTCAAGCCAAATAACAGCGTCTAAATCAAGGTGATTAGTCGGTTCGTCAAGCAACAATAAATCAGAACGGCACATCAAGGCTTGTGCCAAATTTAACCGCATCCGCCAACCACCTGAATATGATTTAACAGGGGACATTAATTGCTCATTAGAAAATCCTAAACCGTGAAGCAGTGTTGCCGCTCGAGCACGAATAGTCCATGCATCAATAGTATCAAGCTTTTCATGAATAACTGCAATTTGCTCACCATTATTTTGCTTATTGGCAATATCTAACTGCTTTTCTAATTGACGGTATTCCCGATCTCCATCAATGGCATATTCAATAGCAGGAATATCCAATGCGGGTGTTTCTTGATTGACCCAAGCAAGTTGCCATTGAGGTGGTATACTTAATTTACCTGCATCAGCTTGAATTTCACCTTTGATCAGTGAAAAAAGAGAGGATTTCCCGCAGCCATTTTTACCCACTAATCCCACTTTTTGTTTAGGATTAATGGTTACCGAAGCGTTATCTAAAAGCAAATTAATGCCTCGACGCACTTGGATTGAATCAAATACAATCATGATATTGTCATCTATATTTTCAAAAATATGCTATTCTAGCAAAAATAACTTCATGCAAAACTAATTAAATTTTGCATGCTATTTACCACCATCATATTACAATCGAAAATTAAAGATACGCATGTAACACAATGAGGGTAATTAAATAATAAAATGTTTGTTAATATATTAAATAAGAAAATCTAATTATCAATATAATGTTGTCCCATTTATATTGGTATCAGTTAAACTTTACGTTTTATTGCTGATAAAGTTCTTCGGATAAAGATCCAACAGATCATTACAAACACAAATAACCCCAAATACTGCGGTATATTTCCTAAGTCTGCTGATATAGCTAATGGTGTAGCATTCCCACCATTGGTTATACTGACTACAATCACAATTGCTAATATCACCCCGATTAAACTTTCACCAACAATGAAACCTGATGCAATCAAAGCTGCTTTACGATCTACTTTTTTAAATTGTGTATCTGGATCAAGATTGTTTTTCTTAGCATTAGCATAAGTATAGCGTTTAATTATCCAGGATAGTAATGTGCCTATAAAAATAGGTGTTGTCGCACTTGGTGGTAAATAAATACCTAATCCTACAGCAAGTGCAGGTAATCGGAATTTTGAATGACGCTTGGCTAAAATTAGATCAGCGACAATAATTATAGCTCCTAATGCTAGGCCAATACAAACCATGGTCCAATCAAGTTGATGCGAAAAAATACCCTTTGCAATGGTCGTCATTAAAGATGCTTGAGGAGCGGCTAAAACTTGAGACGGCTCCATATCATTGCGAGGAGTAGCCCCCGTAAAGCCATATGCGTGATATAATGTTTCTAAAATAGGAGCGATAACTAAAGCACCAACAAAACAACCAATTAATAAAGCAACTTGTTGCTTCCATGGTGTTGCATTTACCAAATAGCCTGTTTTTAAATCTTGTAAATTATCATTCGATATACAAGCTATCGTTAAAACAGTACTTGTTACAAATAGTGCTAAAGCTATTGCAAAGTTAGATCCTTCTGCTGTTGCTAACATACCATTAACTTCACCAAGGCCTAATAAAATAAGCGAAACAATAATAACAGCAACTATGGCAATACCCGACATAGGGCTTGCAGATGAACCGACTAAACCAGCCATATATCCACATGCTGCTGCAACTAAAAAGCCCATTATAAAAGAGAATAATACTGCACAAACAACTAATGAACAAGCGACACCTATTGGCAAGCCGCTATCAGCAATAAATGAGTAAAAAGTAACGACTAAAATGAGCAACATTGCTCCCATAATTGAAAAGATCCATCTAGGAGACAAATCACGCTCTGTCGAAGGGATATCTTGTAAAGACACATCTGAACGTAAAGTCTTAAAAGAAGTTTTCAATCCTTCAATGACAGGTTTTATTAAAGAAAACAAAGTCCAAACAGCTGAAATAGCAATAGTACCAGCACCAATAAAACGAATATCATTATCCCAAAATTGGGTGGCAACTTCGGATAAAGATAAACTAATATCATAACCATTAATAGCTGTTAAAATAGGTATACCAATCACCCAGGCAATAATTGTACCAAGTAATATTGCAATACCAGACATAATACCAATTAAATAACCAGCACTAAGTAACGCTAAAGAAAACCCTAAAGGGATTTGAAATATTGCCTTACCTGCAGTAAACCAATAAGATGTACTGCCTGATAATATTTTACATCCACTAGTAAACAAACTTACTAATGACGAAATAATGCCCCCGAATGCAATATCCTTTAGTCCTTCGTTAGAATCATTCTCTTCTGTTTTTGAGCCTGCTTTCAATATTTCAGCAGCAGCGACACCTTCAGGGTAAGGCAAATCACTTTTCACTACCATAACATGCCGAAGTGGTATGGAAAACAAAACCCCCAGCATACCGCCAGCAAAACACACAGCAAAAGTTAACCAAAACGGAAAACCGTGCCAATACCCCATCATTAATAAACCAGGGATAACAAAAATAATTGAAGATAATGTTCCTGCTGCCGAAGCCTGCGTTTGAACCATATTATTTTCTAAAATAGTTGAATCAGGAAAAAGTCGCAAAACAGCCATAGAAATGACAGCTGCAGGAATTGCTGATGAAAAAGTTAAGCCGACTTTTAAGCCAAGATAAATATTTGATGCTGTAAAAATAACTGTTATCAAAGCACCAAGAATAATACCCCTAAATGTAAGTTCTCGTAGTTTATTCATGTTTTTCATGTGATTTTGGTTAGAATTAAACGTATTATATACGCAAATAGACTTAATTGCGCAGAAAACTGCTGATCTGGGTTTAAAATTGTGAAATTATATTGTTTTTTAGCTTTAAACATTGATTTTTGGGTAACAATATTTTGTTAAAATTTTGATGGTTACCATTTCGTTCTTAAAACATTACTATTTTGTATAGAAACCATTAAAATATTGGTTAATAATTACTACTTTGGGAGATATATTGTGAGCCAATTGCAACGCTTACAAGCGATTACCAAACAACTTCGCAACCCAATTAATGGATGCGAATGGGATCGAGTTCAAAATTTTACATCATTAAAATCTTATACGCTAGAAGAAACATACGAAGTACTTGATGCCATTGATAAACAAGATACAGATGAACTAAAAAAAGAACTGGGTGATCTACTGTTTCACATTGTCTTTTATGCCGATTTGGCCAATGAGCAAGAGCTGTTTAATTTTGATGATATTTGCCAATCTGTAGCAGATAAATTAGTTTATCGCCATCCTCATATTTTTACAGACAACCAAACACAAAAACCAAATTGGGAACAGCTAAAACAAAAAGAGCGAGATCAAAAAGCACAATATTCGTTACTAGATGACATCCCGAACGCCATACCCGCCTTAATGCAAGCGGAAAAAATTCAAAAACGGTGTGCCTCGGTTGGATTCGATTGGAATGATATCACTGCGGTACTCGATAAAGTAAAAGAAGAAATTAACGAAGTAGAACAAGAGCTAGAACAACCTGAACAAGATCCACAAAAAATAGAAGAAGAGATTGGCGATTTACTGTTTGCTACTGTCAACTTAGCAAGGCATTTAAGGATTAAATCGGAATCGTGTTTAAAGCAAGCCAATAAAAAATTTACTCGACGATTTCAACAAGTTGAATCAATACTCAAACAAAAAAATATAACTTTAATTGATGCAACGCTTGAACAAATGGAAGCCGCATGGCAAAGTGTTAAACAATTAGAACAAATTAAACTCAATAGCGAAGTGAAAAAAAATGACTGAACCGAAAAATGAATTATACCAAGAAATTGAAGCATGGGCGCAAAATGCCATATTGAACAGTCCAACGTGGAGTATTAATCAACTTGACTACTCAGAAAAAAGCATCACCGTTGTTGAAATGATCATCAGTGAACTGGCCGAAAAAAACTTTAGCATTCCAGAAGAACAACTCAACATGATTGCGCAAGAATATGGTTGTTATTTATTATTAACTGCCCATAAACTATATGGCGGTGAATTTTATTTTAATCAAGAATTTGAACAACCGATGCTAATTTGTTGTGAACCCGATGCCATGATAGTACTCATGACATGGAACAAAGTAAAAGGGCGTTTAGTGGGGGATAAAGTAGATCATATCGCCTACTTCTTAGACGAATTTGGCAAAGCAACCTTCCAGCCCCAAAAGGGCACCCATGTGGTTTATTTATAGCTGAATTAAATTGAAATATATTCTAGGTAAGTACGGTAATAGCCTCTGGTATTTGAGGCTATACCATTATTTAACATCTTTTTGCTCAAAAATTGAAATAACATTACCAATATTCTATTTCACGCACTATTTTTGTCTCTCTACTCACCGCTCTTGTTTTCGTATTTTCTTCATTACCATATTTTGATATGTCTGTGGCTGTTGTCCAATCCCCATATTTATTCCAATCATGATAATATGTTACATAGGTATTTTCTATTTTGCCTGATTCTAATTTAGTCTGAATGTCAGACTGAGTTATCTTACCGTCAGAATCATAAGTAAAGATTACATTTATTGAATAAGAAGTATGATCGGTGAGGTCATTAACTATAGTCGTACTATTTGTTAATAAATTGTTTTGCCAAAGAAAGGTTGTTTCTTGTTTCTCAGTTGGTAATGATGCTAAAATACTGGTTACTTGGTGATTATTGTAGCTAGTCAAAAATGATGTTTTACCATCTTGACTAAGTTTTTTGATGATTCTACCTTGCTTGTTTAATGTTATATCACCATCTGTAATAGACATTGGCGGTGAAGAAAACTGGGTACTAAACTTTAGTTTATCATAATCAATGTGTTGACTTTTATTTATCTCTTCAAAACCAATGTACTGCGAAGTAGTGGATGTTTTTCTTCCCTTTTCATCACCATAAATTGTTATAGTGCTTATTAATGAATCATCTTTATAAGTGTTGATAGTTTGTTTTTTAATATGTCTTGAATAAGGGGCTAATTCTGCAAAGCGAGCATATTCACTAAGTGCCTGTGTTCGATCAAACTTTGTTTTATTATCACATCCTATTAACGTAATAATAAAGACGCTGATTAAGATTAATTTACTTGCGATTTTCATCCTTCAATTCCTTAAGCTTTATTTTTGTTATGTTATTCATTAGGTTAAATTATTATTTTCTACATCTAAATAGCCCCAATATCTAATCTTATACCTAAGCACGAAGGTGCCTGAAAGTTTTTGATAACATTTTCTGATTTTTATTAGAACACTAGGCAAAATGAAATTACCAATATTCTATTTCACGCACCGCTCTTGTTTTCGTATTTCCTTCATTACCATATTCTAAGATGCCTGTTGCTGTTGTCCAATCTCCATACTCATTCCAATCATGATAAGATGCTACATAAGTAATTTCTATCTCGTTTATTCTTTTATCTGATTCTGATTCAGTCCGACTTTCAGACTGAGTTATCTTACCGTCAGTATCATAAGTAAAGCTTGTATTGGTTCTGGCAGATAACGACTGCAATTCGGAGCCAATAACGGTGTTCGAAGTAATATGTACTAATAAATTGTTTTTCCAAAGAAGTTTCGATTCCATGTTTATCGTTGGAGATGAGATTAAGGTGCTAGTTAGCTGATTATTGTTATAATTATCTAAAAGTGATGTTTTACCATCTTGACTAAGCATTTTGATGATTCTTCCTTGCTTATCTAATATAACGTCACCATCTTTAATTGAAATTAAAAATAAAGGGTACTCTACATTAAATTTTAATTTATCATAATCAACTTTTTGATTAAAGCTTAGACTTTGTGAATTGATGTCTTGCAAAGTAATGGAAGTTTTTCTTCCCTTTTCATCACCATAAATTGTCATAGTGCTGATTAATGAATCATCTTCATAAGTGTTGATAGTTTGTTTTTTAATATGTCTTGAATAAGGAGCATATTCCATAACCGAAGAATATTCATTAAACTGCTGAGTTCGATCAAACTTTGTTTTATTGTCACATCCTATTAGCGTAATAATAAAACAACTGATTAAGATTAATTTACTTGCGATTTTCATCCGATACTTCCCTTAAATTTTATTATAATTAGTAAGCTAAAAACAAACCCACTTAATATCCGCGGGTTTTAATTGTGATTTTCCAGTTAAGCCTCTATTTACAGTTAAACTTCCAAATAATCCAAAATACCTTCGGCTGCTTTTCGACCTTCACTGATGGCTGTGACGACGAGATCAGAACCACGTACTGCATCACCACCGGCAAATATCTTGGCATTATCGGTCTGGTAACCTTTATCTTCTGGCGCGATTATGCGCCCTCTGCCATCAAAATTAACGCCATGTTCAGCTAACCACGGCATTGGATGAGGTTTAAAACCAAATGCCATTACAACAGCATCAGCAGGAAGTACAAATTCCGAACCTTCAATAATTACTGGTGAGCGACGACCTTTTGCATCGGGTTCGCCAAGTTCTGTTCTTACCATTTTTACACCAGTAACATGTCCTTCGTTATTGATTTCAATGCTCAGTGGTTGCACATTAAATTGGAATTGTACACCTTCTTCTTTGGCGTTTTTGACTTCACGTTTTGAACCCGGCATGTTCGCTTCATCGCGGCGATATGCACAAGTTACTTCTGCCGCACCTTGACGGATAGACGTTCTTACACAGTCCATTGCCGTATCACCACCACCTAATACCACAACACGCTTACCTTTCATGTCAATGTATGGCGTATCTTGGGTTTGCGGATGATTCATAAGATGTTTAGTATTGGCAATTAAAAATGGCAAGGCATCATAAACACCATTAGCATCTTCATTTGCTAGCCCAGCTCGCATGGACTGATAAGTGCCTGCGCCAACAAAAATTGCATCAAACTCATTGATTAACGCATTTAATTGAACATCTTTACCTATTTCGGTGTTGAGACGGAACTCAATACCCATTTCAGTAAATATACGTCTGCGATTGATTAATACTTCTTTATCAAGTTTAAATGCAGGGATTCCGAATGTGAGTAATCCGCCAATTTCTGGATGACGATCAAAGACAACTGGTGTTACGCCATTGCGGACTAATACATCGGCACACGCAAGGCCAGCAGGGCCAGCACCAATTACGGCAACTTTCAATCCTGTTTTCTCGACATTGGATAAATCAGGTTTCCATCCCATTTTAAAGGCTTCGTCAGTGATATAACGTTCAATGTTACCAATGGTGACAGCGCCAAATTCAGCATTTAAAGTGCATGAGCCTTCACAAAGACGATCTTGTGGGCAAACGCGACCACACACCTCTGGTAAACTATTGGTTTGGTGAGACAGTTCAACGGCTTCTAAAATCTTACCTTCATTAACCAATTTTAACCAATTAGGAATGTAGTTATGGACTGGGCAACGCCATTCACAATAAGGATTACCACAAGCTAGGCAACGATCTGCCTGAGCTTGAGACTGCGAGGCTGAAAAGCCTTCATAAATTTCAACAAATTCAATTTTACGGATGTTTAGCGATTTTTTAGGCGGATCAACACGTTGTAAATCGATAAACTGATAAACATTCTGGCTCATATCGTGTTTCTCCTTATTGTGCCTGCACACGTAGCTCTGCCGATGAGCGACTACGGTGACCTAACAATGCTTTAACATCGCTAGATTTTGGTTTAACTAATACAAATTGTTTCGCAAAATCTTCCCAATTAGCTAATATTTCTTCTGCCCAAGATGAGTGAGTTAGCTGAGCGTGTTCCATAATCAAACCTCGTAAATGTTCTTCATGGATTGAATAGTCAGCCACATTTAACATTTCAACCAACTCTTTATTAATACGCTTATGCAAATCACCATCGGTATCTAAAATATAAGCAAAACCACCTGTCATACCAGCACCAAAGTTAACGCCAGTTTTACCTAAAACACAGACGATCCCACCGGTCATATATTCACAGCCATTATCGCCAATACCTTCAACCACGCTAATCGCACCCGAATTACGCACAGCAAAGCGCTCACCTGCGCGACCGGCAGCAAACAATTTACCGCCAGTTGCACCATACAAACAGGTATTACCAGCAATAGTTGCTTCATGGCTTAAAAAGGCAGAACCTTGAGGAGGGCGAATCACAATGCGCCCACCAGCCATTCCTTTACCAACATAATCATTGGCATCTCCAGTAAGCGTTAAATCTACACCGCCAGCATTCCATACCCCAAAGCTTTGCCCTGCGGTACCATTAAAATTGAGCGAAATAGGATCAGCAGCTAAACCTTGATCACCATATTTTTTAGCAATATAACCAGATAAAGTGGTACCCACCGAGCGGTCGGTATTTTGAATATCAAAATAGAAACTTTTACTTTGACGATTATCCACTGCCTCTTGTGCTTGAGTGATGATCTCTTTATTAAGCACACCTTTATCAAATGGTTTATTGTCTTCAATACAATAAACAGGTTTACCATCAATTGGTTTTGCTGTTTCTAGTAGTCCTGATAGGTCCAATTTTTGTTGTTTAGCGGTGATCCCGTCAAGTTCTAATAGTAGATCTGTGCGACCAATTAAATCAACGATTCGACTCACGCCAAGTTCTGCCATAACTTCCCGAGTATTGCGAGCAATAAAGCGGAAGTAATTCATCGCCTTTTCAGGCAGACCGTGATAGTGCTCACTACGCAATTTTTCATCTTGCGTTGCAACACCTGTTGCACAATTATTAAGGTGACAAATACGCAGGTATTTACAACCTAAAGCAACCATTGGCCCTGTACCAAAGCCAAAGCTTTCTGCCCCTAAAATAGCCGCTTTAACAATATCCGCACCTGTTTTTAAACCACCATCAACTTGCAAACGTATTTTATGACGTAAGCCATTAGCAACTAAAGATTGTTGTGTTTCAACTAGTCCAAGTTCCCAAGGCGAGCCAGCGTATTTAACCGACGTCAATGGACTGGCTCCGGTACCACCGTCATAACCTGAAATAGTAATCAAATCGGCATAGGCTTTAGCAACGCCTGTTGCGATAGTACCAACCCCCGGTTCTGACACTAACTTAACCGAGATCATCGCAGTTGGATTAATCTGTTTCAGATCAAAAATCAATTGCGCCAAATCTTCAATTGAATAAATATCATGATGTGGAGGCGGTGAAATTAACGTCACGCCGGGTACGGAAAAACGTAATTTTGCAATATAAGGTGTAACTTTATCGCCCGGTAATTGGCCACCTTCACCGGGTTTTGCCCCTTGTGCAACTTTAATTTGAATCACATCGGCACTCATCAAATAACCTGGTGTCACACCAAACCGACCAGAAGCCACTTGCTTGATGCGTGATACTTTGATGGTATTGTAACGAGCAGGATCTTCTCCGCCTTCACCCGAATTAGAAAAACCACCTAACGTATTCATCGCTTCAGCTAATGACTCATGCGCTTCTGGGCTTAGCGCACCAATTGACATGGCAGCGGAATCGAAACGTTTAAACAATGACGTCTCAGGTTCAACTTCATCAAGTGAAATAGCTGCATTTTTAGGCGGATTGAGTTTTAATAAATCTCGTAGCGTTGCTGCTGGGCGATTATTCACAATATCTACATAACGCAGATAATCTTCATAATTACCATAATTAACCGCTTTCTGTAATGATTGAACAACATCTGGATTATAAGCGTGATATTCACCGCCATAAACAAATTTGAGTAAACCACCTTGATCTATTGGTTTACGACGTAGCCATGCCTTCTTAGATAAATCAAACTGATCTTGCGCAAAATCATCAAAATTAGCGCCACTAATACGGTTAGTTACCCCTTGGAAACAAAGCTCAACCACCTCTTCATGTAGACCCACTGCTTCAAACAGTTTAGAGCAACGATAAGAGGCCACCGTTGAAATGCCCATTTTTGACATGATCTTATATAAGCCTTTGTTGATACCATTGCGATAATTAATAATTGCCTCACGATAAGACTTATTTATCGTGCCATTATCCACCATCTGCGCTAAAGTTTCATAAGCTAAATAGGGATAAATAGCCGTTGCACCAAAGCCAAGTAATACGGCAAATTGATGCGGATCACGACAACTGGCGGTTTCAACAATAATATTGGCATCACAACGTAAATTCTTTTCGACTAAACGTTGCTGAACCGCACCAACTGCCATTGGAGCAGGAATTGGCAGACGATCTGGCGCAATATTTTTATCTGACAAAATCAGCAGCACAGTACCTTGACGAACTTTAGCTTCGGCATCACCACACAATTGCTCAATCGCATCACGCAAGCTACCATCAATTTCGTAAGTAATATCAAGTGCTTCCGATTTGTAGTAGCGCGACTCCAAAGCCGTTAATTGTTTAAAATCAGAATGAACCAACACCGGATATTTAAAGGCAACTCGATGTGCTTGACCTTCCGCTTCGGCAAACACATTCATCTCACGGCCAATACTGGTTGATAAAGACATAACGTGCGCTTCACGCAACGGATCGATGGGTGGATTAGTTACCTGAGCAAATTTTTGCCTAAAGTAATCATAAATTAAACGAGGGCGACTCGATAACACCGCAAACGGCGTATCATCGCCCATCGAGCCAGTTGCTTCCTGACCATTTTCGCCTAAAACCCGAATACATTGATCAAGCTCCTCAGCGCTATAACCAAACTGTTTTTGGTAAGTGGCAAGTAACGAATCATCATAATCACGTGAACCGATAGCATCATCAGGAAGATCTTCAAATGGAATAAGGCGTTTTACATTTTTTGCCATCCATTCTTTATATGGATGACGTTTTTGTAGATCATTATCTGTTTCTGACGACTGTAAAATGCGGCCTTCTTCCGTATCAATAACCAGCAACTCGCCCGGGCCGACACGCCCTTTAGTCACAACCTCATCGGGTTGATAATCCCAAATACCGATTTCAGAGGCGCAGGTAATCAGTTTATCCGTCGTAATAACATAACGTGCAGGACGTAATCCATTACGATCTAAGTTACAAGCTGCATAACGCCCATCAGACATAACGATACCGGCAGGGCCATCCCACGGTTCCATATGCATAGAGTTAAAATCAAAAAAAGCACGCAGATCTTCATTCATATCTGGATTATTCTGCCATGCTGGTGGCACAAGTAATCGCATTGCACGAACAATATCCATTCCGCCAACCAAAAATAGCTCAAGCATGTTATCTAATGAACTTGAATCAGAACCCGTCTCATTCACAAACGGTGCAGCATCTTGTAAATCAGGAATAAGTGGCGTTTTAAATTTATAAGAACGTGCTTTTGCCCACTGGCGATTGCCCTCAATAGTATTGATTTCACCATTGTGCGCCAAGTGCCTAAATGGTTGAGCCAGTGGCCAACGAGGTACGGTATTAGTTGAAAAACGCTGATGGAACAAACAGATAGCCGTTTCCATGCGAATATCGGCCAAATCTAAATAGAATCGAGGCAAATCCTTAGGCATACATAAGCCCTTATAGATATTGACCTGATTTGAAAAACTACATACATAAAACGTATCATCTTTAACACGTTTTTCAATACGACGGCGCACCATATATAAGCGACGCTCTAAATCAATCTTAGTCCAACCGGCAGGCGCATTAACAAAAACTTGCTCAATTCTTGGTAATGATGAAAGCGCGATTTCACCTAACACACTTTTATCAATCGGCACTTCACGCCAACCTAAAATAGATAAGGTTTCCTCGGCTAATTCTTCTTCGACTATCTCACGGCTAGCTTGCGCCTCGTCTTCATCTTGGCTTAAAAATAACATGCCTACGGCATAATTTGTCGCTAAACGCCAACCGGCATCCTCGGCGACTAGACGAAAAAATCGGTCAGGTTTTTGTAATAAAAGACCACACCCATCCCCGGTTTTGCCATCCGATAATATCGCGCCACGGTGTTGCATACGAGCAAGCCCGTGAATTGCAGTACGCACCACTTTATGACTTGGTTGCCCTTCAATGTGCGCAATTAACCCAAATCCGCAGTTATCTTTTTCATGATGCTGGTTATATAACATATCATTGCCTCTAATTCATCTTTATTCTTTTTTGAGAAGATACACGCATTAATTCCATAATAGGTGTGAAGGTAATTAAAAATAGGTTTTTGGTCAAATAAATATTACTTATAAGTGAATCTTTTAATAACTCAACTCATCTTTATTAATGAAACTAATATCTGCTATTAATTGTCTGTTTTTACTACAATTAAATTTTTATCAAAATAAGCATTTAAGAAATGATATTATTTTTTCATAATAAGAATTAATACTCAGCAAAAAAAGTTGAGGAAAGGGGTTTTTGAGGGGGTAAAAAACACCAAAAAACAGGGTTTTTGGTCGAAGTTTAAGCCAATACCCCATTCACGCGTTGCAACGAGCTGCAACGAGCTGGCGTTTGGGCAAGATCACCAAGTCAAACCACCCAACCGGGCCAGCCCGTACAGTTCTTTACAAAAACTTACAAAAACGTTTAAAAAAAAGTTGCGGTGTTTTTTTGGTGATTTTATACTTTTAGCGATGTGCTGAGTTAGTTTTGGTGCAGAGCGATCAAAATAAGATCAAAAAGCAAAAAATGAAATAAAACAGTAAATTAGCTTGACAGGGAATGCCCGATGCCTTATAATTTTCCACATACCACATACCACATACCACATACCACATGGCCAAACTACACTTTAAATATAGCCAATACCGAGTATAGTTGTTTATTTCGTGACCGATCCTTATTTTTCCGTCGATCTGCAAAATCAGCATTTTTTGTTGGATCATGCCGACGATCAAATTTGTCCCGTCAGATCGTGCTGGTGTTATCATCGCTACTATCGCTACTATTGCTGCTTTCCGTTTTCAGTAGTCAGGCTTTAACACCTAAAACAACGCGTAATGTCATCAATGGTAGTGCGCCGTATTTAACTTTTGACGGGGGGCGTACTCGTGCAACTAACGTCGACGATTTGCTTGCCATAACCTTGCCTGGTGGTACTCGTATTACGCCACGTACCAATACTTCAAGTACAACAAATCCCATCCAGTTGCAGTACGCTAATATCAATTTCACTCAGATAGGCATGTTCGTGCCAACAAATACAGGTTCAGTCGCATTAAACACGCTCATTGGCCCACCGAATAATTATTGGATGGATGATGATGGAGATGGGCAGGGTAGTGGTGGTGTTACTGCTACGGGGAGTTTAGTATTATCTATTGTTGATAAAGAGGGCAAGGCAGTTGACCGACGAGACACGCTTGATATTTGTAGCGCACCATATAAAATCACGTTGTCCAGTTCTGGGGGAACATTAAGTACGCGTTACGGTTTTCCTAGGAGTCGTCGTTTTAGTGCTAGTAGTGCGACTTATTACATCAACCCTAAGGTACCGCCGACGGTTTGTTTTGCGAGGCCTAATTTGCGATATGGTCGAGCTTCAGATGATTCTAGGTACTATGGTCCATCAAACATCTGGAATCCAGATAAGGGTTTCCTGATTCAGTCTACAGACCTATTACATTATGATAGAAACTTTCCTACTACAGGGGCTCATAATTTATACTTTGACTTAGACATAGGTGGTGTAGACGCAACATCGTTAACTTGGTCTTCCGTCACTCACAGTGGTATTACTGCTAGCATGACACCGGATTCATCAGGTACTAGCGTGCGCGTTAAATTAACTGGCCCTGTCGCCACTTCATCGCAAATAAGCTCTTCTTCTCCGGGTAATATACCCCGTCCATCTTTGCCTGCGACTTTCGAGTTAGTTGGTCGAGATAGTCGTGGTAATGCAGTTATCAAGTATGGATTTGAGTTAAAGCAGTGGTTCGTCAACAGGGGAGATTATAGAGAGAATTATGCTACTCAAAATTCATGGTGTTCTAGTATAGGTTACCAGATGCCAAGGGTAAGGGATTTAACCAACGCGGCTTGTACTGGTCAAAACAGTGGTTCTTGGTGTCAGGGGTCAGTCGGCGCTACTCCATCATCTTCTAATAACAATTACATGCGCCATATTGATGCAGGCTTTTTTTCCGAGTGGGGCTACATGCGCGATTACACCGGTGCTAGCTTTGCCATCTACTACGGCCATTGGACGAGCGATGCTACGGGTAGCGCCCAGTTCTATGTGCGCTCGCACGATGGCGACATCGATTGGAGCAACCCGAGCTACGGCGATTACGTTGTTTGCGCCTCAGTCCTTAGACCTTAGTCCTTGGGGCACCAAGGCCGATATGGGCTAATATCGCCAAGGTGATTAAAGAAAGGATTGCCACGCAAGTTTGCAACCCTCTCGCACCGCGTGGGCGAGCTAGCAAATCATGGCGCGATTTTGTGGCGTAAGCGACCAACCCAACCTCTCAACTCAATATCCCTTTCCCTACTCAAAAAAAGGTGAGGAAAGGGGTTTTTGAAGCCCTAAAATCACCTATATTTACATTTTTTCAAAAATGAGTGAGTTAGGATTACAACGCTTATGCTGTTATAATGCGTTATCTTTTTATGGGTAATCGATTCAATATGCAAACTAAAATTACAATTATTGGTGCTGGGGCTGCTGGGCTTTTTTGTGCTGGCTTGCTAGGGCAGAAAGGTTATGATGTTACTGTTATTGATAATGGTAAAAAATTAGGCCGTAAGATTTTGATGTCTGGCGGTGGCAAGTGTAATTTTACGAATCTTAATGTGGAAGCAACCCATTATCTTTCTGAAAATCGTCATTTTTGTAAATCGGCACTTAAGCGCTTTACACAATGGGATTTTATTCACTTAGTTAATCAATACAAGATTGCTTATCATGAAAAAGATCATGGCCAGTTATTTTGTGATAATTCTGCGCAGGATATTGTCGATATGCTGGTTAGCGAGTGTCGAAAAGGCCATGTGGAATTTAAATTACAGACGCAAGTTGACGATGTCGAAGCTACGCCAAATGGTTTTAAGTTGTTGACTTCAAAAGGTTATTTTGAAACCGATAAGTTGATTGTGGCAACGGGTGGGCAATCTATGCCGGCATTAGGCATGACGGCAATTGGCTATAAAATTGCGGAAAAATTTGCGATTCCCATTGTGCCAGTAAAGGCTGGCTTGGTGCCGTTTACTTTGCATAAGCCGTTGTTGGACGTTTTAGCTACGTTGTCGGGGATTGCTGTTCCTGTTGAGGTGTCTAACCAGCGTGTTGTTTTTAAAGAGAATTTGCTTTTTACGCATCGTGGCTTGTCTGGACCAGCGATTTTGCAAATATCGAGCTATTGGCAAGCTGGCGAGGCAATTATGATTAATTTGTTGCCCGATGTTTTGTTTGATAGTGATTTTAAGCCGTTGTTGGACAAGAATCGCAATCAAAGCGTCAAAAACTGCTTGGCGCAACTGTTGCCAAGGCGTTTAATTGAGGCGTTGATGCAATTAAATTTGATTGCGGATGTGATTGTTAAGCAGTTAACGCCAACGCAGCAGCTTGCGCTTTATCAAGCTTTAACCATGTGGTCGGTGATGCCGAATGGTACGGAAGGCTATCGCACTGCCGAGGTGACGTTGGGTGGGGTGAGTTGTGATGCGTTATCATCAAAAACCATGGCTGTAAAAAGTCATCCTGATCTCTTTTTTATTGGTGAGGTTGTGGATGTCGCTGGTTGGCTTGGGGGGTATAATTTTCAATGGGCTTGGAGCAGTGCATTTGCCTGCGCCCAAGCCTTTAGTTAAGGGTTGTTAGCTGTCGATTACGCCCATTTGTATGTTATATTTTCTGACTTTATATTGTAATGTGGTGCGAGATATGTTGAGTAATTTTGCCGCAGTAATTATTTTTCCGTTGGCTTGGTTTAATGCGTCAATAATAAGTTGTTTTTCATAATTTTCAACTTGTTCGGTGAGGTTGTGATTAGTTGTTAACTCGCTCGTTTTTGGTTTTTCGATCTTCGTTTCAACTTTTGTTTCGATCTTAGTTTCATACTGATTTTGTGAGTAGGGGTTGTGAATGTCAAATAGATCTTCGTCGAGAATAATTTGCTGTAATTCCCCGGGTTCATTTTGTAAAACCATACTACGGACGATGGTGTTTTCTAGCATCCTTACATTACCTGGCCAAGGTGCAGATGTTAATTGTTGTATTGCATGTTCACTAATGCCGGTGATGACCACACTTACGTCTTTTTTATGTTTGTCGATAAAGTATCTTGCGAGTACGGGAATATCTTCTGTTCTTTCTCGCAGCGCTGGGAGTTTTATTAATCCAACATTGAGTCGATAAAATAGGTCACTTCGCATTTTCCCGGTTTTTAATAATTCCGCTGGTGATTCGTTCATGGCGGCAACAATTCGAACATCAGCATGTCGCTCTTTATTTCCCCCTAAAGACCAATAGGTTTTTTCTTGTAAGAATCGTAATAGCTTGCTTTGCATTTCAAGTGGCATTGCGTTGAGTTCATCAAGAAATAATGTTCCGCCATTGGCAAGTTCAAGATAGCCTTGGCGATTTTCGGCCCCGGTAAATGCGCCTTTGACAGTCCCAAATAAGGTGCTTTCAATTAGTGTGGTCGGTAAGGCACTACAGTTAAGTGAGATAAATGCTTTATCTCGGCGATGGCTGGTTTTATGTATTAATCTGGCAAATAGTTCTTTCCCAGTGCCGGTTTCACCAATAATTAGTACGGGTAGGTCATTGCTGCCTAAAATGTTGGTCTGATCGATAACATTTTGCATTTTTTTCGATGCAAAAACGATTTCGGGTAGTGGCTGTTCTTTATTTTGATATAGTTTTCTGTTGAGGGTGATTACCTGATCTTGTAATTGTCTAACATTAGATAAGTTACGACCTATTTCTATGGCGCCGATAATTTCTTTTTTATGGTTATAAAGCGGTACTGTTGTGTGTTGATAATCGACCAACTTGCCCACATGATTATAGTAAGTTTGATGTGTGTCTAGATATTCTTTACCTTGTTGTAAAGCTTGTAACATAGTGCTTTCTTCTTTTTTTAAATTAGGGTAAACTTTGAGCATTGGTTTACCGATGGCTTGTTCCATTGTATAGCCGTCCAGTTCTGCACTTTCCTGATTGTAGTAAATATATTTACCGTCTTTATCAATAATGGCCATTGGCTGATGTATTAGATCAAAAAAATGTTTAAAAATTTCCAATGCTTGTAATAATTCGGGATCAATTATCATGATGCTAAGACCTTTTCGAAATAGGATTATTGCTAAATATAGCTTGCGTTAATTTGAATACCTTTCTACCACACACTAGTTAGTTTGACGAATTTTTGTCATAAAAACAGATTTTTTACTAAATGACTAATATTAAATTTGTAATCATTCTGTTAAGTAATTGATTGTTTGTGTTTTTTAAAGTTGGCACGGTGATTGCATTGTAAGTGAGTAATCTTTTTACTTATCTTTTTTTATGTACTAATTAACTGGAGGTCATATGTCCGACACAATTATGTCAAATTATAACAAATTACGTACCGATCTAATAACAAAAGATCGCCGATTTAGTGCGCAAAACGGCAAACTTTGTTTTGATGGTGTGAATTTGGAAGAATTAGCAAAAAAATATCCAACTCCTTTTTATGTGTTTTCAGAAAAAGAGATTGATCGCAATGTGCAAGAAATTAAGGATGCATTTAAAGCTCATCCAAATACAAAAATTTTCTATGCGTCTAAAACATGTTCTGTCATGGGCGTGCTTAAAGCGATTAAAGATTCAGGTATCTATGCTGAAGCGAATTCGATGTTTGAGGTTCGTAAATGTTTGGAAATCGGTTTCCCTGGTAGCCAAATTGTGTTCAATGGTGTAGTTAAAAAACCAGTTGATTTGGAATTTGCAATCCAAAACGATCTTTATATCATCAATGTTGATAGCTTATATGAGCTTGATATTATTGATGAAATTTCAAGACGTTTGAAGAAGGTCGCAAATGTTTGTGTGCGTGTTGAGCCTAATGTGCCGTCAGCGACTCATGCTGAATTGGTCACTGCTTATCATGCTAAATCTGGTATCGATTTGGAACAAGCGGAAGAAACTTGTCGCCGTATTCTTGAAATGCCTTATGTTCATTTACGTGGTTTACATATGCATGTGGGTGACCAAGTTCCTGAAGCAGAGCCATTTGCTAAAGCAACTCGAGTATTAGTTGATGAATCACGCCGTTTAGAAGAAGTGTTAGGCATTAAATTTGATTTAATCAACGTTGGTGGTGGTATTCCTGTTCCTTATAAATACGACGAGGAAAATGGTAACCCATTACAAGACAATATGTACGCAGGTATTACTGCTCAAGATTTTGCTGATGCGGTAATTAGTGAAGTTCATAAATGGCGTACCGATGTTGAAATTTGTATCGAACCAGGTCGTAAAGTAACAGGTTCAGCAGGTGTGCTTGTTACCGAAGTTGCCTGTGAAAAACGTAAAACTAACTACGATTTAGACGGTAACATCGAAGAACATGTTGAGTGGAAATTTGTTGATGCTGGTTATAGCGTGTTATCTGATAGTCAACATTTTGATTGGTTCTTCTATGTTTATGATGCATCAAAAATCACTGAGGAACATGATGAATACATTAAGTTAGCTGGTCCATTATGTGACGGTGGTGACTATTTCCATGTTGGTGTTAAAGGTGAGGAGTTCTTGTTACCTAAAAACACTGAAATTGGCGATATCATTGCTTTCCTTGATGCAGGCGCTTATACCATTGAAAGTCAAACCGTTTATAACAATCGTCCACGTACTTCCGTTGTGATGATTGATAAAGAAGGTAAAGACCGATTGATTCGCCGTGAGGACACTTACGAAGATATGGTTGGATACGACGTGTATTAATCATGAGCTATCTGGGGCACGTTGTGCTCCAGATATTTACAATGTGAGGTTATTATGAGTGATTCTAAAGATTCAAGTTTACTTGGTATTAAAGACATTGTGTTTATGAATGTTATTGCGATACTGAGTTTACGCCAAATTCCAAATGTTGCCCCTTATGGTGCGTCAGCAATGGTGCTTTGGCTACTTGCTGCATTTTGTTTGTTTTTTCCATTAGCAATGGTTTGTGGTGAACTTTCTACTGGTTGGCCAAAAGATGGTGGGATATTTGTTTGGGTAAAAGAAGCATTTGGTAAACGAGTTGGCTGGATAGTGGTTGTTTGTTTCTTGTTTTCTTGTGTGCTTTTCTTCCCATTAATGTTGCAATTTGGTTTTACTGCCATTGGCTATATGTTTAGTGCTGAGTTGGCCCAAAATCAGGTATTTATTGGGGTGGGATCCATGGTGGTATTTTGGATCTTAACATTAATGAATATTAAAGGTATGAAGTGGACTAAAATCATTAACAGTGTTAGTGCATGGTTAGGGGTATTTATTCCAGCTGGTATTATCGTGTTATTAGCAATTGTATGGTTAATGTCTGGTCACTCTATGGCAACAGATTATAGTCATGTTAGTGATTGGGTTCCGGATCTAAGTAGTTGGGATACGATTGTTTTCTTATCAAGCATGATGTTTGCGTTTGCTGGTTTTGAAGTAGCACCAATGATTGCTGGTCGAACTCGTAATCCACAACGTGATTTCCCTAAAGCGATGGTTGTTTCAGCTATTGTGATTGTGGGGATTTATATGATTGGTACTTGGGCAATTAATACTTTATTGCCAGCAAAAGATACTGATATTGTCGCAGGTGTAATGCAAGCGATGGAAGTATCGGCAAACGAGTTACATATGCCTTGGTTATTACCAGTAATGGCAATTTGTTTATTCTTTGGTGCGTTAGGTCAAATTAACTCATGGTTAGTTGGTCCTATCTATATGTTACAAGAAGCATCAAAAGAAGATAATTTGCTTGGTGAACGTATCGGTCGTTTACACCCGGTATACCAAACACCAGCTTTCGCTTTAATCGTGCAAGCGATTATTGTAACGATACTTTGTTTTTCTACTTTCGTTTCACCAAGTATCGCAGCTGCGTATTGGATGTTAACGGCGTTAACAACAATTTGTTACTTTATTCCTTATTTAGTGATGTTTATTGCGTACTATCGTTTACGCATTGCTCAACCTGATGTACCGCGTAGCTTTAAGATTCCGGGTAAAGTTTTACCAGTTGTTTTACCGGCTTTAGGATTCTTATCTACATTATTTGCGGTGATCTTGGTGTTTATTCCACCAGCACAAATTGATATGGGTGGATATGCTGAGTATATCGCTAAAATTGTTGGTGGTGCAGTGCTTGCCATTGTGTTAGCTGAATGGATTTACCATCGCGCACAAAAACGTAATCGCTTGCAACAACGATAATATATAGAGGAGTAATATTATGTACAAACCTATATTAGAAATTGATTTACGCAAATTAAGAGACAATGCTCGTGTTGAAAAAGCGCTACTTGCTAAACACGGCATTGAAGTGATGGCCGTTAATAAAGTTTTTGATGGTTGTGTTGAAACCGCTAAAGCTGTGCTTGATGGTGGTATTGATGTGATTGCCGAGTCAAGAACTTATAATTTGAAGAAGCTTAAAGATGCTTTAAATTGTAAAACTTGTTTATTGCGTAGCCCTTGTTTAAGTGAGATTAGTGATGTTGTGAAATATGCTGATATTAGCTTAAACAGTGAAAAACAAGTGATTCAAGCACTTTCTGATGAGGCGGTAAAACAGCAAAAAGTCCATCAAGTATTATTAATGGTTGATATGGGTGATTTGCGAGAAGGTATTTGGTTTGAACATGTGAATGATATTATCGATACTGTCAAACTCATTCTATCGCTACCGGGTGTGGAGCTTTATGGACTTGGTACTAATTTTAACTGTTATGGTACTGTTCTGCCAACGGTTAAAAATGGTGTAGATTTTTTACATATAGCACGTAAAGTCGAAGAAGCTTGTAATATCAAGATCAAGTATTTATCTGCTGGTAACTGTACTAGTTATCATTTGCTTGATAAAGGGATCTGGCCAGAAGGGCTTAATCATATCCGTATCGGTGGTTTACATGAGTTTGGTATTGAGTATGTCGATATGAAATATCTTGATGAATTTCATCACTCCAACAAACCAGTGGAAAAAGCTTGTAGTGATATGTATAAATTGTATGCACAAATTATTGAGCTTAATAGTAAACCCACTGTTCCCGTTGGCGAATTAGGTGTTGATGCCTTTTTGAACAGCAAAACGTTTGTTGATCATGGTACTCGCAAACGAGCGCTTCTTGCTTTTGGCCGTCAAGATGTGCCTGCAGAAAGCTGTGTGCCGATTAATGATAATATTACGGTATTAGGTCAAACCAGTGATCATACTATTGTTGATATTGAAGATGTTTCTGAAACATTACGTGTTGGCGATATGATTGGGTTTGAGCTTGATTATACAGCGCTACTTATGGCTTGCCAAACTAATGGTGTAGAAAAACGGTTTGTTTATTAATGTATCAGCTGCTGGGCAACCAGCAGCTATTATTGATTACTAGGCGGTTTACATGGCAACATCAGAAGCTCAAGAAAGCCCTTATCCTAGCACCTTAAAGAAGAACTTGAAAAATCGTCATTTATTGATGATTTCATTAGGTGGTTCGATTGGTACTGGGTTGTTTATTGGTATTGCAGCACCACTTAGCACGGTTGGACCATTGGGGACGATCATTGCTTATTTTCTTGCCGGTAGCATTATGCTATCAACTATGCTGTGCTTGGGTGAGCTTTCTTGTGCATTTCCACATGCAGGTTCTTTTCAGCATTATGCATTAATGTTTATTCCTCATCCTATTTGGAGTTATACCATTGGCTGGTTATACTGGTTAAGTTGGGTACTATCTATGGCTGCTGATTTAACCGCTGCCTCTATGATTGCTCACCAAGTTTTTTCATTTATTCCTATCTATGTTTTTAGTTTAATTATTTTAACTGTTATCACTTGTGTTCATTTAATTTCGGCTCGAGCTTTTGGGGAAAGTGAGTACTGGTTTTCAACGATAAAAGTATTAGCCATTATTGCCTTTATTTCAGTCGGTATCTATTTGCTTTATCAACAATATCATCAAACTCATGTGTTACCAACATTTAAAACCGAGCAGGGCTGGTTCCCTAATGGGTTTTTATCGATCTTTGTGTGTATGACGATCGTTACTTATTCATTTCAGGGGGTTGAATTAATCGGTAGCGCAGCCGGTGAAGCGAAGTCACCGCAAACTGTGTTACCTAAAATTATTACTGGCGTGGCTTTTCGTATCGTTCTGTTTTATGTGTTAGCTATTGCGGTACTAGCATTGGTTTATCCTTATGGAAAAACGCATGATGAAATTAGTCCGTTTGTTTGGGTTTTTAATAAAGCAGGTATTACTTTTGCTTCGTATGTGATGCTGTTTGTTATTTTTTGTGCTGCGATTTCGGCAACCAATTCGGCTGTTTATGCCAGTTCTAGAATGCTATGGTCAATGGCTCAAGATAATTTAGCGCCAAAATATTTTTCAGAAGTAAATAAACGCGGTGTGCCAACCAAAGGCATATTATTTATCGCGATGATTGCGTTAGTTTCTCTGTTTTCTAAATATATTGCAGCTGAAAAATTATATATCTATTTAGTGGCAAGTACTGGACAAGTTGGTTGCTTTGCTTGGATTATTATTGCTTGGTGCCAATATCAATTCCGTAAAGGCGTGAATGAAGGTAAATACTCTAAAGATATGGTTAAATTTAAATCCCCGTTTTTTCCTTGGTTAGCGATGATTTCTATTATAGTCAACATTATCATTATTATCGGGGTCTGGTTTGGTGAGTCAGGGAAGTTTATTTTATCATCTGAGATGATATTAATTGTTGTGATTTTAGCTTCATATTACTTTTTTAAAAAACGAAAAACTCATTTAAGCAATAAATAAGGTTAGTTTTGCTAATTTATGTAATCACCTTATTGGCAATTAAAGGTGATTACATATTGCCATGTTTTAATTTTTACAATGCTAAAAGTATATATTTAAAATCTATGCTAAGTTATTTTAAAAATGCAGAGACACCAGTGAATACAACTTGTGCGGCAATAGCAGATATCAATAAACCGGTTAGTTTTGACAAAATCGCAATACCTGTGTTTTTTAATACTTTAGCAATGCTTTTTGCACATAGTAGCATGGCATAAATACCACTTGAGGCAATCAATAGTGAAATGGCACCAATCAAATTTTGCATAATGCCAATTGAACTTGTTCCCATCACAATAATTGTACCAATGGATGCGGGCCCCATACATAAAGGTATAGCAAGCGGAACGACACTAATGTCATCATCGTCACTATGTATTTTATTTTTTTCGGGCGAATCATTCATTAATGAAATAGCCGTAATAAAGAGTAATGCACCTGACCCAATTCTAAAAGCATCAATGGTAAAACCAAAAACACTAAACATGGTATTACCAAAAAAGAATAGCACAATACCAATTATAAATACGGCACAAGATGTTTTAAGTGCGGTTTTGCGGCGTTGTGCTTCATCATATAGTTTCGTACCACTTAAAAATGCACTTAATACTGCTGGTGGCGTCATTAATGCGAATAACTTGGTTGTGGTGGCAAGAATCTCAACAAGATAGTTATCCATAATGTTACCTTTTATTTGATCTAGATTTTGCTTGAATTGTGTCAACGAGTGTTGGCGGGAATGAACCGTTTCTATACACATAAAAACGGTCACCACAAAGGTGACCAGATTTAATTGGATATATTTTAATTAGTTTATTAACTATTAGCCAATTTATTTTTGCTAAGACGCTCTTTGATACGCGCAGCTTTACCACGAAGTTCGCGTAAGTAGTAAAGTTTAGCTTGACGTACTTGACCACGACGTTTCACAGTAATTGAATCAACAATTGGTGAGTGAGTTTGGAATACTCGTTCAACACCTTCGCCATTCGAAATTTTACGTACTGTAAATGCAGAGTGTAAACCGCGATTACGAATTCCAATGACAACACCTTCGTAAGCTTGAAGACGTTTTTTATTACCTTCAACAACCCATACTTTTACTTCAACCGTGTCACCAGGGCGAAAAGACGGGATGTCTTTCTTCATTTGTTCTTGTTCTAATTGCTGAATAATTGCATTTTTCATAATATTATCTCTTACTAGTTATACTGAAACATTAGTTGCTTTGCTTGCTACTGTATTCACGTTGGAATTCAGTAAGTAAACATTGCTCTTCATCAGTCAGAGCTAGATTTGCAAGAAGATCTTCTCTTCTTAACCAAGTTCGTCCTAGAGATTGTTTTAATCGCCAGCGACGAATCGCTTCATGGTGACCAGACATTAACACATCAGGCACCGCCATTCCATCTAACACTTCAGGTCGAGTATAGTGTGGACAGTCCAGTAAACCGTTAGCAAAAGAGTCTTCTTTTGCTGATGATTGGTGATTTAGTACGCCAGGTATAAACCTTGCTAAAGCATCAATCATAGTCATTGCTGGCAATTCACCGCCACTTAACACATAATCCCCAATTGACCATTCTTCGTCAATTTCGGTTTGGATCACGCGCTCATCTATACCTTCGTATCGTCCACAAATCAAAATCAATTTCTGATTTTGTGACAATTCGCAAACACCTTGTTGGCTTAATTTGCGCCCTTGAGGGGAAAGATAGATTACTTTTGTATCTTCACCAGCCACTGCTTTTGCGGCATGAATCGCATCTCGAAGTGGTTGTACCATCATTAACATGCCGGGACCACCACCATAAGGCCTGTCATCAACAGTCTTATGTTTATCATGCGCAAAATCGCGCGGGTTCCAATATTCTACTGTTAACAGCCCATTTTTAACGGCTCGACCAGTTACGCCATAACAGGTAATAGCTTGAAACATTTCGGGAAAAAGGCTAATTACGCCAATCCACATAGTTTTACCTTACCAATTAAAATGCTGGATCCCAATCGACCACAATCATTTTTGTTGTTAAATCAACTTGTTTAATAAATTGTTCTTCAACAAAAGGGATTAAACGTTCTGTTGCTCCAAATGCATCTTTTAGATTTGCTTTAACAACTAATACATCATTAGAACCGGTTTCCATTAAATCAGTTACCTGACCCAAGTCATAACCGTTAACTGTTTTTACTCGACAGCCAATCAGATCTTTCCAATAAAAATCACCATTATTAAGCGCTGGTAATTTTTCTGCATCAACAAATACTTCAGCATTTGTTAATGTATTGGCTTGATCGCGATCATCAATGCCTTTGAGTTTGACAATCATGTCTTGATTATGAGGTTTAAAGCTCTCAACGATTACTTCTTGCCATTTTCCAGCATGCTGGATGTACCAAGGTTTGTAATCAAAGATACTATCTGGATATTCTGTAAACGAAAAAATCCTGAGCCATCCGCGAATGCCGTAGCTTGAACCAAGTTTACCAACAATGATTAGATTCTCAGTATTCATCATTACAGTTACTATTATTTAATTAAGCAGCTTTTTTTGCTTGTTTAATCAGTGCATTCACACGATCAGAAACAGTTGCACCTAAACCAACCCAATGATTTACGCGATCAAGATCTAAACGTAATTCTTCTGCTTTACCTTGTGCGATTGGATTAAAAAAGCCAACGCGCTCAATAAAACGACCATCACGTGGGTTACGGCTATCAGTGACAACTACTTGATAAAAAGGGCGCTTTTTAGAGCCACCACGAGCTAAACGAATAGTTACCATAACATCCTCTTAAATTTAAAAAATAATCTTTTTTCTGCCCAACATGGACAAAATCAAAGCCCCAGGATTATACTCCTTCTAGCAAAAAGTGCAATGATTGATTAAAGGCGAATGAGTTTGCTTGTATTGGTTATTGGCGAGTAAATCACAAACGAACATAAATTAAGCTTTTATTTTAATGCTTGACGAATAAAACCATTATTTTGCTCCAGCGTCGCTTTAGCTTGTGGCGCTGTTAATTTTGCTAGAATCATTAAAATAGCCGTTTTACAATGTTTATTGCATTGATTTAATGCGTTGATAGCTGTTTCTCGATTACAGTCAGTTGCTTGCATAACAATTGATATTTGGCGTTCAACAAGTTTTGCATTCGTGGCCTCAACATCGACCATTAAATTGCCATAAACTTTGCCAATTTTAACCATGCTGGCGGTGGTTAGCATGTTTAGCACTAATTTTTGTGCGGTACCAGCTTTCATTCTTGATGAGCCAGTAATTACTTCTGCACCGACTGTTGGGGTAATAGCGATATCGGCTAAATTAATCATCGGTGCATTCGGGTTGCAGCATAAGCTGATTACTTTTGCTCCAAGTGATTTTGCGTATTGCATTCCACCCATAACGTAAGGTGTGCGCCCACTTGCGGCAATACCAACTAAAATATCGTTTGAATTAAAATGAATATTTTTTAAGTCATTTATTGCCAATTCGGGATTATCTTCAGCATTCTCAACAGCTTTAAAAATCGCTGGCTTACCGCCGGCTATTAAGCCTATGACTTGTTCTGGTGATGTACCGTATGTAGGTGGACACTCACTTGCATCTAAAATACCTAATCGTCCAGAAGTGCCAGCGCCGATATAGATCAACCGACCTTGCTTGTAAAAAGCTTGGCTAATCGCATCAACTGCTAAAGCAACATTAGCCAGCTCTTTTTCGACAGCGAGCGCAACTTGCTTATCTTCATTATTGATAATTTGAAGTATTTCTATCGTTGAGCAGTTATCGATATTTTCACTGTTTGGATTGCGACTTTCAGTCATCATCCCTGATAAATTAACGTGTTGCATGTGATTTTAATCCTAACCATACTAATGCAATAAGAATAGCAGATAGCATACCAAAACTGACACCAATTGTAATGACCGACAAATCACAAGCGATAGCTAAAGTATAAACACTTAGCATAATCATCATTGCGCTATATTCGCTTAAGTTTTGTATTGAAATAACACTGCCTGCACCAATTAACTCTTTACCTATTTTTTGAACTAATGCATTTAGTGGCACTAAAAAGTAACCACCTAATGCACCAATAGCAATCAATAATATATAAGATGCCATCATATTGCTTTGCAGAGTAAATGCGATTACGGTTATCCCCATTAAAATTCCAGCAGGAATACAACGTAATGTGTTGGATATGGGAACAAAAATACTAGCAAGTCCTGCGCCAATAACGATACCTATGGCCACAATGGCATTGAGATTAGGTGCTGTTGAATTGTCAGTAATGCCTAAAGCAAATGGTACCCACTTGATTAATAAAGAGCGTAAGGTAATGCCAGCGCCCCAAAATAAACTTGTTCCAAGTAAAGTATAAAGTGCTTGTTTATTGTTGAAGATGATTTTAATGGTTTTAGCAAAATTTTTTACCATACTCATAAATTTCCACTCAATATCTTTCCGAGCAGCAGGTAATGTTGGAATAAAAATATTTGCGATAACCGCCAAACCATACATTAATACACAGGTAAGCAATGCTAATGTAATATTTAAATCAGCAATATGTCCACCGGCGAGTGAACCAAGCAAAATAGCTGCAATAGTTGAAGCTTCAATTAAACCATTAGCTTTAACTAAATTATCTCCAGAAGTCAGCTCACCCAAAATACCATATTTTGCTGGCGAGTAACCAGCCGCCCCAATGCCAACTAAAAAATAACCTAAAAATGGGCTGATATTTAAGCAGATGAGGGCGGCTCCTAATAATTTTACACCATTTGAAATCATCATCACTTTGCCTTTAGACATGCTGTCAGCAAATTGACCAACAAATGGTGAAAGAAGGATGAAAGGAATTACAAAACTGATTTGTAATGCTGATTGGCTCCATTCTGGATAATGGAGCTGTTTAATAAAAGCAAGTATGGCGAAAAAGATAGCATTATCAGCAAATGCTGAAAAAAACTGCGCTAGCATGATCGCCGCCATGCCGACAGTGAATAAAGGTTGTTTGCTCATATTGATATCCTTGCTGTTACTCATTCTTGTCAGCCATCTTGCGTAAGGTAATAAAATCGATTTTACCTGTACCAAGTAATGGTAATGCTTTAACAACTCGGATATCTCTAGGGATCGCCAGTGCAGGGATACCTAAATCTTGAGCTGCTTGATTAAGTTGTTCTCGTGTTAAATTTGTTGAAGTAGTAAATAGCACAATCGCCTCACCTTTGGATGCATCAGCTTTTACTGTAGCGCCATGCATCGCATCAGGATCGACTTTTTTAGCAAGCGCTTCAACACTTTCAAGTGAGACCATTTCACCCGCAATTTTAGCAAAACGTTTTAATCGTCCTTTAATTGTCAAGAACTCATCTTTATCGATAGCAACGATATCACCAGTATCATACCAGCCTTTTTCTGAATTACCGTTTTCATCAACTGCAATAGGTTCTTCAAGTACACCTGGGTTTTCAACTCGTAAGTAGCCTTTCATCACATTTGGGCCTTTAACTTGCAATTCACCACCATTGGTAATGCCTGAGATAGGAATTAATCTTGATACCATACCCGGTAATAAACGACCAACTGTGCCTGCTTTAAAGGCCATAGGTACATTAAGCGCAACAACTGGCGCACATTCAGTTACACCATAACCTTCTAAGATTCGGATACCGTATTTATCTTTCCATTGTTCACGAACTGTATCGGATAGTTTTTCAGCACCTGCAACCACATAGCGTAATCGCATAAAATCATAAGGATGAGCATAACGGGCATAGTTAGCTAAAAATGTTGGTGTGCCAAATAACACGGTACAATTTTGGTCATAAATGATTTCTGGCACCATACGATAATGTAATGGGTTTGGATATAAAAACGTACGGCTACCTGAAAACAGCGGTAAAAATAAACCAGCTGTAATACCAAAAGCATGGAATAGAGGCAGCGCCGACATAAAGCGGTCAGCAGGTGTTGGGTCAATAACTGTACGAATTTGTTCGACGTTAGCTAATAAACTGCCATGGCTATGGACTACACCTTTAGGATTGCCTTCCGATCCTGAAGTAAATAGTACTAACGCTTCATCTTCGCTTGATTGTTGACATTTGACTAAGCGCGGAATGTATTGGTGTACGAGGACATATAGCTTATCTAATAAATTCAAACTACTACGCAAGTCTTCAAGGAAATACCAATTTACATCCTTAATTTCTTCCAACAGATAATCAAGTTTACCTTTTTGAATAAATTTTCGTGAAGTAATAATCGTTTTTATTTGTGCTGCAGTAATCGCACAACTTACCCCCTTCGTGCCTGCGGTATAGTTAAGCATAGCGGGGATACGATTTTTAACTGATAGGCCGAAGATAGAGGCAACTGTAATGGTCGCATTGGGTAGCAGTAAACCAACGCGCTCTTTGGGTTTGGTAATTTTAGAAATAATGCAACTAACACCGATGATTTGCTTAAGTAGATTTCGATAAGATGCTTCGTGGGTAGTAGGATCTTGAACCATCCGTGATTTTACGCCATAGCGAATTTGGGCTTCAAGTAATGCTTCAAAAAGTGTTAGTTTTGGTCTGCTTGCCATTCTGGCATTCATCATAATTTGATGTAATTTTTCACCAGCAATATATCTTCTTTCGCTTGCTTTTGGTGCATCAGGCATTGGGATTGAGGTTGGTTCCAACACATGAATAGTAATTTTTGGAAACAAATGACGTTTAAATAAACCTTTTAAACGACTGGTCAACGTAAATTCTGCACCTTCAATCCAAATAGGTACAATCGTTGCCTGAGAACGCGCTGCAACAAATGCCGCTCCGTCATAAATTTTCATTAATGATCCAGTTATAGTAATTCTACCTTCTGGAAAAATAACAATTGGTCTTCCTTTTTCAATTTCACGGACCAATTTTTTAATCGCCATTGGACTTAATGGATCCATTGGTACAAAATCAACATAGCGTTTGGCTAAACGGACTAGCCAGTGATTAATATAGCCTGAATAAATAGCGAATACTGGTTTTATTGGTAAAAATACGCCGATTAAAATGCCGTCTAGAAAGGAAACATGATTTGGAGTGATAAGTAATCTGTCTTGTTTTAAATTGTTTAGGTTTCCTTGAATCTTGATATGAAATAAAAATTTTAAAAAAAACTTTAGTATTTTAAATAACATCTGACTTCTCAATTTCCGTGCAAAATTACACCATGTAATAATAGTGAAAATAAATAAAATATACAAGAAACTTAGTTTTATGTGATTTAATCTTTATTAAACAAAGTATTAAATTTTAAGCTTTACTTTTAAAGATTAAATAACAGACAATAAGTAACAGCAAAGTAAAATAAATGAAAAATAAAAGTAAGGACTTAAAATGCTAATTTTAACAGCCCAAGATATTCAAAAATTTTATACGATGAAAGATGCAGTGGCTGCAGATAAGCAAGCACTGAAAATTTATTCTCAGGGTAAGAGTGACGTCCCTTTACGTATCAATTTTGATATGCAAAAAGGACAATGTTTATGTATGCCTGCTCATATCAAAGAAAACGATGTTGTTGGATTAAAAATTGTATCTGTCTTTCCTGATAATCTTAAACTCGGCAAGCCATCCGTTCCTGCACAAGTTTTTATGATTGATCCGCAAACAGGTGAGGTTTGTGCTATGTTAGATGGAACATTTGTCACTCAATTGCGAACTGGAGCTGTACAAGGTGCCGCCACTGATTTATTAGCCAAAAAAGGAGCTAAGCGCGCTGTATTAATTGGCACTGGCGGGCAAGCGGCTTCACAATTAGAAGCTATGTTAACAGTACGCCCATTAACTGATGTCGCTATTTTTGGGCTTGATGCAAATAAAGGTAAGCAATTTACGGAAGCCATGAAAAAACGATTTGCCCATTTTTCTGCTAATCTTTATTTTTCTCAAGATTTGGATGAAGATATTCATCAAGCCGATATTATTACGTCCGTTACCACATCAAAATTCGTTACTTTTAATGGTGATCTTGTTAAGTCTGGGACACATATTAATGGTGTAGGTGCTTACACGCCTGATATGCACGAAATTCCAAGTAATATTATCGAAAAAGCTGATATTCGAGTGCTTGATACCAAAGAGGGGGTATTTGCTGAAGCCGGCGATATTATCGATCCAATTAATCAACATTTAGTCACCAAACAAGATTTTTACGAGTTGGGTGATTTAGTTATCGATCCACAGAAATGCCGGCAGAACGATCAGCAAATCACGGTATTTAAAACGGTTGGAACGGCAGTGTTAGATGTCTATGTTGGTTATGATATTTATCAGAAAGCCAAAGAAAAGGGCATTGGAACAATTATCTAATATTTAACCTAAAAAGCTTATTTCTATAGCCTAAAAAAAGTTGAGGAAAGGGATTTTTGAAGGGCTAAAATTAGCTTTTTAGCTCTTCTTTTTGTGAACGCCCCAATAATGTCATGGCAGCTTGTTTAGGATCTTTATGTTCATAAAGTACTTTATATATTTGCTCGGTGATAGGCATATCAACGTGATATTTTTGCGCTAACATCCAGACTTCGTTGGTGTTTTTGCATCCCTCAACTACTTGCGCAATGATATCTTGTGCTTCTTGAATTGATTTGTTTTGGCCAAGTAAAATACCAAAGCGGCGATTTCGTGATTGGTTGTCGGTGCAGGTCAGCACTAAATCGCCTAATCCAGCCATGCCCATAAAGGTCGCTGGGTCGGCGCCTAGCGCTTCGCCAAGTCGCATCATTTCAGCAAGTCCACGAGTAATTAAGGCGGTTCTAGCATTGGCTCCAAAACCAAGTCCATCGGATAAGCCTGCACCAATGGCTATAACATTTTTTACCGCTCCACCAAGTTGAACGCCAATAAAATCTTTGCTGCTATAGACTCGGAATGTTTTACTGCAGTGGAATAAATGTTGTAGTTCAGTTAAAAACGCTTCATCTGTTGATGCAACCGTTACGGCTGTTGGTAAGCCTGATGCAACTTCTTTAGCAAAAGTAGGGCCTGAAATAACGGCTAATGGGACTTTGTCACCTAAAACTTCTCGAGCAACATCTTGTAATAATCGACCGGTATCGACTTCAAGTCCTTTGGTTGCCCAAACAATTTTACTGTCTTGTCTTAAAAATGGTTTGATTTGTTTAAGCGTGCTAGCAAAAGCGTGGCTTGGTACTACAATTAGCAAAATAGGGGAAGCAGCGACTGCTGTTTGTAGATCAGCTTCAATTTGAAGTTGATCAGGGAAAGGGATATCTGGCAGGAACTGCCTATTTTGTCTATCATGCTGCAAAATAGCCATTTTATCAGGGTTATGTCCCCATAATAAGGTATCGTGACCATTTCGTGCCAGTAATATCGCTAGGGACGTTCCATAAGAACCTGCGCCAATTATTGTCACTGCAGCATTTTTATTCATAAACAATCCAATAAATGTTGTTAATTAGTTTAACAATATCAACTATTGTAAGGTTTCAGAAGCGTTATTTTGTGCATGCTGTTCTTGTTGTTGTAAATAGTTAATGAACAATGCCTCAAAATTTACTGGTTCTAAATTAAGTTGTGGGAAGGTTCCTTTATTTACTAAGTTTGAAATAACTTCACGCGCATAAGGGAACAAAATGTTTGGGCAATAAGCTCCAACGCAATGTTGAATTTGTGCATCATCAAATCCAATAAGTGAGAAAATTCCTGATTGGGTAACTTCACAAATATACACAACTTCTGCTTGTTGTTTTACAGTAACGGTGACTCGTAAAGAGACTTCATGTACATTTTCACCTAATGTTTGTGATGATGAGTTTAGTTCTAAATTCATTTCTGGTTGCCATTGTTTAGTAAAAATTTCTGGCACGTTGTTTGTTTCGAATGAAACATCTTTGGTATAAATTCGTTGAATAGCAAATTGCGTTTCAGGTTGTTGTGCATTATTTTGTTCAGTCATGATAAAACCTTATTTTAAAATTATATTATTTCCTAACTAATGGTAAGTTCTCGCCATTCCATCCGGCAATACCGTCTTTTAATGTAAAGACATTTAAGAAACCTTGTTTGACAAGTATTTCACCTATACCGGTTGATGATAAACCATTTTCATCAACCACAATGACCATATTTTCTTTAAATTTTTCAATTGTTTTGGCGCTAGCATTTTTTATGTCAACCGGTAATATGTTGTGCGCTTCAGTAATGTGCCCTTTTTTAAAGCTATCTGCCGAGCGAATATCAACAATAACCGCATTTTGTCTATTGATCATGTTTATTGCTTGCGCGTTAGTAATTATTTGCACTTTTGACAGTTTGCTTTTTATGGTTAATACAATGATTGCAACAAATAATCCAATCCAACTTAATGAAAGTATAGGATGATTTTTGACAAAAGGCAGAATTTCGAGCGTAACAAAGTCCATACTTTTATGATTACCTAATTTTTTTCAATGTAAGGGGAGATTATAGCGATATTGAGTGATGAAATATAGTGCCAATCATTGAAAAATTGTTTTATAGTAATAGCAATATTCTAAAAATTTATTGATTCTAAAGAAATATTTTTATGTAATTCAAAATAACTATCTCACTATTTTAATATGAATGCTATGACGTTTATGATAACTTGCAAGCAGGGCTGATTGAGACTGCAGCCTGTAATTTATTATCAACTCTGATAAAAACATGATAAATTTAATATTACCAAATATAGCAATTGAGATTATTTTGTTTTATTTTAGTGCGCCATTTTGGTGCTTTGTGCACCATTTTGGTTCATCAATATTGTTTTTCACCATTATTTAATCAATAAGAAACATTTAAAAAGCATGGTTGAAAAGTTGGCATTATATTTGCATGTATTTTACTAAATAGGCCAATAAGCCTTAAACTGAATACTTATTTTATCTGTCCTTAATGGAGAAGCTACATGTCTACACAAAAAGTTTTAACGCTAATAAAAGAAAACGATGTTAAGTTTGTTGATTTACGTTTTACTGATACTAAAGGTAAAGAACAACATGTTACCATTCCTGTTAGTCAAATTGACGAGGATTTTTTTGAGGAAGGTAAAATGTTTGACGGTTCATCAATTGCTGGTTGGAAAGGTATTAATGAATCCGATATGGTTTTAATGCCAGATGCATCAAGTGCTGTAATTGATCCATTTTTTGAAGATGTGACATTGAATATTCGTTGTGACGTTTTAGAACCAGCTACATTACAAGGTTATGATCGTGATCCTCGCTCAATCGCTAAACGTGCTGAAGAGTTTTTAAAATCATCAGGTATTGCTGATACTGTTATTTTTGGGCCAGAGCCTGAGTTCTTTTTATTTGATGATGTCCGTTTTGGTTCGCCAATGTCTGGTAGTTTTGTTCATATTGATGATATCGAAGCTGCTTGGAACTCTGGCACTAAATATGAAGGGGGCAATAAAGGCCACCGTCCAGGTGTTAAAGGAGGGTATTTCCCGCTTCCTCCAGTTGATTCATCACAAGATATTCGTTCTGAAATGTGTTTAATCATGGAACAACTTGGTTTAGTTGTTGAAGCTCATCACCATGAAGTGGCAACTGCTGGTCAAAATGAGATCGCTTGCCGTTTTAATACATTGACTAAAAAAGCTGACGAAGTTCAAATTTATAAATATGTTGTTCAAAATGTTGCGCATGCTTATGGTAAAACTGCAACATTTATGCCCAAACCTATGTTTGGCGATAATGGTTCTGGTATGCACTGTCACCAATCACTTGCTAAAGATGGCGTAAATCTTTTTGCTGGTGATAAATATGCTGGCCTTTCTGAAATGGCGTTATTCTATATCGGTGGTATTATTAAGCATGCTAAAGCGATCAATGCTTTTGCTAACCCTGCGACTAATTCTTATAAACGTTTAGTTCCAGGTTATGAAGCACCAGTAATGCTTGCGTATTCTGCTCGTAACCGTTCTGCATCAATCCGTATCCCGGTTGTTACTAGCCCTAAAGCACGCCGTATTGAGGTTCGCTTCCCAGATCCAGCAGCTAATCCATATTTAGCCTTTGCTGCGCAGTTAATGGCTGGTTTAGATGGTATTATTAATAAAATTCATCCAGGTGATGCGATGGATAAAAATTTATATGACTTACCGCCAGAAGAGTCTAAGCTAATTCCACAAGTTGCTGGTTCACTTGAAGAAGCACTTGATGCATTGGATGCAGATCGTGAGTTCTTAACTCGTGGTAATGTATTTACTAATGACACTATTGATGCTTATATTGATTTAAAACGCCAAGATGTTGATCGTGTACGTATGACACCACATCCGGTTGAATTTGAATTGTATTATAGCCTATAAGTCATTATTTTATTTGTTAAAGTTTAAACCACCGCTGTTTGGCGGTGGTATCTGATGAGAACGGAGAGCTAACGATGACATTTGTTCATGAGTCTGATGCGAATCTTGTTCTCGACTCAATGATTACCAATATTTTATTGCTTGATAAACAACTCAATATTCTTTATGCCAATACTGCGGCACAACAATTATTAGCCCAAAGTTCAAAAAAAATATTATATAGTTATTTTCCTGATTTATTGGGGTATTTTTCTCTTGATATTGATTTGATGCAAAATGCGTTAGATCAAAACCAAGGCTTTACTGATAGTGAAGTAAATTTAGTGATAAATAATGAATTGCATATTTTATCACTCACGGCGCAATTGTTGGCTAATGGTCATATTTTGGTTGAAATGGCACCATTAAATAGCCATAAAAAGCTCAGTCAAGAACAATTACAGCAAGCTCAACAAAATGCTGCACGAGAATTAGTTCGTGGGCTTGCCCATGAAATTAAAAATCCACTAGGTGGGCTTCGAGGGGCGGCTCAATTATTATCACGAGAATTACCTAAAAATGAGTTGCAAGATTATACACAGATTATTATTGAGCAAGCGGATAGATTAAGGAATCTTGTTGACAGGCTATTAGGGCCACAACAACGGTTACAGCAAAAACATCAGAATATTCATCAAGCTATTGAGCGAATCTATGCACTGTTATGTTTAGAAAAACCACAAAATGTGAAAATTGTACGCGATTATGATCCTAGTTTGCCTGAATTGGTGCATGACTCTGAGCAAATTGAGCAAGTGGTGTTAAATATCGTTCGTAATGCGTTACAAGCGATTGGTTCAAAAGCTGGTGCTATTACGATCAGGACTCGGACTGCATTTCAGGTCACGTTGCATGGTCAACGTTATCGGCTTTGTGCTCGTATTGATATTGAGGATAATGGACCAGGCGTGCCTGTGCATATTCAAGATACACTGTTTTACCCAATGGTCAGTGGTTACGAAGGAGGGACAGGCATTGGTTTGTCGATTGCTCATAATATTGTGGATCAGCACCATGGCAAGATTGAATTTAATAGCTGGCCGGGGCACACTGCGTTTTCTATCTATTTGCCAATCAAACAATGAGGTTAATGAAAATGAATGTTTGGATTGTTGATGATGATAGTTCGATTAGATGGGTGTTAGAAAAAGCACTTACCAATGCTCATTTTAATTGCATTAGTTTTTCAAGTGGCCAAGAGGTGATTGATGCTTTAGTGAATCATCCTCAAAAACCAGCAGTAATATTATCGGATATTAAAATGCCAGGCATTGATGGGCTATCGTTGCTTAATTATATCAAAGAGCAAGCACCTAATTTGCCCGTGATTATTATGACAGCACATTCGGATCTTGATGCAGCCGTGAATGCGTATCAAAAAGGTGCTTATGATTATATTCCAAAGCCTTTTGATGTCGATGAGGTTATTCAACTGGTTGAACGTGCTATTTTGCAAACTCAAAGTAATAAGCCGAGTAATCCTTCTAGTAGTAAAGCTTCCACTGGTATTATTGGTGAAGCGCCATCAATGCAGGAAGTGTTTCGTATCATTGGTCGGCTTTCAAAATCGTCTATTAGTGTGCTAATTAATGGCGAATCCGGAACAGGTAAAGAGTTAGTTGCTAAAGCGCTTCATACCCATAGTCCTCGTTCGCAATTACCTTTTATTGCATTGAATATGGCTGCTATTCCAAAAGATTTAATTGAATCAGAATTATTTGGCCATGAAAAAGGCGCATTTACTGGTGCGGCCCAAATTCGGTATGGTCGATTTGAGCAAGCAAATGGTGGTACGCTGTTTTTAGATGAGATTGGCGATATGCCGTTAGATGTACAAACTCGATTGTTAAGAGTGCTTGCTGATGGTCAATTTTATCGAATTGGTGGTTATTCGCCAGTTAAAGTTGATGTGCGTATTATTGCTGCTACCCATCAAGATCTTCAAGCGAGAGTAAGAGAAGGTAAATTTAGAGAGGATTTATTTCATCGTTTAAATGTTATTCGCATTTTATTACCGCCATTACGAGATAGGGCGCAAGATATTCCAAAACTAGCAGAACACTTTTTACGTACGACAGCCAAAGAGTTAGGTGTCGAAAGTAAAGTGCTTAGTTCTGATGCTCTTGACCTTTTATGTATGTTCGATTGGCCGGGAAATGTTAGGCAACTGGAAAATGTTTGTCGTTGGGTAACGGTGATGTCATCAAATAATGAGATTTTTGTTCAGGATTTACCGCCAGAATTGTTGCAATTATCTGCGCCTGTTGCACCAGTTAGTTATGATGTTAGCGCCAACTTTCAGGCGAGATCGTTAGTAGAGGACGATTGGAAAATAATGTTGGAACAGTGGGCTAAACAAGCACTATTGGCTGGTAAAACAGGAATATTACCCCAAACCGTTAGTGATGTTGAACGAATTTTATTAAAATGTGCACTTAATTTTACCCGTGGCCATAAACAGGATGCAGCGAACCTTTTAGGTTGGGGGCGGAATACACTAACTAGAAAGCTTAAAGAACTATCTGACGTCTCTAAAAAAGATTATTAATTGCTATTCAAAACAAGGCATACTTTAACATTATCAGTTGATGCTTTTGTTGGTTTATCCATTAGTGGCTTTTTGTTTGCCGAAGTTCATTGAACACTTATTTATTTTTAGTTACAATCTAGAGTAAATGATAATTATTGTATTTATCATTTACTCTTTGGGATTAAGCTAATAATTAGGAGTTACAATGTATTCATCTATCAAAGTTAAATTTTTGGTACTGCTAGCCGCTTTATTTGCATTGGCTGGTTGTGACGAAAAAAAAGAAGCACCAGCCACGAGTAAAACATCAATTACCATCGAGCATGCTCAAGGTAAAACTGACGTTCCTGAAAATCCCAAAAAAGTGATAGTATTTAATACTGCAACACTTGATATTATTGATGCATTAAATATTCCTGTTACTGGGGTTCCTCAATCTGGTGTTCATTACCCAGACTACTTATCTAAATATGAAAATAAAACCTACACCAATGTGGGTACTTTATTTGAACCAAATTATGAAGTTTTAAGCTCATTAGATCCTGATGTTATTATTGCAGGTGGACGTACAAATGATGTTTATAAAAAATTAAGTGATATTGCACCAACAATTTCGCTTGATATTGATCCTAACAACTTTATGGGTAGTTTAACTCAACGCACTGAGCAGTTAGGTAATATTTTTGGTAAACAAGATGCAGCTAAACAATTAATTGCTAATTTTAATCAAAAAATTGAAGCGCTCAAACCAAAAACAAGCATTGCTGGAACGGCTTTAGTCATTATGATTAATGGCGGGAAAATGTCAGCTTATGGCCCTAAATCACGATTTGGCTTTATCTTTGATGTTTTAGGTTTTAAACCTGCTACAACTTTCAAAGAAGCTGGGCGTCATGGTAATGCCGTTACTTCTGAATTTGTATTAAGCGTTAATCCACAATGGTTATTTGTTCTTGATAGAGATAACGCAATTGGTAATAAAGAAGCACAATCAGCACAACAAGTTTTAAATAATGAGTTAATTAGGAAAACAGATGCATGGGAACAAAACCATATTGTTTATTTAGATTCTACTTCTATGTATATCTCTGGTGGTATTCAGACCTATAGTCGTTTGATGGACCAAATAAGTGATGTTTTACAAAAAGTATCAGCAAATTAATATAGACCATGTCTAAGACGGTTTACTTTATTGCAGGCATTGTTTTTTTATTCGCAATGGCTGCATTGAGCCTTTTTATTGGTGCTGGGCATGTGACTTTAGGCGATCTTTGGTCTGATAGTAATATGCGACAAATCTTTTTTGTTAGCCGTGTGCCAAGAACGGTGGCTTTATTATTAGCTGGTAGCGCGATGAGTGTTGCTGGCTTAATCATGCAATTGCTTACTCAAAATCGATTTGTTGAACCAACTTTAGTTGGCACAACTCAATCCGCTAGCTTGGGATTGTTGGTGATGATGGTGCTTATGCCTAGTGCAAGCGTGATGATGAAGATGGTGGTAGCAAGCTTATTTGCTATGGCTGGCACTATGCTATTCATGTTTATCTCTCGCAAAATCATCTTTAAATCAGCACTTATGGTGCCACTTATCGGAATTATGTTAGGCGCAGTAATTGGTGCAATTTGTACTTTCTTTGCGATGTATTTTGATTTATTGCAATCACTTGGCGGTTGGGAATCGGGTGATTTTTCTGGTATTTTGCAAGGTCGCTATGAGCTATTATGGTTAGTTGGTGGTATTACCGTGCTCGCTTGTTGGAGTGCTGATCGTTTTACTGTCGCAGGTTTAGGAAGAGACTTTTCAGTTAATGTTGGGCTTAATTATAATCGAGTCATGCTGACTGGTCTTGTTGTGATAGCCCTTATTGGTGGAATTGTGGTTGTTGTTGTTGGTGTATTGCCGTTTCTGGGGTTAATTGTCCCTAATATTGTCAGTTTATTATTTGGTGATAATGTTCGAAAAACGATTCCTTGGATCTGTTTATTCGGCAGTGGGCTTGTTTTGCTCTGTGATATTATTGGGCGAGTTATCCGCTATCCATTTGAAATTCCTGTCAGTGTCATCCTTGGTGTGGTTGGGGCTATTATTTTTTTAGTGTTGTTGAGTAAAAAACGCCATGCAAGTTAATCAAAAACGCCATATCACGAGTCGAAGAACAATACTATTATTACTAAGCATTGCCATTTTTTGTGTTGTTTTTTTCATGACATTCAATTTAAGAGGTAATATTAGTTATATCTTGACTCATCGTACTTGGATTGTTTTGACGATGATTTTAGTGGCTTTTTCTGCAGCAACGTCTACTTTGCTTTTTCAGACTGTGACTAACAATCGAATTTTAACTCCTTCTATAATGGGGTTTGAATCGCTATTTGTGTTGATTCAAACCGTGGTAATATTTTTTATTGATGCGCAAGGTATTCCTTATATTGGCATTGTCGGTCGATTTATTTTTGAGTCATTATTGTTAATTCTCTTTTCTCTATTTTTATATCGTGGATTATTTACCAAACTCAAACAGAATCTTCATTTAGTTTTATTAGTTGGGATTATTTTAGGGACACTATTCCGTAGTTTTTCTAATTTGTTACAGCGATTGATGACGCCAACTGAATTTGCGGTTTTACAAAGTCGAATTTTTGCAACATTTACTCGCGCGGAACCAGTATTAATTGTCTTTTCGTTAGTTATTACCACAATAATTGGTTTATTTTTATGGCGAATGCGGTTTCGATTTGATGCCTTAGCATTAGGGCGCGATAATGCTATTAATCTTGGTATCGATTATCAAAAAAGTGTCACTATTATTTTATTGCTAGTCTCGGTATTAGTTGCAATATCGACAGCATTAGTTGGCCCATTTACGTTCTTAGGCCTACTTATTGCCAATTTAGCTTATAGCATCAGTGGTTCCAGCCAACATCGTTTTTTATTGCCAACGGCATTTTTATTAGGGGTTATTTTCCTAGTGGGTGGACAGATGTTTTTAGAGCATGTTTTAAGTATGGTCGGAGCATTATCCGTTGTAATTGAGTTTATTGGTGGTTCATTGTTTATCTTCTTATTATTAAAAAAGGTCCCGATGTGATAGAGATTGATAATATTAGTAAAAAATATCAAACCATACCTGTGTTAAAAAATGTAAATGCGACCATATCTCAGGGCGGTATTACTGCAATTATAGGCCCAAATGGTGCAGGGAAATCGACATTATTATCAATTATTAGTCGCTTATTACTTGCTGATGAAGGACAAGTAAAAATCCAAAATATGGATGTGGTTAACACGCCCAGTGACAAGCTTGCTACTTACTTATCGGTATTAAGACAAGAGAATCGTTTTACTAGCCGGTTGACTGTTTTTGAACTAGTCGGATTTGGGCGTTATCCTTATTCAAAAGGGCGGTTAAATAAAGATGACTTAGCGCATATTGAACGTGCGCTAGATTTTTTAAATCTAACTGAATATAAAGATCGGTTTTTAGATGAACTTTCAGGGGGGCAGCGGCAAAGAGCTTATGTTGCAATGGTTCTATGCCAAGATACCGAATATGTATTGCTAGATGAACCATTAAATAATCTTGATATGAAGCATGCCGTTGCAATGATGAAGCAATTACGGCGAGCAGCTGATGAGCTTGGCAAAACAATTGTTATTGTTATTCATGATATTAATTTTGCGTCAGTTTATTCCGACTATATTTTAGCGATGAAAGATGGCCAAGTTGTTTATCAAGGCAGCCCAGAACATATTATGGATTCTAAAATTTTAGAAGAGATATTTGGCACACCTGTAAAAATAGAAACTATCCATAATCAAAATATTGCTATTTATTATTAACAACTGATTTTGTTTAAATTAAAGGATTTAGTCGTTAGCTAAATCCTTTTTTTGTTTTGATTGTTTGTTTTTAATTTTTTAGTCATATAGCGATAAGATGTTGTTATAACTCTTGTTTACATTTAATTTAGGTTCAGGTTAAATAGCTATAATTTTTTTATTGAGATATATTCATGAAATTGGAACAAATTGCGCTATTAGCTGGTGTGTCGAGAACGACTGCTAGCTATGTGATTAATGGTAAGGCAAAACAATATCGAGTTAGTGATAAAACCATTGAAAAAGTCATGGCGGTAGTGAAAGAATACAATTATCAACCTAATGCTGTTGCAGCAGGGCTAAGAGCAGGTAAAACTCGTACTATTGGTATTATTATTCCTGATTTTGAAAATATAAGTTACACTCGAATTGCTAACTATTTAGAGCAATTGGTAAGAAAAGAAGGTTATCAGCTATTACTTTCTTGTTCTGAAGATAATCCTGAAATTGAAAAAGAGTGTGTTAAACATTTAAAACAGCGTCGAGTTGATGCTTTAGTTATTTCATCTTCGTTTGTCGCTGAATCAGATTATGCCTTCTACAACGGTTGGCAAAACAATGATACGCCTTTATTTGCATTAGATAGAACATTATCAATATCTGAATTTAGAAATGTAGTTGGGTCAGATAAAGATGATTCTAAAATGTTAGCAAAAGTATTTAACCAATTTGTTAATGGAACAGTTGCTTATATTGGCGCATTACCTAACTTGTCTGTTAGCCAACTACGAATGGAAGGTTTTAAAGAAGCTGCGTTAAACAATAGTAATAAAGTTGATTTTTTATGTGCAAATAATTATAGTCGTCGCGATGCTGAAACTACTTTTAGTCAATGGTTGGCGAACAATGATCTACCCAATGGTATTTTTTCCACTTCTTTTTCTTTATTGCAGGGCACTATTGATGCAATTTTGAAAAAGTTTGGTCAATTACCGGATAGCCTAACTATTGCTACTTTTGGTGATAATGAGCTACTTGATTTTTTACCTTGTAAGTTGATTGCATTATCTCAAGATCATAAAGTGGTATCAGAAGTGACGATTAAATTATTATTAGATAGTTTGCATAATAAGAATTACCAACCAGGAACAACAGTTATTCCTCGACGCTTGATTTATCGAGGGAGCCTAAGTCGAGAGAATATGACTAAAAGTTCAAAGTAAGATAGCAATAAAATTAGGCTATTCACACAAAAAAAACAGATCTAGATCACATTTTATGAATTAATAGACATAATTTATTTGATAATTAGATCTTTTATATTCATTATTGCTGAAACGATTCAATAGCAATTATGGGATTGCTGAGTTGTTTTTAGTAACCCCTAAATTATAACCCAGAGGTATTTATTATATGTTTCATTTAGTTAAAGAAGATATTCATTTAAATGAACAAGCAACCAATAAAACAGAGGCAATTAAGAAGATTGCTGCAGCATTAACTAGTGCTGGTTTTGTAGAAGAAGGATATGTTGATGGTATGCTTGAACGTGAAGGTCAGGCTGCAACTTATTTAGGTATTGGTATTGCTATACCTCATGGTACCCCAAAAACTCGTCATTTAGTTAAAAAAACGGGTGTTCAAGTGTTCTGTTTCCCTGAAGGTGTAACGTGGGGAGATGATGGTGAAAAAGCCTATCTTGCTATCGGTATTGCAGCAAGTTCTGACGAGCATTTAGAATTACTTCGTCAATTAACTCATGTACTTGGTGCAGATGGTGTAGAAGAGCGAATCAAAAAAATTCAAACCGCAGACGAAGCTTTAGCTATTTTAACCGGTAAAGAAAGCGCTGAAGATAGTCAATTTGTAATTGATGAATCTTCATTATTATTAGATGTTAAAGCTGATAGCTTAGCAACTTTGCAAGCACTAAATGCTTCACGCTTAAAGCAACACGATGCGGTGAATGCTAGCTTTATTGCTAATGTTCTTGATAATAAACCAAATTATTTAGGTAATGGTGTATGGTTAAATGATAGTCGCGAAGGTAATTTAAAAAATGCAATTGCTATCAGCCGTACAGTAGATGACCTTAATCAAGATGGTAAGCCGGTTAAGCTCCTTATTACGATTTCATCTGTTGATGACACTGTTACAACAATCGCAAATAATATTGCATCGTTAGCCTATAATCAAAAATTGTCATTATTAATTTCTGCAAATAGTAATGATTTCAATAGTCTTCTTTTATTGGGATCTCAGTCTATCTCATCAGAGAAATCAGGAACTACAGCATCTAATGATTCAGAATCAAAGGGTGGCTCTAATGGTGATGCGTTAAGTCGTGTATTTGTCATTCCAAATGAAAATGGCTTACATACTCGCCCATCATCGGTTCTGGTTAAATTGGTGAAAGAATTTAACAGTAAAGTGACTGTAGCTAATCTAGATGGTAAAGGCGAACCTGTTAGCGCAACAAGTTTAATGAAAATTGTAGCGCTGGGTGCTAAAAAAGGTAGCCGTTTACAATTTACTGCCGTTGGTGATGATGCTCAGCAAGCCTTAGATGCAATCGGTAAAGCAATCGAAAGTGGTTTAGGTGAGGGTGTTTAATCATGACTTATCGTGTCGCAACAATTACTTTAAATCCTGCTTATGATCTATTAGGTTTTTGTCCTAAAGTGGAACTTGGTGATGTTAATTTAGTGCAAACTAACGCTTTGTTGGCTGCGGGTAAAGGCATCAATGTTGCCAAAGTATTATCAGACCTTGGCATTAAATTAACGGTTGGTGGTTTTTTAGGTAAAGAAAATCGTGATGGTTTTAATTTACTCTTTGATTCGCTAAATGTTATTGATAAATTTCAAACTATTGATGGCCGTACACGTATTAACGTTAAACCTAACTGAAGAAAATAGCGAAGTAACTGACCTAAATTTTTCAGGTTTTACGATTAGTGATCAAGATTGGCAAACTTTTGTTACCAATTCATTAGAATGGCTGAAAGAGATTGATATGGTTGCCATTAGTGGTAGCTTGCCAGCAGGCGTATCACTTGAAAAATTTACTGAGTGGATGAAACAAGTTAAAGCAATTTGTCCTAAAGTTGTATTTGATAGTAGCCGTGAAGCCTTAGTTGCAGGGCTTAAAGCTAATCCTTGGTTAATTAAACCGAATGATAAAGAACTTGAAATGTGGGTTGGAAGAAAATTATCTACATTATCAGAAATTAAAACAGCAGCCATGGAGCTTATCGATGGTGGGGTAGAAAACGTCGTAATTTCACTAGGAAGTAAAGGTGCTTTATGGGTAACAAAACATGAAGCATGGTTAGCCAAACCGCCTAAATGCAAGGTGGTTAGCACTGTTGGTGCTGGTGACTCAATGGTAGGTGGTTTAATGTATGGTTTATTAACAAACCAATCAATTAAAGACACCTTAGTATTTGCATCAAGTGTTGCCGCTCTTATCAGTTGAACAAGCAGGTGTTGGTGTATCAGACCGTCAAGCGGTTACCAACATGTCGGAAAAAATTGAAATAATCGCGGGATAGGAGTATTTATGAATATATATATTGTTGAAGGTAGTAATGCCGGCCCGGTTAATGGGCGTTTAGCTAAAGCGGAATTAGCCTTAGCTGCTAGTTCTTTAAATTTTAAAATTGTTGATAATGCAGCATCAGCTGACACTATCATCTCTGTTGGTGATGGTAATATTAGCGATAGCTCAGTAGTTGGTAAAAATGTCTATGTCGTTAGTGAACTTAATGACGTTTTTGCTGACCCTAAAAAAATCTTAATGATGCACAAAGTAAAGCAACCGTTTACCAACAATCAACCAATACGGCTGCTGTTTCTGCTCCGAAAAGTGGGCAAAAACGTATTGTTGCAGTAACGGCGTGTCCAACTGGCGTTGCTCACACCTTTATGGCAGCAGAAGCGATTGAAGAGGAAGCCAAAAAACGTGGTTGGTGGTGTAAAGTGGAAACTCGCGGTTCAGTTGGTGTCGGTAATGAATTAACACCAGAAGAGATCGCTTCGGCTGACGTCGTGATTGCAGCATGTGATATCGATGTTGATTTAAGCAAATTTGCAGGTAAAAAACTGTATCGAACCAAAACTGGTCCTGCGCTTAAAAAGACAGCTCAAGAATTTGATAAAGCATTTGAAGAAGCAACAGTTTATCAACCTTCAACAACCACAGCAACGAGTCAATCAAATGATAAGAAGAAAGGCTTGTATCAGCATCTTTTAACCGGTATTTCTTATATGCTACCAATGGTTGTTGCCGGTGGTTTAATCACTGCGATTGCCTTTGCATTTGGATCATTCGAATGGAAAAATGGGGTACAAGAACTAGTTGGTGAACCTCACTTATCAGAACTTGGTGGTTTAGCTTTTAAACTGATGATTCCGGTACTCGCTGGATATATTGCTTATTCAATTGCCGATAGACCAGGTTTAGTGCCAGGGCTGATCGGTGGTTTCCTTGCAAATAACGATATGACGAAAGCTGGCTTTTTAGGTGGTATTTTAATTGGTTATTTTGCTGGCTATTTAGTCTTATTGATTACCAGATATTTAAAATTACCAAAAACGCTTGAAGGGCTAAAGCCAGTGCTTATAGTACCACTATTTGCCACTCTAATAACAGGTTTAGTAATGCAGTTTGTTATCGGTGCACCTATTGCATGGTTAATGGATTGTTTGAATTCATGGTTAAAAGAGTTAAATGAAAATCCAGATGCGGCAGTAATTTTAGGGGTAATTCTTGGTGGTATGATGTGTACTGATATGGGGGGACCTATCAACAAAGCGGCCTACTTATTTGGGGCCGGATTAATCGCAGAACATCAATATATGCCAATGGCTGCGGTTATGGCTGGCGGTATGGTTCCACCATTAGCGATGGGACTTGCAACTTTGATTGCACGCAAAAAATTTGCTAAAGCAGAACAAGAAAGTGGTAAAGCTTCATTAGTATTAGGCTTGTGTTTTATTTCTGAGGGGGCAATTCCTTTCGCTGCGCGTGATCCGTTACGAGTTATTCCTTGTTGTATTGTTGGTGGTGCTATTACAGGTGGTATGGCATTAGCATTTGGTTCAAATTTAATGACGCCACATGGTGGATTATTCGCATTAGCCATTCCAGGTGTCGTTACTCCTGTTATTGGATATCTGCTATCAATTGTTGCTGGTTCTGTTATCGCCGGTGTTGCTTATGCGTTTATTAAACAACCAGAGTCAACAGAGATCGAAGCTACAGCGTAAAATATATATTTATATAAGTAAAAAAAACGCCATCATTTGATGGCGTTTTTTATTTTGATACAAAGTCATTTTTTTACCCAACGTTGTAAGTCTTTAGGTATAAAACTATCCAACTGCACTAACATTGAATCGGCAACATCTGATACGATCAATGTTTGATAAAAACGCTCTCTAATAAAACCTTCTTGTACCGCATGTTCTAAAAAACTAAGCATAGGCTGCCAAAATTCGCGGTTAAATAGTGCAACGGGTTTTTCATGATAACCAATTTGCATACCCGTCCATACCTCAAAAAATTCCTCTAATGTACCTGTTCCTCCAGGCATTGCGATAAACCCATCAGCTAGCTCAGTTAATCTTGCTTTGCGTTGATGCATATTTTCAACAACTTCTAACTGGGTAATACCATGGTGTGCCGTTTCGGCTTTAACTAATCGTTCAGGAATAATACCAATAACCTCTCCACCATTAGCTAAAACAGCATTAGCAATAATTCCCATTAACCCCTTATTGCCACCACCATAGATTAACCGCCTATTTTGTTTAGCAATAACATGGCCCAATTGCTCAGCTGCCATGCGATACTCAGGGCGAATCCCTTCACTTGCACCACAAAAAACACAAATATTTCTCTTCATAAATTTACCTTGCCAGTTATGTCATTTTTTCGACATTTTAGCATAGTATTCATGCTATTTGCTTACAAGCTGAGCAGTTGAGCTTAATTAGTATTTTAGAGATTGACATAATCGTCATAGATAGTTAATATCTCGTCCGTCAAGTGTTCCTCCATAGTTCAGTCGGTAGAACGGCGGACTGTTAATCCGTATGTCACAGGTTCAAGTCCTGTTGGAGGAGCCAATTTTAGTTTTATTGTGGCCTGCTTATAGCAGGCATTTTTTTTGCAGTAAAAAAACCAAAATAAAAGACACAATCTCCTTATGTTTTTCTGAAACTTTTTAAAAATCTTGACAAATTAAAGAGCGCTTTATCTGGAAAGACAAATTTTTGAATCGTATAATTTAGCCTCCCTCAATCAATTCTATAATATAAAATCAAGATGAAACGAAATATAATTATTGTTACATTAATGCTAACTAGCTTATCTTGTGTAGCGTCAGAACATGCCTCACATTGGGGATATGAAGGTCAAGAAAAACCAGAAAAATGGGGTGAATTGTCGCCTGAATATGCTGCATGTAAAGACGGCAAAAATCAGTCACCGATTAATATTGATCATGTTTTGAAGACTGAGCATGAAAATTTAAAAATTTCTTTTAATTCAAGCAAACAAGAAATTATTAATAATGGGCATACGATTCAAGTCAATGTTACTGGTGACAACCAATTACAATTAGACGATCAAACCTTTACCTTACAACAATTCCATTTTCATACACCAAGTGAAAATACGATTAAAGGTGAACATTATCCAATGGAAGCCCACTTTGTTTACAAAAATAAAGATGGAGAGCTTACCGTTGTTGCTTTAATGTTCAATAAGGGTGAAGCAAATCCTGAAATTGAAAAGGCTTGGCAGCATATGCCAGCAGAGGCAGGTAATAAAGCTATTTTAGATAAAACTGTTGATATCGACACATTATTACCTAAAAAATTAGATTATTATCGCTTTAGTGGATCTCTTACAACGCCACCATGTACCGAAGGTGTAAGATGGATTCTGCTAGAACAAGCAGTAACGGTATCAGAAGAACAAATTCAAAAATTTCATTCAATAATGCATCATGATAACAACCGACCAGTTCAACCATTAAATGGTAGAATTGTTATTGATTAATGAGTAGTCTTTAATTGGCTTTATTAATATTTATAAAGCCAATTTTTATATTTACTACATATTGTTTAGCGAATAACAAATATCATTACTTAGTAACGTTTGTTTTTATTTTGTTGATAGGTATTTTATTCTCATAACACCTGAATATAGTAAATCAAAAATAATGATGATACTTAGCATGTTGATCATAGAATATATATCCCCAAGTATCGCAGCGATATTAGTTGTCATTTCTATTTAATATTTAATTGTTATAAAACAACTAGTAATAATAAATAATTCAACAATGGCAACCATAACCATGAAAATTATCATAAGTATCTTCATAACAGTTTTTCTTTGATTCTTATTTTTAATTTTAAATTTAAAAATAAGAATCAAATCCATAAGCAAACTTCGTGTATAAATAATTATATAACTAAGACTATTGATTGCCACTGAGTTAACATAATGCTTATTGACATAAAAACATTATAAAACACTTGAGTTATAATAAATTAATGATGATTAGTGAATTTTAATGAACAATGTGGTGGTGGAGCTGGCGGGAGTTGAATTATTTCATAGCCATTTGATCAATTGAAATAAAAATATTTTAATTTTTTTCGTAGTCCAATTTATGAGCCAATTGGGAAACTGAATTAATTTTCAAGTTATTCGGACGAGAAAACCAGCTTTATTATAAATATCTGTGAGCTGATTAAACAACAAGATACGCAGATTACAACTGCTTATTAATTATGCTATACTACGGTTTATTTTTCGAATAATTATTAAGATAAGCTGAATCACTCACAGAGCTCTTGAGGGAATTTTAAAACAGTAAAAGGGTTTAATGCGATTCAGATATAAGGATGGACGATGCAAATCTTCTCAAATAAAAGTCAAAAATTAGCTATCTTAAAAGAAAAGCCATTCAAACTAGAAAAAGATATACAGTCATTATTTGAGAAAAATCTCGATATCATTGGTAATTTAACCTTTGTTAAATCTGAATTCAAAATTAAAGATTACCGGATTGATACCTTAGCTTATGATACCGAAACGAATGCCTTTGTCATTATTGAATATAAACGTGAACGTAATTTTAGTGTTATCGATCAAGGCGTAACCTATTTAAATCTTATGCTGGATTATCAGGCTGATTTTATTGTCGAGTATAATGAATCTTGTCAGGCGAATTTAAAACGTAATCAAATTGACTGGTCGCAAAGTAAGATTATTTTTGTTTCCCCTGCATTTACGGATTATCAAAAACAGTCTACTAACTTTAAAGATTTAGCGATAGAACTGTGGGAGATTAAACAGTTTGATAACGACCTAATTTCGATTAACCCGAGCAAACGTTCTAAATCAGCCCCAAGTATTAAGCAAGTGCAACATCCCAAAGATTCGCCTTTAGATAAGGTGACTAAAGCGTTAGTTGTATATGATGAAGATTATCATTTAAATGATAAATCAGATGATGTACTCGAACTGTATGAAAGCTTTAAAAATGCTATTTTAGCCTTATCGCCTGAGTTAGAAATATCGCCTAAAAAACTTTATGTTGCCTTTAAACAAGGTAAAAATAATATTGTTGATATTCATATTCAAAATAAATCGTTAAAAATATGGATTAATGCAAAAAAAGATGAACTTGATGATCCCAAAAAACTGACTAAAGACGTTTCAAATCTTGGTCATTGGGGAAATGGTGAGTATGAACTAACCGTGTCTGATACTAAGAATTTAGAATATATTATGAGTTTGGTGAAGCAGGTGTTGTAAGAAGCTACGCTCTACATAAGGAATAATAAATACTATGTGGAACAATATAAGTGATTATTTAAATAGAAATCGATTCTTGAACACGCTGTTATGTCTATTTTGGGGTCTTATAATATTTTATCTAATAGCAAATCAATATTATATTGTTGCTGTAATGATCTTTTATATTCCCACTATTATTTATATTCTTACTCATTATCAACAATTATTATCTCGTATAGAAAAATGGTGGAAAATATTACTTAGTTTTGGTGTGTTGTCCTTTTTTTCTCGCATTTATGCCGAGAAGTCATTAAGCTATATTTATGACATCAACCCTGAGTATTTAAATTACTCGGTTAGTATATATGCCACGTTAGTTGCATTGTGCCTTAGTATCATCTTAATTTTTCTATTCTATTTTATTCCTTATCAAATAAAATCTTCTTGGTGGGGATTCCTTAGTTTTTTTACCTCTAAGTATCAAAGAAATACACAATCACTTGAATTTTGCTTTGCTCCATTTGTGATGTTAGGTATGTTGAGCATAGTTATTCCATTATCTTATGCAGCAGATGAATTGAAGGACTATTACATTATCGCTGATGCTTATCCTATTTCTGATTGTGGGGAGAAAAATAAGGATATTGTTTATATCAGAAAAAACAGTGCAGAATGTTATTCTATTAAGTTCGCGATTCCACCTGTATTTAATACTGTTGAAGCAGAGAAATGAACTTAACTATAAATAATGAATAACAAGCTTTATTGATATTTATTGAACTTAATAAACGAGAATTTTATGGGCTGTAGGTGGAGCTGTCAAGAATCAATTAAGTGATTTTAAATAAGTTTTAAGATTTTAAATCCTTTTTTCTACGCCTATTCTATGGCCATTTTTCAGGTGGGGATAGAGAGGTTTTCACGTAAGTAATTATGTGCGTAAATTATTAGGTAATCAATAAAACTTTGAATATTTTATTCTTGCATCTAACTATTTTTTGTATCGAATTTCAATATTCTGAAAAGTACTTTCAAGTGCAGCTTCTCGTTCTCTTTGATACTCTTCTACTTGAGCCGATTTTATATGCAAAAAATATTCTTTTTCAGCATATTCTATTAATTCATCTTTAAAGTTATCTATTATTGATAAAACTATATCTTTAAGTTTTTTGATCTCATCTAACTCTAATGAAAAATCCTCATCTTCCTTTTCTATATATTTACCACCATGAGCAATTAAATTTCTATTTCTCAGTAAATGAGAATTAATATGACTTTCCTTTAATTCTAGGGTGGTTTTATAATTTAATCCAATAATAGAATGAATGTTTCTCAGTATTTTAGGGGTTAAGTTTCCAGCCGTATCAATAATAGAATTTTCCTGATCATTATCAACATTAATATTAACTTTAAACTTAATATGTTCTAATTTGGCTAATCTATTAATAACTGTCATCTCATTTTGTAATGTTAAATGATCAACGTGTTCAATACACTGAGCTATCATATCTTTTAGTGCCACTGCTTTAAAATTTTGAGTTAGCTCTGTGATTCCTTTTTTAGATTCAGCAATATATTTTAGATAAATTTTACTACTTTTTTTTATATATCCTTCCCAGTGTGCATATAAGAGTAAAATAATTGATTTAAGTATGGCTTTATTATCTTCATGTCCTTCTGCAACTAAAATAAGTGACGATAGCTCTTTTTTACGCCACGCTAAATCCTCTTCAAGGTAATTAGTAAATTGCTCGCATTTCATTGGAAAAAGTCTCTAGAAAACTCAATCATTCCTTTAATCCTAGGAAGTGCTTTTTTACCTCGGCTAGATAATTCTATAAACGTAGGATCTTGATATACTGATTGTATTTTACTTATAAATTCTTTTTCAGGAAGACGTTCTAAGTTATCAATATTTAATGCAACACCACTAACAATAGCTTCAAAACTAGAGACATTAAATGGTCCTTCAAATTCATTTTTAACAACATTGAATTTCTTAAAAGCGTTTTCTCTTAATCTACTATACATTAAGTCAAAAACACGTCTAAATATAATAACTTCATTATCAATATTAAAGTTAGGGTTATTTATCAAGTTTATTGTTTCTTCATCTATAAAATCACTCAAAAGAGTAGAACTCATTTTATATTTATCAAAATTTATTTGATTAAGCTTTAAGATAAAATATCTAAGAATTAATTCGGTATGAAACTCTATAGAGAATTTACTTTCCTGAATATTTAAAGAACCTCTAAATGAATCGTCTCCTTTTATCTGCTCTAATTTTTCATAGAAATTTTCATTGAGCATCATAATAAGACAATTTCTAATTTCCTGAGGCTCTAAGTGTAATCCTCCTGTATTTAATCTTTGAAATAATTCATATTGTGCTTGAATACTATTCTCAGTCAGAATTATATTAAAATTCAATTTAGAACGTTTAATAATCCTTTTAACGTCTTCGGATAAAGTAAGCCAAGTTAGACCTTCAAGTGATGGTAGTTTTTTTGTTGAGGTCAATACCAATGGAGCAACAAGTTCACCTTGTTCACTATTTAGCTCTCCCACCAATTGTAAAATTGTAGAAAGTCTTTGTAAACCATCAACAACACTCCATTGTGCATTTTGTTGTTGTGCTACAAAAATTGGAGGTAAAGGAATCCCTAAAATAATTGATTCAATAAATTTTGATTTATGTTCATCATCCCAACGAAAAAGCCTTTGATACGCTGGCTTGAGCTCAATATCACCGTCATGATACAAATTAATAATTTCACCTATAGACATACTTAAATTATCAGTTTTTATTTCTTTGCGAGCTACTTCGACTTCTGCTGTTAATCGTCCATTTTGATCTTGTATTCTTTGTTCCGGCATATATTTTCCCTTATATTAATCATGAGGACCTAAAAATCTATCACCATTAAAGTGAATCATGTGTGTAGGTGCCTCAGCTACCCAGACCTCTGTTTCCCAAGAAATTTCACTTAAATATCGTCCCATAATCTTTCTATCAGGGAAAGCAGTAACATAAACTAAACCAGCTGTAGATTCCTTAAATAAATGAGCTAATTCTTCATGTCTTTTACCATCAACTGGCCCATGAGATGTGACTGACTCTACAAGAATTAACCAGTTTTTCTCCGGCCAGTAAAGTACTACATCAGGCAGCTTACCCTTTCTATTAACAACTACACCAAGTTTTTCTAAGCTATCTTTTCTGAAAAAATCTTCTTTTGCCCCTGTATCACCCAAGTAAATAACTTTTGCTCCAGGAATAAATCGAGGACCAAATTCAACAACAATATCGTGAATTAATTGGCTATGTTCACCCGGACTTAATTTCACCTCAGTACCATCATCTAAAGTAAGAGGAATCATCTTCATATCTCTTTGCTTTGCATATTTAGAGACTAATGTTTCTTTATTTTTTAACCAACTATCTAATTGCTTTTCCCAATCAGGGGTTCCGTATGTTTTTAAAACATTGAATAGTTCTTCGGTGATCTGATAGCAAGCTTTGGGACTATTCACCGCACGGCTAGGATCATCTGGATTATATAAACATAAGCCACCACTCACAAACTGATGTAAGGTTTGTCGGCGAAATGTTTCCCGAGTATTTGGAGCATACTCTTTTCCATACACACTCTTACACCAATCCATTATTGGCGTGACGCCTTTCATTGGGCACTCTATCTCTTCCCATGTTTTTTCACTGTGAAGATTTAGTAATGCTAATAAAGTAAGTGCGGAGCGTTCATTTTGTTGACTCCTTGGCAGCCCTAATAACTTTATAATTTCAAGGGCATTGTCTATTTTCTCTTGCATCAAAAAAACATTGTTATCTTTTTTACCTGTCATATTATAAATTTCCATTTCTATAAAATTATCAATATCTTGCTGAGACAAATTGGTGTTTTTTATTTGAGAGCCAATTCTATAGAGACTATCTAAGTCGGGATATATAATATTACGCAAGTCTGTTGCATTAACCTGAGTGTGCCCACCAAATAATCTATAGAATTTATCTAGTAATGTTGAGTTCAAATAAACATACAGACCAAAAGCAAGTTCTTTATTTATTCCTTTTTTATTAAAATGAAATACATTTAATTTATTATCAAATCCAATCAGTTCTGTTTGAATACTACCATCATATATAGAAGCAACAATTCTATGTTTTTCTTCTTTACTACTAAATCGTCGAACAACTACGTAATATCCCTCATTTTCCCAAAGGTATGGCTTTGATTTATCAGAAACCATTATTGCATTAGGTTTTTTTGATTTTTTAGGCCACTCAACTGTGTTTTTAAGATGTATTGGATAGATTAAAGGAACACTATTTTTTTCAGGGTTTTCTCTAAGGTCTTCACTCAATCTGAAATCAACAACAGCTCCAGTACTAACAGAAATATTTAAATCGTTTAAACAGCTATTAAATGCTTTTATATGGTTGAGAGTATTTTGATCTCTATCATTCGCAGTAATATAAATGAATTTATGCTTGTCATTTGGCTGTATAACAGTATTAAACTCTACTTCTCTAATTGTCATATCAGAAACAGTTACAGTATTGCTTTCTTCATCTATGCTAAAATCAGCATTAGGACTAGAAGTGATTGTAACATTTCCTTGTTCAGCCCCTTTAATTAAATGAATAATAATATTTTCTTGTAATACTCCATCTTCTGAAAAAGCATTGTTCCTTTTTTCAAAAATATGAATATGTTTTATGGCAGTTTCATTTAATATTTGTTCTCTCAAGGATTGATAGTAAGGGCCATTACAAAATGAACGCGGAATAATTGCGACTAGCTCTCCATATTTTTTTAATCTTTTTATGGCTATTGAAATAAAACCTGAATACAAATTAACACTATCGAGATTTATCTCCGTAAGAAATTTACTTTGCTCGCTATTTTTATTTATTTTCTTATATGGTGGATTCATGATTACATGTGAGTAAGATTCAATTTCTACTGAATTATTTTTATTATTGATAAATAGATCTCTAGAATGACGAATAAAATCTCCTAGAATAAATTGAGCTCGTAATTTAACGTCTAGTTTATTTGCTATTTTTTTCACAAATATTAATTGTTTGTAAGACCTCTTCCTTGATGTTACTTTCAATATCATAAGCATCGATTTTTAAAGATGAAGTTTTACCTCTTATAAAACATTCATTAATAAAAGCTGCTGACAGAATACAAGAACCACATCCAGGATCCAGCAAAGTTATATTAGATTCTAATTTACTAAAAAGAGAAGACATAAATAATGCGATAGGTGCAGAAGTAAAAAACTGCCCTAGTTCTCCTTTCTTTGTAGCTACAAGCTTTTTACTAGCCAAAATTCGTATCGAATCTACTTCATTAATAAATGTCATTAATAATTTTTCAGTTTATGAGGATTTAATATGAATATAATATCATAAGAATAGCCATGAATAATGTTATAACTAAATTCTATCTATCTCTCAGATATTAAAAATAATCACTACCCCAAATATACCCTCATCACCTCAATCCTTTCATGCCCAAGCTCCCTACTGATTGTCTGCCGAGCAAATTCATCTTTAATCTGCTGCTCAGGTGTTAGCTCTTTACTAGTGAGTCCACCTGCTTTAGATGATTTCCAACCCGTTAGCGTTTCATATCGCGCCTGAGCATAAGCGTGCCGTAAGCCGTGCATTTTGTTTAGTCCGACTTTTTGGCATTGTCCGTCATAGGTATTTCGTTGTTGGGTGTAGCTTTTATTGGCAGGGATCAGGGAGCCTTTACCAGCAAACTGGTGGATTTGGTTTAGAATGTCGCGCTGTTCTGGAGTTAATATGGGGACGATTCGTTGCCGACCGCCTTTTGTCCAACTGCCTTTTAGTAAAAGATGGTCACCTTTGTCCGCATAGGCTGGTTGAAATTTGATGCATTCTTCACGCCGTAACCCAAATGTTTGTTGCAAGATTAAACTCATCTGCACATGAGGATCGGTGATCTGTGTCAGCGCATCATCAGCGAGATGTTTCGCTTTATTTTCTATCGTTACATATTGTCGATGTTCAATACCAAGTTGGATGTTATCTTTGGGTATGACGCTACTTTTACCGACTTTTTCCGCCCACCAACGTAGATGTGTCATGCGGTTTTTTAATCGTGCCAATGGATAAATTTTGCATCTGCCATTGTTCGACTAAATAGATAACGTGCTTAGGTTTTAGTGAACTCGCATTCATGCGCTTAAAACCTGCGCTTTTAAGCTGTTTGCTAATCATTGTTAAGTTGGTTAACCGTTCCGCTTGTGTTGCATGGCTACCATCTTTGTTACGCTGACATAAGCAGCGTAAATCATAAGTCAAATTATCTATTCTTGCCTCACTTTACTCATTTGCTGAAAAAAATTTGGTTAGTGTTAATGCCCATTTATTACCAGAAGTAATTAATTATCTGTAAAACAGATCTCAGGGCTGAATGTTCAGCACATTCAAGGTCTCCAATGAGACGTTTATGCGTTAGCCTGTAAGCCAATCACATAAAGTTTGTGTTTAACGTTAAATGAACCTCCTTTGATGTATGCATTACCTGTTTAGGCATAACGAGGTTGTTAAGATTAATAAAAACGCGTTATGCCATAAAGAACGATAATGGCAAGTTATGTTAAAGTGACTACTCAAATAAGTAGCTCTCGTCCCTCTTGTTTGGGTAACAAGCAGTGTGCTAACGGGACATCACACTCTGGGTCATGGTTTATTCAGTCGACGACCGAACGGTGACTTAAAAAAACTGCCACTCTGGGTTTGCGTGCTGCACCAGCACGTCTTTTAAACTGATTATAACAAGCGTTAATTACTTGTAAATAGGGGCTTTGTGTAAAGGACTGCAATGGACGAGTTTGGACTAAAAATAATTTTTAAAGATTATTTTTATGGGCTTTGGCTATCGGATCGCGAGTAATGTTAAGATCGCTATCGCTCTACCCTATTATCGCAAAATGCAATTTCATAGGCTTATTTCGGTCTAGGATCGATAACGCTCACCATAACATCATTAAACTAGCCACGTTTTGTTTTTTTGAAATATAAAATGTACATAACCCCTAAATACAGCAAATTAAAAATAATAATCATACTGAGCGTATCCAGTATAGAATATACCGCACCTAGCATCTCTGAGATATCGGTTGCCATTTCTATTTGATATTTAACCGTCAGGGAACAACCGACAAGCATAGATAATTCAACTGTAAATACCCCAAACTTAGTACACAACCCACGTAGAAAATCATGCTGCTTGTTTTAGTGTTTTATACTCAATCGGTGTCATGTTATTTAATGCCTCATGCGGTCTTTCGGTGTTATAAATCGTTAACCATTCTTCAGTTATTCTCCTTGCTTGCGCTAAGTTGTTAAAAAGATATAAATCGAGCACTTCAGTGCGATAGGTACGATTAAATCGTTCAATATAGCCATTTTGATAAGGGCTCCGGGCTGGATATAATCAATGGTTATATCATGTGATTTAGCCCAGTTTATAAAGGTTTTCCTGTAAATTCTGGCCCATTATCGACCCGTATTTTTAATGGATACCCATGATATTCGGCCAGTTTATCTAAGTAACGGGTAATCCTTCCTGCTGGTAAGCTTACTGCAATATCAATCCCTAACGCCTCACGATTAAAGTCATCAATGACATTGAATGTTCTAAAGCGACGTTGATTACGGCTACTGTCACTCATAAAATCCATTGACCAACATTCACCTTGTTTATTGGGGACTAATAACCTTTCCGGGCATCGTGGAGGAGTGCGTTTTTTACGCTTTACCCTGAGATTAAGCTTTAATTTACAATACACCCGATATACCCGTTTATGATTCCATTGATAGCCGAGCTTTCTGATACGATTAAAACATTTAGGAAAACCCCAGCGTAAATGCCGGTCTGTGATAGTATTCAACACCGAAATAATCACGGAATCATCCTGAAACTTAGGTTGGTAATAGTAAGCACAACGGCTTAAGCCAACAATGGCACAACTCATAACAATAGTAACCAAATGATTTTGTTGTAGTTGCTGTGCCCACGTTTTACATGCCCCAGTTAGCACTAAAGCTTTTTTATGATTTCTTCCTGAAGCTGTGATTTTAAGCTCAGTTCGGCAAACATCTGCTTAAGCTTGCGGTTTTCCGCTTCGAGTTCTTTTAGACGTTTGATGTCTGAAGTTTACATTCCGCCGTATTTTTCTCGCCATTTATAGAAAGTTGAATTACCCATGCCATATTTACGACAGAGTTCCTTGACAGGAATACCTGCCTCTGCTTCTTTTAAAATAGCGACGATTTGATGTTCAGTCATTTTTTTCATAATTAAATCCTCTTTTACTTTTATCATAGAGAATTTTCTACTTTTTTGCTGTACTATTTTAGGGGATAGTTACAAAAACGCCATAATTTTCTACCCGAAGGTTTAATTAACAGATAAAGTCCATCACCATCATAGAGTGATAACTCTTTATCAAGGGCACGAGATTTTTGTATTTCACTATTCGATAACGGCTTTGTTGTTCTCCCCATGATTATCTCCTTTTGGCATACCCAATAATTGGAATACGAAAAGTATAATCTATATTATGTATGCCAATCAATGTGCCAATTTGAGTCGGACTTCCTTGGATCAGTCTGGATGGTGTTGGAAACAAAAAGCATAATTCTTTATTTTTCAATGAATTATGCGATTTTATAGACTGCTATGGAGCCATATGTGGTGGAGCTGGCGGGAGTTGAACCCGCGTCCGAAATCTCTACATCCTTGGCACTACATGCGTAGTTTGTCTTTAAATTTCATTTACCTGCTGCGGACAAACACGCTACCGATAAACTAGCTTGATTAAATTTAATGCTTCCGCCCCAAGCAAGGCTTCCACACGATCTCGTTTAGGTTTGACTCCTCTTGATCCCCGTCCTACGAGCGGAGGCTAGGGAGAGAAGGCTCTATACAGGTTATTAAGCTGCTAGTGCGTAGTTTTCGTCGTTTGCGACTATTTTTTTGCGGTTTATTTACGAGGCCTACCGCACCTCGGCATGCACCTTGGGTTTCGCAAATCCCGTCGAATCCAGAATCAGCCCCAATTGTGATAGGTATTTATAACCAATATTAAGGCATTATAGGTGAATTCAAGTAGCAATACAAGTTAGTATCCCCCACGATTTACTCAAAATCAGTTAGTGTCTCAGGTTTAATGCTGCAATGATGCTATCAACTGCACATTTAGCCATTGCATAACGAGTCTCTATTGTTGCAAAGGCTACGGGATAACAATAAAAGATTAATTTTTTTGATGGATAAAAGATATAAGTAATATTTATTTTTGAAGATATTATTGTTATAAATCAATTTTATAAGCCAATAATTAAAAAAATATTAAAATTTTTTGAAATTAATTGGAACTTTTGGGGATTTAGCCGGTCTATATATTTAGATTACGTTGATTCATTTTTTTGCTCTCCACTCAGTTTTTGAGTGGATTTTTTTTGCCTATTCTTTTCGTTAGCGCCAATGCATCCATAAAATAACATCATAACTACAAAAAAACTAAGAAGTAAAATGAACTCTCGAAAATTTGCTAATAAATCGTTATTATAGTGCTATTAATTTTATTCGTTAAAGGTTGTCATTATGATTGTTGTTACTGGCGGTGCTGGTTTTATTGGAAGTAATATTGTTAAAGGTTTAAATGATCTAGGCCGAAAAGATATTTTAGTGGTCGATGATTTAACCGACGGCACTAAATTTTCAAATTTAGCTGATTTAGATATTGCTGATTATGTGGATAAAGATGAATTTATCTCAACAATAGTATCTGGTGAAGATCTTGATATTGAAGTTATTTTTCATCAAGGTGCCTGCTCATCTACAACCGAATGGGATGGCAAATTTATGATGGAAAATAATTATAGCTATTCTAAAGACTTGCTTCATTATTGCTTAGATTTTAACATTCCTTTTTTATACGCTTCTTCGGCAGCAACTTATGGTGGTCGAAGTGATAACTTTATTGAAGATCGAACTTATGAAAAGCCATTAAATGTATATGGTTACTCAAAATTTTTATTTGACCAATATGTGCGTGAAATTTTACCGCAATCAAATTCGCAAATATGTGGATTTCGTTATTTTAATGTTTACGGCCCACGTGAAAACCATAAAGGCAGCATGGCCAGCGTTGCGTATCACCTAAATGAACAAATAAACAAAGGCGAAAGACCAAAATTATTCACGGGAAGTGACAATTTTAGACGTGATTTTATTTATGTTGGTGATGTTGTTGATGTCAACTTATGGTTTTGGAAAAACAACGTTTCTGGCATTTTCAACTGTGGAACCGGGCGAGCAGAATCGTTCCAAGCAGTCGCAGATGCGGTTTTAAATTATCATCAAAAAGGTGAAATCGATTATATCCCTTTTCCTGACCATCTAAAAGGCCGTTACCAAAGCTTTACTCAAGCAGATTTAACTAAATTTAGAAAAACAGGTTGCCCAATTGAATTCAAAACCGTTGCGCAAGGCACAGCTGAATATATGCAATGGCTTAACAAGTAATAAAAGGAATATCAATGAAAACGCTGATTATTGGTCCTTCCTGGGTTGGTGACATGATGATGTCACAAAGTTTATATCGCACATTAAAACATTTAGATCCAACAATTGAAATTGATGTGATGGCACCGGCTTGGTGCCGAGCTTTATTAAATAAAATGCCCGAAGTCAATCAATCAATCGCTATGCCTCTTAATCATGGAGAGTTTGCATTAACTAAACGTTATCAGTTAGGGAAAGCACTACGCAACAATCAATACGATCAAGCAATAATATTACCTAACTCATTTAAATCAGCGCTGATCCCCTTTTTTGCAAAAATCGCTAAACGCACGGGTTGGAAGGGTGAAATGCGCTATGGTTTACTTAATGATTTGCGCGTATTGGATAAAAAAGCGTTTCCATTAATGGTTGAACGATATGTTGCTCTTGCCTACCCTAAGCCACAAATTCATTCGGCAAAAGATATTCCGCAACCCATTTTATGGCCGAAACTTAGCGTCGAAATGGGTGAGGTTGAACAAGCATTATCTACATTCAACATTCCTAACGATGTGCCATTAATCGGCTTTTGCCCAGGTGCTGAATTTGGGCCAGCCAAACGTTGGCCTGACTATCATTATGCCGCCTTAGCTGATTTGCTCGTAAAACAGCATGCCAAAATAGTGATCTTTGGTTCAGAAAAAGACAAACCAGTTGGCGAACAAATCATAGCCAAAATGGCACATAGCGATCAATGTATTAACCTTGCTGGTCAAACAAAGCTAGAACAAGCCATTAATGTGATTGCTGCATGTAAAGCTATTGTCACAAATGATTCTGGGTTAATGCATGTTGCGGCAGCACTTGATAAGCCTTTAGTTGCGCTTTATGGACCAAGCAGTCCTGACTTCACACCACCATTATCGAACAAAGCGGAAGTTATTCGCCTAATCACGGGTTATCACCGAGTTCGCAAAGGCGATGCAGAACAAGGTTATCACCAAAGTCTTATTGACATTAAGCCTGATCAGGTTTTTGAAACCTTAATGAAACTCATCGTTCGCTGTGAAAAGAGTAAATAATTATGCGTGTATTGGTTGTTAAAACTTCATCGATGGGCGATGTATTGCATACTTTGCCTGCTCTAACTGACGCTGCTACTTGCTTACCAACTATCACCTTTGACTGGGTTGTTGAAGAAAACTTTGCACAAATTCCAACTTGGCATTTTGCGGTAAATGAAGTCATTCCTGTTGCAATAAGACGTTGGCGAAAAAGCTGGTTTGCCAAAGCAACCCGTCATGAACGCCACCTATTTATAGAACATTTAAAACGCCAACAATATGATTGCATCATTGACGCGCAAGGCCTAATTAAAAGTGCATTCTTAATCACGCGCAAAGCCAGAGGCACCAAGCATGGCTTAGATCGCCGAAGCATAAAAGAACCTGTCGCTAGTTGGTTTTATGATGTCAAACACAACGTACCTAAACAGATGCATGCGATTGAACGAGTTCGTATGTTATTTGCTGAAAGCCTTAACTATTCACAACCAGACTCAATTGGTGATTATGCGATTGCTCGTCATTTTTTGTCAGCACTACCTGATGATAACCAACAATATTTGATTTTCCTTCATGCTACAACGCGAGACGAAAAACATTGGACTGAATCCGCATGGCGTGAACTAATTAAATTAATTGAACCAACCGGACTCAAAATCAAACTGCCTTGGGGTGCACCACATGAGCAAGAGCGTGCTTTACGTTTAGCGCAAGGATTTAACCACGTTGAAGTATTGCCAAAACTTTCGCTTAATGAGATCGCAACAATTATTGCTGGGGCTAAAGCCGTCGTATCGGTAGATACCGGATTAAGTCATCTAACCGCGGCATTAGATAGGCCTAACATAACATTATTTGGTAAAACCGACCCAAAACTTATTGGCGGATATGGCAAAAACCAGCATAGCATCATCTCACCAACCAAAACGATGCAATCAATCACAGCTAATGAAGTTTACCAACAATTAGCGGTGTTTATCTGAATTGTAGCTAATTGCTAATAAATAGCATAATTCACATTCCCCACCCGTCAAGGACGGGGATCTTTATTTCGGCTACAATGGATCTTAATGGTATAACAGCCCACTTACTTCACAAACATGACCAGTATTGTATATCTAATGTACCGGCAATCCTCGATAACTAAAACCAAAGCAACAAAAAAAGTTGAGGAAAGGGGGTTTTGAAGGCCTAAATTGCTATTTTTTAAACAGAATAAGCATGTAAATCGACCAAAACCTAGCTTAATTTTTTACGAAAGTTTACAAAATAGAAATAAAAAGGGTTGTGGGGATTTCGATGGTTATTTATACTGCGGTCGTTGTTTCGAGATAGAAGCAACCCCACGATGTAGCAAAACAACAAAAAATATAAATAAAACAACAGAATAACTTGACAGGAAGTATTGTATGCATTATAATTTTCAACAGCCAACAGCCAACAGCCAACATGCCCAAACTATAATCTAAATATACTTAATACGAAGCACAAAAGTTTATTTTTCCACCAAATTTTAACGTTTTCTGCCAGATCACATCGAGGATCGAATTTATTTCGGCAGATCGTGCTTGTGTTATCCTCGATCTTTTGGTCGCTGTTCGCTTTCAATAGCCAAGCATTAACGTCTCAATCAACCCTCAATGCGATTGAAGGCAATGCGCCATATTTAACCTTCGACGGTGGGGTTACTCGGGTTACCGATACTAAGTATTTGCTTGGGATAACCTTGCCCGATGGGACTCACATTACACCTAGCTCAAATTCTTCAAGCCCTTCAAGCCCTATCGCGTTACTCAATCCTAATATGCGTTTCGCTGACATTGACATGTTTGTGCCAGTTAATACCAATTCAGTCGCATTAGATACCCTCATTGGTCCGCCGAATAATTTTTGGGGTGATGATGATGGTGACGGCCAGGGTAGTGGTGGTATTACCGTTACTGGTAGTTTAAATTTATCTATTGTTGATAATAGTGGGCAGCCTGTGGCTCGTAGTGATCTGCTTACTTTTTGTAAAGCACCATATAAAGTCACATTGGAAAGTACAGGTGGTACATTAAGTACACGTTACGGTATTCCCAAAAGCAGTCGTTTTAACCGAAGTAGTGCGACTTATTATATCAATCCAACAGCCTCGCCGGAGGTGTGTTTTGCCAGACCTAGCTTGACATTTGGTTCAAGTTCAGAGGATACACGTTTCCGTGGCCCAGCAAACATGTGGAATCAATTTAGAGGATTCCTTACACAATCGATAGTCCCATCAGGTTATTATAAAAATTTCCCTACAACGGGTGCCCATAATTTATACTTTGATTTAGATATAGCGGGTGTAAATACAAGGCAGTTAAGCTGGCCTTCTGTCACTCATAGTGGTATTACCGCTACAATGACGCCAGATTCATCAGGGACAAGCGTACGTGTTGAGTTAACGGGGCCTTACGCCACCGAAGCGCAGTGGAATGGTGATTCTCCTAGTAGTGTGTCTTCTATCGCTAACCCATCTTTACCGGCTACATTCGAGTTAGTTGGTCGAGATAGTAGCGGTAGAGATGTCATCAAGTATGGATTTAAGTTAAAACAGTGGTTTGTCAACTTAGGTCTTCGTTACCACTCTTATTCAAGTTCATTATCTTGGTGTGACAGTATGGGTTACCAGTTGCCAAGCGTTAGGGATTTAACCAATGCTAAGTGTGTCGGGGGGGCTTTTTGTCAAGGTTCAGTCGGTGCCAGCCCATCTTCTTCTAAAAATGCTTACATGCGTCATATTGACTCAGGATTTTTCAGCGAGTGGGGCAATATGTACAAATACACCAATGCCGGCTTTCTTAACGGCTACTTCTACTATTGGACAAAGGACGCTCAGGATACTAGCCGTCAGTTCATGGTGAGCTCGAACAATGGCACCATCTCCAGACTCAGCATCTCAAACAGTGGTACTTTTGCTCTTTGTGCCTCGAGTCTTAGACCTTAGTCTTTATGTTTTTTAAGTTTTCGATAGAAAAATCTAGACAAACTACCAAAGCATGGTTGTTTCGTAAGAGGCAACCATCTGTCCAACAGGATTGATTAACCATCGAAAACAGCCTCTTACCCACCAAAAAAAGTTGAGGAAAGGGGTTTTTGAAGCCCTCAAAACAGTAATAAAAAGCTTTTCAAAGCTAAAATGCACTTTGCCTTTTTCTCTATAGGGTTTACGTGTAACATTATACGTAATTAATATCACTTATCTGTTGAGATTTTTATATGACAAGACAAGTTAAAATCCAAGTATGTGGTCGTGTTCAAGGCGTGGGCTTTCGTTTTTTTACCTATCAACAAGCTGTTAAACTAGGATTATCAGGTTACGTTAGAAATTTAGATAACGGTGATGTTGAGTTAGTCGCTAAAGGGAATAGTTTAACAATATCCAAATTAATACAGTGGCTTGAGCAAGGCGGACCATCCTCCGCGCGCATAAGCAACATCAATGTTACTGAATTGGTGCCCGAAAACGATTTAACTTCTTTTAATATCAGATATTAATTTGATAAAAAATAAAGTAAAATAAAGCAATTTTCGGTGATTTGTGGGAAAGGTTCACTTTTGTTAATGATTAATCTTATTCGCGTAATAACATAAGCTATGAATAGAAAGAATTTGATCTGTGTTTTACTGATTGTTTTGGTAATTGGTATTTATCGTGTTTGCCAAACAGATGATAACGTTTTGAATACGCCTTCAAATGCGAATCTGCTTGATACGCCTATTTATCAAAGTGATGATATGGTAACTAATGTCTATGCTTTATCGGGTAATATGGTATATAAGATTGAATCAGGCAAAGTGAAACATTTTGATAATACTGGAAATACAGATTTTGATTTACCTAATGTCACGCTTTATGATCAGGCTCATACCGCTACTTGGCATATTCAAGCAAAACGGGCAACGTTGACTAAAGATAAGCTAATTTACCTCTACCAAGGTGTGTTATTAACGAATTTAACGCCAGACGCTCAATTACAAAAAATATTAACTGATAATGCTGTCGTGGATTTAAAAACACAACTGGTGACGTCTGATGATCCTGTAAAAATTAATGGGATTGGTTTTTTTTCGACAGGCATAGGTTTGGTTGGTAATTTAAGAGAAAAAAAGGCAAATATACTTGAGAATATAAAAACCTATTATAATACTGAGGCACAATAAAAAATGAGATTGAAAAAACAACTAATTTATCCATTATTTTTTATGCTATGTGTATCATTTGCGTGTTTTGCAGATGAACCTAGTTCAGGCGCTGCTTCACCTCAAAAAGACCAAAAGATGTTCGTTGATAATAAACCTATTACTATTGATGCTGATAACCAACAAATTGATATTGAAAAAAATATTATTACTTTTAGCGGTAATGTACAGATTGTTCAAGACGATTTAACTATATGGGCCGACAAAGTGGTAATAACGGATATGCAAGATTCAACCAAACAAAAAATTACTGCATATGGCAAACCAGTCAAATATAAGCAAATTATGCCTAAAACGAATAAAGTTGTAACAGGTCACTCGTCGCAAGTTATATATAACGTAAAGGAAAGCAATATTGTGTTACAAGGGGATGCCGAGTTAATTCAACAAGATAACATTATAAGAAGTTCGACCATTACCTATGATGTAAAAAAACAACAAATAGTTGCAATGCCAGGTAAGCATCAACGGGTAAAAACGATCATGATCCCAAATCAAGTTAAAGAGATGAATAAATAAGATGTCAATTTTAAAAGCCGAAAATCTTGCTAAAGTTTATAAAAAGCGGCGTGTTGTTGAAGATGTAAGCCTAACGGTAAATTCTGGTGAAATCGTTGGTTTACTTGGCCCCAACGGCGCTGGTAAAACAACTACTTTTTATATGGTTGTTGGCATTGTGACGTTGAATGCAGGGAAAATTTATCTTGATGATCATGATATTAGTATTTTGCCGTTGCATGAACGTGCGCAAAAAGGTATTGGTTATTTGCCCCAAGAAGCGTCGGTTTTTAGAAAGTTACCCGTTATCGATAATATTATGGCTATTTTAGAAACGCGTAATGATATTGATAAAAATGAGAAGTTAAATCGAGCCGAAGAGTTACTTGAAGAGTTTCACATAACGCATATTCGTGACAGTATCGGCCAATCTTTATCTGGTGGCGAAAGGCGTCGCGTTGAGATCGCCAGAGCATTAGCGGCTAATCCTAAGTTTATTTTACTTGATGAACCTTTTGCTGGGGTGGACCCGATTTCGGTGATTGATATTAAAAATATTATTAAACATTTACGTGATCGTGGGTTAGGGGTGCTAATTACCGATCATAATGTCCGTGAAACACTTGATGTTTGTGAACGTGCCTATATAGTAAATAAAGGACATTTAATTGCGGAAGGTACGCCAGATAGTATATTAAATAATGAATATGTTAAACGCGTTTACTTGGGACATGAATTCAGATTATAGATTATGATGAAACAAGGCTTACAGCTGAAAGTTTCGCAACAGTTGTCAATGACACCTCAGTTGCAACTAGCGATTCGAATGTTGCAATTGTCGACGTTAGAACTACGACAAGAAATTCAAACTGCACTTGAAAACAATCCACTGCTCGAGATTGCTGATCAATATGATGAAATTAATGTTGAGCAGCATGAGCTTGGCGAAAATATTGATACGCGCGAAGCGCTAGATAGCCAAGAGATTCCAGAAGATATTCCTTTAGATGCTTCTTTAGATGATATTTATACAGCGGGTACACCATCCGGAACGCATTCTGATTATCGTAATGATGAGCTACCCATTTATCAAGGTGAAACACACGAAACGTTGCATGACTATTTAAACTGGCAATTGGATTTAACGCCGTTTAGTGATATTGATCGTGCAATTGCGTTGTCTATCATTGAGGCAATTGATGATAGAGGTTATTTAACGGTTTCAACAGAAGAAATTTTAGAAGAACAAGGTAATAACGATGTTGAGCTTGATGAGGTTGAAGCCGTTCTAAAACGAATTTGGCATTTTGATCCAGTTGGCGTTGGTGCCAGGTCTTTAAAAGAATGTTTATCTATTCAAATTCAGCATTTAACGCCCCCGGCATTGGTAAAACAAATCATCGATAATTATTTAGATTTGTTAGCAAATCATGATTATAGATCATTAAAAAAACAACTAAATGCAACTGATGAGCAGTTAAAAGATGCGATTAATTTTATTCAGAATTTACAGCCTTATCCTGGTGATTCGGTTAACACGATGCCACCAGATTATGTTCTTCCTGACGTTGTCGTTAAAAAAATTGACGGTAAATGGATGGCGGAATTGAATAATGATACTGTACCGACGCTTCGTATCAATCAACAATATGCCGCGATGGAAAAGATAAGTAATGAAAGTGATAGTCAATATATTCGAACACATTTGCAAGATGCTAATTGGTTTATTAAAAGTGTCGAAAATCGTAACGAGACGTTAATAAAAGTTAGCCAATTTATTGTTGAGCACCAACAAGCCTTTTTTGAAAATGGGGCTGAATATATGAAACCGATGATTTTGTCTGATGTTGCTGAAGCTATTGATATGCATGAGTCGACAATTTCAAGAGTGACAACCCAAAAATATTTACAATGCCCTAGTGGTATATTTGAATTAAAATTTTTTTTCTCAAGTCATGTTAATACTGAATCTGGTGGTGAGGCTTCTGCCACTGCAATTCGTGCTTTAATTAAAAAATATATATCAGCAGAAGATAGTAAAAAGCCACTGAGTGATAGTAAATTAGTTTCGATGCTTGAAGAACAAGGTATTATTATTGCTCGCCGAACCGTAGCAAAATACCGAGAAGCTTTATCAATTCCACCATCAAGTCAACGTAAACAGCTTTAAATTTAAAGCTGTTTACGGCAACGGATTATTTTAAATGACTTTTTCAGTTTCAATAATCATCATATCCGTAGTAAAAGAACCATCAGCTTGAAGTTCAAAATAACTTTTTGTATCGTCAGCTGCGGTTTCTTGGTAAATTCGTATTGCCTCAATTAACTGTTCAGGAGTACGCATTCGTTTAACCCATGTATCAAAAGAGAGTGTTAAACGGTGGCGGGCTATATTATTAATGATGAAACCTGCTTCAGTTAAAAAGGTTAACCACTCACCGGGGGTATAGTCGCGAACGTGTGATGTGTCACGCAAGGCTTCAACAGTTTGTAGCCAAATATCTAATACAGGATGACCAGGTGAAACAACATCCATAATAATTAATTTACCACCAGGTTTAGTGATTCGATGGAGCTGTCGAATGCTTTTGCCTACATCATGCCAGTGATGTGCTGAATAACGGCTGACAACAATATCAAATTGATTATCAGCAAAAGGGGGATATTCAGCATAACCTTGCTTAACGGTTATATTTTGTAAACCGCGCTCTTTTGCTGTTTGCGCGACAACCGATAACATTTCATTTGAAAGATCATAGGCAGTAACATGTTTAACATATTTTGCTGCAATAAAACTGACATGACCTGCACCACATCCCATATCAAGTAGACTTGCCTCGGAATGTGGGATAAGTAGGTTAGATAAATATTCAAGATCAGGCCCTTGCGCATGTACTTTACTGGTTAAATAAGCATTGGCTTGTTCGCCAAACTGCTGTTTTACATTATCATGATGTGTTGCCATTGGTGATTCTCATTATTAGATTGGGCGCCAATAAACGCCCAAAAGTTGAAATTAAGCTAAAAATGACGGGATTTTCTGTTCAAAGTCGCTAATTGCTTCTTCATGTTGTAAGGTTAAACCAATATTATCTAAACCATTTAGTAAACAGTGACGTTTAAATGCATCGATTTTAAATGGATATTGCTTGTCGCCGGCAATAACAACTTCATTGACTAAATCAATGGTAAACTCAATGCCTTCATTGGCTTCGATAATTTTAAACAGCTCATCGACATCTTCCTCGGATAAATTAACCAATAATAACTGATTGTTAAATGAATTATTATAAAAGATATCGGCAAAGCTTGAGCCTATAATGGCTTTAAACCCATAATCGGCAAGCGCCCATGGCGCATGTTCACGAGAAGAACCACAACCAAAATTTTCTCGCGCCAATAAAATGCTGGCGCCTTTATAGCGGGGTTTATTCAAGACAAATTCAGGGTTAGGTTGCTTGCCAGCATCATCTAAAAAGCGCCATTCATGAAAGGCATGTTTACCAAATCCAGTGCGTGTTACTTTCTGTAAAAACTGTTTTGGAATGATTGCATCTGTATCAACATTAGCCGCATCCAAAGGAACGACTAGCCCAGTATGTTTTGTGAATTTTGCCATGACAAGTCTCTCCTTAAAATGGTTTGCGAATATCTGTAAAATGACCAGTAATAGCTGCGGCTGCTGCCATTGCAGGGCTAACTAAATGTGTTCTAGCATCACGCCCTTGGCGACCTTCAAAATTACGGTTGCTGGTTGATGCACAGCGATCTCCCGGTGCTAATTTATCATCGTTCATTGCAAGACACATAGAGCAACCCGGTAAGCGCCATTCAAATCCTGCATCAATAAAGATTTTATCTAACCCTTCGGCTTCAGCTTGTTCTTTTACTGGTCCTGAACCGGGTACCACTAATGCTTGTACACCTTCAGCGACTTTACGGCCTTTAGCAATTTGTGCAGCAGCTCGTAAATCTTCTATACGTGAGTTTGTACAAGAGCCAATAAACACTTTATTGATTTTAATATCTGTCATTTTGGTGCCAGCGGTTAATCCCATATAAGTTAATGCACGCTCGGCAGAATGTTTTTCAATAGGATCAGCAAAATGATCAGGGTTCGGCACGGTTGCGTCAATTGAAGTTACTTGACCCGGGTTAGTTCCCCAAGTAACTTGTGGTGCGATATCTTTGCCTTCTAACGTCACAACGGTATCAAAATGTGCACCTTCATCGGTTTTTAGTGTTTTCCAATAAGCAACCGCTTTGTCGAAGTCTTCACCTTTTGGTGAAAATTGACGATCTTTTAAGTACTCAAACGTGACTTCATCTGGTGCAATTATGCCAGCTTTAGCACCCATTTCGATTGCCATATTGCATAATGTCATGCGGCCTTCCATTGATAATGCTTTAATTGCATCACCACAGAATTCAACCACATGTCCAGTACCGCCAGCACTAGTGGTTTTACCAATAATCGCTAAAATAATATCTTTGGCAGTGATGCCGTCAGCAACTTGACCTTTGACTTCGATTTTCATGGTTTTAGCTCTGCCTTGTTTTAAGGTTTGAGTGGCTAACACATGTTCAACTTCGGAAGTACCAATGCCAAAAGCTAATGCACCAAAGGCACCATGGGTTGCGGTATGTGAATCGCCGCAAACGATTGTCATACCCGGTAATGTCATTCCTTGTTCTGGTCCAACTACATGGACAATACCACGTAATGGGCTTTGTAAATCATATAACGAAACACCAAACTCTTTGGCGTTTTTTGCTAGTTCAGTTAATTGAATGCGCGCCATTTCGCTACAAGCATTTAAATCATTACTTTTGGTTGAAGTATTATGATCCATCGTCGCAAAAGTTTTATGAGGCTGACGAACTTTACGATTCATGGCACGCAAACCATCAAAGGCTTGTGGAGAGGTTACTTCGTGCACTAAATGGCGATCGATATATAAAATAGGGGTTTCATTAGTCGCTTCATACACAACATGTGCATCATATAATTTTTGATACAATGTTTTTGGTTTTGTAGACATTGCTTATATTCCTTTAATATTTTTTAAAAGGATTAATAAGATGTATTAATCCCTTATTCTAAAAACTAAATTAAACGGCAAATAGTATCGCCCATTTCATCGGTAGAAACATAACGACCATCACGGGCAAGATCGATAGTACGAGAGCCTTGCTCTAACGCTTTGTTAACTGCATTTTCAATCGCTTTAGCAATATCATCTCGTTTTAAGCTATAACGCATTAACAATGCTAATGACAAAATTTGTGCAGTAGGGTTAGCAATATTTTTGCCGGCAATGTCTGGAGCGCTACCACCTGCAGGTTCATATAAACCAAATCCATCTTCATTTAGGCTAGCAGAAGGTAACATTCCCATTGAACCCGTAATCATTGCACATTCATCAGACAAGATATCACCAAATAAATTAGAACATAATAGTACGTCAAATTGTGCTGGATCTTTCACAAGTTGCATGGTTGCGTTATCAATATACATATGTTCAAGAGTGACATCAGGGTATTGTTTCGCAACCTCACTCACGACTTCTCGCCACAAAATTGATGTTTGTAGCACATTGGCTTTATCAACAGAGGTTACTTTTTTACGACGAATTCTTGCGGCTTCAAACCCCATGCGTGCAATTCGCTCAATTTCAAAGCGGTGATAAACCTCAGTATCAAAAGCACGCTCTTGAGGCCCAGAACCTTCACGTCCCTTTGGTAAGCCAAAATAGATACCACCTGTCAACTCACGCATACATAAAATATCAAAGCCACGTTTGGCAATATCGTCACGCAAAGGGCACAGCTCTTCCAAACCTTGATATAAGCTTGCAGGACGCATATTGGCAAATAACTTAAAATGTTTGCGTAGTGGCAATAACGCGCCGCGTTCAGGTTGTTGGTCAGGGGGTAAGTTAGTCCATTTTGGTCCGCCTACTGAACCAAATAAAATCGCATCAGCTTTTTCGCACCCTTCTAGAGTTTCTTTCGGTAATGGGCAGCCATGAATATCAATTGCCGCACCACCGACATCATATTCACTCGTAGTAATAGAAAGTTGATATTTTTGGCGAATAACGTCCAATACTTTATAGGCTTGTTTCATCACTTCAGGGCCAATGCCATCGCCAGGTAGTACTGCAATATGATAGTTTTGTGACATTTTTTATTCCTTTATAATCTTATTTAATCTTCTTATTTTGCTGTTAAACGAGCAAAACAAATTATTTTTTAATCTTGGTGTAATTTTTGTTTTTGTTCAGCAACTTGATTTGCTCTATAAACATTATTTAAAACATTAATTAGTGCTAATGCTGATGAATGGACAATATCGGTTGCCAGGCCAACACCATGGAATTTTCGCCCTTTATATTCGGCAACAATATCAACTTGGCCTAAGGCATTTTCACCTTGCCCTTTTGATGCTAATTGATATTTTACAATTGAAATGGGTTCATTTGTAATACGATTTATTGCTTGATAAACAGCATCGACAGGACCGTTCCCAGTTGCTGCATCTGAATATTTTTGATCGCCAATAATTAAACTAACTGAGGCTGTTGAAACGACAGTTGAACCTGACTGAACATTAAAATAATCTAATACATAATGCTCTTGTTCGTCTTTAAGCTGGTTAATAAAAATTAATGCCTCTAAATCATAATCAAAAACTTGACCTTTTTTATCGGCAAGTTCCAAAAATGCCTCATAAACTTCATCTAAATTATAATCGCTATCATGATAGCCTAACTCTTCTAGACGATGTTTAACAGCTGCCCGCCCCGATCGTGAAGTTAAATTTAATTGAATTTGATTTAAGCCGATTGATTCAGGAGTCATAATCTCGTAAGTTTCACGATTTTTTAAAACCCCATCTTGATGAATACCGGATGAATGAGCAAAGGCATTACTACCAATAACGGCCTTATTAGTTGGTATCGGTGTGTTAGTAATTTGGCTTACGATTTGGCTGGTACGATAGATCTCTTGATGATTGATATTGGTGTGAACATTTAAGATGTTTTGGCGAACTTTGATTGCCATAATCACTTCTTCTAAAGCAGTATTACCGGCGCGTTCACCTAAACCATTCATCGCGCCTTCAATCTGCCTAGCACCTTCTTGAATCGCGCTAATCGAGTTAGCCACCGACATGCCCAAGTCATCATGACAATGAACAGAGATAATCGCTTTATCAATGTTCGGGACACGTTCAAATAAGGTACGAATAATGCCACCAAATTGATAAGGGACAGTATAACCGACAGTATCCGGTATATTGATCGTTTTTGCCCCGGCTTGAATTGCTGCTTCAACAATCCGACATAAGTTATCAATTGGGGTACGGCCTGCATCTTCACAAGAAAACTCCACATCATCTGTATAATTACGCGCACGTTTAACACAGTGCACGGCCCTTTCAACGACATCTTCAAATGTCATTTTTAATTTATCTTTAACATGCAAAGTTGATGTTGCCATAAACGTATGAATACGAAACTGATCGGCGACTTTAAGCGCTTCAGCAGCGACATCAATATCTTTGTCTATACAACGAGACAACGCACATACACGGCTATTTTTAATAGTTTTAGCAATAGTTTGTACTGATTCGAAATCACCTGGTGATGAGATAGGAAAACCGACTTCCATTACATCCACGCGCATTCTTTCTAATGCTAAAGCTATTTGTAATTTTTCTTTAACGCTTAAACTTGCTTGTAACGCTTGTTCACCATCACGTAATGTTGTGTCAAAAATAATAATCTGATCGCTCATTGTTATTCCCTTTATATTTTAGCGCTATCTCGGTATTTCAAGTTAAAAAACAAAAAACCCGCACTTTAGCGCGGGTTCTTGTTGATTTGATGAGTTAATAATTAAATAACTTTTACTCCACACACAAGCTATCCGCGCAAACTGATGCGAGGAGGAGGTTGAGTAGGAGGTTAGTAAATTTAATCATCAACTTTTCAATGGTTATATTTTTCATAAAAGACTGGTCATATTTTTATCAAATGATTATTGTTGTGTCAATGATTATTTTGGGTGTTTGAATACCACATCACGCAATGACGAAATCTAAATATGTAATCATTCATTGCTGATAATAAGCAAAAAGGAAAATAAGAAATGCATTGAAAAATAGCTTAATAGTATGCAGAATGGTAAATGTTTAAGGGTATAACGGCATAGGCAATAAATGTTTTTAATAGATCAAAAATAAGATTTTTTGCTATTTATGCTAGTTTATCCATTTTTGATCTAAACATATGCTTTACAAAAGTAACAACTACTTCAACATTCATTATCAACTATTATTGGAGCCATTATGAATATAGTCGAAATTTCGCAAAAACGTTATACAACAAAACATTATGATAATGCTAAAAAGATTCCAAACGATAAAGTTGAGCAGTTACTCACTGTTTTAAGAAATAGCCCCTCATCTGTTAACTCACAACCTTGGCATTTTTATATTATTGATAATGACGCAGCAAAGAATAAGATCCTCCCTGCTATTGTAGAAATGAATCAACCCAAAGTAACCGATTCATCACATACTATTGTCTTTTGCATTAAGACGCCGATTGACGATGCGCATTTAGCCAACTTGCTCAACCAAGAAGATAAAGATGGCCGTTATCCATCAGCCGAGCTCAAACAAGCACAAGACCAAGGTCGTCGCCACTATGTCAAACTTAATAGCGCAACGCCTGAATCGCAACAATGCTGGGAAAGTAAACAAGCTTATTTAGCATTAGGGCAACTATTATTTGCAGCAGCGGCGATTGGTATTGATTCAACCGCTATTGAAGGATATGACTCTAGCAAAATGGACGAGATTTTAGACTTAAAAAGCAAAGGATTAAAAAGTGTCGTAGTTGCCACTTTGGGTTATCGTGCCGAAAATGACATTAACGCTCGTAATCCAAAATCACGCCTACCTAAAGAGCAACTTTTTACGTTTTTATAAACAAAAAAATTTCGTATTGACGATAGATTATGCCACCGAGCAAAAGGTGGCTTTTACGATGTTTTTGCGATACTTTATTGAAAATAAACAAATAAAAACAAATCCAACAAACCAACCCAACTACATTCTGATAAATATCCCTAGACCAAGCTTTCAGAATCGTTACAATATATGCCATCAATTATATAGCAAGCATTTGTTTTGCTAGCTTTTAACAAATAAATGGACGATATTTTATGGCGCAATATGTTTATACCATGAATCGCGTGGGGAAGATTGTTCCTCCTAAACGCTATATTTTAAAAGATATTTCTTTAAGTTTTTTCCCAGGAGCTAAAATTGGGGTGCTGGGTTTAAATGGGGCAGGTAAATCAACATTATTACGGATTATGGCGGGGGTGGATACCGAGATTGAAGGTGAGGCTCGTCCGCAGCCGGGTATTAAAATCGGTTATTTACCCCAAGAACCTAAGCTCGATCCCAAGCAAACCGTGCGTGAAGCGGTTGAGCAAGCGGTTGGTGATGCTAAAAACGCACTTGCTCGACTCGATGAGGTATACGCCGCTTATGCCGATCCTGATGCGGATTTTGACAAATTAGCTAAAGAGCAAGCAGAACTTGAAGCCATTATTCAGGCGCAAGATGCTCATAATCTTGACAATCAATTAGAACGAGCGGCAGATGCCTTACGTTTACCTGACTGGGATGCCAAAATTGAACACTTATCTGGTGGTGAACGCCGTCGAGTGGCAATTTGCCAATTATTACTTGAAAAACCAGATATGTTATTAATTGACGAACCAACCAACCATTTGGATGCAGAGTCGGTTGCATGGTTAGAACGCTTTTTACATGACTATGAAGGCACTGTTGTTGCCGTTACCCATGACCGTTACTTCTTAGATAATGTTGCTGGTTGGATTTTAGAGCTTGACCGTGGTGAAGGCATTCCATGGGAAGGTAACTACTCATCTTGGCTTGAACAGAAAGATCAGCGTTTAGCACAAGAAGCGGCAACCGAATCGGCTCGTCGTAAATCAATTGAAAAAGAACTTGAGTGGGTACGCCAAAATCCAAAAGGGCGTCAAGCAAAAAGTAAAGCACGTTTAGCTCGTTTTGAAGAACTAAACAGCAACGATTACCAAAAACGTAACGAAACAAACGAACTCTTTATTCCACCTGGACAACGTTTAGGTGACAAAGTAATTGAAGTCAATAACTTAACCAAATCATATGGTGATCGCGTACTTATTGATAACCTCTCATTTAGCATTCCAAAAGGTGCGATAGTTGGTATTATCGGGCCAAATGGAGCAGGTAAATCTACGCTATTTAGAATGTTATCCGGTAAAGAACAACCCGATTCAGGTACTATCACGTTAGGTGATACTGTACAGCTTGCCTCTGTTGATCAGTTCCGTGACAGCATGGATGATAAAAAGACCGTTTGGGATGAAATATCTAACGGCCAAGATATTATGCGAATTGGCAATTTTGAAATCCCAAGCCGTGCGTATGTTGGGCGATTTAACTTCAAAGGCGTTGATCAACAAAAACGAGTTGGTGAACTTTCGGGTGGTGAACGGGGCCGTGTGCATTTAGCCAAATTACTACAAGTCGGCGGTAACGTATTATTGCTGGACGAACCAACCAATGATCTCGATGTTGAAACATTACGAGCGCTTGAAAACGCACTCTTAGAATTCCCTGGTTGTGCATTAGTCATCTCGCATGACCGCTGGTTCCTTGACCGTATTGCGACACATATTTTAGATTATCAAGACGAAGGACACGTTGAATTCTTTGAAGGTAACTTCACCGAATACGAAGACTGGAAAAAACGCACCTTAGGGGCAGAAGCGCTAGAACCTAAACGTGCTAAATATAAACGTATAGCAAAATAGCGACCCATTTTTATCTTATTCCGCCGATCATCTCGGCGGACTTTCTTACCATCACGGGAATAAACACTTAAACCAAAGCATTAGAAGCCTTAACCAACTTAGCAAACGTATCTGTTAACAATTTAGGAATAGCTGTCACTCCACGCTGTTTCGCGTCATCACAAACCGCAATCGCTAAATCCGGTTTTGAACTTTTATGGATCGCTTTTTGAATAATGTTTGGCACAGACATATCGATATGGGCAACTGTATTGTAAGCCGCTAACTTATAAACATGGCTAAACCCATGTTTAAATAAAAAATTTTCAATATCACGAGCAGGCAACACCGTAATATAATCATCCAGATTTTCATCTGGTGGGCATTGTGATTGCACGGTTTCCGCATATTTTTTACCCGCCATATCACCATCAGTCATCACGTGCCAGCGAATTCCCATTTTACTCGCATAATTGATAAGTGGTTTTAAACCGCATTGCGCAAACTCAATTAACTGAACGCCTTCAGAACTCAAATGATAACCACTCTGTTCCGCAAGCTCCCTAAGCAACAACACCTCAGTTTCGCCTTCAACCAGCAACCAACAACGCGCAAACAAAGCAGTAGGCCGGCGATAAAGAACATGGAACAAAATGCGCCGACTATCACCAACACTTAAAGAATGGGGCTCGACATACTTAGTCACAATTTGCTCAGGTAGCCTGATTAATCGATAAATACACTCTAATGGAAACAGCGATACCAAATCACTCGAATTTGAGGTAATCATTTTTTGCGTCGGCAAATTTTTTAATAACCGAAAGCCAACCGACAAAATAATAGGATGTAACTGACTTTCCGGCTCTTCTAAAACTAAAATCGGCACAGAGCTACCTGATAGTGGATTATTACCTTTGGCATTAACAAGCGAGCCAAATAACCCCAAAAGTGCGGTACGAAGATAATCATTATCCAAATTATCCAACACATTATTAATGCGCTCAAGTGAATTCCAATCCTCATTTCTTGGCCTATTTTGTTTTACCCGCTGTTTATATTTATCGCGTTGTTGAGTATCAACAAAATAATATTCCAATAGATAACGAGCTGCTTGCAATCCACGATTAAGCTCATCTTGGCTTAATTGTGCCGAGTGAGCTTTTAATTGAGTAGCAAGTTGCTCAATATAATATTGTGATAAAGGTTGGTTGGTAACAGGCAAATCTTTGGCATCAATCGAATTTTTAAGTGGCATGACAGGATTCAAATTAATCAACATCGCGATTAACGATTTAGGATCAGCCTGCTTTAACGGCTGTCCATCTTCACCCAACAAATGATGTTCGGTAATAATATCGCCATCATTGCCGCTTTTTTTGGCACAAATTTGATAGGTAATTCTATATAAATCATCGAATTGCGAGCTAAAGCTCACAGCTTGCAACGGCTGATACGCTTGCTCACTTAATTGATTTGGGTAAGACTCACAATAAACAACATTTATTGAAATATGATGACCATCATCTCTATCGTCATAAAAATCCGAATCGACAAACTGATAAAATTTATTCTCTAAAGAAAGCAACTTTAACGCACTAATTAGGCTTGATTTTCCCCATTGGTTTTCACCAATTAGCACGCTAGACTTCGCATTAAGTTTCAACGAAATCTGCTTAATCCCTCTAAACCCCTTGATATCAATTTGTTCGATAAACATGACATCCCCTTATGGTTAAAGATGATACTTCTCGGTTCGCTTCCCGATGCGCTCAGCTTTTTGCTTAGCACTATTAATTAATGTATATTCATCACGTAAAATTGCTTTAACCGGCTTATTAAAATAGGTTCTTAAAAAGCGCCAAATATCCCGTTGGGTAAGCCCAATATTGATTGACGAAAAGTAAAGCCCAATCAAATCCTTATCACGCCAACGCGTCGGGACTTTTTTACGTATTTGCGCACGATGGAGATCAATAACCGACAGTTTTATTTGACGACAATTTTCGAACAGAGGCAAATCCAACAAAAAATGACACAAATAACAATCACGATGATTAACGCCAGCACCATGCATTTTAGCGGTCATATCGGCTAAATAAATAATTAACGACCGTTTTAAATGATAGCTAGGTGGGGTAGTTAACCATGACTGAGTAAAATCTTCTAAACTAATGGTTGGATTAAGATCCTTAGTCACAATAAAAGAATGCCGAGTCAACGGATTGAACCCTTTGCGCCCAAAGGCTCGTCCATCCATTGTATTAACGCCAGCTTGCGCTAAACGATGAATCGCGTCCCACTCTTGTTTAGCATCTAAAACTGGCAAACGTAGCGAAATAAGATTTTTAACGATCTCTTTAACGGTTGTGCCACGATGAATCTTAATAAAATAGGATTCATCACCTAATTCAAAGTTCAACGTCTTACGTTGTTTGACAGCTCGATAAACCTTACCCGAAATTAACTCAACCTCAGTAAAAGGATCTTTATCTTGCCATAATTGCTCAAATGGTGATTTAAGTTCAACTTCATTCATAATGACATCCTAAAATCATGTTTACAGCGCATTGTGCTAAATGGTATAAATCTTCACTATTGCCATAAGCGATCGCATTATTATGCCAACTACGCCATTGATCTTTATCGCTCATTAATTTCCTTAATGCTTGATTTAACGCATTTTGCTCATAAGGTTCCGCCAACACAACACCAGCATTGGCTTGACTGACATGATAAGCATATCCCGAAACACCCGATACCATCACCGGCACGCCTGCCGCTAACGCTTCAACTAACACCATGCCAGCGGCTTCTTGCCTTGCTGGGTGCAACAAAAGATCGGCGGAAAAAAGGAAATCAGGAATATCATTACGACCAGCAAAGAATCGCACATGCTTTGCAATATTTAATTCGTTGGCCAATTTCAGATAAGCTTCTGGCTTATCTTGCCCCACCACCAAATACATCACATTTTGTCTTAGCTTATCAGGCAACGCAGCAATCGCCCGCAATGAACGATCAACCCCTTTACGTTTAAAATCTGAACCAATTTGCACAATCACAAAATCATCTTGGCCAATTTGATTGGCTTGTCGAAATTGTTCACGTTTTTTAGGCGAATCAGCGTTATATTTGCGATCTAAAGCAATACCGGGTGGCAATAAAAAGAAACGCTCATCTTGAGTATGATAATGGTTTTTGAAATCTTGAATTTGCTGTTTAGTTAACGCCATGATCTTTGTGTGTGATCGAGGATCAAACACCGCCTGTTCAAACGCCAAATAGTGTTTACAACGTCTTGATAATTTGTAAAAAAAACCTTTATTCGCTGCTTTTTCTGCAAAACATGTATCCCCAGCAAAATAGATATCTAATCCCGGCATTTTATTAAATCCAACTACACAATGCACCGGATTAGCTTGCAAATGATCCTTAACCCAATGGTAATAAGCTTGATTACGACTATGGTTCGACCATCCTTTTTGGGGAACGCTAACAATATCAAAACCAGCTGGCTTATCGCCCTGCCAGTCCAACACATAAACCCGGATCTGATGCCCACGAGCTTGGCAAGCGGTAGCAATTTGCAAAAAATCACGTTGCAAACCACCAAACGGAAAAAATTTATAAATACAAAAAGCCAGTTGCATGTCATTATCCCAAGTCATAAAACGTCATTATATACTTGTTGTTAACAAAGGTGCAAAAATACGCCGAATTTACCAAACAATTTCCAATAAAATATATATTGCCACATAAGCTACTATTTTTAATGCGAACGAAAATGTCAAAAAAAATTGAGGAAAGGGGTTTTTGAGGGGAGTAAAACCAGCAAAAACAGGGTTTTTGGTCGAAGTTTAAGCCAAATTCCCCATTCACGCGTTGCAACGCGCTGGCGTTTGAGCAAGCTCACCAAGCCAAACCGCCCCCCAAACGGACTGACCTTTACATTTCTTTACAAAAAATTACAAAAACGGTTAAAAAAAAGTTGCGGTGATTTTTTGGTGATTTTATACTTTTTGACGATGTACTGAGTGAGTTTTGGTGCAGAGCGATCAAAATAAGATCAGAAACCGATCAAAACAAGATCAAAAAGCAAAAAATGAAATAAAACAGTAAAATAGCTTGACAAGGAATTGCAGATGCCTTATAATTTTCCACAGACCACAGACCACAGACCACCTGGCCAAACTATACTTTAAATATAGCCAATACCGAGTATAGTTGTTTATTTCGCGACCGATCCTTATCTTTCCGCCGATCTTTCGGATCAAAAAATGCCGCCCGATCATTTTGGCGATCACATTTTCCCCGTCGGATCGTGCCGGTGTTATCATCGATCTTCTTGTTGTCCTCCGCTTTCAGCAGCCAAGCATTAACAACCCAAGTAACGCGTAACGTCATCAATGGTAGTGCGCCGTATTTGACTTTTGATGGGGGTCGTACTCGGGCAACTAACGTTGACGAGTTGTTGTCGATAACCTTGCCTGGTGGTACACGTATTCAGCCTAGTACCAACACCTCTAGTGCAGCAAATCCCATCCAGTTGCAGTATGCTAATATCAATTTCACCCACATAGGCATGTTCGTGCCAACAAATACGGGTTCAGTCGCCTTAAGTACGCTCATTGGTCCGTTATATAATTATTGGGGGGATGATGATGGGGATGGACAGGGTAGTGGTGGTGTTACTGCTACGGGGAGTTTAACATTATCTATCGTCGATAAAGCGGGTAATGCCGTCGACAGGCGAGACACATTGACAATATGTAACGCGCCATATGAAGTCACGTTGTCCAGTTCAGGGGGGACATTAAGTACGCGTTACGGTTTTCCTAAGAGCCGTAGTTTTAGTGCTAGTTCTGCGACTTATTACATCAGTCCTAAGGCATCGCCGGCGGTTTGTTTCGCGAGGCCTATTTTGCGATATGGTTCAAGTTCAGACGAATCTAGGTACCGTGGCCCCTCAAACATATGGAATCCAGCTAAGGGCTTCCTCACCCAGTCTACAGTCCCATCAGATTATCATAGAAACTTTCCTACTACTGGCGCTCATAATTTATACTTTGACTTAGACATAGGTGGTGTAGACGCAACATCGTTAACTTGGTCTTCCGTCACTCACAGTGGTATTACTGCTAGCATGACACCGGATTCATCAGGTACTAGCGTGCGCGTTAAATTAACTGGCCCTGTCGCCACTTCATCGCAAATAAGCTCTTCTTCTCCGGGTAATATACCCCGTCCATCTTTGCCTGCGACTTTCGAGTTAGTTGGTCGAGATAGTCGTGGTAATGCAGTTATCAAGTATGGATTTGAGTTAAAGCAGTGGTTCGTCAACAGGGGAGATTATAGAGAGAATTATGCTACTCAAAATTCATGGTGTTCTAGTATAGGTTACCAGATGCCAAGGGTAAGGGATTTAACCAACGCGGTTCGAACAGATTCAGGTTCTCCAATATCAGGCGCTACTCCACCATCTTCTCGTAACAATTACATGCGTCATATTGATGCAGGCTTTTTTTCCGAGTGGGGCAACATGTACATTTACACCGGTGCCAGCTTTGCCCCCTACCGCTACTGGACGAGCGCTGCTACGGGTAGCACCCAGTTCTATGTGTACTCGAACAATGGCTACATCGATTGGGACAGCCCGAGGTACAGCGGTTACGTTGTTTGCGCCTCGGACCTTAGACCTTAGTCCTTATTTCTTATTCCTTGGGCTGCCAAGGCCGATATGGACTAATATCGTCGAGGTGATTAAAGAAAGGGTTGCATCGCAAGGCGCAACCCCTCGCTCACAGCGTGGGCGAGCAAACTAAAGCCCAAGTTTAAAAACATTGGGATTTACAAACCACAAAAAAGCCTTAAAAAATCGGTAGAAATTGTCAACCGAGTATTTTAATTATAAAACAAATGGTTATAATTAGGGTGTTCCCTGTGTGTACAGGGATAAACCGTATACGCCCTTTTTTGTACCTACTTTTTGACAGTGTTCCCTGTGTGTACAGGGATAAACCGCCGGCGAACGACCGTGGATCGGTGAAAAACAGGTGTTCCCTGTGTGTACAGGGATAAACCGGGCTACTGGGTTTATGCTAGTAGGCTACGTGGAAGTGTTCCCTGTATGCACAGGGATACCAAGTGGCAAAAAAAGTTGAGGAAAGGGGGGGGGTGAAGGGGGAAAAATCCCTAAAAAAAGGTAAGATGTTGTGTTTTTGCCGTTTTAATTATTTGAAATAATAAGGATCACCAATCGCACTGCCTTGAGCACCAAATTGGCGTAAATTATGATCGACGGCATTCATTGACTGCCAATGATTTTCGCACCAATCGGGAGCGAGTAAGGTTGGCTTTCTTGCATTGGCGGAAATGCGATGATACAAAATATGGGCAGGTGTTTGCCTAATCATATCGCCAGCAATATTAACATATTCATCTAACGATAACACATCAATCCGCCCAGCTCGCCACCCTTTGGCCATAATACTACCTTCAACAATATGTAGTGGATGAATTTTTAAGCCATCGACACCGCTGTCTAATACGCGGTTTAGGGTGATAAGATTGGCTTGTTTGTCTTCTTTGGGTAAGCCAATAATAAGGTGAGTACATACTTTTATGCCTAATTGGCGTGCTTTTTGCACGGTTTGATGATAATCATCAAACGTATGTCCACGATTAATATGGTGTAATGTTTTGTCGTGAGCGGTTTGTAAGCCAAGTTCTAACCACACTTCATAACCTTGGGATTGATAATCGGCCAGCAAATTAAGTGCTTCATCTGGCACGCAATCAGGGCGAGTGCCGACGCAGAGTCCAACAATATCAGCACTATTCAGTGCATCTTCATACATTTTTTTTAGGGTTGCAACTTCGGCATAGGTGCTGGTATAAGCTTGAAAATAGGCAAGATATCGCTTGGATTTTTTCATCTGCTTTGCTTGCGACATAAGCTGTTCTGGAATCGATTTGATTTGAATGGATTCGTCAATGATCGAAGCCACATTACAAAAGGTACAACCACCTTGACCTAGTGTACCATCCCGATTAGGGCAACTGAAACCACCATGTAAAGTGAGCTTATAGATTTTTTCGCCATAACGGCGTTGTAAATCAGACCCGAAAGTATTAACGACTAAATGAAGTTGCATGATAAACCAAATAAGATTTTTGGTTATTTTACCAAGATATTGAAGATACTCAATTGATATTGTGCAAGGGCAATGGCTAATTAGGTGATGATTATATTTAACACTTTGTTTGTTTAGTGAGAATCAGCAATATATCAACAATAAATCAAAAAAAAGTTGAGGAAAGGGGTTTTGGACGTTTACTTTTCTGCGGATTAGCAAAAGGGCCTGTGGCCATATTCAATAATATATATAAATATTTTTTATAACTTGAAAAAAAAGGTTGAAATTCAAGGCTAATTAAGTAACGATAATGATTCATGATGTTTTTTTGTACTGATTTTAGTACAGTAACGAGCCGCTAGGCTGATGCAATTGCTTACAAGGAGCGAATATGTTTAGTAAACAAATGACCATTGCTGATTATGATCAAGAGTTATGGAACGCGATTAAAGGTGAAGAACAGCGCCAAGAAGATCACTTAGAACTGATTGCATCGGAAAACTATGCGAGTCCAAGAGTAATGCAAGCACAAGGTTCCCAATTAACTAATAAATATGCTGAAGGTTATCCCGGCAGGCGTTATTATGGTGGTTGTGAATATGTTGATATTGTTGAGCAGTTAGCGATTGATCGTGCCAAAGCGTTATTTGGTGCCGATTATGCCAATGTTCAGCCTCATTCCGGATCTCAAGCTAATTTTGCGGTTTACACAACGTTATTAAAACCTGGTGATACGGTACTTGGTATGAATTTGTCTGAAGGTGGGCATTTGACACATGGTGCTGCGGTCAACTTTTCTGGCAAGTTGTATAATATTGTGGCTTATGGTGTCGATGAAACGGGTCATATTGATTATGACAACGTTGCTGATATTGCTAAACAAGCACAACCTAAAATGATAATTGGTGGCTTTTCAGCTTATTCAGGTATTGTTGATTGGAAAAGAATGCGTGAAATAGCTGATAGTGTTGGTGCTTATTTATTTGTGGATATGGCGCATGTTGCTGGTTTAGTTGCAGCAGGTGTTTATCCAAATCCTGTTCCGTTTGCTCACGTTGTCACAACAACGACGCACAAAACTCTTGGTGGCCCACGCGGTGGCCTTATTTTGGCTAAAGGTGGCAGTGAAGATCTTTATAAAAAATTAAATTCTTCTGTATTCCCGGGCGCTCAAGGTGGGCCGTTGATGCATGTGATTGCCGCAAAAGCGGTGGCATTAAAGGAGGCAATGGAACCTGCTTATAAAGAATATCAACAACAAGTTGTTAAAAATGCACAAGCCATGGTGGATGTGATCATCAAACGGGGCTATAAAGTCGTGTCTGGTGAAACGAAAAATCATTTATTCTTAATTGATTTGGTGGATAAAAATATCACGGGTAAAGAAGCTGATGCTGCTTTAGGTAGTGCAAATATCACCGTTAATAAAAACAGTGTACCGAATGATCCACAAAGCCCATTTGTGACGTCTGGCGTGAGAATTGGTACGCCAGCTGTGACGCGTCGTGGTTTTAAAGAAGATGAATCTCGTCAATTAGCTAACTGGATTTGTGATGTGTTAGATAATATTGATGATGAACAAGCTATTCAAGCCGTAAAACAAAAAGTGCTGGCAATTTGTCATCGATTACCTGTCTATTCACACTAATAATAAAATGTTCGCCGACAATACGTCGGCGAACACATGTTACAACTGCGGCAATATTAGTTTTTATTTTCGGTATTGGTTTGCGGTTGGCTTATCTGTTGGTGGCTTAACAGCTGTTGTTGTTGCTTAAGGTAACTGACAATATCTTCTCTAAACCAAAAAATACTACTAGCTATTGCAACACCAAGAAAGATTGCTGACCAAAATGTTATTTGCGCTTTTTTATTACGTTTTTTTAAAGGATCGCGTAAGTTTCGCTTAGCATTTGCCGGTAATTCGGCTTTACTGGTTAGTAACCTGCCAAGGAGTAAATTGATTTTTACTTGCCCGTTAATTGCCCAACCCGATGCTTCAAGGAGCGGGCCGAGTGTTCGTCTTCTTAATTTTAGCCAAGCCAATATTACTGATGGCCCCGATATAATTAAAAACAACGCGACAATAACTAATGGAAGCTGCCACCAAGCAAGCGAGAAAATGGCTTGAAAAAGGGTCGCAATTGCCGTACCAATAGCGCCAATCGCTAAGCCAATAGCTGCAAATATACCCACACTTTTACCAATATCAAATTTTACCTCAGGGTTTTGAAGGGCTTGAGTGCTGCTCTTTTCTATATCTGCGTCTTTGTTGGTTGCCCATTTATTAATCTGTTCTGTAATGAGGCGCCCAATACGTTGATAAGGGGCTAAAATCGCTTGCTGAATGCTAATTGGTTTAGTGATCATTTTAACAACATTGGCATCCCAATCATTGCCTGCATTATCAATAAATACACCGTTACGGCCTTCCATTAATAAATTGCCTTGTCCTGCTGTCATCGCGGCGACAATCGTCTTTTTTTCGCCAAGTCTTGTGCATTCACAATATAATAAACATAGCTCAGAATAATTTGCCATGGTTGAATGTTTGGCGATATTATCAACGGCAACGCAAAGCGTCGCACAGCGACCGTCAATATAAAGCTTTCCGAGTTGGAAAGCTGCATGATGATCGAGCGAGAAGAATTCGGAAAAGGAAGTAAAGTTAATCAATAAACGATAAAGGTGTTTTTGAAATAGCACTAATTTTTCTAGCACAAAAATATCTGAAGCGGAAATAGGGGTTTTATTATCCTGTTCAACCATGCTTTCAAATTCGTTGAGTAAGTTACCATTGATTAGGCTCGAGATTTGATTGTTAGGAATATCTTCAACACTTGCGGTTGGTTTCGTTGTCACATTTAATTGCACCATATCTGGCTTGGAACTAATTAATGTGGCGTAGGCGTTAAGATCGGTTTGAATATTTTGCCACTCTTGCGCTGTTAATTGGTTTGGATCGGCTAAATGTGAAACAACAAGCGTGCTAAATCGAGTGATTTTGTTTTTCCAGATTGGATTAAGTCCATTAACTAGATTCAAGGCATTGTTGGCATCGATTTTAGATAATGGGAGTTCAGACAATGCCTCGTCCGAGAGTAATCCATTTTGAGTTGGGACAATATACTTTTCATCAACGTTTAGCGCCATTTGTGCTTGTGGCGCATATTGCGCTAATTCAACACGAAGAAAGTAATCATCAATTTTTGGTTTTAATTCCTGAACTAGGTTCCAAATTTCGGAACGGTTTTCGCCAAAAGGTGTTTGGGTGTTGTTGATTTGAGTTTTCCAGGCTTGCCAAATTTTTAAGTTTTCAACAAAGGTTTGAGCTATTTGTAAATTAATGCCATCTTGTCCGCTCATATCTTTTTCAGCGCCAGTTGTTTTCATCGCTATTTGAATAAAGTGTTGCATGTCTGGCGATAATTCTGCGGACGGTGGGAAGATTAAATCGCCATTGTAGAGTTGTTTGGCACTCACTTTTAGTGATTGTTGAACATCATCTAACGTGAGGTATTCGGCTTGGCTTTTATTCAAATTAGCTAAAATGCTGTGCGCGGTAGTTAACAATTTTTTGCCTTGATCGGTTGAATCGTCAATTTGTGATAATGGTAATGTTTGTGATGATTGCAAGATGTGATCGAAAGAGATGATTTTATCTTTTGTCCAGCTAATTGCAGCTAAAATATCGGGAATGCGAATGCGGCCATCGTTATTTAAATCTAATAACGCTAATGTTTTTTGATCAAAATCTAACCCCGTCGTTGGGCAGCTAAGCGCAACCCATAATTTAGGATCTAAATAGGGTAAATTGATAATGTCATTGGCATTTTGTAATACGACTTGATCTAATCCTCCAACACGTTGAAATGTCCACATATGATTCATGATAATTTCCACCCTAAGCTAATTTAATATTTTTAGTGATTACTATAGCAATATTCGTTTTTTTTTATAATACAGAATAGTGATTTCTGACATTAATAAAGACTATTATTTTATCTTTACTGTTTGATTTAGTTGCCTTGAGTAACTTTATGGTAGAATAATGCCTTATTTCTTAATATCCAAATAAAAACTACAAATATGTCATTAATTAATCTTACCAATGCTTATCTTTCATTTAGTGATGCGCCGTTGCTTGATCATATCGATATGTCTATTGAGCTAAACGAGCGTGTTTGTCTTGTTGGTCGTAACGGTGCGGGTAAATCGACGCTATTAAAAGTACTTAATAAAGAAATACCGTTGGATGATGGGCAGATTGTTTATGAAAACAACATTATTGTATCTCGATTGCAACAAGATCCTCCTCGTGATATTCAGGGGAATGTTTTTGATTTTGTGGCGGAAGGGTTAAAAGAGCAAGCTCAATTGTTGAAGGATTATTATGCATTATCGCACTTGGTTGAAACTAACCCAAGTGAAAGTAATTTATTAAAGTTAGCTAAAATGCAAGAACAGCTTGATCATCAAAACGGTTGGCAATTGGATAATCGTATTCGTAATGTTATCTCCTCACTGTCATTAAATGGGGATGCCTTATTGTCTTCATTATCCGGTGGTTGGTTACGTAAAGCCGCATTAGCTAAAGCATTAGTCTGCCAGCCGTCCGTACTATTACTTGATGAGCCAACTAACCATTTGGATATTGACACCATCAAATGGCTGGAAGAGTTCTTAAAAAGCTTTAATGGCAGTATTGTTTTTATATCACATGATCGATCCTTTATTCGACAGATGGCGACCCGAATTATTGATTTAGATCGAGGTAAAATTGCCTCTTGGGGTGGTGATTACGATAGTTATTTGCTTGGTAAAGAAGAAGCGCTGCGTGTTGAAGAGTTACAAAATTCGGAGTTTGACAAAAAGCTAGCTCAAGAAGAGGTTTGGATTCGTCAAGGCATTAAAGCTCGCCGTACACGTAACGAAGGGCGGGTACGGGCATTAAAAGCAATGCGTCAAGAATATAGCGCACGCCGACAAGTAATGGGTAGTGCCAAAATGCAGATTGAAGAAGCATTGCGCTCAGGAAAAATTGTTTTTGAGCTTGAAAATGTTACCTATCAAATTGAAGATAAGCTACTTGTTAATGATTTTACAGTACAGGTGTTGCGTGGCGATAAGATTGCCTTAATTGGCCCTAATGGTATTGGTAAAACAACTTTGTTAAAACTAATGCTAGGTAATTTAACGCCAACATCAGGTAGCGTGCATTGTGGCACGAAGCTTGAAGTGGCTTATTTTGATCAGTATCGCTTAGAACTCGATCCAGAAAAAACTGTCATGGATAATCTGGCCGAAGGTAAGCAAGAAGTGATGGTTAATGGCCGTTCAAGGCATGTTCTTGGTTATTTGCAAGACTTTTTATTCCCACCTAAACGCGCTAGAACACCAGTGCGAGCGTTGTCAGGTGGTGAGCGTAATCGGTTATTACTTGCTAAGTTATTTTTAAAACCGAGCAATTTATTAATCCTTGATGAACCGACGAATGATCTTGATATTGAAACGCTCGAATTATTAGAAGAATTAGTGAATGATTACCAAGGAACCGTTTTGCTGGTTAGCCATGATCGGCAATTTGTGGATAACGTCGTCACCCAATGTTGGTTTTTTGAAGAAAAAGGGAAAATTGGCATTTATGCAGGCGGATATAGTGATGCGCTACAACAACAGCAGCAAGCTAAGCCGGTCATAAATAACAAAGCCAATGAGCCAGCTAAAAATGACGCGAATAAAACCAATACCCAAAAGCAAACGTCAACGGCTAAAAAGAAAGTTAAATTAAGCTATAACGAACAACGGGAACTGGCCCAGTTACCAACTAAAATTGAGGAATTAGAAAATGTTATTGCTGATTTACAAGCACAAATTGAGCATAGTGAGTTCTTCAACCAACCTCATGACGTAACCGGCCCGATACTGCAATCATTAGCCGATAAAGAAGCAGAGCTGGAAGCGGTGTTTGAGCGTTGGGAACAGCTAGAATCATTAAGTAAATGATAAAATAAACCGCTGCTTGCAGCATTATTTATTGGCGTTTTGACGTTTATTAACTCAAACGTTACGGTAACAATGCATTGGCTGATAAATAATGCTGCTTAATGGAGCTTGTTTTTAAAGAATTATTTTTGCGTTCCACCACTTCCTTGAATAAACGCAAAATATGAATAACGCCATAATCGTAAATATCGCACCAACAAAACCAATATCAGCTCTAGACAGTATGGTTAACACATTACTTCCTACAAATGCACCAGCACCTATTCCAATATTATAAATACCAGAATAAACCGACGTGGCAATATCGGTTGCATCGGGTGCTGCATCAATCACTTTACTTTGCATTACCATGCCTATAATCGTAATTGAACTACCCCAAACCATGCATTGTATGATTGCGGTATAAATGCTAAATGAGCAGGAATAGAGCAGCAATAAACAAGCCGTTAACAATAGTAAAGGAACCAGTAATATTGCGGTTGGATTTTTTTCAGAATATTTGGTAAATATAGCGCTGCCAACCATGCCAGAAACGCCTATAACGAATAGCAAAGCCGTGATAGTTGTTTGGCTAAATTTGCCAATTTCTTCCATAAATGGCGCAATGTAAGTATAAGCGGTAAAATGCCCCATAATAATAATAGCGGTCAATACGTAAATATTAATTAATATTGGGCGTCTTAGTACATGTGGAAGATCTTTAATAGAAACACTATTTAAGCTAGGTTCTTCAGGTAATAAGTAAATGAGTAATAGCATTACGCAAAAAGCAATAACGGCAATACATAAAAATGTCATTCGCCAGCCCACAAGCTGGCCTATCATTGTACCAATTGGAATGCCGAGTATGGTTGCGATTGACACACCAATGACAATCAAACTCATGGCTTTGGCTTTCTTCCCATTCGGTGCTAAGCGAACAGCAAGCGGTGTGGTAATTGCCCAAAATACTGCATGAGCACAGGCAATCCCGATTCGAGCCACCACTAAACTATAAAAATTCCATGCAAACCCGGCTAAGATATGGCTACCAATAAAGATCATAAATAGAAAAAGAAGCAGTTTTTTCCGCTCCATTTTGGATGTTAATACCGTCAAGGGTAATGATAATAACGAAACCGACCAAGCATAAATGGTCAGTAACAAACCGGCTTGGGCAACATCCATGGAAAAGCTTTTAGCAATATTGGATAACAAGCCAATGGGTACAAATTCGGTTGTGTTAAATATAAATGCAGCAAAAGCAAGACAAAAAATCGACGACCAAATTCGGGACCGTTTATTAGCATTATTCATAATTAATTCCTAGACGGGATTAATATTTAATAGTGCGATTATATATGAATATAACCCACTATTAAACAGTTAAGACAACGTAAAACGTTAAATCTTTTTCTCAATGCTTTCCCAACTACAAAGCCTTAAATGATATATCAGGTAAAATGGTTTCACCTTGCCAATAAAGTTGGCTAGCAACTAGCCCGGCAATATTGCAATAACGCTGTGTAAACTCGCTATCAGGATGGCTGATAACCGTTGGTTTGCCGGAATCGAGATCTTGGCGTAAAAGGCGATGAAGGGGGATTTGGCCAAGCAAACACGTTTGATATTTTTCGGCCAAACGTTTGGCTCCATCTTCACCAAAAATAGCTTCATGGTGACCACAATTTTCGCAAATGTGATAACTCATGTTTTCAATAATACCAATTGTTGGAATGTTAACTTTATTGAACATTGTCATTCCTTTTTGGGCATCAATTAGAGCAATGTCTTGTGGTGTGGTTACGATCACCGCAGCGGTAACAGGAATATTTTGCGCAAGGGTTAATTGAATGTCCCCCGTTCCTGGTGGCATATCGATAACCAAATAATCAAGTTCGGGCCAAAGCGTATCTTGCAAAATCTGCAAAAGTGCTTTACTTGCCATCGGCCCTCGCCAGACCATTGCACCGTCAGCATCCACCAAATAACCAATGGAATTACTAGCAAGGCCATAGGCCATAATCGGTGCCATATGCTTATTATCCGGCGTTAAGGGGTGCGCTTTTTCAGTTCCAAGCATAGTGGGGATTGATGGGCCATAAATATCGGCATCTAAAATACCCACTTTCGCCCCTTGTTTTTGTAATGCTAAAGCCAAGTTAATTGCGGTTGAAGACTTACCCACACCACCTTTACCCGAACTTATTGCAATAATGTTCTTAATATTATTGATAGCGTGATGATGATTAGCTCGTTTTAACGTAGCAATGTTATATTCAATATTCCATTTAACATCACCCACATCACTTAATTGCAGCAATTGTGGTGTCAGTGACGCCTTAAGCACTTCAAACCCCATTTGCCAAGCAAAAGGCATGGTTAAGCTAATTAACAGTTCTTGATTAATCAACTCACACTGTGTAACCGCACCGAGTTCAATCAAATTTTTTTGTAATGTAGGGTGAGTAAAATTTTCAAGAATTTTCTTTGCTTGCATGTCAATTAGCCTTGTTCTTGGTTGTCTTTATATATGACTTATTCTATATCAAATTATCCTTATTCGCGCTTACCCAGCAAAATAAAAATTGCAAAAAAATTGAGGAAAGGGGTTTTTGAGGGGGTAAAACCAGCAAAGATCCCCAAAAACATTGTTTTTTGCTAAAGTCCAAATCGAGTTTTAAATTCGTGTGTTGCGATGTGCTGGCGATTGAATAAGGTCAGTACGCCAAACAGGGATGTTTGGCGAGGCTCTGCTTTATAGGGAACAAATCAGCGCCGGTGCGTTAAGGCCGAGCAAGGAAGGTAGTCACGTAGTGACCACGTTGCCTTCGCGCGGCGCGCGGACAATTTTTTGGAGAAAAATTTGAACATCATAGCAAAGCGAAGATGGCCTCGAAGAGGCAAGTATTAGGATGATACGAATAGTTTGTTAAGGGTATTCGCTAATACCCTTAATTTGGGCGTAATCCCCGAATTAAAATTAGCCATCGAAACATAAAACGCCCGAAAACCAGCCTTAGCAAAAACAGCCGCCAATCTAAACAAACAAGAAAATCCACTACGGTATTTTAGCTCTTTACAAAAATTTGCAAAATCTATTAAAAAAGAGTTGCGGTGATTTTGGGGTAATTTTATACTTCTAGTGATGTACCGATTTATAACGGGTACAAAAAAGCATTAAAAAAAACCAAAATAAAACAGTAAATTAGATTGACAAGGAATGCCCAATGCCTTATAATTTTCCACATACCACATACCACATACCACATGCCCAAACTACAATTTAAATATAGCCGGTATCAAGCATAATTGCTTGTTTTTCAATTTATTTTTATTTTTCCGTCGATCTTCAAAGTCAACATTTTCCGCTGGATCATGCCGAAGATCAAAGTTGCCCCGTCAGATCGCGCCAGCGTTATTATCGATCTTCTTGCTGCCTTCAGCTTTCAGTAGTCAGGCTTTAACGCCTCAAACAACGCGTAATGCCATCAACGGTAGTGCGCCATATTTGACTTTTGATGGGGGACTTACTCGTGCAACTAACGTCGACGAGCTGCTTACCATAACCTTGCCCGATGGTACTCGTATCACGCCGAGTACCAACACATCTAGTGCATCAAATCCAATCCAGTTGCAGCGTGATAATGTGAGCTCCATCGACATAGGCATGGCCGTACCAACTAATGCTAGTTCAGTTGCATTAAATACACTTATCGGACCACCTAATAATTATTGGCGAGATGATGATGGGGATGGGCAAGGTAGTGGTGGTATTACCGCTACAGGTACTTTAACGTTATCCATCGTTGGTAGAAATGGCCTGCCAGTTACCCGTGGAGAGGTGTTTACGACGGCGTGTGGCAATAAAAAAGCGCCATACAAATTAACATTAAGTTTTACCGGTGGCGAGTTGAGAACACGTTACGGTTTTCCTTCGAGTCGTAATTTTAGCCCTAGTCGTGTGGCTTATTACATTAATCCTAAAGCAGGTTCGGCAGGAGTTTGTTTCGCGAGGCCTAATCTATCACTTGGTTCAAGTTCAGAAAATTCGAAGTACCGAGGTCCATCAAACATCTGGAATTCAGATAAGGGCTTCCTTACCCAGTCTACAGACCCGGCACATTATGATAAAAACTTTCCTACTACTGGTAGTAATAATTTATATTTTTATTTAGATATAGATGGAGTAGATCCAAGCACATTAAGTTGGCCATCGGTTACTCATAGTGGTATAACCGCGAGTATGGCTGTTTTTCCGCCTAATCCCTCTATTGGTTATAATCGTGCTTTTGAGCGTCTTGGGGGGATACGCGTTACATTAACGGGCCCTGCCGCCTCTTCAGCGCAAATGGATTCTCGTTCTCCGGGTAATATACCTCGTCCCACATTACCAGCGACATTTGAGTTAGTCGGCCGAGATAGTAGTGGTCGTGCTGTTATCAAGTATGGATTCAAGTTAAAGCAGTGGTTTGTCAGTCGGGATACTAATGGAGAAATTTATTCTAATTCATCATCTTGGTGTAATAGTATAGGTTACCAAATGCCAAAGCTAAGGGACTTAACTAACGGGGTTCGTACAGTTAGTCCTATTATATCAGGCGCCACTCCTCCTTCATCTGGTGATTATTACCAGCGCCGTATCGGCGCCGGTTTTTTTACCGAGTGGGGCGACGTGGGTGGCTATTTACGTGCCCGCTTTGCCCACGGTGCCTACTGGACAAGTGATGCTGTGGGTAACAACCACTTCTATGTGTCCTCGGATTTCGGTATCTTTGATGCGGATTGTGAGGGGGAGGGGGGAGGGGAATGCACTTTCTCAGCCGTTTGCGCCTCGTCCCTTAGACCTTAGTCCTTAGTCCTTAGTCCTTATTTCTTATTCCTTGGGGCGCCGAGGCCGATATGGACTAATATCGCCGAGGTTATTAAAGAAAGGGTGCAGCGCAAGCCGCCCCCTCCTCGCTCACAGCGTGGGCGAGCTAACAAATCATGGCACGATTTGGTGGCGTAAGCGATCAGATTGCGTGACCGACAACGCCGAAGGCGCCATCCAAGTCTAACAAATTACCCAAAACCTATACCCATAAAAAAGTGTGAAAAAAAGAGTTTTGATTTTATTTTCATCGCGAATCGACTTTTTTACAATCAAATTAAGCGTGAAAATTAATCAGGTGTCGTAAAGTGTTTAATTTCAATTTAATTCTTTTTAAAAATTAACAAAACGATCGTAAAAAAAAGTTGATAGATCTTTTTTGCAATTTTATACTTTGATGTCCACTTTAGTAAAAAGTGGTATAGCATTTTACAAATTGAATATAAAGTCGAAATAAAAACTCGCTCGCTAGGAAGCACCATATGCATTATTGTTTTCAACAGCCAACAAGTCAAACGTATAATCTAAAAGGGACTACAAAGCACGAAGGCGTATTACGCCATAAACGTTCAAAATTCTCTGTAAGATCGTTTAGAAAATCAAATTTATTCCGGCAAATCATGCCTGAGTTATCATCTATCTCTTTATTGCTGTATTCCTTTAGTGGCGATGCTTTAATGGCTAAAACAACACGTAATGTCATCCACGGTAGTGCACCATATTTGACTTTTGACGGGGGGGTTACTCGTGCAACTAACGCAGACGAGTTGCTGGCCATAACCTTGTCCGATGGTACTCGTATCACGCCGAGCACAAATCCATCAAATCCAATTCAGTTACCTAATGGTAGTGATAGCTTTGCCGACATTGTCATGTCAGTGCCTGTTGGAGCCGATTCAATTGCATTAAATGCGCTCATTGGCCCCCCGAATAATTATTGGGCGGATGATGATGGAGATGGACAGGGTCGTGGCGATATTACTGTTACAGGGAATTTAGAATTACATATTGCTAATAAAATGAGCCGTGGAGTTGACCGACGAGACAAGCTTGATATATGTTATGCGCCATATAAAGTCATTTTGGAAAGTTCAGGGGGAACATTAAGTACGCGTTACGGCTTTCCTAATAGCAGTAATTTTAGTGCTAGCAGCGTGACTTATCACATCACCCCTAAGGCATCGCCCAAGGCTTGTTTTGCAAGGCCTAGTCAGACATTTGGTTCAGATGATGAGCAATATTGGCCGGGGTATCATTTTGCTGGTCCATCAAACATCTGGAACCCTGTTAAAGGTTTTCTGGTTCAGTCTACAGAGCCATCAGGTTATCATAAAAACTTCCCTACTACAGGTGCTAATAACTTATATTTTGACTTAGATATAGGTGGTATAAATGCAAATGAGTTAAGTTGGTCTCCCGTCACTCATAGTGGTATTACTGCTACCATGACGCCACACATAAGAGGTATCAACGTGAGGGTTAAGTTAACGGGCCCTGTCGCTACTTCAACGCAGATGAGTTCTGATTCTCCAGATATTATACCTCGCCCCGCTTTGCCAGCGACCTTCGAGTTAGTTGGTCGAGATAGTAATGGTCGTGCTGTTATCAAGTATGGGTTCACTTTAAAGCAGTGGTTCATCAACCGTGGTAGTGACAGGCAGACTGGTATGAACGATTATTCTAATTCATCATCTTGGTGTAATAGTGTAGGTTACCAAATGCCAAGGGTAAGGGATTTAACTAATGCGCAGTGTACGGGGTCTGGTTCAGCTTTTTATTGTCAAGGTGCAGAGGGTGCTACGCCATCTTCACCTGGTAATCATTACCAGCGTCGAATTGACAGTGGTTTCTTCACCGAGTGGGGCCGCATGAGCTACTGGGGCGCTGCCAACTTTGCTGGCGGCGGCATGTACTGGACGAGCGATGCTGGAAGTGATGGCAACCAGTTCACTGTGGCCGCGTACTCTGGTGGCGTCATGTGGGAAGACCCGAGCAAAAAAACCAATTTCGTTCTTTGCGCCTCGGTCCTTAAGCCTTAGTCCTTAGTCCTTAGTCCGGAGCCGTTATGGGCTAATATCGCCGAGGTTATTTAAGAAAAAGTTGCCGCGCAAGGTGCAACCCTCGCTCACTCACGAAGTGGGCGAGCTAAATAACTAAGCGAATTGATTGTATAATCGATTAGCTCAACCGCACAATCCAAAATCACATTCCTTTTCCAAATCCTAAAAAAAGGTGAGGAAAGGGGGTTTTGAAGCCTTAAAATTATAAAAAATCGCCTAAAATTGACAAAAATACCATTTTTTGTTGAAGTTTAAGCTCCAACTCAAATTCGTGGGTTGCAACGTATTGATGCCTGAGTAAGATCGCCACGGCAAATAAAAACACACATCACAATCTTTTAGATCTTTACACAAATTTACAAAATCGATTAAAAAGAAGTTGCGGTGATGTTGGAGGAATTTTATACTTTTAGAGATATGCCGATTTATAATGGGTATAAAAAATAACCGAAATACACCGAAACAAAAAGTTCAAATAAAACATTGAAGTAGCTTGACAGGGAATGCCCGATGCCTTATAATTTTTCTCATACCACATGGGCAAACTATACTTTAAAGGTAGCCCATACCGAGTATGTTTGTTTGTTTTTTTTTGATCAACCCTTGTTTTTCCGCCGATCTCCAAAATCAGCATTTTTTGTTGGATCAGGCTGGCGATCAAATTTGTTTCGTCGGATCGTGCCAGCGTTGTCATCGATCTTTTTGCTGCTGTTTGCTTTTAGTAGTCTGGCGTCAATGTCACAAACAACCCTCAATGTTATTCAAGGCGGCGTGCCCTATTTGACATATGATGACGGTTTGACAAAGGCGACCAATACGGATGGGTTATTAAGTATTAAGGTGGGTAATCAGGTTATCTCGCCACAAAATAATCCTTCAAGTCCTTCAGATGCGATAGGGTTACCTGCTCCTAATATGAGTTTTGCTGAGATTGGTATGCTCGTGCCACCCAATGTTAGTTCAGTTGCGTTAAGTACGCTCATCGGTCCGCCATATAATTATGTGCGAGATGATGATGGAGATAGCATTACCGCAGCAGGCGACCTATATTTGTCTATTGTTGATAAAAATAATAATTTAGTTACTCGTAATCATGTGCTTAGCGTTTGTGATGCACCTTACAAATTGACACTAACAAGTTCAGGTGGTTATTTAAATACACGTTACGGTTTTCCAAACCATGTTCGTTTGGACGCTAGTTCTGCGACCTATTATATAAATCCCCATATAGACTCATCGGCGGTGTGTTTTGCGAAGCCTAATTTGCAATATGGTGCAAGTTCTGGTGGTTTTAATTATTATGGTCCAACAAGCATCTGGAATCCAAATAAGGGTTTTCTGATTCAGTCTACAGACCCGGCACATTATGATAGGAACTTTCCTACAACTGGCGCTCATAATTTATATTTTGATTTAGATGTTGGTGGAGTAGGTGCTTACCGGTTAAGTTGGCCTTCGGTCACCCATAGTGGTATTACTGCTACCATGATACCAAATTCGAGTACAAGTGTGCGTGTTACGTTAACGGGCCCTCACGCCGATTCAACGCAAATCAATTCTTCTTCTCCGGGTGCGATACCTCGTCCTTCTTTGCCAGCGACATTCGAGTTAGTCGGTTTAGATCGCAGTGGTAATGCTGTTATCAAGTATGGGTTTACGTTAAAGCAGTGGTTTGTCAATCGAGGCAACGTAGCCGATTATGCTCCAAATCAAGTACCTTGGTGTAATAGTATTGGTTACTTGATGCCAGCGGTAAGGGACTTGACTAATGCGCAGTGTGTAGGAGTAGCGGGTGGAATAAGTGCGGGTGATTTGTGTCAGGGTTCAGTCGATGCATTTTTCCCTTCATCGGGTAATCATTACCAGCGTCGAATTGGCAGTGGTTTCTTCAGCGAGTGGGGCTCTATGATCGACTACACCGATGCTAACTTTTTCCGCGATTACTATTGGACGAGCGAGATCGTGAGTGGCAAGCAGTTCGTTGCGCACGCGGTCGATGGCTCTATCGTTAATTCCTTCCGGTACTTCAACTTTAGACTCGTTTGCGCTTCAGACCTGAGCCCTTAGTGTGGAGACAATGTGGATTAATCTAGCATAGGCTATTTTAGTTTGGTTGTAGCGTAAGGTGCACGCCCTCGCTAACGAAGTGGGCGAGCTAACTAAATAACTAAGCGACTCGCCCAACCGCATAATTCAAAATCACATTCCTTTTCCAAATCCTAAAAAAATTGAGGAAAGGGGGTTTTGAAGCCCTAAAATTGACGAAAACCATGAATAAATGTTGTTTTTCACCAAGGGGTATGACAAATACCTAACTCGTACATTGCGACTGGGTAGTGGTTAGTAGGCCAACCTAAGCATATGCCGTTTTGGATTATTCGGTATAATTAATTACATTTAAATTGTCATTGATTAATACAATTGGTATATGTAGCGCGTCATCTGAGTTACAATAACCCTAAAAGTAATGTGAGCAATAAATATAAAATAGAGAATATTTATGGAACAAAATATTATTATGACGACAAAAAACCCGATAAAAGGTCGTATTCATTCTTTTGAGTCTTTTGGTACGGTAGATGGTCCAGGGATTCGTTTTATTGTTTTTTTTCAAGGTTGCTTGATGCGTTGCTTGTATTGCCATAACCGTGATACTTGGGATTTGAAGGCTGGGCGGGAAGTGACTGTCGATGAGCTTATGAAGGAGATCGTTTCTTACAAGAGTTTTATTATGCCTAATGGCGGTGGGGTAACGGCTTCTGGTGGTGAGGCGACGTTGCAGTCTGAGTTTATTACGGAGTGGTTTAGTGCTTGTCATCAAGAAGGCATTAGTACTTGTTTAGATACGAATGGCTACGCAAGGCAGCTTGATAGTACGATGGATAGGCTTATGGATGTGACGGATTTGGTGATGCTTGATTTAAAGCAAATCAACGATGAGATACATCAAAAACTAGTGGGTGTACCTAATAAGCGTGTGCTTGAGTTTGCTAACTATTTGCAAAAGATCAATAAAAGAACGTGGGTCCGTTATGTGGTTGTGCCGGGTTGGACAGATGATGATAATTCAGCTCATTTACTTGGTCAGTTTATTCAGGGGATGGAGAATATTGAACGAGTCGAGTTGCTTCCATACCATAAACTAGGTGCATATAAATGGGATACGTTAGGTGATAGGTATATGCTGGAAGGTGTAGAGGCGCCTCCAAGAGAAACGTTAGATCGAATTCAGTCAATTATAGAAAGTTATGGGCAATCTGTGACATTTAGCAAGTAAAAAACAATCAATGTTAAAAAGGCGCCTGTTTGGGGTGCCTTTTTACGTTTTATTTTAATCTTTTCCGTTTTATCGCACGTAATAGGTAAATGCCACCTTCAAACGCTAGAATGCAAACTGATAGCCAAATCAGTCCGTAGGGCACGATGTGCTCTTTTGATACCGATTCATGTAAAAATAGTACGGAAACGAGAGTCAGTAGTACTGGCTCTACATATCCTAACAATCCAAATAGTCCCAATGGTAATAAGCGTCTAGCAAAGAAATACATGGCGAAAGCGACGGCAGTAATTATGCCTAGCATGGGAATAAAGATATGGAAGTGAGATATATCACTAATTATCCGGCTAAAAGGATGATGTAAGGAAAAATAGATAAAGCATCCTATAAAAATAAAGAAGAAGTCAGAAAAAGTCCCCGAAATCCCCTCTATTTGTAATTTTCGGCGTGTCATGAAGTAGATAGGGTAACCCAAGGCGATAACCGCGGTTTCCCACGAAAATGCACCAGTAATGTAGATTTCTAAAATGACGCCGATGCTGGCTAGGAGTATGGCAATTTTTTGAAAAATACTGAGCTTTTCTTTGTAGAAAATTTGGCCAAAAACCACCATGCTTAGTGGTAATAGAAAGTAGCCAAGGGATGCTGATAGTCCATGACCGCTTAGTGGTGCCCAGACAAAAATTAGCATTTGAATGGTAAGTAGGAAAGATGAAAAGAAGAGTCCTACTAAAAGAGAAGGCTGCTTTTTTATTCGAGCAAGTAGGTCTGATATTGATGACCACTGTTTTTCAATAAAAATTAATATAACAATAGCTGGAAAAGAGGTTAATAGTCGCCAGCAAAAAATGTCGACTACCGATAATGGCTGCAATAGTACTGGGTAATAATAAAGCAATCCAAAAAGACATGATGCTAGTATTGAGAGTACAACGCCTTTTATCATTTTATTCACCTAGGTTAATAAAAAAATAGCGCTAGTTTATAGCGCTATTATGCATATATGAAATTTGCGCTAACCAATAACTTCAAGGCCATTCATATATGGGACTAATACTGATGGCACTTTTATGGTTCCATCTGCTTGTTGGTAGTTTTCCATGATGGCAACAAGGGTTCGTCCTACCGCTAGGCCTGAACCATTTAGTGTATGTACTAAATATGTTTTGTTGTCAGCTTTATTGCGGTAACGAGCTTGCATTCGACGAGCTTGGAAGTCCCACATATTTGAACATGAGGATATTTCTCGATAAGTGTTTTGTGCCGGTACCCAAACTTCAAGATCATAGGTTTTGCAAGAGCCAAAGCCCATGTCGCCAGTACATAACACAATTTTTCTGTATGGCAATTCAAGCAATTGTAGTACTTTTTCAGCATGAGCAGTGAGTTCTTCTAATGCTTTCATTGATTCTTCAGGTTTTACAATTTGCACTAGTTCGACTTTATCGAATTGGTGCATACGAATTAAACCACGAGTATCTTTACCGTAAGATCCCGCTTCAGAACGGAAGCAAGGCGTGTGAGCTGTCATTTTTAATGGTAATACGCTTTCATCAAGAATTTCATCACGCACAAGGTTAGTTACAGGGACTTCTGCTGTTGGTATTAATGCATAATTGCTGCTTTCAGCTTCTTCATCTAGTGGTTTGGTATGAAATAGATCACCTGCAAATTTAGGCAGTTGCCCTGTACCAAACAATGTTGCTTGATTGACTAGGTAAGGAACGTAGATTTCGGCATAGCCGTGTTGCTCTGTGTGTAAATCTAGCATGAATTGGGTGATCGCTCGATGTAGTCGAGCTATTTGTGATTTCATTACTACAAATCGTGCACCTGTTAGTTTTACACCAGCTGCAAAATCTAGCCCACCAAAGCGTTCTCCCAATGCGACATGATCTTGAATTGGAAAATCAAATGTTCTTGGTGTGCCAAAACGCGAAATTTCTACATTATCATTTTCATCTTTGCCATCGGGCACTGCATCATCGGGAATATTAGGAATAGTGGATGCAATATCTCTAATTTGGTTGAGTAAAATATCAAGCTCTGCTTTTGCGCTATTAAGTTTTTCGCCAAGCTTGTTAACTTCTTCACGTACAGCGGTAATATCTTCGCCTCGTGCTTTAGCTTCACCAATTGCTTTGGAGCGAGCATTACGCTGCGCTTGTAAATTTTCGGTTTCAACTTGTAATACTTTGCGTTTTTCTTCTAGATGACGAATCGTGTCAACATCTAATTTAAATCCACGACGTGCTAATTTTGTCGCAACAAGGTCTAATTCGTTTCGGAGTAAATTTGGGTCCAACATAAATAATGTCCATTATTATTAATTAGAGAGTATCTTACTACTTTATTGTTATTTTAATATAGATAAAAGAACAAAAGTAGGTTTGTATTCAGATATTAATATTTGTTAGCTTAGTATACTAGAATTGCACTGGGATTCAACTATAATGGCGCACCCGAAGGGATTCGAACCCCTGACCGCTCGGTTCGAAGCCGAGTGCTCTATCCAGCTGAGCTACGGATGCGTGTAAGTTCGTAAAAAAAAGTGGTGCATCCGAAGGGATTCGAACCCCTGACCGCCCGGTTCGTAGCCGGGTACTCTATCCAGCTGAGCTACGGATGCATATTAGGTTTTTAAAATGGTGCATCCGAAGGGATTCGAACCCCTGACCGCCCGGTTCGTAGCCGGGTACTCTATCCAGCTGAGCTACGGATGCATATTTTAAATTTTTAAAATGGCGGTGAGAGAGGGATTCGAACCCTCGATGCAGCTTTTGACCGCATACTCCCTTAGCAGGGGAGCGCCTTCAGCCTCTCGGCCATCTCACCAAAACATTATGATTTTGCTTGAACCACAAAATCATAATGTGTGGCGCACATATTACGTTCTACAAAAAATAAGTCAAACATTTTTTTACGAACATGTGCTGGTTGTTTATTTAGTGCCCAATATTACTCTTTCGATTGCGTTAATTCATCAATTTTATCTCGCGATTGATGAATTCTGTTGTAAATTTCCTCTCTATGAATAGAAACTTCTTTAGGTGCGTTAATACCGACTCTAACCTGATTACCTTTCACGCCCAAGACGGTAATAACAACATCGTCACCAATGATAAGTGTTTCACCTACTCTCCTAGTTAAAATTAACATGAGATCTCCTAATATCAGTTAAGTATATATCCAAACAATTTTAAGATATAGCTTCGTTGGCCTTCCATCATTAAGGCAGAAAGATGGAAATTTACAAAAATACACTAATGTCTCATTAACAAACATTAGCGTATTTTGGGCTAACTTGCTTGTAATTTATTACTGATTTCCTTTTTTACATAAGATAACGCTTCTGGTAACGCCGAAAGGTCCATTCCACCTGCTTGAGCGAAATCAGGCCGCCCACCGCCTTTACCCCCTACTTTTAATGCTAATTGAGATACTAATTCGCCAGCTTTGACAATGTCTAATAAATCATTGGTTACACCAGCAGCTAAATTGATTTTGCCGTCGTTGACTGCTGCTAAAATAATTACGCCTGTTTTTAATTGATTTTTAAGATCATCAATCATTGTACGTAGCATTTTGGCTTCGACGTTATCAAGTTTAGCAATTAGTAAGTTTTTATTATTAATTTTTTCACATTGATTAAGCAATTGCCCACTTTGCTGGCTAGCTTGTTGGGATTTTAGTTGTTCTATTGTTTTTTCTAATGTTTTTGTTTGATCGAGTAGCTGTTCTATTCGTGTTATAACTGTCGATTTATCGCTTTTAACCAATTGCCCAATTTGATTTAATAAGTTGGATTCATGGTGTATATATTCCATCGCATTTTGCCCTGATGTGGCTTCAATTCGACGTACTCCTGAAGCAATACTCGATTCAGAAATAATTTTAAATAGTCCTATATCTCCAGTTCTATCAACATGTGTGCCACCGCAAAGCTCAATGGAGAAATCACCCATGGTTAATACTCTTACAATATCTTCGTACTTTTCACCAAATAATGCCATCGCACCTTTATTTTTAGCTTCATCAATAGGCATCAGTTCAATGTCTACAGGTAAGTTGTGGCGTATTTGTTGATTAACTAAGTTTTCAATTTCAACAATTTGTTCTGCTGTAATGGCATGATTATGTGAAAAATCAAACCGAAGATAACTGTCGTTAACTAATGATCCTTTTTGATGTACATGACTTCCTAGAACGCGTTGTAAAGCTGCTTGTAGTAAATGTGTTGCAGAGTGATTACGACGGATTCGTTCTCGTATTTCTACATCAATCGCAGCTGTTACTACTTCACCAACTTTTAATGAGCCTTTGGTGACTTTACCTATATGGCCAATTGTTTTGCCATATTTTTGGCTATCGGTGACGTCAAACACCACATTAGCAGTAGTTAACACGCCTTTGTCACCAACTTGACCACCCGATTCTCCGTAGAATGGCGTTTTATCTAAAATGATGACAGCTTGATCACCCGCATTGATTGCTTGAACTTTGTTGCCATTTTGGAAAATTGCAATGACTTTTCCTGTAGCTTCAGTCGATTGATAACCAAGGAATTCCGTTTTATCATCAAGCTTGATCATGTTGCTATAATCAACACTGAATGAACTTGATTCACGAGCCCGTTTTCGCTGTTCTTCCATGCATTGATTAAAGCCAGCTTCATCTATGGCGATATTTTTCTCGCGACATACGTCGGCAGTTAAGTCTAACGGGAAGCCATAAGTATCATAGAGTTTGAACGCAATATCACCAGGTAATATGTTGTCAGTAATTTTACTTAATTCTTGATCAAGTAAGAATAGACCGCGCTCTAATGTTTTTAGGAATTGTTCTTCCTCGGCCTTAAGTGTTTCTTCAACCAATTTTCGGTTGTTTGCTAGTTCATTAGCGGCACTTCCCATTACTTCAATTAACGGTTTGACAAGTTTATAGAAGAAAATGCCTTTCGCACCAAGCATATGACCATGACGCACTGCTCGACGAATGATTCGACGTAATACGTAACCTCGCCCTTCATTTGATGGTAATACTCCATCAGAAACTAAAAACGCACAAGAGCGAATATGATCTGCTATAACTCTTAATGATTTACTTTCTAAATCGTTGGTTTGAATAATTTCGGCTGCGACTTTTATTAGTTTCTTGAACAAGTCAATATCATAATTTGAGTTGACGTGTTGTAACACCGCAGCTATTCGTTCAAGCCCCATGCCCGTATCCACCGACGGTTTAGGTAAAGGTTCCATTGTGCCGTCAGGAAGACGATTAAATTGCATAAAGACGAGGTTCCAGATTTCAATAAATCGATCACCGTCTTCTTCTGCACTGCCAGGAGGACCACCCCAAATATGATCGCCGTGGTCATAAAATATTTCAGTACAAGGTCCACAAGGCCCTGTATCACCCATTTGCCAAAAGTTATCAGACGCATATGGTGCACCTTTATTATCACCAATACGGATGATTCGTTCTTTAGGAATACCAATTTCGTTTTCCCAAATTGCAAATGCTTCATTGTCTGTTTCATAAACGGTAACTGTTAATCGTTCTTTTGGAAGATTAAACCATTTTTCACTGGTTAGTAGTTCCCAAGCATAATGGATCGCATCTCGTTTAAAATAATCGCCAAAGCTGAAATTGCCTAGCATTTCAAAAAATGTATGATGGCGAGCTGTATAACCTACGTTATCTAGGTCGTTGTGTTTTCCCCCAGCGCGAACACAGCGTTGAGATGTTGTTGCCCTAGTATAAGGTCGTTTATCAATACCAAGAAAAACATCTTTAAACTGATTCATACCCGCATTTGTAAATAAAAGCGTTGGGTCATTGTGTGGAACAAGGGAACTACTAGCAACAATTTCGTGTCCTTTGCTATTGAAAAAGTCAAGAAAACTTTGACGAATTTCTGCAGTATTTTTCATTTATGCTTCCATATTAAACGATAAATTTTTAGACATAATATACCCGTTACAACTTAAGTTGAATAGTAAATATTCTTAATATAATGGTTGAGCTAGTTACTATTTTATAAGTAGCAAGGAATAAAATTAAAAGATCTTGAGAGCTTTTTATGTAATAGGCAATTTTTAATAGGTATTGTAGGGACTATGATAATTTAAGTCAATAAACTATACGCGGTTTTTATGTCAAATTGTGTAAATCCTTTTGCCGTCAAAAATTGTACTATCTTTTGTTTTTGTTGATTATTTTTTGGTTCAATAAGTTTAAACTTTTTTAATAATTGCTGATGTGCAATTTTGGGCCAATCAATATCAGCTAAATCTAATAATTCACGACTAAGATGAGAGGGTAAACCACGCTGTTTTAGTTCTAAGCTAATTTTATATTTTCCATAACCTTTATGAGCACGCATAACAATATATTTTTCAATATATTGTTTATCATTCATCCAATGTTGATTAGTACAATGTGCAATTACTTGTTCTATTTCTGTTTTTAACAGGTTTAATTGTTCAGGATAATCATCTTCTGAACATGTTATCTTTTTTCTAAAAAATAACGTGAGCTTTTGGGTTAGTTCACAAGATGAATGATCACGCTGTGCAAGTAATTGCACAGCTTTATTTAAGATTAATTTGTTGAGCTTTGTTTCCATTACTCTATGCTTTCATCTTCTGTTTCTGTCGAAATGTCTTCGTCAGTAGAAAACACTGTAGGACTGTTTAATAATAAATCACGTAATTTTGTTTCAAGTTCTTTGGCGATTTCAGGATGTTCTTGTAAAAATTTGATCGAATTTGCTTTACCTTGTCCTACTTTTTCACCATTGTAACTGTACCATGCTCCTGCTTTATCAACTAATTTGTTTTTTACACCTAAGTCGATCAGTTCGCCTTCTTTGGAGATACCACAGCCATAAAGAATTTGAAATTCAGCTTGTCTAAACGGTGCTGCCACTTTGTTTTTAACTACTTTTACACGTGTATCACTACCAATAATATCTTCACCTTCTTTTACTCCACCAGTACGACGAATATCTAAACGAACAGATGCATAGAATTTTAAAGCATTACCGCCGGTAGTTGTTTCTGGATTGCCAAACATGACACCAATTTTCATACGAATTTGGTTAATGAAAACGACAAGGCAATTTGCATTTTTGATGTTGGCCGTTAATTTACGTAATGCTTGAGACATTAGACGTGCCTGTAATCCCATATGAGAATCACCCATTTCACCTTCAATTTCCGCTTTTGGTGTTAATGCTGCAACTGAATCGACGATAATGACATCAACCGCTCCAGAACGTACTAGTGCATCACAAATTTCAAGGGCTTGCTCGCCAGTGTCAGGTTGAGAAACTAATAAGTCATCGACTTGTACACCTAATTTAGCTGCATAGATTGGATCTAAGGCATGTTCTGCGTCGATAAAAGCACAGGTTTTACCTTCTTTTTGTGCTTGTGCAATAACCGATAATGTTAATGTTGTTTTGCCAGATGATTCAGGTCCAAAGATTTCAACGATTCTGCCCATTGGCAAGCCACCTATACCTAATGCAATATCTAACCCTAATGAGCCTGTTGAAACCGCGTCCACATCTAGCGTTTGAGTATCGCCTAAACGCATTATTGAACCTTTACCAAATTGTTTTTCGATTTGACTTAATGCTGCAGAAAGTGCACGTTGTTTGTTTTCATTCATATAATAAAATTCCAATAAGTAAGGATATTGGGTTACATTATACTGTATTGTTATACAGTATCAAGTTTTTTTTATAATCATTCATAAATGAGTTAATTATGTGAAATTGCTCGCAAAATTTATTAATCTTTTTCTGACGTTTTCTGTACTCAATGAATAAAAAGTATTTGTTAAATACGATTAAATTAGAAAAGTTTGAAGAAGTGATAATTATCAAATTAAGCTAAATTAATTAGGTAATACTTTCATAAAAAAAGACCATTTGGTATTATCGACGTAGACAAAACAGTCATAATTATTATTGATGTGTTAAATTAATTACCTTGCAAGATAACTGTATAATAATTGATTGTTTTTTTACTAGAATGTTATGCTACTTAAAAACATCTTTATATCTTAAAGCACAATCAAGTGAGGAAGATAATGACTACTGATAAACAAGATTATGCATTATGTTCTCATTGTGATTTGATAATTGAATTAGCTGATGTTGCAATTGGGCACAAAGCTATTTGTCCACGATGTAATACAACGCTATTAAAAAATAATATTAATATGAAGTGTAAAGCGGCAATGTATGCCATTTGCTCATTAGTTATGCTTGTCGTGGCTTGTGGTTTTGTTTTTATTGATATTAATTTAGTTGGTAATGTCAATGGTGTAAGCGTATTGGATGTTGCAAAAACGCTTTTTGTGGATAAGTATAGTTATATTGCTGTGCTATTTGTTATGTTCGTGTTAGTTTTTCCTTTGCTAAATTTATCCATTATTGTTTTGCTTTGTTCGAAAGTGAAAATAACCAAATTTCGAAAAAGAGACTTACTGATTGTTTATAAAAAACTTCAATACTGGTGTATGCCTGAAATATTTTTAACTGGTGTTTTAGTTAGCTTTGTTAAATTAATGAGTTATGGCAATATTGGTGTAACCAACGCATTTTGGGCCTGGTGTTTATTTGTCTTTTTTTATATTAAATCGTTAATTATTTTTATACCAGGTGAAATTTGGAATGAAATTCATCGGAGTAATTTTGCAACAACACCATTAGAAGCAGGTAAAACTGGCATTTACCAGAATGTAAAATTGTGCCGTTGTTGCCATGCTATTGTGCCTATTGAGTATGTTAAGTGCCCAAGATGTAAACAAAAAAGTCAAGTAAGAGAACGAAACAAAATACAATGGACAATTGCATTATTGGTGACTTCATTAATCATTTATATTCCAGCTAATTTGTTTGGAATTATGACAACGGTTGTATTTGGTTCACCATCAACTTCGACTATTATGGATGGCGTTATTTACATGTGGTATGCGGGTGATGTGCCAGTTGCATTAGTCATTTTTGTAGCTAGTGTCGTTATCCCAATTTTAAAAATTATTTCACTTAGCTGGCTGTGTTATTTTGCATTAGAAGTAAAACATAAAAATGAAAATAATTGCTTAAAAATGAATAAATTATATAATGCGGTAGAATTTATTGGCAAATGGTCAATGATAGATATCTTTGTTGTTTCAGTAGTTTGTTCCTTAGTTAAAAATCAGCAAATGATGGGTGTTTATCCTGATATTGGCGTGACTTTTTTTGCCACTGTTGTCATCGTTACGATGATAGCATCCCAAAAATTTGATCCGCGGTTACTTTGGGATAGGACATCAACACGAAAATAAAATCATAGGAATAATATGGCAACTTCAAAAAAATTAGCAAAAATAATTAAAATCAGAGCAATTTCGGCAATATGGATTATTCCTATTGTTACTGCTATTGTTGGCTTATGGATTATCTATACCCATTTCGCTTATAGAGGTATTTCTTTTACCTTACTTGCTAATGATGCTAATGGCATTATTGCTGGTAAAACGGTAATAAAAAATCGTAGTGTAGATGTTGGTATTGTTGATGAGGTAACATTATCTAGTGATTACAAGAAGGTTGTCATAAAAGGCCGTATTTATAATGATATGGAGCCGCTACTAAAAAATGATTCAATATTCTGGGTCGTTAAACCTGAAATTGGGCGGGATGGTGTGACAGGCCTGGGCACTATTGTATCCGGTGTGTATATTGAGTTAGCTGCAGGCAATGATTCCCATAGTTTTAAAAATAATCCATTCACTTTATCTGATGCTCCCCCGTTATCAGATCCAAGTGTGAAGGGGATACGTTTAAACTTAGAAAGTGAGCAAAGTGGTGTTGTACCTCGTGGCGCAAAAGTGATGTTCCATGGTTATCATGTTGGTAATGTTGAAACTTCGTTATTTGATGTTGATGCTCGCAAAATGAAATATCAAATTTTTATTACAAAACCTTATGATACTTTAGTTACGGAGAATGTTCGGTTTTGGAAAGAAGGCGGTATCAATTTATCGTTATCTTCTCATGGCGCAAGCCTTGATGTTCCTTCTTTAGATGTTTTGATGTCTGGTGGTATCAGTTTTGATTTACCTGATGGTGCTAAACAAGGCCAACCGGCAAAACAACATGATGTGTATAAATTATATGAAGATAGAAAATCGATCCAAGACTCACAATATACAGAGTATAAAGAATTTCTTATTATGATTGCAGACTCAATTTCAGGTTTAAGTGAAGGTGCTCCAGTTGAATATCATGGTATAAGATTAGGTTCAGTGAGTGCAGTACCTTTTTATACCGCTGAAATGTTAAAGGATAGCCCAATACTTAATCAAAAAGTACCAGTATTAATTCGAATAGAGCCTGAACGTTTATCTGAATTAGTCAATGAAAAGATCGATATTGTTGCTTTGATTAAGAATGAGCAAAAAAATGGCTTAAGGGCGTCATTAAAAACATCAAATATGTTTACTGGCGCGCTCTACATTGATTTAGATTATTATCCTGAGTTAAAAAATAAATATGACGCAAAATTAGCTAACCAATATGGTTACGATGTTATCGAAACAACATCAACAGGGTTAACTCAAATTCAGGCAAAAATACTACAATTATTAGATAATTTTAACAATTTGCCGTTAAACAATACGATGACACAGTTTAATAAGTCATTAGAATCAAGTGAAAAATTAATGAGCTCATTAAATCGAATTATCGCAAGCAAAGAGATGCAAAATCTGCCTAAAGATTTACAACAAGCCATTCGTTCATTAAATGAGACCATGAAAGGACTGCAACCTGGCTCTCAACTTAATACGCAACTTGTTGAAAGCTTAAGAAAAATACAGCAAACAATGGATGAGCTAACACCTTTGCTTAGTACGTTGAATGATAAAAGTAACGCATTAATTTTTTCAATGCCAAATAAACAAGATCAAGAACCACAAGCCAGAGGTAATAAATAATGTGTAAAATAATTAAAAATCTGCAAATTATGATATCGATGGTATTATTATTGGTAATGGTTGGTTGTTCATCCAATATACCGAGTAAAAATTATTTTCAATTAACTAGTAATTTACCCAATAAAAGTTCAATGATTGTACAATCTACTAATCATTTTATTTGGATTGAGTCTATTGATGTGGCCAGTTTTTTAAATAAGCCTGGTATTGTATTGCAAACAAAAGATATAAGATATGTTACGGCAACTCATCATTTATGGGTATCTACATTATCTCAGCAACTTGCGGATCGGTTGTCACAAGATTTGACGCAAATTATGCCAGATTATTTAATATCGACTAAATCTATTACTACACCATTATTAACAGTTAAGCTTTTTATTGATGGTTTTCATGGTAGCTATAATGGTGATGCGGTAATAAAAGGACGTTGGGTAGTGACAGATAAGAACGGTGAAATTACGACTAAAATTATTGATCGCCATGTGCCACTGGCAACCAATGGTTATGATGCCCTTGTAAAAGCTTTATCCCAAGGTTGGCAAGATGAAGAGTTAGATTTTGCAAATTCAATTAAACATTAATTCTTATAAAACATTCCGTTAACATTGTAACGGAATGTTTTATATTTCTATTTTCAGAACATGATAACTGTTCCTTCTTTTTGAACTTTAATCTCGACACATACATACGATTCGTGATACTGAATGGTATGGCTGTATTGTGCTGGCAGTGATTTTGAAGTAACAGCTAGTGTCATTTATTTATCATTAATGAATAAAGCAATACTAAATCGATAGTTTCATTTTGTATAATGTTTTTGAGATATCTCTATTCTTTTATAAATTGTAAATCCCACACTCCGTGCCCTAGGTTTTGACCGCGTTTTTCAAATTTGGTAATTGGCCTATCGTCTGGTTTGGGAATATAGTCATTAGTTGATGATAGATTTTTGAATCCATCAGCTTGACTCAAGACTTCAAGCATATGTTCAGCATAGTGTTGCCAGTCAGTAGCTAAATGCAAAACACCATTAACTTTTAATTTTTTATGAATTAGTTCAACAAAATTAGGTTGAATAATTCGGCGTTTATTGTGTCTTGCTTTATGCCAAGGGTCGGGAAAGAAAATTTGTACTTTATCTAGTGAGTTCTTAGGTATCATATTTTCTAATACTTCAACTGCATCATGGCACATTACTTTTAAATTAGTTAGTTGGTTTTCTTCAATGGCCATTAAACAAGCACCAACACCAGGTTTATGTACTTCAATTCCTAAAAAATTCTTGTCTGGTGAGGATTTGGCCATTTCAATTAATGATGCTCCCATTCCGAAACCAATCTCAAGAACGACGGGATTGTTATCTTTAAAATCAATCGGTGAAGTTGCATTATATTCAATGCCATATATAGGCCATAAATGTGTTAATGCCTGTTGTTGTCCTTTAGTTAAGCGGCCTTGTCTCAATACGAAACTACGTATTGTTCGTTTAGATTCTGTCTCGTTATTATAAGTTTTTAGTTGTTCGCTCATTATGTGTCTACTGTTAATGTTAATTATAGTTTATCAAGATGATTGCTCACCTTTGCTATACAGTAGTTTACCTGATTTTTAATCTACTTCAAAAAACATCTTATTAAGCTGGTTTTTTGGAATGTTATTGTGATGGATATAAAATATTTGTAATAATTTTTTATAATTGTGGTTGAGGATGATCTGTAAATGATTATATAATTGTCGCTCCCGATTTAACCGATTACGTTTTATGTAATCATGATTACATGCTTGAGGATTTCTCGTGCCTGATATGAAGCTTTTTGCTGGTAACGCCACACCCGAACTAGCAAAACGTATAGCTAATCGTCTTTATACTTCTCTTGGTGATATTATTGTTAGCCGTTTTAGTGACGGTGAAGTCAATGTCCAAATTAATGAAAATGTCCGTGGTGAAGATGTTTTTATTATCCAATCAACTTGTGCGCCTACTAATGACAATTTAATGGAATTATTAGTAATGATTGATGCAATGCGTCGAGCATCTGCTGGTCGCATTACTGCTGTTATTCCTTATTTTGGTTATGCAAGGCAAGATCGTCGTGTTCGTTCAGCACGTGTTCCTATCACAGCTAAAGTTGTTGCAGACTTTTTATCAACAGTTGGTGTTGATAGAGTTTTAACTGTTGATCTTCATGCTGAACAGATTCAAGGCTTTTTTGATGTGCCAGTTGATAATGTATTTGGTAGCCCTGTCATTTTAGAAGATATGTTACAACGTGATTTTAAGCGCCCAATTGTTGTATCTCCAGATATTGGAGGAGTTGTTCGTGCGCGTGCAATTGCAAAACTTTTAAATGATACCGATATGGCTATTATCGATAAACGTCGTCAACGTGCTAATGAAGCTGAAGTGATGAATATTATTGGTGATGTGGCGGATAGAGATTGTATCTTGGTTGATGATATGATTGATACCGCTGGAACGCTTTGTAAAGCGGCTGATGCATTGAAAGCGCGTGGAGCAAAACGTGTTTTCGCTTATGCTACTCACCCAATTTTTTCAGGAAAAGCTGTCAGTAATATTAAAAACTGCTCTATTGATGAAATAGTTGTTTGTGACACAATTCCATTAACGGCTGAAGTTAAAGCATTAAAGAATGTGCGTCAACTTACATTATCAGGTATGCTTGCTGAAGCAATTCGACGTATTAGTAATGAAGAATCGATTTCAGCAATGTTTCATCAATAATCTTTTCTTCTTAAATTAGATAAATGCCCCTTATAGGGGCTTTTTGCTAATAACAGAATAATTAACGATTAAACTATTATGACAACAATCAAACTTATTGTAGGTTTAGCCAATCCAGGTAACGAATATGCTGCAACTCGCCATAATGCTGGTGCTTGGTATGTGGATCTTCTTGCTGAACGTTATAATCAACCATTAAAAAATGATCCTAAGTTTTTTGGGTATAGTTCTCGAATTAATATTAATGGCCATGATGTTCGTTTATTGGTGCCGACTACGTTTATGAATTTAAGTGGTAAAGCTGTTCAAGCAATGGCTTCTTTTTATCAAATTCAGCCCGATGAGATATTAGTTGCTCATGATGAATTGGATCTTAATCCTGGGATTGCCAAATTGAAATTTGGCGGTAGTCATGGCGGCCATAATGGATTGAAAGATATTGCAAGTAAGCTTGGTAATAATTTAAATTTTTACAGATTAAGAATTGGTATTGGGCATCCAGGAGATAGAAATAAAGTAGTTGGTTACGTATTAAATAAACCCTCTAAACCTGAACAAGAGTTAATTGATAAAGTTATTGATGAATCAGTATATTGCACGAATATTTTATTAAATGAAGGAATCGAAAGCGCAATGAATCGTCTGCATTCATTCAAAGCTTGAATTAGCCTGCCTATCATTAATTAAATATAAAAAATCCACCTGATAAACAGGTGGATGAAAACATTAGAAATAAATTGCAGATTTAAGAAAATAAGTGAGAAACGTTACCACCTTTTTCAGCAATTTTCTTCATTACTTCTTTGATTAACCATGTGTTCATTGCTGCGGTATCGTCTGTACTACCAGTGTAATTAAGTTCTGTTGCTAATTTTTTACGTGCATCTAAGCTGCTATCAATACCTAATAATTTCAATAAATCAACAATTGATGTTTTCCAATTGAGCTTTTCTGGAAATTTATTAGCTAAATTATCCAAAATAGACATAACATCAACTTCAGATATAGGCGCTTTGTTTTCTGGCGAATTGTGTTGATTTTGCTCGGTATTACTATTAGTTTCGGTATTGTCTGAGGTTTTGTTTTTGACGGTGTCTGTGATTTTATTAACTTGCTCTTTTACTGCATCTTTTGCATGCTCTACAGTGGCTTGCGCACTTGGAAATATTTTTGAAAAAATATTATTTAAGATACCCATTTTACACCCCTTTGTTTAAACTGCTTATTAAAAAACTGCTTAACGATATAGATGTAGAATATATCCACTTAAGTATAGCTTTTAGATATAAATAGTGTCAAAGGAAAAATTGCATATTCTCTTTTTAATTTGGTTATTGGTTTAATTGTTGTGTTTATGATAAATATTATTGCTTAATTATAAGTTTCTTCAGAGATTAAATGCTGTAATTTAGTTGTTAACCATTTCTTTATTGATATCATATAATTAAAAGTTATCTTTTGTTATTAAAAAACAAATTATTTAAAAATTGTAAAAAATTTATTTTCAATAAGACTTTTGATTATAAATAAGGTAAATTACTAGCCTGATTTTTTGAAGTTTTTAGGAAAAACTTGTTTTGTTGACTGCGGAAAAAGAGGATACCAAATTATGCGTTATAACGAGCCACAAATGTTGGGCGCAATTGTAGAACAAACCTCTTGTTTATCTAAAATTCAAGATAGAACGAATGCATTGAGAAAATTGTCTAAAGTTATTAACGACTTACTTCCTCCGCTATTAAAGCCGCATTATCGAGTTGCGAATTATCGTCAAGGCATTCTTATTCTGGAAGTTAGTTCGGCTAGTTGGTTAACGAGAATTAAATATGAACAAAGTAATTTATTATCTGGCATACGTGAAAAGATTTTGCCCTCGTTATCCTCTATTCAATATAAGATTAATCCTATGATTGCAACAGGGCATTTGAAATCAGTTAATTTTTCTGAGAAGAGTGCTAAAATTAATAGTGTGATTACGCTTCAAACTGCAATATATTTAAATTCAGTTGCTGAGCAAGCACCAGAAAAATTAAAAAAGCAATTGATTAAACTTGCTAACCATGCAAAATAAGCTAAACAATAGTTTAAAGTTATGAAAAAAAGATAAAGGAGTGAAATATGGATAAAAGTATGATGACTTATATTGCCATTGGTCTAATAATTGGTTTTATTGTAAGCATGATTTTCATGAATGTTTTTTCTAAAAAAGGGCGTAAACTTGCTAAAGTTAAACGAGAATTGGAACAGGCTCAAGAAGAATTAGAAGCCCAAAAACAAATAATGGTTAAACATTTTTCGCATAGTGCTGAAATATTGGATAATATGGCTAAAGAGTTTCGTCGCTTATATCAACATATTGCTGAAACTTCAGGGCAATTAGTCAATTCTGATGATATGCCAATGATTGATTTAGAAGCAAATAATGATATAAGTATTAAAAATGAATTAACGCTTGAAAAACAACCTAAAGATTATTCTGATGATCCGTCAGGGTTATTTAAAAGTGATGATGTTAAACCTTAATCAATTTTAATATTTCTTATAGTAAAATTATACTATCGAAGTTTATGTTCTAAATATTAATTTCTTAAATAAGAGAGTATTATAATGAGTCATTCTTTACGAAAACCCAAAAAAATATTAAGCGTAATTGCGTTAAGTTTAGGTTTAAGTTTAACTACATTATCCAATGTTTATGCAGCATTTCCATTTATCCCAACAGGTGATAATAATCAACAACAATCAACATTAGCTCCAATGTTGGAAAACGTATTACCTTCTGTCGTCAGTATTCAAGTCGAAGGTACAGCACAAATGCAAACTAATATGCCTGAAGAGTTTAGACGGTTTTTTGGCTATCCAGATAGTCAATCAAGATCTTTTTCAGGGATAGGTTCTGGTGTGATTATTGATGCTGAAAAAGGTTATATTGTTACAAATAATCATGTAATTGATAATGCCGATAAAATAATCGTTGCGTTGAATGATGGTCATGAATATCAAGCGAAATTAATAGGAAAAGATCCACAAAGTGATATCGCTTTATTAAAAGTGGATAATGCTAAAAAGTTAACAGCAATGAAACTTGCTGACTCAGATAAAACCCGGGTTGGTGATTATGTGGTTGCGATCGGTAATCCGTTTGGGATTGGTCAAACAGTCACATCAGGTATTATTTCCGCGTTGGCGCGTAGTGGGCTTAATATGAATGGATTTGAAAATTTCATTCAAACTGATGCGTCAATTAACCAAGGTAATTCTGGTGGTGCTTTAGTTAATTTAAATGGTGAACTTGTTGGTATAAATACAGCCATTATTGCGCCAAGTGGTGGCAATGTAGGAATTGGTTTTGCTATACCTAGTAATATGGTAAAAAGTTTAACGTCTCAACTTATTGAATATGGTCAAGTTAAACGAGGTGTTTTAGGTATAAAAGGTAATGAATTGACCTCAGATATTGCGAAAGCTTTTGATCTCGAAGTTCAGAAGGGGGCTTTTGTTAGCGAAGTGATGGATGATTCTGCTGCAAAAGATGCAGGAATTAAATCTGGTGATGTCATCTTTTCAATGGATGGTAAATCAGTTGATAGTTTCTCTGAATTACGTGCTAAAATTGCGACAACCGGTGCTGGTCGTACTGTCAAATTAGGGATAATTCGAGATGGTAAAGAGCTCTTTGTTGATGTTAAATTGAAAAACGGTGATGAATTGAGTACGGAAGCAAAATCTCTTCATCCAGCACTTGAAGGGGCGACACTAGTTAATGGTGATGTGAGAGGTCAAAAAGGAGTATTGATTGAAAGTATTACTAAAAATTCACCAGCCTCTCGTTTAAGTTTACAAGAAGGCGATCTTATTACTGGGGTTAATAAAGCCAGAGTCAATAGTATTTCAGATTTACGTAAAATTATTGACAGCAAACCTTCAGCCATTGCTTTAAATATTGTAAGGGGCGACAGCCGTCTTTATCTTATCTTACGCTAAATGATTATTTAGCCATACATCGTCGATGCGTTGCATCGACGAAAACATCATTTTAAGCCTAAGTTAGATATGATAGAATTCTATCAACCTCTCTCATCTTATCAATGATAATTATGTTTAAGAAACTTCTATGGCCAATATTAATTGGTACGGTCTTAGCGATAGTATTGCTCATTATTTTCCCTTCATTAAGAAATGGAACGCAAGCTGATTTTTCAAGATCCATTTTTCATGATGAGCCTATGAGCTATTTTGATGCAGTTAAGATTGCAGCTCCTGCAGTGGTCAATATATATAGCCGATCAATTAATTCTGTTCCAAAACAATCACAAGATAGCTCAATCACGCCATTAGGATCGGGCGTAATTATGAGTGAGCATGGCTATATCATTACCAATTATCATGTTGTTGACGGTGCAGAACAAATTATTGTTGCTTTGCAAGATGGTCGAATTTTTGAAGCATTAACTGTTGGTTATGATAAGTTAGTGGATATTGCTGTACTTAAAATAGAGGCAACAAATATACCAATAATAAATATTAACCCAGAACGAGATCCGAAAATTGGTGATGTGGTTCTAGCTATTGGTAATCCATACAATATTGGTCAAACGATTACCCAAGGTATTATTAGTGCGACAGGACGTGATGGACTAAGCCCATATCGTCGACAAAATTTTATTCAGACTGATGCATCTATTAATCATGGTAATTCAGGCGGTGCGTTAGTTAATACTAAAGGGGAATTGGTTGGAATCAATACATTAACATTTGCTAAAAACGTAGGTAATGATATCCCAGAAGGCATTGGTTTTGCTATTCCAACCGCATTAGCCGTTAAAATAATGAATAAAATAATTCAAGATGGAAAAGTGATTCGGGGCTATATTGGTATTGATGGGTTAGAATTTGCGCCAACGCAGAACCCAAGTGATTCCCCTAAAGTTTTAGGTATTTTAGTGACCAATACCGAAGGACCTTCATTACAGGCTGGTGTTGAAGCAAATGATATTTTGATTATGGTTGATAATAAACCAGTTAGATCAATAGTTGAAACGATGGATCAAATTGCCGAGTTGAAACCGGGAACAATCATCCCCATAATAGTTTTGCGCAATGGTGAAAAGATTCAGCTTCAAGTAACCATAGGGCGGTTACCTGTTTAGGTCAGCCTTTTATTACTTGATTATCTTTCATGTTGGACGTATAATCCGTACCCTTATCATGTTATTTAACATTCGTATGGTGTATAGATTTTGCAATTGAGCCATTTATATAGCGATACGAACAAACTTTAGAGGTTTATTTATGAAAGAAGGTATCCATCCAGAATATACTGCAATTTCAGCAACTTGCTCTTGCGGTAATGTTATTAAAACGCATTCAACTATTGGTCATGATATTAATCTTGACGTATGTGGTGAATGTCACCCGTTTTATACTGGTAAACAACGTGATGTTGCAACTGGCGGACGAGTTGATAAATTTAAACAACGTTTTGCTATGGTTGGTGGTAAAAAATAATTTTACTTATTTAACGTTGTTAAAGGGCGCTTTAAGCGCCTTTTTTATATCGATTATTTTGTTTCAACTAAATCATTCATCAATTAAATCGGGATCCAGACCTAATTCTCGCATCATTTTTTGTGCTTGCTGAGGAATTCCATCATCATGATCTTTCTGTAGATCTTCATCACAAGGTAATGGTTGACCTGTATAAGCATGTAAAAATGCTTCACATAGTAGTTCACTGTTGGTTGCATGACGTAAGTTATTTACTTGTCGCCTGGTACGTTCATCAGTTAGTATTTTTAATACTTTCAACGGAATTGATACTGTAATCTTTTTTACTTGTTCACTTTTTTTGCCATGTTCGGCATAGGGGCTGATATAATCTCCATCCCATTTCATCATATTCTTCACCAAATCACATCACAAATAATAAGGGTAATTTTAGCGTTTTTTTTGTTTAGCTGCAATCTATACGCCAAGACAGTTAGACGTCTAGACATGTTGACGTCCTTATTTATTGTGTTATTCTTATACAAATGATATCTAAGGGTAAATAACGTCTTTTGTAGGAAGGTTTTTATGGCTAGTCAATCTAAAAATGTAAACCAAGGCACGATTGCTGTCCGCGGCGGATTAAATTCAGATGATCAATTTGGTAGCGTAGTTCCTGTTATTACGCCTTCAACCTGTTATCGTTATGAAGAATTTGCAACGCCAAGGAAGTTTGATTATGGTCGAAAATCTAATCCCAGTCGGCGATTAGTTGAAGAAACCATTGCTCAATTAGAAGGTGGAGTGGATGCCATTTTAACTAATTGTGGTATGTCTGCAATACATTTAATCAGTGTTGCTTTACTTAGTCCAAACGATGTTGTTGTGGCGCCTCATGATTGTTATGGTGGTAGCTATCGATTATTTAATAGTTTGAGTCAAAAAGGCTATTTTAAAACAAAATTTGTAGACCAATCGGATCCTATTGCTTTAAAAGAAGCGCTCAATTTAAAACCTAAGTTGGTATTGATTGAATCACCAAGCAATCCATTATTACGTGTAGTTGATATTGCAGAGATTGCTTGTCAGGCTCACGAAGTAGGGGCGTTAGTTCTTGTCGATAATACCTTTATGACCCCGATTTTACAAAAACCATTGGAGCTTGGTGCTGATATTGTCTGCCATTCTTGTACTAAATTTTTAAATGGTCATTCAGATCTGCTGGCTGGAATTTTGGTGTTTAAAGATCAGCAATTAGCTACGGATGTATTATGGTGGGCAAATAATATAGGTACATCTACCTCATCATTTGATAGCTATTTATTGTTACGAGGTTTAAGAACACTTGCGGCAAGAGTTCGATTGCAACAAGATAATGCTGAAAAGGTTGTCGATTTTTTAGCTCATCATCCTAAGATAGCAAAAGTATTCCATCCTTCTTTATCTTCAAACCTTGGCCATGATATCGCGAAGAAACAACAAAATGGCTTTGGATCGTTGCTAAGCTTTGAATTAGTTGGTGATGCCGATGTGATGCCAACGTTCTTAAATGCGCTCAATATTTTCACATTAGCACAATCGCTTGGTGGTGTAGAAAGTTTAATATGTCATCCAGCAACAATGACTCATTCAGGAATTAGTGCACAAGCACGTAAGACTGCCGGTATATCTGATCAACTATTACGTATTTCGGTGGGGCTAGAAGATATTGATGATCTACTTAACGATTTAGATCAGGCATTAGCAAAAATCTAAAATCTAGTAACAAATAGGATTGAAAAATAGTTTATTGGTTAAGCGCTGAGACATTGCTGTTCAAGGCTGGAAAGATAACGATTTTCCGATTCTATTTGTTTGCCTGATTTTATCCTCAATAATATTCAAGCTTAAGAACACTTGCAAAAAAGCGATTCCTCACCTCAAAAATGCTCTCAAAAACCCCTTTCCTCACCTTAAAATTATTTATGTAAAGAGACTAATTTGCAAAAGGCGAGAAAATGGTTTGTTTTTAAATTATAGCCCTAATAATCATTAGATGATGCTTGAGCAAGGACTTCTCGATTGCCATTATGGCTTGGGGCACTAATGATGCCTTCAACTTCCATTTGTTCGACAATTCTTGCAGCGCGATTATAACCAATTCTGAATTTGCGTTGAACGCTCGATATTGATGCCCGACGGGTTTCAACTACAAATGCTACTACTTGATCAAAAAGTGGATCGAGCTCTTCTTCGAGTGTATCAAAGCCACCACTCTCATTATCGCCACTTGATACGGTCACGTTTTCGAGATATTTTGGCGTACCTCGTGCTTTCCAATCTTGTACGACGGCATGTACTTCTTCATCTCGGACAAAGGCGCCATGAACTCGAATAGGAATTGAGCTGTTTGGTGCTAAATAGAGCATATCCCCCATACCAAGAAGTGATTCTGCGCCCATTTGATCTAAAATAGTTCGCGAATCAATTTTACTTGAGACAGTAAAAGCAATTCGGGTTGGTATGTTGGCTTTAATTAAGCCAGTAATAACATCAACGGAAGGCCTTTGCGTAGCAAGGACTAAATGGATACCCGCAGCTCGTGCTTTCTGTGCAAGTCGAGCAATAAGTTCTTCTACTTTTTTGCCAACCGCCATAATTAAGTCTGCAAATTCATCAACCATAACGACAATATATGGAAGTTTTTCTAACGTTGGCATTTCAAGGTCCATACTGTCAGTTGGCTTCCAAAGTGGATCTGGAATTGGTCGGCCCATTTCTTCTGCAAGTTTTATCTTCTCATTAAAGCCTGCGATGTTGCGAACGCCCAATGCTGCCATTAGCCGATAACGGCGCTCCATTTCATTAACACACCAGTTAAGCGCGTTAGCAGCATCTTTCATATCAGTTACGACTTGAGTCAGTAAATGGGGGATCCCTTCATAGATAGATAGCTCTAACATTTTAGGGTCAATCATTATAAATCGAACATCTTCAGGTTGTGATTTATATAAAATGCTTAATATCATGGCATTAACGCCAACTGATTTACCTGACCCAGTTGTTCCTGCAACTAGTAAGTGTGGCATTTTAGCTAAATCAGCAACTACAGATTGCCCTGCAATGTCTTTTCCCAATACGATAGTAAGTGGTGATTGTGCATTTTTAAATTGTGGGCTATCGAGTACTTCTCTGAAATAAACGGTTTGTCGATTTTTATTCGGTAATTCAATACCAACATACGGTTTGCCTGGAATGACTTCGACAACACGCACTGATGGCATGGATAATGAGCGAGCTAAGTCACGATCAAGCGTTGAGATTCTTGCTGCTTTGATTCCTGGTGCCAGTTCAATTTCGAAGCGAGTAATAACCGGCCCTGGCAAGTAATCAACCACTTTAGCTTTTACTCGATAATCAGCAAGGCTTTTTTCAATTTTTTCTGACATTGCATTTAACGCTCCGTGATCAACCTCAATTCTGGTTGTTGGTGGTGGCGTTAATAGGTTTAGCGATGGTAATGGTGTTGTTGGTTTTGGTAAAGGTTTATCATTGCGCTTTAATAGAGGATGAATAAGACTTTCTTCCTCATCCTCAGCTTCATCTTTAACTTTTATTTCGATATGAGTAGTTATTGGTTGCTCATTTCCTTCAATAACAATTTCGTTTTGATAAATATCTTCAATAAATGGGTTTTCTTTTTTGAGTCGTGATATGTCAATATCTTCAGGTATCTCAAATTCGCTTGTAATATCGTAAGTATCATAACCAGTACATTCTTGTGTGATGTTGGATGATGTTTTCTCTTCTAAAGGCTGTATTATGATTGGATCATTCGCGTTCTGAGATGCTGCGTGTTCTAAATCTACTTTTAGTTCATCATGCACCATAGTAAATATTGGTTTACTTGGCGCATCGGCAATGGTGTACTTATCTTCCTCAACAGGTTGAATAACATCATGATAATCAGATTTTGTTGAGTTAATGTTGTTTGTTGCACCCTCACGCATATTTTTTAAAACGGTTTCCATCCGTGTTAAGATTTCGTCAGGATCAATTTCTTCTTTCGATATATTGTCTGATAATTGTTTTTTTTCGCTGGTTGATGTGTTCGATTCAATCGTTTGTAATAATTGCGCTGCCGTTTTTATGAATTTTTCATCATCTTTTAATGAAACAGGGCTTATTGTTGGTTTTGTTGTGCCAACATCAAGATCGGTTGCTATTTTTGTATTACTTGCTGCTAAATTGGTTAAATCAAGACTTTCTTCTTCATCACCATTATCAACGTTAGGTGGTAGATTAAATTGTGTTTGTTCGTCATTTTGATTCGAATGCGTAAGTTGTGGAGCTTTATCTGGAGTAAATAGCCATTTTATTGGAGATAAGATTAATATTACTAATGCACCAACTTTTTCAAACAGATAAAGCCAAGAAAATCCTGTTAATAATGTTACGCAAGCTAGCGTTGTTGCGAGTAAGGTTAATGACGTGACTAAACTACTCATCACCGGTAGAAGGCTTTCAATGACGATTGAACCTAGATAGCCACCAGCTTGAAATTGCTCAGGATCTCGAATGTTAAGAGTGAAGAAGCCACAGCAGCTAAGCACAAAAGCTAAAATACCGATAATTCGAAATGAAACACTAAAATAGTTAATTGGATCATTAGCGTGGCGGTAAAAATACTTCATTAATTGTAAACAAAAGAAGATATTAATGATGGGTAAACTGTAGGCGATTAATCCAAAAAATTGAAATAGGATATCAGAAATATATGCGCCAATATAACCACCGAAATTGCTGATAGAATCGTGCCAAGCTGTACGTGACCAACCAGGATCAGATGGGTTGTAAGTGAGCAGTGATAGAAATAAGCAAACAGACAATCCGATTAATGATAATAGAATTAATTGGGTAATAATCTGTTTTCTTGTAATTTTAAATATTTTCAAGCACGTACCTAAAAGCTATTTTAATTAAAAATTTTGGGTATTTTATCATAAATCAAACCTACTTATAGAGAGAATGATGTATAAAAACCAACTTATTAGCAAGTATTAATCTAGTGCGATCAAGGTTTGCTTAAACCTTTTCGCATTTAACCTATAATGTTGAGCGTTCTTAATATTAGCTCCCATTTCTTCATCAGTCAGTTTGCGGATAATTTTAGCTGGAGATCCCATTATTAAACAGCCTTCTTCATAAGGTAAGCTATGTGTGACAAGCGAATTAGCACCGACTAAACAGTTTTTAGCAATTCTTGCATTATTTAAGATAGTACTACCCATACCAATTAAGGTATTATCTTCAATACTGCAACTATGTAAAATAACATTATGGCCAACAGTGACATTTTCGCCAATAAGGCATGGAATATCGGTTTCTATATGAATGGTACTGTTATCTTGAATGTTGCTATTTTTGCCAATATGGATAGTCGCAATATCACCTCGCAAAACTGCATTAAACCAAATGGATACGCCTTCCTCTAAAACAACATCACCAATAATGTCGGCTGATTTGGCGATAAAACAATGAGGACTAATTTGTGGCTTTAAATCTCCGAGCTGATAAATCATCGTTATTCCCTTTTTATATTTCTAACGCTCAAAAACAGACCTACCGCGAGGAAGTTACAAATTACCATTGAACCAACCATTAGCCATTCTGTTAAACTATTCGTAACCGCTGTTGTTGTATTCGTTGAAACCAGAGTGGAAAGTAAAACGCCTATAGCTCCAGCGACTGAGAATCGGATTGTACCAGCCAGCGATGAGGCTGTTCCTGCGATATGAGAATAATAGTCAAGTATTACCGCCATGCAATTACCGCCAACAGTTGAAATACAACCGATATAGCCAGCAATACAAGCGACTAAAAAAACAAAACCTAAGTTAAATATGCTAACCAATGCCATGCCAATAGCCATGATAAACTGAATTAATAATCCTAATTGCATCATTTTGATTGATCCAACGCGTTTTACTAAACGGCTATTAAGTGTATTCATGCAAACCATGACCATAATATTAATAGCAAAGTAATAACCAAAGTTTATTGACGCTACGCCATGCAAGTTCATGTAAACAAATGGCCCCAAACTTAGAAATGAAAATAATCCCGCGCCAGAAAATGCGCCAATCATCATATAAGTAAATACTTGCCTGTGCCTAAATAGTGTAATGAAGTTACTTAAAATTCGAATTATACTGAATTTATCCCGTTTTGATTTGGCTAATGTTTCAGGGATATTTATAGTTACGAGTACAAGACAAATAATCGCTATCAAGCAAAGTGCATAGAAGTTAGCTTGCCAATCAAACCAAAGTAGAATAAATCCACCAACAATAGGTGCGAGTAATGGTGCGACATTAGATATCAACATCACAAAAGACATCATTTTAGAAAATTCATCACGATCGTGATAAATATCTTTCATTAACGCATTAATAACAATGGTGGTTGCGGATGCCGCGATGCCATGGAAAAAGCGGGCTGTGATTAATTGATTTATATTTGCAGCAAAGCCACAACATAATGCTGCAATTATGAAGATAATTAAACCTGCACTTAAAACTTTCCTCCGTCCATAACTATCTGTAAGTGGGCCAAACAAAAGTTGACCGAGTGAAAAGCCTAATAAATAACAACTAATTGTTAGCTGCACGGTGGCATCGGCAACATTAAATTTTTGGGCAATAGTTGGCATACTTGGTAGATACATATCAATAGATAATGGCATTAACATTGAAAGTAAACCAAGAATAAAAATGAGTGCCCGTTTAGAAACTTTGATTTCTATTTGTGGCTTTTGTATTTGCACGTCGTCATCCCTTTGGTTTGATATATAAGGTTTTACTGAGTCTTATGGCTATAAAACAAAGCAAAAGAATACATGAGTTGTTGGTTTTCATACTAACTAAGTGAGTTGATCTCATCTTGTGTTAGTGGGCGGTATTCGCCTTCCGGTATATCAAGAATAATATTGCCAATTTGTTTGCGATGTAATTGGGTGACATGGTTATTTATGGCCGCGAACATTCGTTTGACTTGGTGATAGCGCCCTTCGCTTATCGTAAGTTCGGCATGGTAGTCATCAAGGATAATCAATTTAGCTGGTTTAGTCAGTGTCTTTTCATTTTTTAATTGAATACCTTGTTTGAATATCTCGACAAGATTTGTATTAAGTGGTCGTTCAACTGTCACCTGATAAATTTTTTCACAATGATGTTTAGGTGACGTAATGCGATGGGACCATTTTCCATCATCAGTTAGTAAAACGAGTCCTGTGGTATCAAGATCCAATCTACCTGCTGAATGTAAATTTTCAGGCATTGGTTCATCAATAAAATAGAGAATAGTTGGATGATCGGGATCGTCAGTGGAGCAAACGTAACCTTGAGGCTTGTTGAGCATAAAGTAACGTTTTTCTGTAATGGGGACAATTTCGAAGCCATCATATTCGATAACTTGATTGGGAGATATATGGTAAGCACCTGATTTTATAATGTCCCCATCGACCGTAACTTTTTGGGCTTTAAGTTCTTTATTGACTATTGTTCGGCTTATTCCTAGATGGTGAGCCAAAAATTTATCCAGTCGCATATTTTAATCTTATTCCTATATACATTCTAATGGCGTGTAGATATCAAAACGGTGATTTTTAGTTTTTATTTCAGCTGTTGGCTTTTGATTTGCTAAAAATGGTGCATAATCAGGTCGTTTAACGACAACTCGTTTTTTAGCTAACCGCCTTGCAGGCTCAAGCAAGCTTTCTGCATCAAGATCACTACCGACTAATTGTTGAAAAATGCGCATCTCTTTTTTGACTAGTGCACTTTTTTGCCGATGTGGAAACATGGGATCTAGGTAGACAACATCGGGTTTATCCTGATATGAGCTAAGTCCAAGTAAACTTGAATTATAAATCAAGTGTAACTGTTTTTGTAATAGTTGACCAATAGTTGGATCTTGATAAGCACGATTAAGCCCATCTTCTAATAAAGCTGCAACTACTGGATGACGTTCAAACATAGTAACCTGGCATCCAATAGCCGCAAGTACGAAGGCATCTCGTCCTAATCCTGCTGTTGCATCAATAACTGTTGGTAAGTAATTACCTTTAACCCCAACTGCTTTTGCTATGGCTTCACCACGACCACCACCAAATTGACGACGATGTGCCATTGTGCCTGATAAAAAATTAACAGCTATTGCGCCTAATTTAGGTTCGTCAGTTTTCTGTAACTCAAGTTGATCAGTTTGATTAATGAGTGTGAATGGGAGATCAGCATGTTCAGACAACCACTGCTCAGCTAATTGTCTTAGTTGAGCAGTGTTAATATTAGTTGATACCATAGTGACGAAGCAAAGCCTCAAGTTGTGGCTCACGACCGCGGAAATTTTTAAACAATGTCATCGGTTCGTCACTGCCACCTTGAGACAAGATATTGTCAAGGAAGGCATTACCTGTTTTTTCATTAAAAATTCCTTCTTCTTCAAAACGAGAGAATGCATCAGCCGATAAAACTTCAGCCCATAAGTAGCTGTAATAACCAGCGGCATAACCACCTGCAAAAATATGGCTAAATGCGTGAGGGAATCGCCCCCAATCGACAGTGGGTACAACTGCAACTTTTTGCCTTACTTCTTTTAGTGTTGTTAAAATATCAGGTGATTTATCGCTATGTAATTTAAAATCAAATAAACCAAACTCCAACTGACGCAGAATGAATAAGGCAGCTTGGAAGTTTTTAGCATCAAGCATTTTTTCTAACATTTCTTGCGGTAACGGCTTGCCTGTTTGATAATGACCTGAGATAAATTCTAATGCTTGAGGCTGCCAGCACCAATTCTCCAAAAATTGACTCGGTAACTCAACCGCATCCCATGGAACACCATTAATTCCAGCTACCGATGATACCTCAATTTCCGTTAACATATGATGTAATCCATGACCAAATTCATGGAATAATGTTGTTACTTCATTATGTGTAAATAATGCAGGTTGATCACCGATTGGTCGATTAAAATTACACGTTAAATAGGCAACAGGTTTTTGGATGTGACCATCGGCAAAACGCATTCGTCCAATGCAATCATCCATCCAAGCACCACCACGTTTATGTTCTCGAGCATATAAATCAAGATAAAAACTACCTTTTAGTTCACCTTTGGCATCGTAAAGATCATAAAATTGTACTTCTGGTGCCCAAACTTCAACGTCATGACGTTGTTTTGCGGTAATACCAAAAATACGACGAACGACTTCAAATAGTCCGCTAACAACCCGTTGTTCAGGGAAATAAGGTCGAAGCTCTTCATCATTGATAGCATAAAGATGTTGTTTCTGTTTTTCACTGTAATAAGCTATATCCCAAGGTTTAATGTCACTTGCACCAAAATATTCGTAAGCATATTTTTTTAGATCAGCTAATTCTTTTTCACCTTGAGGTTTTGCTTTAGTTGCTAAATCGGTTAAAAATGCGGTAACTTGAGCGGTCGTTTCGGCCATTTTTGTCGCTAGCGATTTATCGGCGTAGGTATCAAAACCAAGTAATTGAGCAAGCTCGTCACGAAGTGATAAAATTTGTTTGATTATATCTGTATTATCCCATTGACCAGCATTTGGACCTTGATCTGATGCTCGAGTATTATAAGCTTGATAAAGTTCAAATCGTAAATCTCGATTATCGCAGTAAGTCATGACGGGTAAATAACTTGGGATATCCAAAGTGAGTAACCAACCTTGTTGTTTTTTTGCTTTTGCTTGCTCTTTTGCTGCCGCAAGTGCGCTTTCAGGCATGCCAGATAATTCTTCGATATTGGTGATTAATTTTGACCATCCCATGGTTGCATCTAATACATTATTACTATATTGAGATGATAATTCTGAAAGTTTAGCAACAATTTCACCATAACGTTTTTGTTTTTCTTCTGATAGTCCAATACCGGATAATTCAAAATCACGCAACGCGTTGTCAATCACTTTTCTCTGTGCTTTGCTTAAATCGGCATAGTGTTTGCTATCTTTAAGTTGTTTATAGGCTTGGTATAACGGTTTATGTTGGCCTACCCATGTGCTGTATTCAGATAGTAACGGCAAGCAAGCTTCATAAGCTTCTCGTAATTCTGGGCTATTTTTTACAGAATTCAAATGACTAACAGGTGACCATGCTCGGCTAAATTTTTCATCCATTTCATCAATTGGTTGAATTAGATTGTCCCAAGTGTACTCACTATTTTGTTCCAGCACTGATTCAATCATGTTGCGACAGTTGTTTAACGTCTCTTTGATAGCAGGTAAAACATGCTCAGGTTTAATTTGAGAAAATAGCGGCAATGATGAATTGCTTAATAGTGGGTTAGTCATACTACGTTACCTTATGCAATGATTCTGTTTCTTTATAAAACACTATGTTGTGGCAAAAAATTTTAATTCAAGTTTATGTACTTATTGGACTTAACTATAAACCCATTAATTTGCGTTCGCGTTGCCATTCAGTTGGTGTATAGGTTTTGATTGATAATGCATGAATTCGATTATCATTAATAAATTCGGCCAAAGGCGCATAAATAGCTTGTTGTTTTTTTACCCGACTTAATTCAGCAAACATTTCGCCAACGGCAATAACTTGAAAGTGGCTTCCATCATCGGTCATGACATGAACATCGTCAAGGTTAAGTGAATTTTTTAATTTAGCTATAATTTCTTGTTTATCCATTATTTAAACTCGGTATTTATATCTTGTTTATAAAAAAGTTGAGGAAAGGGGTTTTTTTACTATGAAATTGCATGATCAGTTACTGATTAATAACAGTTTGCAAATCATAAAGTTCAATTAGTGTTTGTAACTGAGGGCTGATCCCCGTTAATTTTACATTATATTGATTACAAAAATAGACCAGCGTCGCGAGCCCTGGCGAGTCAACCCGTGTAACTTTAGCTACATCAATATGGGTAACATTGATTAATAATGTATGTTGGGTTGACCATAGATCATTTAACGAGTGAGCATCAAGCTCACCGATTAAATTAAGTGTATTTTGCTGCTTTTCTGTTTGGATTCGCGACATAATGAACTAATCCTTTTGTTTAGCGTTTGGATCAATTTTGCGATTGGATAGATCATTTAATTGTTTGGTCAATGCATCAATACCATTTTGGCGCAGGATAGTTGCCCATTCGTTTTGCTTGGTTGTAATCATGCTGACGCCTTCTGCTGTTAGGTCATAGGCCTTCCATTCCCCCGTTACGGTATTTTTTCGCCATTGAAAATCAAGACGTATAGGTTGTTGATTTTTGTCTGGTTGATTTAATAATACGCGAATTGAGATAAGTGATTTACCCGCTAAATCTTTTGGTGCTTCAACTTGATAAGTTTGGCCATTGTACATTGAAAGCGCTTGAGCAAAAGCTTGCACTAAATAGTTTTCAAATGCATTAAAATAAGCGGTACGTTGTGTATCACTGGCTGTTTTATAAGCATTGCCTAAGATTAATGCGCCAGCATATTTAACTTGAATGTAAGGTAGTAAATCGTTTCTTACAATATCTTTCAGTTTATCTGGATTTGATTTAAGCGATGCAGATTGTGACTTCATTGTATTAAAAATATTATCTGCCGCAACTTGCATATCTTTATATGGATCGTTTGCTAATGCTGTAGTGCTTATCATTAATGCAAGTATTAGAAAAAGAGCTTGCCTAAATTTGGTTAACATAGTTACTCCTTACTGTTATTGGTATCTTGTTTTTGACCTTTATCTGATGAACCGCCAGTGCTATATAAAAATTGTCCGATCAAATCTTCAATTACCATTGCTGGTTTTGTGTTGCTAATGACATAACCCTCTTTAAAATAAGCTGGTTTATTTTCATTATTATGTGTGGTTTTGGTGTTGTCAGCATCTAATGAATCTAGTTCATGTTCGATATTTTGATCTAATCCGAAGTTGATATCGATAAATTGTTCACCTAATAAACCAGATGTTTTGATTGAAAGTGCACTTGAACTTGGAATTTTATCGTATTGTGCGTCTAAATCCATACTAACATAAGGTTTGTAAACATCACCATCTTCTGATTTGAGGCTAATATTACTTACACGACCAATCACAACACCGCCAATTTTAATGGGTGATCTTACTTTTAATCCGCCAATATTATCAAATACTGCATATACACGGTAGGAATGATGACTAGTAAAAGATGTTGGATCGGTAACTCTAAAACATAAAAATAGTACTGAGCAGATAACTAGTACCATAAATAATCCTACTGTAATTTCAACTTTACGATTCATGTTTAATGACCTCAATGACTAAACATTAATGCGGTTAAAATAAAATCTAACCCCAAAATAACTAATGATGAATAAACAACGGTATTTGTCGTTGCTCTACTGATTCCTTCTGATGTTGGCACGCAATCGTAGCCGTTAAACAATGCAATCCAAGTACTGGCGATTGCAAATGCAAAGCTTTTAATGAAACAGTTGCCTAAGTCGTGCCACCAATCGACATTACTTTGAATTGATGACCAGAAAAATCCAGTATCAATACCTTTCCAATCAACACCTACTAATACACCACCTAAAATACCGACAGCGACAAAAATTGCTGTTAAAAACGGCATACAGAAAAATCCAGCCCAAAATCTTGGTGCAATAATTCGTCTTAATGGATCTATTGCCATCATTTCCATGCTAGAGAGTTGCTCGGTGGCTTTCATAAGGCCAATTTCAGCGGTTAAGGCTGAACCAGCACGGCCAGCAAAAAGTAATCCTGCAACAACGGGTCCTAATTCTCGTAGTAGTGCAAGCGCGACTAACATACCTAAACTGGCTTCAGCACCAAAAGTGGTTAATATAAAGTAACCTTGTAGTGCCAGTACCATACCTATAAAAAGACCTGATACGATAATAATGGATAGCGATTGTACACCGACAAAGTAAAATTGTTTAACGAGTAATGGAAATTGCTTGCTAAATTGAGGCTTACCAATAAGTGCACCAAATAGCATTATTGCTGAACGGCCTAACATTGCAATGATGTCAATTATTGAACGTCCAAGTTTTGCAATTAAGTTCAACATTAGTTTGCACCTCTGCTTAGGTCTAATTTGTAATCATCCGCAGGATAATGAAATGGTACAGGGCCATCAGCCAATCCATCAAGAAATTGTTTAACACGCAAATCATCATTATTACGTAATTCTTGAGATGTTCCGCCTGCAATAATATGTTGTTCAGCAACAATGTAGGCATAGTCTGCAATACTTAACACTTCGTTCACATCATGACTAACAACAATGCAGGTTAATCCAAGTGATTGATTAATTTCTGATATTAGTTTAACGATAACGCCCATTGATATTGGATCTTGTCCTGCAAATGGTTCATCAAACATTATTAAATCCGGATCAAGTGCTATAGCCCTTGCTAGTGCTGCTCGCCGTGCCATCCCTCCAGATAATTCTGAAGGCATCATATGTGCAGCACCGCGAAGTCCTACTGATTGTAATTTCATTAATACTAAATTATGTAAAACAACTTTTGGTAAATTAAGATGTTCTCTTAATGGGTAAGCAACATTGTCAAACACGGATAAATCAGAAAACAATGCACCTGATTGGAATAACATACTCATTCGTTTACGGACTTCATATAACCTTGAGCGAGTCATGCTTGGTATATCTTCACCATCAAATAGAATTTGACCTGATTGTGGTTTAAGTTGCCCACCAATTAGCCTTAATAGCGTAGTTTTACCGATCCCTGAGGGACCCATAATTGCTGTGACTTTACCTTTGGGAACAGTCAAGTTCATATTTTTATAAATAGGGCGAGTACCACGATAAAAAGACATGTCGTGTATTTCGACCAGATTTTGTTGGAATGTGTTTGTCACAATGTAGTTCCTACACTACCGTAATTAAATAGTGGTTATTTTACTTGATTATTGTAAATAAACAAATGAATTAAATCAGTTGTTAATGTCATTGCTTTACATCGTAAAACATGACGAATTTTATTGCTTATCATTTTATGTTAAAAATTTAATTCTATGATTTAACTTGTTTGATAATAACATATTTATTTTTTCGTCTTGGATCGTGGTGCTTTTAAGTAAACACCACTATCAAATACTACACGTGATTTCAATATTTTGGGCTATTCGTGCCTTGCTTTGCGTGCTAAATAATTACCAAGACTTTGTACAATTTGTATTGCAATAACTAAAATCGCGACACAAATATAGATAACGGTATTATTAAAGCGTTGATAGCCTTGTGAATACGCTACATCACCAATACCTCCTGCGCCAATGACACCAGCCATTGATGTTGCACCAATTAAGCCAATGGTTGCCGTTGTGAAAGTTAAGATTAAAGAACTAAATGCTTCTGGTAACATAAAATACCAAATAATTTGTATTGGTGTTGCCCCCATTGATTCGGCGGCTTCAATAATGCCACTTTTTACTTCAAGTAATGAGTTTTCTACTAATCGCGCAATGTATGGAGCAACATAAAAGGTTAATGGTACAATTGCGGCTGTTGTTCCGATAGAAAAACCAACTATAATAGAAGTAAATGATTGAATTAAAAATATTAAAATAATAAAAGGCAATGAACGAACGAAATTTATAATTGGATTAATAACTCGATAAACCCGATTATTTTCTAATAAACCTGAAGGACGAGTAGTGACTAAACAAATCCCTAATGGAATACCAATTAATGCCCCTAAAATTAAAGAAAAAACAACCATATATAGTGTTTCTAACGAGGCTTGTGCATATTGTTCAATAGTCACTCTAGTTAAAAAATTGGTATTTAAATAATTGATAAAATCATTTATGATTCCCATTAGTTGCTCTCCCAATGTTTGATTTTTGTAACGTGTACGCCATTGTCACGAAGAAATTGTACTGATTGCTCTATATTACTATCACTCCCTTTTAATTGAACAAACATACTGCCTAATACGTTTTTTTCAATTTCTGACATATGGGCAAACAATATATTCACTACTACTTTTTGTTGTAATATAAGTGCATTAATGACCGGCTCAGAGGCGGAACGGCCTAAAAATTCGAGTTTAAACAATTTGATATTTTGTTTATCATCTTCAATTTCTAGTAAGTTTTCAATAACCCCTTCAGGAATCTGGTCATTAATGACTGAGCTAACAAATTTTTGTGTGGTTTTATATTTTGGATGACCAAAAACATCAAGTACATTGCCATGTTCGATAATTTTGCCTTTTTCCATCACCGCCACTTTATTGCAAATTTGCTGTATTACATGCATTTCGTGGGTAATTAAAACTACCGTTATTTTATATTTATCATTAATTTTTTTGATTAATTCCAAAATGGATTGAGTCGTTTGTGGATCAAGTGCTGATGTGGCTTCATCACAAAGTAAAATATTAGGATCATTAGCTAAAGCACGAGCAATTCCGATACGTTGTTTTTGCCCACCTGATAGTTCTTTAGGGTAGCTATTAGCTTTGTCACTTAATCCAACAAACTCAAGCAGTTCATAAACTTTCTGTTCAATCAGATGTTTATTTTTTTTGTTTAGTATTAAAGGAATAGCAATATTTTCATATACAGTTTTTGATTCGAGTAGGTTGAAATGCTGAAAAACCATACCAATTTTACGGCGTACTTGGCGTAATTGCTGATTTGATAACTGATTTAATGATTGGTTTTGAATAAAGATACTGCCTTGAGTAGGTTTTCCCAGAAAATTTATTAGACGAACTAACGTACTTTTTCCTGCACCACTATAGCCAATAATGCCGTATATATCGCCTTTTTGGATAGTTAAATTAATGTCCTGTAATGCTTGGGAGGTAATTCCATTGCGCTCGTATTGCTTCGATACATTTTCAAATTTTATCATTAGTTATACTCATCAATGTTGTGCCAAGTTAATTAATCCGTGCTTAGCGAGAGTGAATAAATAATTGGAAGTAATATTTTTTAATTATTCCAACTTTTTGATTTGAACGCCTTAAATATTGATGTAAATCAATCGTAATCGCTGTAATTAGTGTTTGCCATCGTACATCCAATAGATATTATTGATATTTTTACGGTAGCACAGCTATTTTTGGGGCTCTAATAATCGTTTTTTATAACTTATTCCCAAAAGTTATAAGATAGAATTTCTTGGAATAAATAAACTGTTTTTTCTGTGTTAGAGTGTTTTTAACATTTACATTCACTGAGGGTAATTCAAATGAAGATAGGGTTTATCAAACAAAAATTAGTCAGCAATGTTGCGGTATTAGCATTATTTAGTTCTATTTTTCTTATTACTGCCTGTGATAACTCGTCATCGAAAGCGGATAATCAAACTAAAAAAGAAATTAGTATGGGTGTATCACCAGGGCCGTATAATGATTTATTTAATGATGCAGTTAAACCAATACTTGAATCAGAAGGTTATAAGGTTAAATTAGTTAATTTTCCACATTTATTAGAATCAGATGTGGCATTGAGTGAGGGTAGTATTGATTTAACGGTAGCTCAACATACCGCATATATGAATGTATTTAATAGTGAGCGTAAGGCCAAGTTAAAACCAGTGGTGCATGTGCCATCTGTTCCAACTGCGATATTTTCGAATAAATACACTTCGATAAAAGATGTTTTTTCTGGTGCTAAAATAGGTATACCTCAAGATGCATCGAATGCAGCTCGTTCTTATAATCTATTGGAAAAGGCAGGCTGGATTAAGTTAAAACCAGATACTAATAAAACTCTTGTCAGTAAAAATGATATTGCTGAGAATATTGCTGGTGTTAATATTGTTGAAATGGATTCGGCAAATATTCCTCGAGTTTTAAATCAGTTAGATTTTGCCGTTATTCCAGGAAGCATTGTTTATTCTGCCAATCTTGATTCGAAAAAAGCACTATTATCAGAAACGATTATTCCTGATTTAGAAATTATGGTTGTGGTTAATGAGGGGAATGAAAATAGTCAATGGGCAAAAGATATAAAACGCATTTACCAGTCACAGCAGTTTAAAGATTATATGAAAGCACATAACCAAAATGGTTATTGGGTAATGCCACAGGAATAATGATTACTAGCCCGTTTACGTGCGGGCTATTTAATATTTCGGCATATGGATATCAATGGTTCTTGCCCAAGCGTCAATACCACCAATTAGATTGTAGAGAAAATCGTTATCAAAGCCATTTTCAATGAGATAATGAGCAACATTGAGGCTTCTTATGCCATGATGGCAATAAATTACAACATCAACTTCGTCAGGAATTTTATCTAAATAAAGCGGCACAAGATTCATTGGAATATGATTTGCTCCTTCAATCATACAAATGGCAACTTCGTTAGGCTCTCTAACATCAAGCAAATAAAATGGCGTTTTACTATCAATTTTATGTTTTAGTTGTACAGGTGTAATTTCTTTTATTGTTGTCATTATTAAAAATCATTCTATTAAAAAAGTTGAGGAAAGGGGTTTTTGAAGCCCCATTTTATGCATTTTCATCCAAAATTCCATCTTGTTACTTAATAACAAGATGGAGAGGATTATGCTGCTAAAGCTTTAGTAATTTTTTCATAGAGATCTTTGGATAAGTTATCCAGTTTTAATAACGTTTCTAAAGCTGTTGTCATTTTTTTCTGGCGATTTTCATCGTAGCGTTTTAGTCTAATAAGTGGATCAATGAGTCTTGATGCTACTTGTGGGTTCTTTTGGTTTAATTCAGTCAGTATCTCAACTAAGAAATCATAGCCACTACCATCTTCAGCATGAAATGCGACTGGATTATTGTTAACAAAAGCACCAATTAAGCTTCTTATTCGATTTGGATTATTAAGTGAAAAAGCTCTGTGGTTAAGCAGTTTTTTCACTGTTGATAATACATTTTGTTCTGGACTTGTCGCATTTAGTGCTAGCCATTTATCCATAACTAAACCATCTTGATGCCATTTGTTATCAAAATCGGCAAGTAAAGCATGGCGACAATCTAGTTGTGCTTTTACCGCGGCAGTAAGCGCAGCTAGCGAATCTGTCATATTATTGGCTTGGTGATACTGATGTTCAATAAGTGTGTCAATCTGTGGCTTGTCGTTAGCATACGCTAATAAAGATAAACAACCGTTTTTCAGCATTCGTTTACCGATATCTGAATGCTCAATATGATATTCTGCGGTTTGATTATGATGATAAACTGCGGTTAGTTCATCATAGAGTTCATTAGCAAATAGTGTTAGTAAGAATTGGCGAACTTGGTAAATCGCAATTGGATCAACAATATCAAACAGATTTGCTAGTTCATTTTCTGACGGTAAAGTGAGTATTTGAGCAATAAGCGCAGGTTCCGCCGAGTCTGATAATAATATTCCTCTAAAAGCATCTAAGACGGATTGAGGGAGAGCCATTGGAACATTTTGTTGATAATTATTGACATTTAAACGTACATATTTTGCTAATAACATTTGTGCAGCATCGTAACGACTAAAAGCATTTGTGGCATATTGCATTAAGAATATAAGCTCATGATCTTGATAATCATAATTGAGTTTCACCGGTGCTGAAAAATCACGTAGTAATGAAATAATAGGCTTTTCAGGGACATGATCAAACACAAATTGCTGTTTTGCTTGTGTGACATTTAATACATGATGAATAGGTTTATTTTGATATTGTAACGCAATCACCTCGCCGTTTTGTTGGTAAAGCTCAATATCCAGCGGAATATGTAGTGCCAGTTTTTGGGTTTGATCTTGTGTGGCAGGTGTATGTTGTTCTACAGTTAATGTGTATTGTTGATTTTGTGGATTGTAACTATCCGTTACGGTTAGTACTGGCGTTCCTGATTGACTGTACCACAATTTAAATTGTGTTAAATCAATGCCTGATGCATCTTGCATGGCCGCAACAAAATCATCACAAGTTGCAGCACTACCATCATGGCGTTTGAAATAGCGTTTCATACCCGCTTGGAAGTTATCTTCACCTAGTAAGGTATGCATCATACGAATGACTTCAGCACCTTTTTCGTACACGGTAACTGTGTAGAAATTATTCATTTCAATGACTTTTTCTGGGCGAATAGGGTGAGACATTGGGCTAGCATCTTCGGCAAATTGTACCGTGCGTAACAGTTTGGCATCGGCAATACGTTTAATGGATCTTAGTCCTTGATCAGAAGTAAACTCTTGATCTCTAAAGACCGTTAACCCTTCTTTTAAACTGAGTTGGAACCAATCGCGACAGGTAACGCGATTACCCGTCCAGTTATGGAAATATTCATGACCAATTACCGATTCAATACCGATATAATCATCATCGGTAGCAGTTTGAGGTTTGGCAAGGACATATTTAGAGTTGAAAATATTAAGCCCTTTGTTTTCCATTGCGCCCATATTGAAGAAATCAACGGCAACAATCATGAAAATATCTAAATCATATTCTAAATCAAAACGGGTTTCATCCCAGCGCATTGCGTTTTTTAAACTGGTCATGGCCCATTGTGAGCGTTCTAAATTCCCTTTATCAACGTAGATTTCTAAATCAATTTTTCGGTTAGATCGAGTCGTAAAGTGATCTTGTAAAATATCAAAATCACCAGCGACTAGTGCAAATAAATAAGCTGGTTTAGGAAATGGATCTTGCCACTGTACCCAATGTTTGCCATCAGGCAGTTCACCTTGTGCAATGCGATTACCATTAGATAGTAAAAATGGATATTGTTGTTTATTCGCTGTAATGCGAGTTGAAAATCGGGCCAATACATCTGGTCTATCAAGATAGTAAGTTATATGACGGAAACCTTCTGCTTCACATTGCGTACAAAGTGCTTCACCTGAAACATATAATCCTTCAAGTGCGGTGTTATCAATAGGCTTAATTTCGTTAACAATGGTTAAAGTAAATTCAGATGGCACATTTTTGATAATTAAGCCTGTTTTGTTGATTTCATAATCACCCCAAGGCTGCTCATCAATATTTACTGAAATTAATTTAAGTTCTTCACCATCTAAGGTTAAATCTTTAGCATTAATATTTTTTTGTATGACGTGACTACGGGCGATAACTGTAGTTGTTTCAGCCGCTAAATCAAAATCAAGGTCAATATCAGTAATAGTAAAATCTGGCGTTTTATAGTCATGACGATATTTAGCAGTAGGTTGGATATCAGTTGTCGTTGTACTCATTTTTCTATGCCTTCTTAAGTGATGTGCTAATCATGTATTTGAATTAATCAAGACAGGTTTTAATTACCTTTATTATCTCCGATTATTCAGATAAATGTGAATAAATTATATCTGTTAAGCATCTTGCAACGGATTGGGGGGGATTTTGTCAACATGCCTTTATTGGCTATTATAACGTATTAAAAATAATCTTATTAGATAATTAATCTATATCTTAATTATTATTCTGCTATAATCTCGGGAATTTTCTTTAAAGAACTGATAGTAGATAAATATGTTACCCGCAATCATTACATCAATATTAGATACTGATGCTTATAAGTTGCATATGCAGCAGGCCGTTTTTCACCATTATCCTGACGCTACTGTGGTCGCACAGTTTCGTTGTCGTAGTGATGATCTACTTGGCCAATATGCTGATCAAATTGCTCACCAAGTTAAACTGATGGAGTCTTTAACTCTTACTGATGACGAATTTGCCTATTTATCTGGTATGCCTTTTTTTAAACCAGATTATTTAAATTGGTTAAAAAATTGGCATTTCAATAGCCAATTGTTAACGATTAAAAATGAAGATGGATTACTAATTATTCAAATTGAAGGTAAGTGGGTCGATGTTATCTTATGGGAAGTACCATTGCTTGCCGTGATTAGTGAGATTGTTCATAAAGACCGATCTCCTCATGTGGGTGTTGAACAAGCCTTGATAAGGCTTAAAGATAAATTAGCAAGATTTAATGAGCAAACTAATGATATCGATATGTCAGGCTTCAATTTGATGGATTTTGGAACGCGAAGACGTTACTCTTTTGCTGTACAAGAAGCCGTGGTTGGTTATTTGCAACATCATTTTAATCATTTCCATAGTACCAGTAACTATTTGTTGGCGTATCGGTTAGGATTGACACCTGTTGGTACTCAAGCCCATGAATGGTTCCAAGCTCATCAACGGTTGAGTGCTAATTTGTATGATTGCCAAAAAACGGCGCTGCAAGTTTGGTTAGATGAGTACCCACATGATTTAGGTGTAGCTTTGACAGATTGCATAACGATGGATGCTTTTTTGCGTGATTTTGACTATTATTTTGCCTCCCATTATCAAGGGCTACGTCATGATTCAGGCGATCCAATCGAGTGGGGCGAAAAAGCAATTCGTCATTATCAGCAGTTAGGGATTGATCCTAAAACTAAATTGCTGGTTTTTTCGGATAGCCTAAATTTTGATAAAGCAATTAAAATTTATCAACACTTTAATCACCGGGTAAACTTATCATTTGGTATCGGTGGTTTTTTAGCTTGTGATATTCCGTCTACAGAGGTAAATACAAAGTCGTTGAACATTGTGCTAAAACTAACAGAATGTAATAATCAGTCTGTAGCTAAGTTGTCAGATAGCCCAGGTAAAACGATTTCGAAAGATTTGGCCTTTATTGACGAATTGAAAAGAACATTTAACGTCAATCATTAATCATCATATTGATTATAAAAAAATGGAATAAGTAAGGTAACGTTATCATGAATCTGTATTATCAATGATAGATGATTTTTAAACGGAATATTAAACTTACTATTACTTTTAACACTACTTACTATATAAATTAGAGATGGATAATTAAAATGAATTCAGTTGCTCCTATTGTTGATGTGTTACAAGGCAAAATTGCTATTAGTAGCACTATTTCGGTTCAAGGTTGGGTAAGAACTCGCCGAGATTCTAAAGCCGGAATTTCATTTTTAGCTGTGTATGACGGTTCTTGTTTCGACCCAATCCAAGTGGTAATCGAAAAAGATTTACCGAATTACGAACAAGATGTTTTGCGTTTAACTGCTGGTTGTTCAGTAAAAGTGACAGGTAAAGTGGTTGAATCGCCAGGCCAAGGTCAAAAATACGAATTACAAGCAACGCAAGTTGAAGTCTATGGCTTTGTTGACGATCCTGAAACTTACCCTATGGCAGCTAAACGTCATTCAATTGAGTATCTTCGTGAAGTCGCACACTTAAGAGCAAGAACCAATATTGTTGGTGCGATAACACGTGTACGCCATACACTTGCACAAGCCATTCATCAATTTTTTGATGAACGCGGCTTTTATTGGTTATCAACTCCAATTATTACCGCATCGGATACTGAAGGGGCCGGCGAAATGTTTCGAGTGTCAACACTTGATATGTTAAATCTGCCTAAATCAGATAATGGTAATATTGATTTTGATAAAGACTTTTTTGGTAAAGAAGCTTTTTTAACCGTTTCTGGGCAGCTAAATGCTGAAACTTATGCTTGTGCGCTTTCTAAAGTTTATACATTTGGTCCAACATTTCGGGCTGAAAACTCAAACACAACTCGTCATTTAGCTGAGTTTTGGATGATGGAACCCGAAGTGGCATTTGCCGATCTAAATGACAATGCTAAACTTGCCGAAGACATGCTGAAATATGTGTTTAAATCAGTATTAGAAAAACGTGCTGACGACATGCAATTTTTCGCTCAGCACGTAGATAAAGAAGCAATAACACGCCTTGAAAACTTTATTAACGCTGATTTTGCCCAAGTTGACTATACTGATGCCATCACCATTTTGCAAAATTGCGATGCCAAATTTGAAAATCCAGTTAGTTGGGGGATTGATCTTGCTTCTGAACATGAACGTTATTTAGCTGAGCAACATTTTAAAGCACCAGTGGTAGTAAAAAACTATCCAAAAGATATTAAAGCATTCTATATGCGTATGAATGATGACGGTAAAACCGTTGCGGCAATGGATGTATTAGCACCAGGGATTGGTGAAATTATTGGCGGTTCACAGCGTGAAGAACGTTTAGATATGTTAGATAAACGTATGGATGAATTAGGCCTTAAAAAAGAAGATTACTGGTGGTATCGTGATTTGCGACGTTACGGTACCGTACCACATTCGGGATTTGGACTTGGCTTTGAACGTTTAATTGTTTATGTTACCGGTGTACAAAATGTTCGTGATGTTATCCCGTTCCCAAGAACACCACGTAATGCAAATTTTTAAGAACTAATTGTGAATTATCAGCTGACTTTTAGTCAGTTGGTATACAATTAAATGTAAATAAATGTAAACAAAGTGTAAAAAATAGTCAAAAAGGCGATTTTTTATGCTTAGACAGCGGGATTTACAAAAAGTTCACTTGATTTTAATAATTTTTTATACATAATCTATGGTACTTTGAAAATTAAGATGAAAATAATAGTTAAAATTATTATTTTTGGATAAATCATCATTGTAACAAAATTGACACAATTCAAAGATAAGTGTCTTTTAAGAAAAATAACCATGAGGGTAAGAAATGAAACGTAATCTATTAGCAATCGCTATCCCTGCTCTTTTAGTAGCAGCTGGTGCAAATGCTTCTATCGAAGTTTGGAATAAAGACGGTAATAAAGTTGATTTTTATGGTCGTGTAAAAGCAGCTAACCACATCACTGATCGTGGTCAAGAAGGTGAAGGTGATGACACTTCAGCTCGTTTAGGTATGTCTGGTGAAACTCAAATCACTGATGGTGTTTCTGGCTATGGTCGTTGGGAATATGAAGCTAAGGCTGGTAAAGATTCTAGTAATGAAGTTCGCTATGCATTTGCTGGTTTAAATTTTGGCGACTTTGGTTCATTTGACTATGGTCGTAACGACGGTGTGTTAAAAGCTATCACAGCTTATACTGACGTATTACCAGAATTTGGTGGTGATGCATCAAACAACGATTGGAATGTTCTTTCAGCACGTACTAAAGCTGTTGCAACCTACCGTAACAACAACTTATTCGGTTTAACTGATGATGTAAGTTTTGCAGTTCAATATGCTGATAATGGTGATAACTCAAATGGCTTTAGAGAAGATGCTATCAGAGGCGGATCTCGTGAAGCTTACGGTCTTAACGCTCAATGGCGCATCTTTGACTCAGGTTTAACTGCTGGTGCGGGTTATGCTCAAACTTCAAACAGTGCGAACCGTCAAAGTACTTGGGGAACAGCTCTTAAATATGAAAACTACAATTTATATTTAGGTGCTAGCTATTTCCAAAGTAAAGTTAAAGAGTTAGTAGAACGTAGCTGGAACGATGGTACAACAAAAGATGTTGATGCAAAAGTTAAAGGTTTTGAATTAGTAGCTCAATATGCTTTTGATTTAGAAGTAGGGACTCTTAGACCATCTTTAGCTTATGTTCAACATAAAGTTCAAGCTGATTCAACTCGTTTTACCCAAGGTAATACTCGTTACATCGCTCATAAACTTAGTTCACCTATCGCTAAATACGTATCTTTAGGTGCAACTTATGATCTAAATAAAAACTTCAGCGCAATTGTTGAATACAAATTCAATTTATTAGACACTAAAGATTATGGTGCAATAAAAAACACTAATAATTCACGTGGTCACGGTACTAAACCAGGTACTAAAGACGTGTTAGGTGTTGGTTTAATTTACCAATTCTAATCGCTTGATATTTTAAATATCATAAAAAAGGCACTTAGGTGCCTTTTTTCGTTTTGTAAATACCCTTCTATCTAAAAAAACATTTTATGCCTAAAAAAACTTATAATAAGTGTTAAAATATTCGAAAATTCGCAGAATTAATCTTATTTCTTATTGTTAAATAGGCAGTGAAATATAATAAACCGATTTACTTATAAGTAAATCTGCGTCCATTAGTAATATAATTGCTATTCATTGGCAGTTATTTATTAAACCAAGGCAAAGTAATTTGCATCTTTAATCATATAAAATACCTATGAGGGTAAAATGAAACGTAATCTATTAACAATCGCTATTCCTGCACTTTTAATTGCTGGTACAGCTAACGCTTCTATTGAAGTGTGGAATAAAGACAGTAATAAAGTTGACTTTTATGGTCGAGTTTATGCTTTAAACTACATTACTGATCGTAATAACCAAGCGGGAGAAGGAGATAAAACCACAGCACGTTTAGGCATGTCAGGTCAAACTGAAGTAACAGATAGTATAACTGGTTACGGTCGTTGGGAATATGAAGTTAAAACTGGCGAAGATGCCGATAACGAAATGCGCTATGCTTTTGCTGGTTTAAATTTTGGTGATTTTGGGTCATTTGATTACGGCCGTAATGATGGTGTGTTAAAAACATTAACATCTTATACTGATGTTTTACCTGAATTTGGTGGTGATGCTTCAGATAATGATCTTTATGCATTAACAGCGCGAACCAAAGCTGTGGCGACTTATCGTAACTCAGACTTTTTTGGCTTAGTAAACGGTCTGCATTTTGCCGTTCAATATGCGGATAATGGTGATAACAGTTCTACTAGCCATTTTGTCGGGCATGGCAATAATGGAAACCATGATAGTGCTGAAGCTTGGGGCTCTGTGGTGGATTGGAGTGTACTTGATACAGGCCTGTCTGTTGGTGCTGGTTACGCTCAAACTGGTGGGCACAAAGATGCTAAAGCATGGTCAGCAGGTGTTAAATATGAAAATAACAACCTTTATTTAGCCGCATTATATATTCAAGGTAAACAAAAATATGGTTGGGATAATGCTTCAATAACACACAGTGCAGATGATTTAAAAACCAAAGGTTATGAATTTGTTGCGCAATATGGCATTGACTTTGAAGTGGGCCGTTTAACGCCATCTATTGCATATATTCAACATAAAGTTAAAGATGCATCTAGTTATTCTAGTGATGCAGGACTTAAAGGTAATGATTTAGCGAAATATGTTGATGTTGGGTTAACTTATGACTTTAACAAAAACTTACAAGCTATCATTGATTATAAAATCAATTTATTAGATAAAGATGATATTGGTGCACGTCGTGCTTTATATGAAAATGGCGTATTTACTAAATCACAAATCAATGGCACAACGAAAGACACCGTTGCCCTTGGTTTAATTTACCAATTCTAATTGATTGTATCTTAGTATAAAAAGGCACTTAGGTGCCTTTTTTTATTCTTTTTATCAATTAAATATTTGTTGCACTTTAATTAATACTTTGTTAAAAACAAACAAAGTTCATAGTAAATTAGGATATCAAAGATGCTAAATACCACACGCAAATTATTAACTAAAAAGAACATAGCTTTAGTTGCCCACGATCACTTGAAAGCGTCTTTATTAGCATGGTGTAAAAAAAATCGTGAAGAGCTTTCTCATCATAATTTATGTGGAACAGGTACAACAGGTACATTAATCAAGAAAGAAACAGGATTAAATATTACACCGATGCTTAGCGGGCCAATGGGGGGCGATCAGCAAATTGGCGCGTTAATTGCAGAAGGCAAAATTGATATTCTCATATTCTTTTGGGATCCACTTAATGCGGTACCGCATGATCCAGATGTTAAAGCGCTTTTACGTTTATCAACAGTTTGGAACATTCCGGTTGCTACAAATCAAGCTACCGCTAACGCATTAATACAATCGCCAATATTTACACAAGAAGTGGACATTGAAATTCCTGATTACCAAAGTTATTTGAAAGAACGAGTAAGGTAGCTACTAATTTCTTCTATAAAGTTTAGCTTAGCTAGTGGTGCAATTGTTGAATATCAATAACAGTAACTAATATTTTTTACGATCTTATGGTATAGCTATTCAAATTGGCTTGCCATATTGCCTTTAGATTGTATTAATGCTAGTTGATTTATTACCATTAGAGTCTTTTTAAAAATGCTGTTCTTTGATTAAGGTTAAGATAAGAAAGGTTGACTGATTTTTCCATTTCTAAATAAAATAGCTTCATTAACATCTAATTTAGCCCAGACTTCGTTTGAAGTTAAAGGCATTGTTGAAATAATGGTTACAACATCATTAGGTGTAGTATGTTTCTGAAAGTCAATTTCAACATCTTCATCAATTAATTTTGCTTTGCCAAATGGTGCTTTACGGGTTATCCAATGTAAATTCGTTGCACAATAAGCAAATACATATTGCCCATCAGAAAGCAACATATTAAATATACCAAGTTGACTTAACTGATTGGCACATTGTTTAACATATTTAAACAGTTCAAGATCATCGGTCGGTTGTTGCGAATATTTTTGGTGTAATTGATTGATTAAGTAGCAAAAAGCATATTCACTATCCGTTTCGCCGATAGGTTGAAATAGTCCAGTATCTAAATTTTGGTAATCAGCTAATTGCCCATTATGCGCAAAAGTCCAGTTTTTTCCCCAAAGCTCGCGAGTAAATGGATGGGTATTTTCCAGTGCGACACCACCGCGATTAGCTTGTCGAATATGAGCAATCACGGCTTGGGATTTGATGGGATATTCTTTTACCATTTTAGCTATAGGTGAATAGCTACAAGGCTCAGGATCTTTAAATGTTCGGCAACCTTTTCCTTCATAAAAGGTTATCCCCCAACCATCTTTGTGAGGGCCTTTGTCCCCACCGCGTTTAATTAGGCTACTAAAACTAAAACAAATATCGGTTGGTACATTAGCACTCATACCCAATAATTCACACATATTATTTTGACATCTCTTTTTCAATAAGCTGAATAAGGATATGAATTACTTTAATGTGGATTTCTTGTACACGATCGGCATAGCCAAAATGCGGAACACGAATATCAACATCGGCAAGCCCATTCATTTTGCCACCATCTTTACCGGTTAAAGTAATGATTTTCATCCCTTTTTGTTTTGCTGCCTCAATAGCTTTAAGTACATTGGTTGAGTTCCCAGAGGTTGAAATACCTAAAAGTACATCACCTTTTTGACCTACGCCTTCAATATAACGTGAAAAAATAAAATCAAACCCAAAATCATTACCCACACACGAAATGTGACTTACATCAGATATAGCAATTGCAGGGTAAGCAGGGCGATTGTCGCGAAAGCGACCTGTTAACTCTTCAGCAAAATGCATCGCATCACAATGAGAACCACCATTACCACATGATAAAACTTTACCGCCTTGTTTAAACGAATCGGCAATTAGGATAGCAGCTTGCTCAATTTGTTGGAGATTTTTATCATCCGAAACGAAATTAGTTAAGACCTCAATGGCTTGGTTTAATTCATTACGAATATTTTCAATGTACATTAATATTTTCCCATTAATAAATTTATGTACTATTGTAATTTGTTCAAAATAGCTTGCAAGCATTAAAAGTAAAAATAGCAATAAAATTTAAATTAATTTTAAACTTAAAGAATAATCTGTTTACGATAGTTAAATTCTTTTCATTTTTTTTATTAAGTTATTGATTATAACTTGGTCGTAGCGCGATTTTGCTAATAGGATAAGCATTTAATTCGTGATACAATTTACTAAAATTTTTTTCGCTCAAAACTGCGTAAAGTGGCATTTAAAATAAATTTGATAAGGAATGAATATGCAAACAATTGAAGGTAAAGTTGCTGCACCGAAAGCTAAAGTTGCAATTGTGGTGGCACGATTTAATCATTTTATTAATGATAGCCTTGTAAATGGTGCAATTGATGCATTAACACGCATTGGACAAGTTGATGATAAAAATATTACTGTTATTTGGGTTCCAGGTGCTTATGAAATTCCACTTGCTGCTAAAGTTGCTGCACAGTCAAAGAAATATGATGCAATTGTAGCGCTAGGTACGGTTATTCGTGGCAGTACAGCACATTTTGATTTTGTTGCAGGTGAATCAAGTTCTGGATTATTAAGTGCAAGCTTAGATAACACTATTCCAGTTGGATTCGGTATTTTAACTACTGAAAGTATAGAACAAGCTATTGAACGTGCAGGCACAAAAGCTGGCAATAAAGGTGCTGAAGCGGCGTTAACTGCACTGGAAATGCTAAATATTATTGAAGCAATTAAGGAGTAATTTAGTGGCATTAGTTAATCCTCGTCGCCGAGCAAGAGAGTGCGCAGTGCAAGCCATTTACTCTTGGCAAGTTTCTAGAAACAATCTTGCTGATGTTGAGACAAGTTTTATCGCTGAACAAGATATGAAAGGCGTTGATGCTAAGTATTTTCGTGAACTATTAAATGGCGTAGCAAAAAATACCGCCGAATTAGATGATAAAATGGCGCCTTACCTTACTGAACGATCCGTTGAAGAATTAGGGCAAGTTGAATTAGCCATACTTAGAATTGCGTTGTATGAATTAATGAAACGTCATGATGTCCCTTACAAAGTTGTGATTAATGAAGCTATCGATTTAACTAAAACATTTGGTGCTGCAGATAGCCATAAATTTGTTAATGGCGTATTAGACAAAATTGCTCCAACCATTCGTACGCGATAATTAATTGTGAGATTGATATGAACGATAATTCAGAAAAAAGCAAACCAACTATTTTTTATGCTAAAGCTAAAGATAGCCAATCTAAACGGTCCCATCGTTCAGCCATAGAAAAGCAAAAGCCGGGAGGATGGCAAAGTAAGCGTAAAGATGATTCATTTCAGTCGAAATCAAAACGTAATCATCATGATCGCATAGAAACATTCAAGCCGCGAAGTGATAAATCTAAGTTTGCGAAAAGTGATTTTACAATGGAACTGGAACAATCCCAATCAGTTACAGGTAATGATTCACCATGGCAAAAGAAAGTTCGTACGAATGATCAGGCACCTACATTTGGTTATGATGGGTATCGCCAACGTAAAGAAGAAACATTAGTTTATAGCGAAAATAGTTGTAAGGCAGTATTCAAACATCGTCGCACAGCAATTGTTAAATTGTTTATTACTCAAGAGATGACTTATCAATTTAAACAGTTAATTGAGTGGCTCGTTAAACAACGTTTAGGTTATGATGTTGTCTCTAGCGAACAGATTGGTAAAATAACCCAAACGCAACATCATGGTGGCGTATGTTTAATTGTTAAAAAACGTGTACCGCTTACCCTATTGGATTATCTAGAAGACAATAGTGATAAAGATCATGATTGTATTTTAGCGATTGATGATGTCAATAACCCTCATAATTTAGGTGGATTAATTCGTAGTGCCGCTTTTTATGGCGTTAATGCTGTCATGTTACGCCAAACAAATTTACTGGATAGCGGTGCTGCTATACGTGTGGCTGAAGGTGGTGTTGAAGCTGTTGAGTCAATTAAAAGTGATGATTTTGTTGCTTCAATAGATATGCTTAAGCAACATGGTTATCAAGTTGTTGCTCTATTGCCTTGCCAAGCAAAGTCAATTACATCCAGTGAATTGCACCAAATCTGTTTCAATAAAAAAATTGCGGTAGTCATATTTCAACAAATGAATATGAAACTAATTAATAGTGCTGATATTGTTGTGCATCTAAAAGGCAATGATAACATGCCAGCATTAAATATTTCGGTTGCAACAGGTGTTTTATTATCTCACTTACATAAGTAAATTAGTATATTACTATCAATTAGTTATCGATAAGAAGTTATTTTATTCATTGATAAGATATGTTAAATAGCATCATTTGGTTAGAAATTGTTTTTTTTTTCTGTAAATTGTATTAGTCTTTATATGTTTTGGTATACGGCATGACTTTTAAGCATAAAGTAGGTTTAATTTTTGGGAAGTTTTATCCTTTACATTGTGGTCATATTTATTTAATTGAAAAGGCATTGAGTCAAGTTGATGTGCTGCATATCTTTTTGGGGTGTGAAGCATCGCGTGATAAGCAACTATTTAACCAAAGCCATTTACCAAAACAACCACAAATAAGTGATCGCTTTTCGTGGTTAAAAGAGACATTTAAAGATCGCCATAATATTCATATTCATGTACTTGATGAGGCTGGTATTGAGTTTTACCCTAATGGTTGGCAAGATTGGAGTGATCGCGTAAAACAAATTCTTGCTGAACATAAAATTAAACCTAATTTGGTATTTACTAGTGAACCACAAGATATCAAAAACCATGAACTCTATTTTGGTTGTCCAGCCGTTATTGTTGATGCTAATCGAGAATTTATTAACATTAGTGCAACACAAATCCGCCAAAATCCATACAAAAACTGGGATTTTATTGCACAAGCAGCAAAACCTTTTTTTGTAAAAAAAGTCGCTATTATTGGTCAAGGGCGTTTTTGTGACTTACCTGCCCAATTCGCTAATATTTATAATACTCAATACGTGCCTAATGGCTATATTAATTATATTGAACGAGAAATTTCAATCCAACATAATAAACGTTATTTGAGCGAGTCCGATTATATGAAAATTGCAATGTTACATGTTGAACGAATTGCAAAAGCCGTTGAAACATCAAATAAACTTGTTTTTGCTTCAATCGATTTTGAAACACTTGTACAATATTACAACCAAATTTTCCAGAAAAATAATGACGTTTTAAAAGCCTTAAAAGAAAGTTGCCATTTTGATTTAGTGATTCATGAAAAAGATTTACCCCCACAATCTTCACACCTTGGATATTTTGAAACAGTTTCCAAGAAGATTGAAGCATTATTGATTTAGTTCATCACATTTATTATGGCTTATGTTAAAATAAGTCAATTATTTGTGATAGGTAAATTTTATGTCTCAATCTTCTGACAAACAAGACAATACAAATCAAGAAAAAATTGATTTTGGTTATACACAAGTTCCAAAACAAGAAAAAGTAAAACGTGTTGCTGAAGTCTTTCACTCTGTTGCTGACAAATATGATGTTATGAATGATCTCATGTCATTTGGCATCCACCGGATTTGGAAAAGAATCACCATTGAGTATAGCAGTGTGCGTAAAGGTCAGAAAGTTTTAGATCTAGCTGGTGGTACAGGTGATCTAACTGCAAAATTCTCACAACTTGTTGGTGACGAAGGATTAGTTGTTTTAGCTGATATTAACGAATCCATGCTAAAAGTTGGGCGAGATAAACTAAGAGACAAAGGCTTATTTAAAAATATTGAATATGTACAAGCAAATGCAGAAGAATTGCCATTTACTGATAACTACTTTGATTGCATTACCATCTCATTTGGTTTGCGAAATGTAACTGATAAGCAAAAAGCACTACAATCCATGTGGCGTGTCTTAAAACCAGGTGGGCGCTTATTAATCCTTGAATTTTCTAAACCGCAATATCAAATCCTAAACAAAGCTTACGACTTGTATTCATTTACTATGTTACCGTTAATGGGCAAAATTGTGGCAAATGATTCAGATAGCTATCGATACTTAGCTGAATCTATCAGGATGCACCCAGATCAAAAAACATTGAAAAAAATGATGGAAGATGCTGGCTTTGTCGATGTCAAATATCACAATATGACAGGTGGTATTGTGGCTTTACATACTGGCTTTAAATTTTAATGCGATAAAAAATAATGATATTTTTTCGACTTTATAAAATATTAACCGTATTTCGAGCTTATCAATTAGACGAACTATTACCAAAACACCGCTCCTCAAAATGGTTACGATTATTATTGAGCAGTCTTTTTTGGGTTAGGCCCAAGGCTAAGCAACAAGAAATTGGTGAAAGGTTGCGTCAAGCCTTACAAGAATTGGGGCCGGTTTGGATAAAGTTTGGGCAAATGGTTTCAACAAGGCGTGATGTCTTACCAGAACATCTTGCTAATGCACTAGCTAAATTACAAGATCAAGTTACGCCTTTTAATGGACAAATTGCTAAACAAATTATTGAAACAGCACTAGGGTGCCCTATAGAAGATTATTTTTCGGATTTTGATGAACAGCCATTAGCATCAGCTTCCATTGCGCAAGTTCATACCGCTACTTTAAAAAGTAGCCAGGCAGAAATTATAATCAAAGTATTACGGCCGAATATTCTACCTATAATCAAATCAGATATTCGCCTAATGTATTGGGTTGCTAGCCAATTTACAAAACGGATAAAATTTGGCGAAAAATTACGTGCTACCGAAATTGTCAGTGATTATGAAAACACGCTTCTAAAAGAATTGGAACTACAGAAAGAAGCTTATAACACTGCTCGTTTGCGTGATAATTTCATTAATAGCGAGATCCTCTATATTCCTTATGTTTACCAACATCTATGTCGAAAAAATATCTTAGTTGAAGAACGAATTTATGGCACTCCTATTGCTAATATTGACGAACTCAAACGCAATAATGTTGATATGAAGTTACTAGCAGAACGTGGTGTTCAAGCTTTCTTCACTCAAGTGTTTCGAGATAATTTTTTTCATGCAGACATGCATCCTGGCAATATATTTGTTGACATAAGCGAACCGCAAAACCCTCGTTATATAGGGATTGATTGTGCAATCGTTGGCATATTAACTGAAGACGATCAACGCTATTTAGCTGAAAATTTCCTCGCCTTTTTTAATCAAGATTATCGGAAAATAGCACAAATCTATATCACATCTGGTTGGGTTCCCGAAACCACTGATGCCACCGCATTAGAGATGGCTATGCGCAACGTGTGTGAACCAGCCTTTGCCAAACCACTAGGCGAAATCTCTTTTTCGCAAATTTTATTAGCGTTATTTCAAGTTGCACGTCAATTTGAGATGGACATTCAACCGCAACTAACCTTACTTGAAAAAACATTATTTTACATAGAGGGATTAGGACGGCAGCTTTATCCTGAACTTGACTTATGGCAAACTGCTAAGCCATTTTTAGAAAAATGGTATGAAGATAAATACAGCGCTAAAAAGTTACTACAACAAGTTTGGACATCATTACCAGAATGGAAAAATCTGGTGGTTGATCTACCAGTAAAATTAAACGATCAGGCGCGAATAACGAAACAAATGCATAGCCAGCTAAAACAGATCAATCAAGAACTACAACGCAGTAAAAAATGCCAACGAAGGTCATTATTTGTCATTGCTGCGCTTAGTATTTTATGTATTGTTGCACTTGTTGTGCGCTAAACGAGTTATGTTTTGGGATCTCACCATTTAAGTGTATAATTTGATTATTATGAAGTGATTGGAGATAGTTATCATATGCCAAGTTTACCCAAACTACTTATATTTGTAGCGGTGATTGTCTTATTATTTGGAACAAAAAAGTTGCGTTCATTGGGGTCAGATCTTGGCGCTTCAATTAAAGGTTTTAAAAAAGCCATGAATGACAATGATGATGACGATAAAAAAGAGATAGATGATTCACAAAAAGTTGAACATCTTAACTCATCTAATGATAACCACACCAACAAAGAGTAACCTGTGTTTGACATTAGCTTTGGTCAGCTACTATTAGTTTTAATTATCGGACTGGTTGTATTAGGGCCAGAACGTCTTCCTATTGCAATAAAAACCGTTGCTGGTTGGATAAAAGTGCTTCGTCGCATGTCAGCGACTGTCCAGTTAGAGTTGACAAAAGAACTCAAACTGCAAGAGCTACAAGACAGTTTAAAAAAAGCTGAACAAAGCGGTTTAAATATGCTTACTCCCGAAATTCAAGAATCCATTGATGAATTAAAACGCGTGACAGAATCACTACAGAAAGAAATTGATTCAGCTACACAAACAGGCCCAACAATTCATTCCGATAAAGATAAACTATGACAGACGACGCAACGCAACCACTGATAGGACATTTAGTTGAACTTAGGACACGATTATTACGATGTATTATCTGTATACTATTAGTACTAGCGTGTTTACTCTATTTTTCCAATGATATCTATCATATTGTTGCTAATCCACTTATTAGTCAGCTACCAAAAGGCAGCAGCATGATTGCAACTGACATTACTGCTCCTTTTTTTACCCCTATAAAATTAACGGCTGTCGTTTCAATATTTATTTCGATTCCGTACATTTTGTATCAAATTTGGGGATTTATAGCTCCTGCCTTATATCAACATGAAAAGCGATTAGTGATGCCGTTAATCATATCAAGTACAGTACTTTTTTATATTGGCATTGCCTTTGCTTATTTTGCGGTATTTCCTCTCGCTTTTTACTTTTTTATTCACACAGCCCCAATTGACGTGGCGATAAATACCGATATCACTAAATATCTTGATTTTGTCATGACATTATTTATTGTTTTTGGCTTTGCATTTGAAGTCCCTGTCGGCATTATCTTACTATGCTGGAGTGGTGTAACAACCCCTAAAAATCTGCGTAAAAAAAGGCCTTATATTATTGTCGGTGTATTTGCTGTAGCAATGTTTGTTACGCCACCAGACGTGTTTTCTCAAATTTTACTCGCTGTACCTATTTGTTTATTATTTGAAATTGGGGCATTTTTTGCCCAGTTCTATCAACCAAGAGAAAAAATCATACCAGATGATGATAAAAACGTTGATAATGAATAATAAATGGATAAGTGATTTACTGAATAATAAGTAAAGGATAATTAACCAAAATGAAAACTTCACTTCCTGAGTTTAATCAAGCAAATGTTCTCGTTGTTGGCGATATCATGTTAGATCGTTATTGGTATGGTGGTACCAACCGAATATCACCAGAAGCACCAGTTCCGGTAGTTAAAATTGACTCTCTTGAAGAACGCCCTGGTGGTGCGGCTAATGTAGCAATGAACATTACCTCTCTTGGTGGAAAAGCTCGCTTAATTGGCCTTACAGGAATTGATGAACAGGCTAAAATACTTGATGAGCAACTTACCAAACGGCATGTTCATTGTGATTTTGTGTCTGTTTCAACGCACCCAACAATTACCAAGTTAAGAGTCTTATCTCGAAATCAGCAATTAATTAGAATTGATTTTGAAGAAGGTTTTAATAATGTGGATCATACCCCTATTTTAGAGCGTATTGATACCGCACTTCCAACATCTAAAGTATTGGTACTATCTGACTACGCAAAAGGTGCATTAACGGCTGTACAAGCAATAATAAAACAAGCTAAAAAAGCAAATGTACCGATATTAGTTGATCCTAAAGGCACTGATTTTGAGCGTTACCGTGGCGTAACATTACTAACGCCAAATATGTCTGAATTTGAAGCCGTAGTTGGCGTTTGTAAAACAGAACAGGAGATCATCGAAAAAGGTTACCAACTGATCAAACAATACGATCTCAAAGCGTTACTTGTAACACGTAGCGAAAAAGGCATGACATTATTACAGTTAGATAAACCAATTTACCATTTACCAACCCAAGCAAAAGAAGTCTTCGACGTAACGGGTGCCGGAGATACCGTAATTGCAACCTTAGCTGCATCATTAGCAGCAGGACAATCACTTGAAGAGAGCTGTTTCTTAGCTAATGCTGCAGCAGGCGTAGTAGTTGGAAAGTTAGGTACATCAACGGTTTCTCAAGTTGAATTAAGTAATGCTATTCGTGCTCGCGCAGACGATGGCTTTGGTGTCATGACCGAAGATGAATTAAAAGAAGAAATCAAAAAAGCGCGTATGCGCGGTGAAAAAATTGTCATGACAAATGGCTGTTTTGACATTTTACATGCAGGACATGTTTCTTATCTGGCCAATGCGCGTAAACTTGGTGATCGTTTAATTGTTGCGGTCAATAGTGACTCTTCGGTAAAACAGTTAAAAGGAAGCACACGACCAATTAACCCATTAATGCAAAGAATGATAGTCCTAGGTGCACTTGATTCTGTTGATTGGGTCGTTCCTTTTGAAGAAGAAACCCCACAGAGATTGATTGCCAGCATCTTGCCTGATGTCTTAGTCAAAGGTGGTGATTACAAACCAGATGACATAGCGGGTGGAAAAGAAGTCATCGCTGCTGGTGGCACAGTAAAAGTGCTCAATTTTGAAGACGGCTGTTCTACAACCAACATTATTAATAAGATCAAACATCATTAAAAAAATAGCTGGTTATTTATAATAAATAGCCAGCTATTTTTTATTAATGCTTTTCTCATTTTTTACTTTATTTTGAAAGATTAACGAGTTACGTAATAATAGATAATTCAATTAAACAACAAGTCAATCAATAGTTAACATCTATTATTAAATTTCAAAATTAACGCTTTTTTTATTACTAGCTTTATGCAAAGCTATTAACCATGAATTGCTAATTTATTTAAAGGATTTATTTCATGACCAAACATTATGATTATATTGCCATTGGTGGTGGTAGTGGTGGTATAGCCTCAATCAATCGAGCCGCATCATATGGTAAAAAATGCGCAATTATAGAAGCTAAATTATTGGGTGGAACCTGTGTTAATGTTGGTTGTGTGCCCAAAAAAGTAATGTGGTATGGCGCACAAATTGCAGAGGCGATTAATCATTATGGCCCTGATTATGGTTTCGACACCACCATCAACCAATTTAGTTGGGATAAATTAATTGCCAGTCGAAGTGCTTATATTGATCGAATTCATCAATCTTATGATCGCGTATTAAACAACAATAATGTCGACATAATTCATGGATATGCCAAATTTATTGATGCCAAAACAATTGAAGTCAACGGTGAACACTATAGTGCTGATCATATTCTTATTGCCGTAGGTGGTAAGCCAAGCATCCCTAATATTCCTGGCGCACAATATGGTATTACTTCAGATGGATTTTTTGAATTAAAAGCATTACCTAAACGAGTAGCCGTGGTGGGTGCTGGTTATATCGCTTGTGAAATTGCTAGTGTTTTACATTCGCTAGGTGCAGAAACGCATCAATTTATTCGAAAAGCAACACCATTACGCGCTTTTGACCCACTCATTGTTGAAACCCTCATGGAGGTCATCACGAATGATGGCCAGCACTTACATACCTTTGCTACTCCATCTTCTGTTATCAAGAATGAAGACCAATCATTAACACTAGCATTAGAAAATGGTGAAAGTTACACCGTTGATTGCTTAATATGGGCAATCGGCCGAGAGCCAGCAACCAAAGAAATGAACTTATCTGCTGCTGGAATTAAAGTTGATAACAATGGATTTATCATCGTTGATAAATATCAAAATACTAATGTTTCAGGGATTTATTCTGTTGGGGATGATACTGGGGCTGCTGCATTAACGCCAGTTGCGGTTGCTGCTGGGCGTCGTTTATCTGAAAGGTTATTTAACAATAAACCTGATGAACATTTAGATTACCATAATATCCCAACAGTTGTATTTACCCATCCGGCAATTGGTACTGTAGGCTTAACAGAACCAGAAGCAATAAAGCAATATGGCTCTGAAAACGTAAAAGTGTATAAATCCAGTTTTACTGCGATGTATACCGCAGTCACATCGCATCGCCAACCATGCAAAATGAAATTAGTCTGTATTGGTGAACAAGAAAAAATAGTTGGCATTCATGGTATCGGCTATGGTATGGACGAAATCTTACAAGGCTTTGCTGTCGCACTAAAAATGGGGGCAACCAAAAAAGACTTCGATAACACGATAGCTATTCATCCAACAGCTGCAGAAGAATTTGTCACCATGCGTTAATTTCAAAACGTAAACATACATAAAAAAAACAGGGCAGATGCCCTGTTTTTATTTATCATCCTAATTAACTATCCGCTTTATTTTGCCAACCGTTTCTAGCTAATGAAGTAAATCCAACCAACACAGCGAGTAAAGCGACCGCTGAAATATAAATGCCTGCGCCCAGATAACTATACTTACCTAATATATGCTCTGGACTCAATAAATAGATCGTTAACGTTGGGGTAATAGCGCTAAATAACGCATAAGCTAAATTATACGAAAACGATAAACCAGAATAACGAATAGCAGGTGGAAATGTTCTTGTACTGATAATTGGCGTCATAGCAATCGCACCAATAAATAAGCCAAATACAGCCCAAATAGCATAAAGCGTAGTTAATGACATATCTGGCGCTAACGAACTGTAAAACAAGATACTCACCACAGCTAATCCGCCCCAAGTCACAATAACGGTTTTTGCCGTACCCAATTTATCATCCAGCCAACCCGAAAGAACACAGCCGATAGATAAGGTTAAAGCAGCAATACACCCACCAATACGCCAATCAAGATTAGAAAAATGATACATCTTACCAACAATTCGACCCGGGGTAATTAAGATTCCAACCATAATGGCAGTTGATAATGACCATGTTAACAAAGCGACAACTAAACAAGCTCGTTTATGTTGCTTCATAACAGTCACAACAGGAATGCTTTTTTCTAAAGCTTTACGAGCCGCAAGCTCCTTAAAAATTGGTGTTTCAGATAAAAATCTTCGTAAATAAACAGAAATAACCCCAAAAATACCACCAATAATAAAAGGAATACGCCAAGCATAGTCTAAAATATTTTGGTTAGTAAAGCGGAGATCGACAAGAATCGTAACCAAAAAGCCAAGTAAAATACCACCCGTAATACCAGACGTTAACGTCCCGACGCCCAATCCATAACGCTGTTTTGGTGTATGCTCTGCAATAAATACCCATGCACCAGGCATTTCACCACCAATAGCTGCACCTTGTAACATACGCATCAACAACAGTAATAGTGGTGCCATAACCCCAATTGTTGCATAAGTAGGTAAAATACCAATAATAAAAGTAGGTAAAGCCATCATTGCCACACTCAAGGTAAACATTTGTTTGCGGCCCACCTTATCACCAAAATGTGCCATAATGATTCCGCCAACAGGGCGAACCAAATAGCCGGCAGCAAAAATCCCCCAAGCAAACAAATCTAAGGTTAATGGCGACAAGGTATCGGGTAAAAACAGCGGTTTGACAATGGTATCAATATACAGCGCATAAATAACAAAGTCATAAAACTCTAACGTTCCCCCTAAAGATGACAAAATTAATGTTTTAAAATCCTTTCTATTCAATGGCCTAGCAACAGGTTGCCATTCAGCGTTGATCTCAGATTGACTCATGAAAAAACCTTATATTTATAGTTAAATAAATATAGCCAGAAAAGAAAATTACTCTTTTTTGACTAAATTTTAATATTGAAAACTCATTCTGCCACAAAAAATAGTCTTTTTTTTACTCATAAAAAAATTTAATCAACGAGAACGTTATACTCATTTGATTTATAATTTAAGCTAGCAAGCAGATTAAATAAAAATTTGTTTTTCTTAACGCGTATAATAACTTTAAAAAATTAGGATCAAATAAAGATGACTATCAGCAAACAAAATCGATGCAGTTGGGTTACCAATGACCCGTTATATATTGATTATCACGACAAAGAATGGGGTAAACCCCAATATGATAGTCTTAAATTATTTGAAAAGATTTGCCTTGAAGGGCAACAAGCCGGATTATCTTGGATCACCGTACTAAAAAAGCGCGATGAATATCGTCGATGTTTTTATAATTTTGAACCAGAAAAAATTATTCAACTAACAACAACTGATATAGAATTACTACTTAAAAATAAAGGATTAATTCGCAATCGTTTAAAGCTTAACAGCATCGTAAACAATGCCAAAGCTTACTTAGCGATGCAAAACAACAACGAAGACTTCTCACAATTCATTTGGTCATTTGTGGGTGATAAACCAATAATCAACCACTACAAAGATAAAAGCGAAGTCCCAGTTAGCACGGAAATCTCAGATAAAATGTCGAAGGCGTTAAAAAAGAAAGGCTTTTCCTTTGTTGGATCAACCATTTGTTATGCATTTATGCAATCAATGGGATTAGTGGATGATCATTTTGAAGATTGTTTTAAAAAAAGGACTTTAACTTAATGAATATTCGTAAATTATTAAAGTATCTCATTATCCTTATTCTAGGTTATTTTATTGTTTGTAATATTATTATATTTATTTATGCACAACAAAAGCCTGCAAATAACGCTGACACCATGGTGATATTGGGTGCGCAAGTCATGGGTACGCCGGCTCGAGCCTCCTCCACATTAAGATATCGCTTAGATAGCGCAATCGAATATTTACAAAATAACCCCAAAACGAAAGTTGTCGTTTGTGGTGGCCAAGGAAAAGATGAAACAGCAACTGAAGCAAGCGTCATGTTGAATTATTTAGTTGATAAAGGCATAGATCGCACACGCATCTACATTGAAGACCAATCGATCCGAACCGCACAACAATTTATCTATGCAAATAACGTATTACCATTGGGGAAAACGGTCATCGTCACCAGTGACTTTCATATACTACGCTCATTAATGTTAGCGAAACGCTCAGGAATTAAGGATGTATCGGGATTATCAGCGCCAGTAAAATTTTCTCGATCCGCCAAATATGTCGCAATGATAAGAGAACCATTAGCCTTACTCAACTCATGGTTATTTGACCACCCATTAGATAATATTGAAACAACACAAGATATTAACAGAACTAATTGAATTTCATCACTTAGCTTTACAGATTTTTAATAGCAGTCATGGTATGATTAATCATTGCTACTTAAATTACAATTAACAAACATAAACATGAAATCAGACACCATCGTTGCACAAGCTACACCACCAGGGCGTGGTGGTGTAGGCATATTGCGTATCTCAGGACCAAAAGCGCAAGACGTCGCCAAAGCCGTTTTAGGGATCTTACCTAAACCTCGATATGCGCATTACCTCCCATTCTTAGCAGCTGACGGAACAACGTTAGACGAAGGAATAGCTTTATTCTTCCCCAACCCTCACTCATTCACGGGGGAAGATGTACTTGAACTACAAGGTCATGGTGGACCTGTCATTTTAGATTTACTCTTAAAACGCATATTAGACATTTCTGGCGTGCGTATAGCAAGACCGGGTGAATTTTCAGAGCGCGCATTTTTAAATGATAAGCTAGATCTAGCCCAAGCAGAAGCCATTGCTGATTTAATTGATGCTAGCTCGGAACAAGCAGCAAAATCTGCAATATCATCTTTGCAAGGTGTATTTTCTAAAAAAGTAAATACACTGGTTGAATCATTAATCCATTTACGCATTTTTACCGAAGCCGCAATTGATTTTCCTGAAGAAGAAATAGACTTCCTATCCGACGGAAAAATAGAAGCAGAACTTAATCAAGTCATCCAACGACTAAACGAAGTCCGTCAAGAAGCCAAACAAGGATCACTATTACGCGAAGGCATGAAAGTCGTCATTGCAGGGCGCCCTAATGCTGGCAAATCAAGCTTACTCAACGCACTAGCCGGGCGTGATGCAGCCATTGTCACCGATATAGCCGGAACTACGCGTGACGTATTACGCGAACATATTCATATCGACGGCATGCCACTCCACATCATCGACACAGCCGGACTACGCGAAGCCAGCGACGAAGTTGAACGGATCGGCATAGAACGAGCGTGGCAAGAAATCGAACAAGCGGATCGCGTCTTATTTATGGTTGACAGCACAACCACTAACGAAACCAACCCAGAAAAACTCTGGCCAGAATTTATCGAACGCTTACCGAAAAACATGCCGGTCACCGTAATTCGCAACAAAGCCGACTTAACGGGTGAAGCATTAGGTTACAGCGAGCAAAATGGCTACAGCTTAATCCAACTCTCAGCGCGAACGGGGGAAGGCATAACATTATTACGTGATCACCTCAAACAAGTCATGGGCTTCACAAGTAGCACCGAAGGTGGCTTCCTTGCTCGCCGTCGCCACCTACAAGCACTTGAAAAAGCAGCCGAACACCTAAACAACGGCCAACAGCAACTCATCACATTCCATGCAGGTGAACTACTAGCAGAAGAACTCCGATTAGCTCAAGAAGCCCTAAGCGAAATCACAGGGGAATTCACCTCTGATGATTTATTAGGACGAATATTCAGCTCATTTTGCATCGGCAAATAACCCGCAAGACAGCAAAGCCTTCGCGCAAAAATAGGGATAGCAACGCAAAAAGCTATCCCGATAAAAATGCAAAAAAAAGTGAGGAGCGGTGTTTTTGAAGGGGTAAAATCACCGAAAATGCTGTTTTTTATATTAAAAACGCTAAACAATAAATCTGCAGATACTTGCAAGTGTTACATCGCGAATCACCCAGTAAAGCCATGGATAATTTATGCATAATCGCTGCATAAATCATCTTATCAAAAAATAAAAAGCCACGAGGCACAACAATCAGATAAAATATAATAATATTTTCGTCATTAGCAATTTTCTTTTGACGTTTATGGTAAGGTTTTAACTAAAAAAATATTTAATTATGATAGCTTATATCAAACGGATGAGGAGGAACTTAGTGAAATACCTAAGTAAAAAACTCACATTAGTAATAATGTTATTTTTTATGCTATGTAACGTAAATAGTGTAATGGCGGATAGCAACAAAGATGATTTAATTAAACAAGCTAAAAATGGCGATAAAGTAGCCCAATACACCTTAGCTAACCTGTTATTTGCTCAGCGTATTGATAAAGAAAAATATGATGACGAGGTTATCTATTGGTATAAACAATCAGCACAACAAGGGTATGTAAAAGCGCAATTTGCTTTAGCAATGGTTTATAAAGAACTAGACAATTATAAAGAAGTCATTAACTGGTTAGAAAAAGCAGCGGAACAAAATCACGCACAAGCTCAATACTATTTAGGGGTGGAATACAGATCAGGATTTTGGATTCATTACGATCATACCAAAGCAAAACATTGGTTAATGAAAGCGGCTAAACAAGGTTATACACCAGCGCAAGTTGAATTAGGTAATTTATATTTGACTAGCCATGTAGCTGAAGTGGGTGGTAACGAAGGCTATAAAAAAGCAATTTATTGGTATCAAAAAGCCGCCGAAGCTAATGACCCTTATGCTCAACTTAATTTAGGTTTAATTGAAAAAGAAAGTTCAAATTATAAACAAGCACTATATTGGTTTAAACGTGCCTGTAAACATAATTTTAATGATGCTTGCCAGTTAGCTACGACAATGCAGGGATTTTAATAAAAAAAGGAGGGGAAAAAAGTAACCTTCCTTAAATGTGATAACGACACCATAGAGCCATTAGTGTTGATATGGAACTAGAAAAAATTACAAACAATTTTAGCCACTTAAAATGAAAACCGCTAACATACAAACCACCAAAAAAGTTGAGGAATGAAGTGACCCCATAAAGTTGGACAAATTAAGCAGCTTGTAAGGCCTGATTTCGGTACTCAACTGGCGTCAGTCCTTTTAATTTAATTTTAATCCGTTTAGTATTGTAGTATTCAATATAGTCTTCTATTTTTTTTATCAATTCATCGGCATCTTTAAAATGTTTACCATGATACATTTCAGACTTAAATAAACCAAAAAAGTTCTCAATAACAGCATTGTCTAAGCAGTTTCCTTTTCTCGACATACTTTGCTTTATCGCATTGTCAGCAAGTTGTTTTTGATAAATAGGATTTCTATATTGCCAACCTTGGTCACTATGCAGTAAAGGCGTTTGTCCCTTTTCTAATCGTGATATCCCTTTTTTAAGCATGTCAGTAACTAAGCTCAAACGTGCGTTCTTCGCTATACTATAGGCAATCACTTCCTGATTGTACAAATCAATAATAGGTGATAGATAGATTTTTTGTTCATTTACTTTAAATTCGGTCACATCCGTTACCCACTTTTCATTCGGTTTTGACGCGTTAAATTGCCTTCCAAGAAGATTGGGCGCTGTTTTTCCTATCTCACCTCGGTAGGCTCGATATTTTTTCGGCCTAACTGTCGATTTAAGATTAAGCGCTTTCATTAGTCGTTGTACTGTTTTATGATTAAGTTTGCTTCCTTCTTTGGTTAAAGCTAAATGAATACGGCGATAACCATAACAACCTTTATGTTCGTCGTAAATTGCTTTAATTCGCGCTAATTCATATTCATAAGCACGGGGGGCTTTCAGCCTGTTTACATGATAATAAAATACACTTTTAGGCAACTGTAATGTCGATAGTAAATGCTTTAAGCTATGCTCATGTTTAAGTGCTAAGACAATTAATGTTTTTTCTTTGCTTGTTTCTGTTTTGCTTGCCTCAGCTCTTCCAACTTTTTTAGTACTGCATTCTCCGCTCGTAAATAAGCAACTTCTTCTCTTAATTCTTCAATTGTTTTTTCTTTATTATCTTTTGCTAAAGTAATTCGTGCTGGTTTCATTGGGTGTTTTCCTTTAGATTGAGTCTCAAGCCCAAGGAGTCCTTTTTCTCGATATCTTTCAAGCCAAACAAATAATATCCCAGGTGAGACTAAATTTAGCATGGCACTTGTATGCCCGATAGACCAACCATTTGCCCACATTAATTTTAGCGCTTCTAATTTCGCTTGCCCGTTACGAAAATGTGGCGTGGGTTGAAAGGCATTATCACCATGAATCTCCACCACCTGAGACCAATATCTTATTTGGCGACGAGGGATGGAATATTTTTTTGATAGTGTTGCCGACGATATTCCTGATAAGAATTCATTAGCTACGGTAATTTTTAACTCTCGACTGTATTTTAACATAAAAAACCTCCTATAGTTGGAAGTCCAACTATTGGGGGTCACTTCAGGAAAGGGGTTTTTGAAGCCTCAACATCGCCGAAAATTGCCAAAAACTACTATTTTTTGCTGAAGTTTAAGCCAAATCGCCCATTCACGCGTTGCAACGCGCTGGCGTCTGAGCAAGATCACCAAGCCAAACCACCCTCACGGGCTAGCCCCTACAACTCTTTACAAAAATTTACAAAAACGGTTAAAAAAAAGTTGCGGTGTTTTTTTGGTAATTTTATACTTTTTGGCGATGTACCGAGTGAGTTTTGGTGCAGAGCGATCAAAATAAGATCAAAAACAGATCAAAACAAGACCAAAAAAACAAAAAATGAAATAAAACAATAAAATAGATTGACAAGGAATTGCAGATGCCTTATAATTTTCCACAGACCACAGACCACAGACCACCTGGCCAAACTATACTTTAAATATAGCCAATACCGAGTATAGTTGTTTATTTCGCGACCGATCCTTATCTTTCCGCCGATCTTTCGGATCAAAAAATGCCGCCCGATCATTTTGGCGATCACATTTTCCCCGTCGGATCGTGCCAGCGTTATCATCAGTCTTATTGTTGTTCTCCGCTTTCAGCAGCCAAGCATTAACAACCCAAGTAACGCGTAACGTCATCAATGGTAGTGCGCCGTATTTGACTTTTGACGGAGGTCGTACTCGGGCAACTAACGTTGACGAGTTGTTGTCGATAACCTTGCCTAGTGGTACACGTATTCAGCCTAGTACCAACACCTCTAGTGCAGCAAATCCCATCCAGTTGCAGTATGCTAATATCAATTTCACCCACATAGGCATGTTCGTGCCAACAAATACGGGTTCAGTCGCCTTAAGTACGCTCATTGGTCCGTTATATAATTATTGGGGGGATGATGATGGAGATGGACAGGGTAGTGGTGGTGTTACTGCTACGGGGAGTTTAACGTTATCTATCGTCGATAAAGCGGGTCATGCCGTCGACAGGCGAGACACATTGACAATATGTAACGCGCCATATAAAGTCACGTTATCTAGCTCTGGGGGGACATTAAGTACGCGTTACGGTTTTCCTAAGAGCCGTAGTTTTAGTGCTAGTTCTGCGACTTATTACATCAGTCCTAAGGCATCGCCTGCGGTGTGTTTCGCTAAGCCTAATCTAACGTATGGTCGAGCTTCAGATGATTCTAGGTACTATGGCCCATCAAACATCTGGAATCCAGCTAAGGGTTTCCTCACCCAGTCTACAGACCCAGCCCATTACGATAAAAACTTTCCTACTACCGGTGCTCATAATTTATACTTTGACTTAGCGATAGAAGGGGGAAATGCAAATCAGTTAACTTGGCCTGATGTTGTCCATCCAAGTGGTATAACCGTCAAGCTCAGCGTAACATCAGCAACAACCGTGCGTGCTACGCTAGTTGGTCCTGTCGCCACTTCAGCACAAATAAGTTCTTCTTCTCCGGGTAATATACCCCGTCCATCTTTGCCTGCGACCTTTGAGTTAGTCGGTCGAGATAGTCGTGGTAATGCAGTTATCACGTATGGATTTGAGTTAAAGCAGTGGTTCGTCAGCAGGGGTAACAGGCGTACTGATAAATACAATTATTTTAATTCATCATCTTGGTGTTCTCGTATAGGTTATTCGCTGCCAAGGGTAAGGGATTTAACCAACGCGGTTCGTTCTAGTTCAGAAGGTTATCCAATATCAGGCGCTACTCCACCATCTTCTAATAACCGTTACATGCGTCATATTGATGCAGGCTTTTTTTCCGAGTGGGGCTACATGAACTATTACACTGGTGCCAGCTTTGCCTCCCCCTACTGGACGAGCGATGCTACGGGTAGCCACCAGTTCACTGTGAGCTCGAACGATGGCTACATCTATTGGGACAGCCCGAGCATCAGCTTTTACGGTGTTTGCGCCTCGGACCTTAGACCTTAGTCCTTATTTCTTAGTCCTTGGGGCTCCAAGGCCGATATGGACTAATATCGCCGAGGTGATTAAAGAAAGGGTTGCATCGCAAGGCGCAACCCCTCGCTCACAGCGTGGGCGAGCAAACTAAAGCCCAAGTTTAAAAACATTGGGATTTACAAACCACAAAAAAGCCTTAAAAAATCGGTAGAAATTGTCGACCAAGTATTTTAATTATAAAACAAATGGTTATAATTAGGGTGTTCCCTGTATGCATAGGGATAAACCGCGACCCGAATGCGCCAGAAAAAAAACAAACACGTGTTCCCTGTATGCATAGGGATAAACCGAGCTAGAAACTAAACTACAGCAGGTAAAAACGGTGTTCCCTGTATGCACAGGGATAAACCACCAATCCAGCGGTTTAACATAACCAATAAAATAAAAAATACACCAAATCAATTAGAAAAAAGTTGAGGAAAGGGGGTTTTGAAGGGGGTAAATCCATCAAAATCCCCTCCAACTCGCCGATAACTATTGGTTGGATGTTAATGACTCAATCGCGGTTACGATTGATTCGCTTAGGTTTTGGCAGGTGTTATCATCGAGCGATTGGTTGTTTTTGTCGGTCAGGATGAACAAATCCTCGACATGCTCGCCGATGGTGGCTATTTTGGCGCTGCTTAGCGATAAGTCTAGCTTTGCAAACACTTCGCCCACGCAAGCCAACAATCCGGGTTTATCGAGCGCAATTAACTCCATACAAGTCTGGTTATCATTAAACGACGAGATGAAGTTGACTTGCGTTGGCACCGAAAACGAACGTAACCTTTGTTTTGTCGGTTTTATCGTCACGCCTTTATAAGCTGATTGATGCAGCACCTTATTTAAGGTTTGAATAATATCTTGGTGACGGTTTTCTGGCACAGTTTGCCCATTGGGTTCCAGTACAATAAATGTATCAAGCGCAAAACCATTTTTATTGGTGATAATCAACGCATCATGAATACTCAAATTTAGCATACTTAACGCATTACAGGCAGCGGCAAATAAAAAAGGTTTATCTGGTGAGTAGATAATGATTTCAGTGCCACCATGGTGAGGGTTGGGATTAATTGAAACCAAGGTTTGAGTTAAATCATGATTTAATAAAAGTTGCGCGTGCCAAGCAATTTGCTCAGCCGTGTAGCGTAAAAAATAATCAACACGATAATCTTGCCAAAAATGTTTAATGACGGGTTCCGGATAATGTTGTGCAAGCAATACAGCTAGCGCTTGCTGTTTATGTTGACGAGCAATGCTGCGTTGTTCTGGGATTTGATGAATGCCCGAATCAAATGATCGTTTAGCGGTCAAATAAAGCTCGCGCATAAGGCTTTGCTTCCAGCTATTCCATAAGGTCTCGTTGGTTGCACAAACATCTGCAACGGTTAAACAGAGCAAATATTGCAAGCGTCGCTTGCTTTTTACCAATCGGATGAACTCTCGAATAACCTCGGGATCTTGTAGATCTCGGTTTTGTGCGGTTACCGACATTAATAGATGGTAACGAACCAACCAAACAATTAAATCAGTATCTTTTGTATCCAATTCATGTAATTGGCAGAAGGTTTTAACTAATTCTGCACCGATTTCGGAATGATCGCCATGGCGTCCTTTGCCGATATCATGGAACAATCCCGTAATGATCAGCAATTCTGGTTTGGACAATTTGTTAAACACCGTCGAGCTATTTGGGTGTTTTTGTTTGCCGGCTTCGGATTTTAAAAGATCAAGTTCCAACAATAATCGTATGGTATGCTCATCGACCGTATAAGCATGAAACAGATCAAATTGCATCATCCCCGATATCTGCTTCCAACCAGGGATGTAAACAGAAAGGATGCCGTAATTGTGCATGGGTAAAATGGCTTTTTTTATCGCATCGGGATGCTTAATAATCAACATAAAAAGTGATCTGGCTTGGGCATTTTCACACAACAGCGTGGTCAACGTCCGTCTGGCTGAGCGTAGTTGTCGGATGGTATTAGAATAGAGCCCAATAATGTGAGGATTAAGCAAAATGGTATAAAAGAGTTGCATAATCATCACAGGATTTTGTTTAAAGATGTCATTATCTTTTACATCAATCAGATTATCTCGAATTTGAAAATGTTCATCAATATCATAAGGTTTATTTTGAGGGTTGTGCTCAAGGATTGATTCATAAAAAAGCTGTAACAGCATCTGATTGAGTTCGGTGATATTATGTGCCACACGATAATAATCATGCATCATGTTTTCGACAGGGGTATTCCCTTCACCTTGGTAACCTAGCATATTGGCAATGCTTAATTGTCGATCAAATAAAAGACGATTATCATAACGTGTAATAACACAATGGAGTGCAAAACGAACTTGCCATAAAAATCGCCGACACGTCTTAAAGTCTTCAATATCTTCAGGCGTTAAATAGTGGAAATCAGCCATTTTCTGTAAAAACTCGCCACCAAAATGACGAATAGCGATCCATTGGATCGTTTGCATATCTCGCAAACCGCCCGGGCTATTTTTTAAATCAGGCTCCAAATTATAAGATGTACCATGATACTGTTTGTGGCGTTTTTGTTGTTCCTCGATTTTTGCCTGATAAAAGAGGCGAGATGGCCAGATTTTATCGCTAAAAATCTGTTTTTGTAGCTCATCTAACAAGGATTGATTACCCGAAATCAGCCTTGACTCAATCAAATTGGTCATTATGGTAATATCATTTTTGGCTTCTTGCAGGCAAATTTTTAAGGTTCTAACACTATGTCCTATATCTAAGTGAAGATCCCAAAGCAAACGAACCAAATCGCCAATTTGTTTTTCAAGTTCATTGGTTAGTGGATTATCACTCAATATCAAAATATCAACATCAGACAATGGATGCAGCTCAGCACGACCATAACCACCCACAGCAATCAGCGCAATGCGATTTTTTCTCAATAACGAAGAAACTTGTTCAGGAATTTGATAGTAATGCCATAGCCGCTTAAGTAGCTGATCTATAAATTGACTACGCAAATGCACTAAATCGTCAATATCGGCATAATTTTCGAATTGGCTAATAGACCATTGTTGAAACGCATCAAGTTGCTGTTTAAGATAAGCAACAGTTATCTGATCATCACTAAAATCCAGCGGAGAAATCGAATAAAATAAACGCGCATCGGTCATTGTCACCACATCAAATCCAAAAAACTCAATTACCATATCGTCCCCTGATTTTAAAACAGTGTCAAGCGACAGCCATTTTTTTTTGTTTCACCCATTTTAATATCGACGTTGAACTAACAAAAAAAGGTGAGGAAAGGGGTTTTTGAAGCCTTAAAAATCGCCGAAAATTAACAAAAACACCCAAAATTGCTATTTTTGCTAAAGCTTAAGCCAAGCTCTAAATTTGCGCGTTGCAACGTGCTGACGACTGAGTAAGGTTAGCACGGCAAGCAGGGATGCTTGTCGAGGCGTGGCTTTGTTTGGAACAAATCCACGGCGGTGCGTTAAGACCGAGCGAGGAAGGAAGGTCGTCACGAAGTGACCACGTTGCCCCCGCGCCGTGGGTGATTGTTAAGAGGGTTCGCGCAAACCCTCTTAACTCGGGCGTGATTTGCAAATCAAAAATAGTCTTCAAAATTTAAAACGCCCGAAACCTTGCCTTAGCAAAAACAGCCACTCAATCAAACCACTCAACTACCCCCCCCAAAACGGGCCAGCCCGTACAGTTCTTTACAAAAAATTACAAAAACGTTTAAAAAAAAGTTGCGGTGTTTTTTTGGTGATTTTATACTTTAACGATGTGCTGAGTGAGTTTTGGTGCAGAGCGATCAAAACAAGATCAAAAAAGCAAAAATTTAAATAAAACAGTAAATTAGCTTGACAGGGAATGCCCGATGCCTTATAATTTTCCACATACCACATACCACATACCACATGGCAAAACTATACTTTAAAGATAGCCAATACCGAGTATAATTGCTTATTTTATAACCTATCCTTATTTTTCCGCCGATCCTTAGGATTAAAGTTTTCCGCCAGATCATCTTGGCGATCAAATTTGCCCCGTCGGATGATGCAGGCGTTATCATCAGTCTTATTGTTGTTGTCCGCTTTCAGTAGCGAAGCTTTAACGGCTAAAACAACACGTAATGCCATCAACGGTAGTGCGCCCTATTTGACATTCGACGGTGGTCGTACTCGGGCAACTAACGTCGACGAGTTGCTTGCCATAACTTTGCCCGATGGTACTCGTATCACGCCGAGCACAAACCCCATCAAATCCAAT